>CM076583.1:837433603-838070632 GCA_034641835.2 Pinus albicaulis | reverse complement strand
CTTGGTGATTGCTTCCCTGCATTCGTTTGACAGTTGTTTATCGTTTTATTGCACTATTTGAGTGATTGATTCCTCCTTCATTCGAATTCCGCCTTGTCTCGCTTTGGGCCTAGATTACACGGTTCATTTGTGTCTTTGGGATTTTCTTGGTTTTGAGGGACCTTTTGTCAATTTGAGGTCTGATTGTGATTACTATTGAGTGAAATTTGCTTTTTTTTGCTCTCTTATCATCATTTCTCAAATTTCTCTTTTAATTAGTTTTCAGTTTGTTTAGTGCATCTAGCCCTTAAACATTGGAAATATAAAAAAAAAATCTCTTTTGGTCTTGATTAGTTAGTGCGAATCAAAATCTTTTCGGTGTTATTAGTGATTAGTAACTTTGAAAGAAAAGTTTTTAGTTTCCATTAGCTGCATTAGAGATATCAGTGGTTGTTTTCTGATCATTTTATTATTGTGTGAAAAGCTCTTAACCCCTTTGTAATTAGCTTTCATCGAATGAAATGATATACTGTGGCATGTAGTTTTGCATCTAGGAGATTTTGAGACATTACATTCGCTAGGGCCTAAAAACTGAAACGTAATTGAAGATAAATATTAAAATTTACTCAATTTACACTAAGGCATCATTGAAACATTAACGCAACATTTAGAGGTCTAGGCTAGAGATGTGTTCCGACGTATTTAAACCTAGTAGCTGTCGCTTGCCTCTTGTTGAAGAGGTAAATCCCCTCTACGGACAGAGGCAATCCCTACTAGCCCAGACCGGGTCTAGCAACAATTGAACACGCTATAGTGTAGGTTCCTAATTACAGATAAACCAACTAGCTATGAAGGCTTACCTGGAATCCAACGCTGTCGCTTGTAGAGAAAGTAGCGCTCTCGTTCCTTAGCTCCAGCAGATCACAATCCTCACAATCTCTGTGATCGGACACCTGCACGTGCAAGAAACACAACAAACGCAAGCGTAAAATCCTCCTCAGCTTCAGAATTGCAGCCACCAAGTCCCATTGAATTTCAAATTGCAGATGAAGACTTGGAAAATGATAATTACATAAGAGTTGCTGAACTGCCTTCACAAGAAGACTTACTGCCAAGGAGTGCTCCTACTCATCAACATGATGGCATCCTCATAGAATTCAGCCCATTCATTCAGAATACATCAGGTTTTATAGAGTATAACATTGCAATATATGATGATTCTACCAGTTCAGATGATCATGAGGAAGAGGAGGTGTTTCTTTCCCAAAAGAGTCCCAAGCATAACCAAGTGGAAGGAGGAGTACTCCTGAATGAAGCTTATGTATCAAATCCTCTAGATCAGGTATTATTCCAAGATCCATTTGTTGTTTTCCTTGAGAAATCTAAAGAAGGAGTGTGTTCTGCCAAGAACAGTCTGTTGCAAAGTGTGAGAAAATTTTTAGGCACTACTGTTCGAAAACAAGTGAGGTGGCGGTGGCCTTTTGATTTCTTCAACACTGTCAAAGAGCTAAACCAAGATCCCTCATGGAATCATCTTCTTGATTGGATGTATTGGAAAAGAGAGTTGACCAAATGAATTTATATTATGTGTAGGTTAGATTAGGATAGATAGATAGATATGAAAAATAAGCTCAGCCTTGTGAGCATCTTTTTAGTTTTATATTGTTTGGAAAAAATGAAAAAAAACACAAAAACAAAGAAAGGTAGAAAAAGAGGGTAGATTTGAAAAGTGGTACAGCCCCATACCCAAAAAATAGTGATGCTGAAAGTGTGCAAGCCTAAATGCCACTACATGTGCCAAAAATTCTTGTTCAGTCATCTAGCCTAATCATGGCTGAACATGTTTTCAATTTATTGATGATAAGTTAGTGAAAAATATGCTTGTCAAATCATGTGAACTTGACTTATTAAAAGAAATAGATTAGGAATGAAGAATGCTGGTTCCACATGCTTAAAACTGAACCAAAGAGAAGGATAGGGATGCCTAACAAATGATGGATTACTGCCCTTATACTTTCTAGTTTTGTTGGTATAAAAATAATGGTTGTGTGCAGCTTGTTTCAATGCCACAGCTCATGATAAATCATATAGCTTAATCCTGGTTTACTCATGTTTCAATTTCATGTTAGTAGGATAGAGAATATAGTTTTTCAAACATATTAATATTGACAAATGAGTAGACTAGGTAGAGAATAAAAGAGTTCATTAGCCTAATCTGAACTCTTGGATGAGATAAGGGTACAATTAGATAGTTTGATTTTTGTTTTCAAAAAATAAAAATGTCAAGGGTTTGCCAGTTAAAATGCACCCAAGGAAGAAAAAAATGTTAGGCAAGTAGGTTGGGTAGGTAGAGATGATGTTGATGTTAATCATGTTTTTTCAGATTACTAATATCACAGCTTCAAGCAAGCATCAACAAGTGAAAGAGGTAAAAATATGCCCAATGGATGAGGCACTAGTCTTCATAAACCAAGAGATCTGAAAGTTCTGAACACCTCCTGAAAAGGAGCTGCCCTCCCCAATTGGAGCCACTATTATTCATCCATAATTTTCTCTATATAAATATGACTAAGTATCGGTTCTAGATTTCTATAAACAAAGTTCATGAACATTGTGAGTTCTAGAAATTTCACGCCCTTCATTATCCTTAGGATAATTTTTTCACTATTTCATCATTCCGGCATGAAAAGATCAGCTCACCAATCCCAGAAGACACATCATGGGCTCATGCCACTCATTATCACTATGTTTCACCACCTTTGGCCTCAACCCTCTATTTTCGTTTTGCCTAAACTCCTCCATTGCCTATCCAGGGTTTTTAAGGGAAATTTTCTTGGTTTCATGACATCCATGATTAAATCATCAACAAGGCTTATATCTTGATGCTCTTAAACCTCCTCCTATCCTTAAAATACCTCCATAAACACTTCCCATCACTCCTATCCCTCAGAATCATCATTTTTCTACAAAACCTAGTCTATTGCCACAATTTGACACTTTTTGAGACTAGGCCTGTGTTTTGACCTTTTGGAACCCTTCCCCTCACTCAATTCTTGAAATTACACTTTCCCATACTCCCTAACATCTATCCCTGTCCCCAAAATCCCCCCCATAATTTAGACAACCCTTAACCCCTTCATTCCCCTCCCTCTGCAAGGCAGTCCTAAATCCTCACACCAAACCCTAATTTCCTCTTCCAACTAAGCTAGTGTTTGATATGAAAAGGAGGCACAAGAGAAAATGATTCATTTGATAGATCATGTCAGTAAGAATAAGCCTATACCAGATCATAAACATCATTCCTTCATCATTTTCCAAGAATTCATTCCAAGAGACAAGCCATGCATCACACCTAGGGCTAGTTTTTCTTTAAATTGTGTTTCTGACCAAACAAATATGAATTTGGAAAACACGAGAGAGGTTTTTGTCTATAATAGGTCCAAGAAGAAAAAAATCCTTCAATTTTTACATAGGTATCATGGTTTGGGGGGAATATAAACAATACAGGTGTCACGGGAGAAATTCTGCATTGCTGGAGTGACCTTGGGAAAATCAAGTTTTCTCATAGTTGGATTGTCCAAATAAATTTATTGATGAATAAAAAGACAACTAGACTTAAAGATATTTCCAATGAGCTATCATGAGCTCAATTTTGAATTTAGGAAGTCATCCAAAAGTGGTCTGCAACAACACTCTGCATTTCTGCACCATCATTCAGGACTTTTTGACCAGTCTTGGGAGAATCAACTCCAAATAGGAAAAAAATTCTATTTTTGGAAATTATACTCCACAAGCTTTCTAACGAGCTATCACAGAACTCATTCTGACATTGGGAAGGCCTCCAAATTCCTTCTGCAAAATGGCGTTGCGCACAGACAGACAGGCACTGCACGTTGGCACTGCGCTCCTCGTAGCACTCTGCAGATTTTTCCAAATACTTTCAAGAATAAAATTTTTTGCCTCTAAATTTTCTGCAAGCTAATACAAGGACCTCCTTCATAACAGCGGACAACTTTAGAGGGTTTCAAGCTGCCTTGTAGGGTTTGAAAAAGAAGGACTGATTTCACCACACCAAAGATACAAAAGGGCAAAGAGTATTAGCACACAGACAAGCAGCATTGTATTTCAATTCACCAAAGGATAGTGATCAAACGCTGAAGTTGTGTTGGTCCCCGCAACAACAGAAGTGGCCAAGAAATACACAATTTTTAAAAAATCAGAGAGACCTCCAAGAAATGGTGTCCTTATAAAAGGTATATTCTGCAAAAGGTAGATTAACCCTTAGTAACATTTCTGTAGGACTGTCACAAAGGGTTAACTACAGGAAGATTGAATAGGACAAACAAACCAAATGTTTTTCATAGTGATGGCCCACATGAGTACTAAGGGGGTTATTGATGCTTGCTGCTAGGGTTTCACACTTGGAGGTTTTTCATTGTTTCAAAGAGAAAAACATGACAACATATCAGTTGAAAGAAGGCAGAATTCTTCTATCAGTCTATTCCCTAAGAAAATTGGAAGGCATAAAAAATACATGACTAAAATTACAAGGTAAAAGTATCAACATGATCACACATTTTCTATATACAGGCTTTGAAGTTCATCAAAAGGATGTGGTGAAGACAAAGAAGAGGGTGGTTTTTCATGCCAAACAAGGTGATAGTGAGAGAAGTGCAGCAAGTAGCTTGAAAAAGAAGAACAAACTGAAAATGAAGAAATCAGTAAAGAGGCATTGAAATTTGAGCACTTAAATAGAGTAAAGACTGAGAAAAACTTGGAGACATAACTCAAGATTTTTCATAGGATTATCCAAACCCTTGAAGGACCTCTCCACCAAGTTTGAGGCTTATCCGGAAACTTTTTGTTTTTTCCAAATTTTGGCCCCTAGGAGCGCAACACCCTAGGAACTACGCTCTTTTATGGGGCATCCTCAGCTACTAAAGTTTACATTTTTGGGCTTTTCGTGTTTCCAGCAGTCTACCCAAAAAATTTCAGGTCAATTGGAGCATTTTTTCCGTGTCAAAAGGTCAAAAAACACCTCAAAAATGACCTTTCTGCCTCCTTTTCAGGCCTGGCACTGCGTGTTGAGTAGTCATGGGAGATTGGATTTTTGAGCAAGTAAATGGAATCCATTCAGCAAAAATCAAGTATTTATAGAAATTAGACTCTTCAAGATTTCCAACGAGCCATCATGGGGCCAAATCCGATGCCAGGAAGGGGTCAAAAACTTAGCTGCAACAGACCCTATTTTTTCTGATATGGAGCTACGGGCAGAGACAACTTTTTGCCAAAAAGTCAACAAAAGGCACTAATTAATGGAAAATTGGTTTTTTAATATTTTCTTGGACAAAACACTCCTGATTTGACTGGGGAGTTATGTTTTGGTGTGTTTCATTTATTTTCTTATCTCTTATGTGTCTTGGGCCTTGCATGTTCATTAAGCACATTTATGACATTTATGGCTGAATTAGGGTTTATGGAAGCCTCTTAGGGTTTCCACCTCCTCATTTTCTCCATAGATAGAGCATGAGGCTCTTGTATATTTGGTTGGATGTGTATGACTTATGCGGAAGTAATACATAGTCCCTTGAAGCCTTTGATGAGAAATTGATGTCTTGGAGCTTATGCATGATCTGATTTACTTGTTGATGGAGAAGGACTGTTTGTAGGATCCATAGGCTTGGTTGATGGTGAATTTTTCTCTTGTTAATGTTTTCTAAGTTTCTCATATGTTTTCCATCCACTTATGCTGCACTAGGACAAAAAATTTAGACTAAGATATGCTTGTTGATGGAACCTTAGATCCGTTTGTTTCCTTCACTGCCTAAATGTTTTCTTCTGCTTAAGATACTTGACAATAATCTCACTTGCTTGATCCAACCGAAGTGATTGCTTCCCTGCATTCGTTTGACAGTTGTTTATCGTTTTATTGTGCTATTTGAGTGATTGAATCCCCCTTCATTCGAATTCCGCCTTGTTTCGTTTTGGGCCTAGATTACACGACTCATTTGTGTCTTTGGGATTTTCTTGGTTTTGAGGGACTGTTGGTCGATTTGAGGTCTGGTTGTGCTTGCTATTGAGTGAAACTTGCTTGTTTTTGCTCTCTTATCATCATTTCTCAAATCTCTTTCCATTAGTTTTCATTTTGTTTAGTGCATTTTGCTCATAAACATTGAAAATATATTAAAAAAAAATCTCTTTTGCTTTGAATTAGTTAGTGTGAATCAAAATATTTTCGGTGTTATTAGTGATTAGTAGCTTTGAAAGAAAAGTTTTTAGTTTCCATTAGTTGCATTAGAGATATCAGTGGTTTTTGTTTGTTCATTTCGTTATTGTGTGAAAAGCTCTCAACTCTTTCATAAATAGCTTTCATCGAATGAAATGATATACTGTGGCATATAGAGTGCATTTAGGAGATTTTGAGACATTACATTCGCTAGGGCCTGAAAACTGAAACGTAATTGAAGATAAACTTTAAAATTTACTCAATTTACCTAAGGAAGCATTGAAACATTAACGCAACATTTAGAGGTCTAGGTTAGAGACGTGTTCGTGTTTAAACCTGTATTTCGCGCTTGCCTCTTGTTGAAGAGGTAAATCCCCCTCTACGGATAGAGGTCTCTGCTTCGAGGCCGGGTCTAGCAACAATTGAACACGCTATATTGTGGTTCCTAATTACGGATAAACCAACTAGGGAACGAAGGCTTACCTGGAATCCAGCAGCTGTCGCTTGTAGAAAAGTAAGCTCTCGTTCCTTCGCTCCGACAGATCACAATCCTCACAATCTGCAGCGATCGGACACGAACGTGCAAGAAACACAACAAACGCAAGCGAAAAACGCAAGCGTAAAATTCAGTATATGCAGCTATATGTCAGTCAGAGAAGACATAACTCATCATCATAATCAACAACAGGAGTGGAACCATAACCAATAGTCGCTTATCATTAATCAATCAAAGGAGGATACAACTCGGTTTCCGACGCCGACTCTCCTTCCTCGAGGGTCGCCAACAGAACACGTCTCGATAAAGTCTATCGTGGATGGGACAAACCTCTCTTCGTATACTTCGACAATAATCTCCTTGCTTGGATTTGGCTCAAGAGAACAAAGAAGGTTCTTGCAGCATAAGGCTCTTGTGGCTCTTGGGAACTTGGAGACTAGCTTGCAAAGGAAAATGGCAAGCTTATATAGATGGTGGAAGGGGAGTTGGGATCCCTACAATCATGGGATTGGCCCTATCCTCAAGGAAGGTTCCATGAGAGGTGGCAAACCACTTCCTCTACATGGAAATTCGAAGCCAAACGACCCAACTCAACTTAGAAACCAATTTAGGAATTGGTTGGAATGAATCTTCTGCCATTTATTTTTAAAAAACACCCTTTATTAAGCCTGGCGCGGGTACAACTCTGGGAAAAAGCACCAATTGGTGCGCCCTCTTTGGATAATTTCCCCTATTGGCGCGGGTACAACTCTGGCTAGTCGCGCCAAGGATGAAAAGGCTATTTTTAGGGTTTTTCAAAAGGAGATGTCTTCAGGGCAATGAAAGTACATGTTCAGGGGAATGCCATGAAAGTGTTTTCAAGTCATGTCACTCCTCACAGGTCATGGAATAAGCCCTCCAATGTGCGGGATGGGGAATTGCAGGGACGGTGACAAATTTTTGTGTAACAGATGCCCCCTAAAGCATGAGGCCCAAGAGAGCGAGAGGGGTGAAATGCTTTATGAGAACATGTCCAACTGAAAACACCGCCGTCGAAAAACCTGCGTAGAGAAATACAACTGATATCTCAAATACATGTTATATATGTGGTATGGGCGTAGCCATCCATAACAGAGTATACAATAATCCAGATCCCAGGCATGGACGCAGCCATCCAGTGAGGATCGATAAATAGACTCAGGTATGGTCGCAGCCATCCAATCAGTGAGTCATGTAACTAATCACAATAATCCACAAAATCATAGCCTGGATTATAACATACAGAATCCAGGGTCTTGCGCTCCATCCTGACCCAAACAAGTACAAGTGAGCATGCGAATAAATGAGCTGAAGTCGAACATGTAAGAACATCGTCTGATTACCAGCCAATAATGAAAGTTGTTAACAGACGCGAGAGGTACCACCAATAATTCCAATGGCCCTCAAGGTACTACAGGTACAATCTACGGCATGTGAACAATGAGATGACGTCGAACACCCGCAGAATCACCCGATCGGAGGCCAATGATGAAAACCTCACGTCGAATGCGAAGAACCTGCCATTGAGGCATGCAGGCTCCAAGGTACCAGAAGGGAGTCTCTAGATCAACTTCCTGGATAATGAGCTGAAGTCGACAGGAAGTGACCTTGATCGAAGGTGGGCCATAGTGTTTCCCACATCATCAACATGAGACAGAGGAATATAATATCTTTTTGAATCAGGATCAGATGAGAATCAGAGGAAGGTTGGAGTTCTGCAGAGGTCAACTTCTCTTGAACATGTGGCGGTACGACAGTGAGTTTTGCAGTATTTGACATCAACAGATCAGAGGTCATGGCGATGAGGAAAAGACTAGATGAGAGGTCAAAAAGGATTACCCAAACCCACGGAGGTAAGTGAAAAATGAGATGAGATGTCCCCAACCTGACACGAATGCAGACGAGTGCCATGTTCAAGAGCGACATACTGCCGACACGACAATGATTCTGGTTCCATTTTTCCCCACCATTTCTGGCGAGTACCCCAATTATTTTTTATTACAAGCTTGAAGGGGATAGCATATGCTTGTGATATAAGTTTGTCCATCGGACGAATCCGTCCTAGTACATTTAACGAGCCCTAGGAAGGAGCGACTCGAGTAACGTCATTATGACTAAATCCAATGTCATCAGGGTTTAACGAGTCTGACAAAGGAATAACTTGGCGTCTTTTCATATTTAGAGAATTTGAAAAGACAACGGAAAATTAAACTCCAATGGTCCCTTTCGTAAATAGTTCCTCAGATCCAAAAAGGTAGAAAACTATGTCTGAGAAAACCTCCTAGTCGCAATAGGCTAGGGTATTCCTTTTTCGTAAATAATCCATCCCAACCTGAAAAAAGGGTAAACGTATACTGGGTAGATGTCGATTCATGCCCACTTTAACGAGATCGAAACGACAAGGGACTCGACAATCTTTTCATGTTTAGAGAGTCAAAAAAGAGCTGAAAGATGACTCCAGAAATGAATTTTTCGTGTATTTACCGAGTCCGAAAAAGTATAAAATACAACTCGTGTCACTGTTTAAGTTGCGTAGAACCTGTTTGCTGCACATAAAGGCAAGTGTAAAATCCATTTTCGACAAAATATCTTAAAATATTAATAAAAAATGACTTTTAAAACCTAATTAGATTTCGAAAGGTTATAAATAAGTCTCAAATGGTAAAAGCAAAATTACTTTTACTATTTACCTCATTGGAGAGCAGCAGTGGTCCATTTGTGTGCAAAATTTCTAACGGCGATTGCGACTGATCCAGGATATCATTTAGATCCCTGTTGGTTCCAGGTAAGAGGCGCTTCCTTAAGCTCCATTTCAATCCATTTTTTATGAGATTTCCATTATGCATTAGACTTCTGTGGAAGATTTTTTAAAATTTTAGGGCTCCGCCCATTGGCGTGGGTATCGGGCACGGACCCGCGGCAATGGCCTTTTACATACAAAGGGCCCGCACCAACTGGCACGACTGTTAGGAAAATAGTCGCGCCAATGGTGCCGCGCAGTTTTCCGTTTTAAATTTCTAAACAGCTAGTGATTTAAATGGATTTTCAAGCATGACAGAGATCTAATCAAGGGTTTTTGATCATGTTGATGCAGGAAACCAAGCATAATGGCTATCGAATGGAAGGAGAGGGAGCATGGGGAAGAGGATGAACAGGCTATGGAGAATGAAGCTTGTATGAATGCCCTCAAGAATTGTGGGCTTAAAAAATTCTTCCTGACACCTTGCTTACGAGCTCAACCTGAGCTTCTACAGTACCTGGTCAGCATATGGGATGAACATGAAGAAGTGTTCAAGCTGCGGGACCAAGTGTTAGAACTTGAGGTTTCTGACATATATTTCATAACCGGACTGTCGTGCAGAGGTCCAGTGCCCGTCTTGATAGGTAGCAGACCATCTGGAGAAAAGATGGAGCAAGTGATGGCAAGAGTGTGCCGAGGGGCACGACTAGGATCGGGAAGCGGGAAGGTAGATATCCACACTATCCCCGATCTAGCACTCAGAGTGGTGCTACATACCATCACGTGGGCTGCGGGGTCGCAAGCACCGCATGAGGCGACCAAGGCCCAACTCCTCCTAGCCGCTGAGTGTATGAATCCGACACTGTTTGATTGGGCTACTGCAGTGACAACAAATATCAAAAGACAATTCACAAAGTGCAAGCAAGCCAAACTAAAGCAGTTTGGCTATGGTTCCATCTTGGTATCGTTCATCCTCGAATGACTACCTATCTTTCAGGGCCAAGGGGCTATAGTAGCTGAGCCAGTACCGAGAGAGCCGAGGATGGCTCGCTGGGCAGCGCTTATGCCCAGGTCAGGAGGAGGCCAACAGATGTCCTGGAGGCCGGAGTTTTTTGGATGGTTACGGCGTCAATTGATCATGGTCGAGGATTGGCCCTATGCTGGGACCGATTTCACTGGAGACCCAGACCTCCCACTTCCGGAGGGGGATGAGTGGGACGAGGAGTTGGGTATGATCCTTCTCTTTTTGATTTTTTTTGTTTTATGATTTTTGGGTAATACATGTCCATTCTAACAACAGTTTTATATGTATGCAGATGTCAGCCCAGAGAGACCTACTGGTATGTCTCCTATTGCACGGAGAATTCAGCCCGCAGCTGACCCTCAAGCGGAGGGTGTCGAGGGAGGAGAGTTGGTCCAAAACCTTGAGGGGATCATCCGTGGGATTCCAGACTACGCCTAGCTGGCAGATGTCCCGATGGCGTATCAGAGACATACAGTGGGAGTTCCTAGTCGCCTCCACCGACTTTTGAGACACTTAGTGTGCGCGGTAGCATGTTACCACGAGCACCATGCGGATTAGACACCTAGGGCTTCTTTCATGCATATTTTTGAGAGACATATCGTCTTCGGATGTATTAAAACGAACATGTATATTTTTTATTTTATGTGATGCATACCATGTAAACATTTTGACACATATATATATACATACCTATTTCTGGATGGATCTTTTTACATGTGATGATGTTTTTGTTTATAAATTGCGCAAATGTCTATCTAGAACCAAAGTAGCTACTGCATCTGTTAACGTATTCATATGCCTGGGTACGTGTTGATATGTAATATAGTCAAAATTTCTTTCCAGTAGACGAATACGTAGATACAGACGTAAAATGGATGGATTTCTTACTGAATAGTGTCCGTTAAGTTGTAATACTACAAGTTACGAGTCTAGATACACAAGTAATTCACGAATGCCGAGGTTTATAGCCTCGATTAATAATTCCAATACAGAACTATATTCCGCGATATTATTTGTAGCAGGCCCCAGACACACACCTTGCAGGTTAACCAATTCACCAGCAGGATCATAGATTACCCAGGCTGCCGAAGATAGATTCCTGGTACTACGGGAAGCACCATCTGCGAAACCCACAAACGAAGTCATGGAAATTTCACAATCAGGAAGACCCGATCAGCAGAAAGATGCTTACATCGTACACCACACCACACATGCACACAAATGAATATACACACCTATGTACACACACCACACCAAAAATAGCTTCAAGCATAGTATTTCTTAAGGTACAACCCATTTCTAGGCTGCGCCAACGAAACTCCTTCATAATCAATGAGATCATAAGCCCCATTCTTCAATACTCATTTTACTATGTAGGGCCCATGCCACATGGGTTGGAACTTTCCTGCCCCGAGTTTATCGTGCGCTTGGTCATACAGGAGGACAAGGTCCCCTTCAACAAAGGAACGTGGAGATACTGATTGATCAAAGTGTGCTTTGACCCGCTTTTTCTGTGCCTCAATGACTAAGGCAGCCAAGCGGCGGGTTTCATCCAACCGTTATAAATACAAGAAACGTTCTTCTTTAGGATAAGTGTCGGGAAAAAGTTCCATAACTAACTTTAAAGAAGGAATTTTTCACTCAACCGGAAGAGTTGCTTCCAGACCATACACCAATTGGAATGGTGTGAATCCGGTCACACTCTTTGTTGACGTCCGGTAGGCCCATAGAGCTGAGAACAATTGGAGGTGCCAATTGGACTTATGAATTCCAACTGTGCATGGTGACTAAAACCTTGTTCACAGCCTCAACCTGGCCATTTTCCTGGGGGTAACATGGCATTGAGCTATCGTGGCGTAAGCCCAATCTTGATGTCAGCTCGGCCATCATGTAATATCGAAAGTGTGTACCATGATTGGTAACAATGGCCTGAGGGACCCCGAAACGTGCAATAATGTGGTCGAAAATAAATTGGGCAGCTGTCTTACCATCGGCGGCTAGTGTAGGCACCGCTTCGGCCCACTTATTAAAGTAGTCGACAACAACGATTATATATGCATGCCCCCTGGCCAAATGAGGGTTACACTTCATGAAATCTACGCCCCATTTTGTGAAAGGGCCGACGGTAATGGCAGGATGTAGAGGAAGAGGTGGCGCGCGCATCTTGTGCTGAAAAACCTGACACACATGACATTTTCGGACTGCAACAATGCAATATTTGAATATCGACGACCAGAAGTAACCCGCACACAGAATCTTCTAGGTGGTGGCATATTCGGACATGTGACCGCCACAGGCGCCACTGTGACAGTCATTCAAGACTTTTTCAGCCTCTTCCAGTGTTAAGCACCGGCGTAGGACCGAATCTACTCCAACACGGTATAAAGTATCTCCTACAATGCGGTAAGGTTGAGACTGATGCCGAATCCGACGTCAGGCATCTTTTGTCAACCCAGACCGGAACGTTGATGTTTGAAGATACACAATGATGTCACCGTACCACGGATCACGAGTACTGATAAGGAAGAGGGTTTCTTTTGGAATATGATCTTCAGAGTGAAAGGGAGTGGAGTCTGTCAGGAGGGAGCAAATGAGATCTACAAAAACCAGTTATTTGGTCGACTTAGCAGTGGTGAACTCTAAGTCGAACTCCTGAAGGATAACGATCCACTTGGAGTATTTTCCCCCCAGTAATTTTCAAGAGAAAATATATGTCATGGGGTTGAAATCCGAAACCATGGTTACTGTACGCAGCAAGATGTAATGGTGGAAACGTTGCACAGCATGCACTGTGGCTAATGCCAGCTTCTCGACGTGAGCATAACTCGTTTCTGTGTCAAGAAGATTTCGTGATAGATAATAAACAACGTGTTCATTGCCATAATTTTCATCCTGCACTAGAACCATAGCTATGGTGCTGAACGCGGCAGCCAAGTATAGAGTGAAGTCACGGTGATAGTTCGGAGGCCGAAGCAATGGAGCATTAACAAGCAACGTCATCAGCTTCTCAAAGGATTGTTGAGCAATGTCGTCCCAATGAAAGGGAACGTTCTGTTTTAAAATATGCGTGAATCCTTTTGCCACTTCTGCGTAATTCGGTATAAAGCGTCGGAGGAAATTAGCTTTTCCCTGCAGACTCTGCAATTGATATAACGAAGAGGGTGATGGGAGATTGACAATGGCCTCGACCTTTAGAGGGTCAAGGCGAATTCCGTCCTTGGAGACTATGAACCCCAATAGACGGCCAGAATCCACGCAAAAGACGCATTTATGAGGGTTAAGACGAATATTATAGTGCCTACAGTGAAGGAAAATCTAGCGGAGGTGTTCGGGATGGTCCTCTCGCCGAGCTGAGTGAGCTGGCAAGTCGTCTAGATAAGGCTAAACGATATGGCGTATGTCATGGAACGCATAAGACATAGCACGCTGAAAAGTGGCTCCAGCTTTCTTCAAGCCGAACGGGATATTTTTATAAGAAAAAGTACCCCACGGATAGATGAATGCAGTCTTATGTTGATCAGTAGGTAGAATGTTTATCTGATTATACCCGAAAAAGCCGTCCATTAGGGAATAAATCTCACTCCCGGCACATTCGTCGATGATTTGATCTATGAAAGGAGTGGGGTAGTTGTCCTTTGGATAGGCCCGATTAATATCTCGGTAATCAACACAAACTCTTATAGTGCCCTGTTTCTTATCTACAGGGACAATGTTGGAGACCCATTCTGTGAGGGGAATTGGGTAAATGAAGCCCGCGTTCAGAATTTTTTCAACTTCTGCTTTAATGGTAGAGGCTTTACGAGTATGCACTGGGCGTAGGCATTGGCGCATGGGTTTCGCACCAGGATAGGTAGGAATCTCGTGCACTACTATGATGGGATCAATCCCAGGCATTTCCTTATAGGACCAAGTGAACACGTCTCTGAATTCTCGAAAAAGATCAGTATAGACTTGTATCTTATCAGGAGAACAAGTCACTCCCAGGTGTATATTCTCAACTATCCCTGGTTTAACGGAGATGTCGATTGGAATGGTTTGAGTGAAGTTGCTCAGGTTTCCCTCTGAAAGCACCTCATGTGTCAATATATGTGTCTAGAGAGGCGGAGTGGGAACCTGAGCTGCAAAACACTCTAGACAATCTGACATTGCCCCCAAGCTAGGCATGAAGGAGGAACGATGATGTCCATCGCTCCAAAGCAGCTCCTCAAGAGACATTGCTTCAACAATGGCTTCATCAGAAGGAAAAATCTTTTTAAGAGGATTAGGCGAGTTGGCCTCGCCAAGCCAGGGGGATTGGGAATAGATGTCTAAAGCCATGCTCGAAGGAGCATGCTGAGGAGGGGGAGGATCAGATGTGGCAACGATTTCACAGTAGTTGATCTCTACCGGAGTTAAGGGCATCGATTCTCCAAACTCAGTCACCTGCTCAGGTGAAGGGATGAGCCATGGGTCATCAAACCTAGAGATCATATTAACTTGAGCTTTGTGCGGTGGCGGTGTAGGAAAAATACCCATGAGGACGGGGTCCTTGAAGAGACCGGGTCCTACACTGTCAGGGGGATTTGGAATCTGATCCATGTAAGGAACGTTGTTCTCAGAGGTGGAGGTGAAGAAAGACAACTGATCCACCGTAACGATTTTTCCCTCATGAGAGAAATTAAGAAGTCTAAAGAGGGTGGATGGCACGCATAGCATGGCGTGAGTCCAACTGCGGCCGAGAAGTATATTGTAGTTAAGCTTGGCGTCAACCACTTCTACTTCTACGTTGACTGTCTTCCCCTGTAAGGTAATCGGTAAACTCTCGAGAACACCCAGGGGTTTTGATTCCCAACCATCGAATGCCTCTAGGGCATTAGGATATGTTGAAAGGGCTGGAGAGCCAATGGCCTTCCAGCAAGCGGACGACATGACACAGGTAGAAGCACCTTCATCCACAACGGCCCTATGGATGTTAAGACCATTGATCCTGACTTGAATAACAAGAGCAATCTGATGTGGAAGTCGAGGGGTAAAATTCTCTAAGTCGAAGGTGAGGAGATTAGAATTAGTGGGATCAATTCCACAGATTGTAGACAACAAAGCTTTCCATTGTGACAGGCAAATTTGAAGAACTTCCAATGCAGACATAGCAGAAGGTGCATGTGCCAGATCCTCAACAATACTGTAGTGCTGAGCGGCACGGGCATTGGGATTGTAGGAAGATATTCATAGAACACCTTTAGGAGGTGGCCTCACAACAGGTTTAGCAGTAGGCTTCTCAATCTCCAACGGATCAGAGACAGGTGGGGGAGGTGGACCGTCCACAGCTGCCTGACGCGATTCGTTGTAATCCTTCGAACGCGTAGCAATAGAGATAGGTGCAGCACCATTCATCATAAATACCTGAGACCCAAATGGTGCTGATGGTGAAGGTTGTTCAACCATCTGGGTCTGTTGAGATGGGAATGGTTCTTTAAGAACGGTCGGAGTCCCTTTTGAGCCTTTGAGAAGTTGACTAATTTCAGATCATCGTGGACAATCTTTGGTATAATGATCTCCTTCACAAATGAGGCAGGGGTACTTCGGTTTGCGTTGGGAACCGTCCTCGGTGCGAGGTTTGGACTCTGGCTTTGGGGCATCAGATTTAGATTTTCCTTTGCCCTTATTTTTCCCTTTGGAGGTTTTTTCCGTAGGATTAGCCTGAACGGCGTTAACCTCCGCAGTTTTTCCAGAGTCGGTAGGGGCGGGAGGAGCATAATTATTAGATGAATTGGACTTCTGCTTCCCATTCGAATATTTTTTCGAATTCTGAGACACGGAACCAATAACACCATCCATTACTGGGGTAGGTGGAGCTTTAGAGGTCCTGGACCATGGAGCATCAGGAAAAATATCATAAAGTGTGCCAGACTGAGAATATACGAGATCCAGATATTGGGCACGTGCTATGGCTTGTTCTTCCGTCACACACACTCCCATAGCAATATCTTGGGCTATTTTGTTAACGAAGGAGGTGGTGAACCAATGAGTTAGTATCTGATCAGGTATATGAAACTTGATCAGTCTACGACGATGTCGCCACTCATGAATGTGATCAGAAATGTGGGTGGCTTTGTCCTGCTTCAAAGAAGTCAGGAGATGCGTCCCGGCTTCGTAGTGAACCAATAACTGAAAGTGAGTTATAAAAGCCATGGCTAACGTATTGAAATCTTGAAAGATGCCATGGGATAATTCAATATACCACTTAGCGGCAGCACTAGTCAAAGTGCGCTGGAATAGGCACAGACGAATGGAATCATCCACCCAAGAGTTGGATGAACACCAAAGATGGTAAGTCATCACATGAGCTTGGGGGTCCTCCCCAGCTTTACCCTCAAACTTGGGGCAATCACCGGGCACCTTGGTAGGAACCGGAGGCCAATAAGGATTGTGCAAAATTGGATCATTGGTTAATTTTGAAACATCTGGTCATTCCAAGGTAGCCAGGAACGACAATGGCGGATTGGACGGCATGCCAGGCCCTTGATAAGGACCGGTACCTGCACTCCACGCTGGTTGAGAATATCCTTGCCCCCATGAATTATGTCCCGTAGGATTCTTATTATAGGGGGTATAGGTCATATAACCGGTCTGATTTGGTTGCTGGTAACCAACATACGGGGCTTGATAACCAGAGTATGGACTCTGATTATATGTCAGCCCTGTGTAAGCAGCATTTGGATTTGGCTGCTGAGTATAGGTGGAGTCGGGTTGATGAGGATAGTATTGAGAACCTTGGGGCTGGTTATAATTCGGTTGAGATTGACCATGAGAATAGTAACCACCCTGAGGTTGAGTGGGCTGCTAATAGGTGGAACCCTGCGGAGCCTGATAATTAGGGCGTAGTGGTTGATTTGGCTGCGGAATTGAATAAATCGGCTGTTGGGTGCGGTTGATAGAATGGGCAGGCTGGCCTAGTTGGACAGGTTGACCTGGCTGAGTGGGCTGCCCTGGGTTAACAGGTTGACCCGGGTGAACAGGTTGCATCGGTTGCGTAGGTTGACCTGGCTGTTGAGGAGCACCAGGTTGTACCGGATGAACCGGTTGGCCTAGAGGTGGAACACCAGGTTGTGGCTGGTAACCGGTTTGACCTGTAGCAAGACCATAAGATGATCCTTGCTGATATGCAACGTTGGGACCAACAAGATACTGAGGTTGCATGGGTTGAGAAGGTTGGACTTGCCCCCCAGGACCATAGACCGGTCCCGGTTGGTACCCCAGCTGAGGCTGTATAGGTTGACCGGAAGGGTTGAAATACTATCCTTGCGGACCGTACGATGGCCCTTGCTGGCCTGCAGGGTAACCTTGTAAGGGCTACCCCCGCGGGTCATAAGGATAGCCAGGCTAGCCTGAAGGTTGGCCTTGAAATGGTTGCCCTTGCGGGTTATATGCCTGTCCAGCCTGGTTATATGGTAAACCTTGAGCGTGAAGGTGAGCCTCTGGAGCGTGTAAACGCAACATATTCCCGTGGTCATCGTACTGATTTGGAAAAGCATACACAGGTGTACCATCCTGTGCATAATGCGAAAAATACGAGCGGTTGGGGTCTTGAGAGGATTGTCCTACCTCGGGGTTCGGTTTTTGTAAGGACAACTGATACTCCTCCGAAGAGATGTTCTCTGGTATAGCGGATGCTATATAGACGTCTCCGGGAAGTGATGTAGCCCTTACGGACTGAGTGGAAACAGCAGGTGTAGATGCAGCCACACAGATAGTGGGCCTGACGGGTACAGAAGTGACCTGAGGGGATGACGTAATGGGTGTCCTAGGAGACATCCCCAATGAAGGAACAACCGGCCTCATAGAAGGAGCTGATACCCCCATAGAGGCAGCAGCGGCAATAATCTGACCCAAGGATCTATACCCTGTTGGTAACGAGGGACTGAGTGATGACATAACAGATGTTTCAGGGTTGTTTTCTGGGAACAGCTGTCGAGGGAATAACTGGTAAACTTCACCAGACGTGGGGATTTCCTCACTAGCAGAATCAATCATATTTAAACCTGCCGCTAGATCTCATAACAGACGACGAGGACTAGGAGGAACAACAGCAGCTATGAAAGGAGAACCCGATGTAAGAGGAGGTAAATCTTCCCCTACTCCAAATCTAGACCAAGGGTCGGATAAGGGCCAATCGAACTCAACTGGTCCTCCAAAGGGAAACTCAGACAGAACCGGTCCCCCGTCGGGAAACTCGGAAATGATGGGCTGTTGGGGTTCAGCAGAGGACTGAGAAGCCTCTGATGAATCGTTTGTATATGGACTACCAGTAGACGAAACAGAAGGTTCCACCACTGTGACAACAATGACAAAAATATCAATCACAACACACATGGGCTGAAAAAGAGTCAAGACACACAATCAAACGGCCAACAAAAAAAATCTAACAGGGCGTGTGATCGCGGGTGATTTATTTTACCACATTGAAACTTAGACACTTTACCGTTTCATGTTTTAAGAGTCAAGAAACGGATGAAAGGTGACTCTATCTCTTTCAGTTTTGAAGCAAGCGTGAAAGGAAAAGTGCTTGGTGATCCTTTCAAATTTAAAGAGTCAGAAAAGATCAAATGATTGCTCTAGTAATCTAAGCAAAGGGTGTACCAAATAACCATGAACTGTAATATACACCTTGGTTTCAAAAATGAAAACGAAATCAACCAATGACTTAACGTACGTGCAGGCAATCTCCTCGAATGCTGTGTCCAGTGTATCACGGGTATAGGGCGGCAGACTCGGCTTCCTATGGATAAAGGATAGCGACCTAGTGGGGTCTCCCTTTATATACGCGATAGTACGGGGAGCACAAGTCCATACTAGTGCTATCTAAAGCCAAGAGGCGAGCGACAGCTACTAGGTTTAAAGACGTCGGAACACATCTCTAGCCTAAACCTCTAAATGTTGCGTTAATGTTTCAATGCTGCCTTAGTGTAAATTGAGTAAATTTTAATATTTATCTTCAATTACGTTTTAGTTTTCAGGCCCTAGCGAATGTAATGTCTCAAAATATCCTAAATGCAAAACTACATGCCACAGTATATCATTTCATTCGATGAAAGCTAATTACAAGGGGGTTAAGAGCTTTTCACACAATAATAAAATGATCAGAAAAAAACCACTGATATCTCTAATGGAGCTAATGGAAACTAAAAACTTTTCTTTCAAAGTTACTAATCACAAATAACACCGAAAATATTTTGATTCGCACTAACTAATCAAGAGAAAAAGAGTTTTTTTTTTTTTTTATATTTCCAATGTTTAAGGGCTAGATGCACTAAACAAACTGAAAACTAATGAAAAGAGCAATTTGAGAAATGATGATAAGAGAGCAAAAACAAGAAAATTTCACTCAATAGTAATCACAATCAGACCTCAAATCAACCAAAGGTCCCTCAAAACCAAGAAAATCCCAAAGACACAAATGAGCTGTGTAATCTAGGCACAAAGCGAGACAAGGCGGAATTCGAATGAAGGAGGAATCAATCACTCAAATAGCGCAATAAAATGATAAACAACTATCAAACGAATGCAGGGAAGAAATCACCAAGTTGACTGAACCGATAAAAACCAAAAACTCCCAAGGGAGGCTCGACACACAAAAGCACCTAGATGCCCTAGGGCTAGAATGTAAAATCGATGGAAATGGGCAAACAACCAAAGGATGGAGGTTACAGTCAGCCAAACAAGGCTCCAGTACACTCAAACAGTCATAAAAACAAGACCAAAATCACAAATCAGTCTCAAAAAGCTCAAAACACAGAAAACCCTAATACCTCACAGGATTGGCGCGACTGTGAGGCTAAAATTAGCGCTAGAATGGAATTGTGGCGGGTGATACACAAGCAACCTGCACCAATGGGCGCGACTGTCAAGCTAAAAAGCGTGCTAGCCGAGTTAAATTTGCAAAAATAAAAAAGAACAATCCCAGACACAGACTAGTGATGATAAAGCTAAACAAAAGCCAAACAAGCAGAAAAAACTAGCCCAAAGAGCTGACCAAGCAAGCAAGGCCAAGAATTGACCGAAAAGACAAGACAACACTCCAAGTCATTCAGTTCATAAACTAAACCAGAGATTGACTGAAGCAGCGTTGATCTACTTCGCTAATGCAGAGCAAAAGCGTTTCAAAGGCTATCTGGCTGTACTTCAGGCTCCGTCTATAGTTTACAAAGTAAACAACAAGCTGATTCCCCAGTGGAGTCGCCAAATTGTTGAAGTGGTAAATCCCCTCGGCAGACAGAGGCGATCCCTACTAGCCCAGACCGGGTCTAGCAACAATCAAACACGCTATAGTGCAAGTTCCTAATTGCAGATAAACCAACTAGCGATGAAGGCTTACCTGGAATCCAACGATGTCGCTTGTAGAGAAAGTAGCGCTCCCATTCCTTAGCTCCAGCAGATCACAATCCTCATGATCTCCGTGATCGGACACCTGCACGTGCAAGAAACACAACAAACGCAAGCTTAAAATCTAGTATATGCAACTATATGTCAGTCATAGAAGACATAACTCATCATCATAATCAACAACAGGAGTGGAACCATAACCAATAGTCGCTTATCATTAATCAATCAAAGAAACCTGGCTCTGACGCTGAATTCTCCTTCGGAGGGTCGCCAGTGGAGCACGTCTCGATAAAGCCTGTCAGGGATGGGACAAGCCTCTCTCTTCAGATACTTGACAATAATCTCCTTGCTTGGATTTGGCCTTAAGAGAACAAAGAAGGTTCTTGCAGCATAAGGCTCTTGTGGGTCTTGGGAACTTGGAGACTAGCTTGCAAAGGAAAATGGCAAGCTTATATAGATGGTGGAAGGGAAGTTGGTATCCCTACAATCATGGGATTGGCCCTATCCTCAAGGAAGGTTCCATGAGAGGTGGCAAACAACTTCCTCTACATGGAAATCCGGAGCCAAACGACCCAACTCAACTTAGAAACCAGTTTAGGAATTGGTTGGAATGAATCTTCCGCCATTTATTTTTAAAAAACACCCTTTATTAAGCCTGGCGCGGGTACAACTCTGGGACAGAGCACCAATTGGCGCGCCCTCTTTGGAGAATTTCCCCTATTGGCGTGGTTACAACTCTGGCTAGTCGCGCCAAGGATGAAAAGGCTATTTTTAGGGTTTTTCACAAGGATATGTCTTCAGGGCAATGAAAGTACATGTTCAGGGGAATGCCATGAAAGTGTTTTCAAGTTATGTCATTGCTCACAGGTCACAGAATAAGCCCTCCAATGTTCGGGATGGGGAATTGCAGGGACGGTGACAAATTGTTGTGTAACAGTTAGGGGTTGGGAATTAGGGTTTTAGGGGTTAGGGGTTAAGGGTTTAGAGGTTTAGGGTTTAGGGGGTTAAATGGGTTATAGGTTTAGAGGTTTAGGGTGTTAGGGGATTTAGAAATGAAGGATTTTAGGGGTTAGGGGTTAGGGTTTTGGGGGTTAAATGGAATCCACACTTAAATGGGTTAGGTTCTTATGGGTTTAGGGTGTTGAATTGGTTAGGGGTTGGGAATTAGTGTTTAAGGGGTTAGGGGTTAAGGGTTTAGAGGTTTAGGGTTTTGGGGGTTAAATGGGTTACAGGTTTAGAGGTTTAGGGGGTTAAGGGATTTAGCAGTGAAGGATTTTAGGGGTTAGGGGTTAGGGTTTTATTGGTTAAATGGAATCCACACTTAAATGGGTTATGTTTTTAGGGGTTTAGGGTGTTGAATTGGTTAGGGGTTGGGAATTAGGGTTTAAGGGGTTAGGGGTTAAGGGTTTAGGGGTTAGGAATTAGGGTTTAAGGGTTCAAGGGTTATGGGTTGGGAATTAGGGTTTAAGGGGTTAGGGGTTTGGGGTTTAGGGCTTAAATGGGTTAGGGGTTAAATTTAGGTTAGGGGTAGGGGTTAAGGGTTTAGGGGTTTAGAGGTTTAGTGGGGGTAAATGGGTTAGGGGGTTAAGGGTTTAGAGGTTTAGGGTTTAGGGGTTAAATGGGTTAGGGTTAGAATTAGGGTTTAAGGGGTTAAGGGTTATGTCGAATGGGTTATGGGTTGGGAATTAGGGTTTAAGGGGTTATAGGTTTAGGGTTTAGGGGTTAAATGGGTTAGGGTTGGTTTAGGAGGTTTAGGGGTTAGGGGATTTAGCAACTAATGATTTTAGGGGTTAGAAGTTAGGGGTTAATGGGGTTAAATGGGTTAGGTTTTTAGGGGTTTAGGGTGTTGAATTGGTTATGGGTTGGGAATTAGGTTTAAGGGGTTAGGGTTAAGGGTTTAGAGGTTTAGGTTTAGGGGATTAAAATGGGTTACATGTTTAGAGGTTTAGGGGATTTAGCAGTGAAGGATTTTAGGGTTTGGGGGTTAGGGTTTTGGGGGTGAAATGGAATCCACACTTAAATGGGTTATGGTTTTAGGGGTTTAGGGTGTTGAATTGGTTAGGGGTTGGGAATTAGGGTTTAAGGGGTTAGGTGTTAAGGTTTTAGGGATTAGGAGATAGGGTTTAAGGGGTCAAGGGTTATGGGTTGGGAATTAGGGTTTAAGGGGTTAGGGGGTCAAATGGGTTTGGATTAGTTTAGAGGTATAGGGGGTTAGGGGATTTAGTAGTTAAGGATTTTAGGGGTTAGGAGTTAGGGGTTTTGGGGTTTAGGGGCTTAAATGGGTTAGGTGTTAACGTGCTAGGGGTAGGGGTTAAGGGTTTAGAGGTTTTGGGTTTAGGGGTTAAATGGGTTGGGGGTTTAGAGGTTTAGTGGGGGTAAATGGGTTGGGGTTAAGGGTTTAGAGGTTTAGGGTTTAGGGGTTTAAGGGTTTAGGGGTTAGGAATTAGGGTTTAAGGGGTCAAGGGTTATGGGTCAAGGGTTATGGGTCAAGGGTTAAGGGGTCAAGGGTTAAGGGGTCAAGGGCTAGTTTTCTGCAATAACATAATACTCCAATCCCATACACTTCTGCTTGGAATGTCACACTTAACATTCCTTTCCTTTTCGGATAATATTCTTTATCCCCTTACATCCATACCTAGGAAATAAACTTCATTTCAATTTAATCTTGTGAAACTAAAGTGGAAGATAAGAGGACCCATTCCAAGAAGGGCATCTCACTCAATGTTCAAATAATATTGTTTATCCCCTTACATCCATACCTAGGAAAATAGACTTCCTTACAAGTTAATCGTGTAAAACTGAAGTGGAAGATAAAGTGACCCATTCCAAGAAGCTCATCTCACTTTAAGAAGTTCTCAAGATTTCCAAGAATTTATAACGATATTAAGGTGCTATGCATTGTCTCCTTTATCAGGTCATTGCATTTAGTCAATTGTTTTTTAAATTTAAATTTATTCATTAATTAAAAAAAAAATATTATATATATATAGATGTTTTTATTTTGATTTATGTTTTAGAATTTTATTTTATTTATATTGCTATATCAACTAGTTTTATATAAAATATTTTTAGTTTTTTTATATAATATTGATATTACAAAATATTGTAACATATTTTATTTAATCAAATCTTCATGTATTTTTTATCATTAATAATAATAAAATAATTTAAAATAAAATTGTAATTTTATTAATTTTTTTTATCATTTTTTAATTTTAATAAAGTACTATTAAAATTACATAAAGTACCGAGAGTTTTATATAAAATAAAGTACCAATTCTAACAACTTAATAATTTTGGCGTTGTATTATAGGAATAAAACTCTCATCCGAGAGTTTTTGAAACTCTCATCTGAGAGTTTTTAAAACTCTCATCCGAGAGTTTTTGAAACTCTCATCCGAGAGTTTTTGAAACTCTCATCCGAGAGTTTTTTTAACTCTTGTCCGAGAGTCTTCCTGAGAGTTTCTGTCAATAAAACTCTCAGACGAGAAAATGCATAACTCTCGTCCGAGAAATTTTTAACTCCGGTTAAACCCAATAAAACTCTCGGACGAGAGTTTTTAAAACTCTCGGTCGAGAAATAGAGTTGACTATTTTCTTGGACGAGAAATTAAAAATTTCTCCCAAATTCTAGCTGTCTGCCAAAAAGTGTTTCCTAACTTCATGATTTCACCCTCTAGCCAATTTTAGGCTCATTCTGGCTGCGAAGAAGCTCTGCTACTCGATGGATGAATGAGTCAATGAAGTCTGAAAAATAGAATTTGTCTGAAATTGACCTGACCAATTTAGTCCAATAAATTATTGACTGGTTAACTCCCTGTTCATCTTGCTTGTTCAATGTAATAGGAAATGAATCTGCTTACTGAAACATAAACATATGTATAAGTAAAAATGTGTACTTAAACATTCCTTGGGTTGTTAAATTAATCGATTTCTCATGCATATTATCTGCCAAAAATTGACTGTAATTATACATGAATGCAGGTTGATGATCTTTGGAAAAGATAGATAAATAGCCAAGCATGGGTTCATCTACTATCTTGTCATCTGGATATCCTAATAAGTAAGAAAGTAGTGAGATGATATGGCTGGTATCTTAATGAAACATAGAGGATGGATAGGGTGGGTTTTTCTTTGGTAGTTTAGCATCATAAGGCAGGAAGGTTTCAAAAATTTAGGCTCTCTGATTGAAAGTGAGTTTATGGTACAACTCCATAAGAGCTTCTTAAGAGAGAAGGCTTAAAGAGTCATTTGAAGGAATTAATAGCATGTTGTTTATGGTTTCTGTAATGATGGATATTAGAAATTTTTCATTCTGAGCCACCACTTCTCTTTTGATAGGGTCATACCTAGTTTGACATTAGGTGACCAGGTTTGGAAAATCATGGGTTTGAGGGAATTAAAACAAGGGAAAAAGGGATTCCCATAACTTGATGTCATCTTGTTGACCCAGGTATTTTTGTTTTAGCCACAGGTGCAATTCATGGAATTCAAATTCACACTCTGTGTCAACAATTTTGAAGTAAGAATAAAAAAACGGGGCGTGGTCGAGATCATCCGGGGTAGAAGCAACATGGTTTTCTTCAAAGGTTGGCTTTCTAATTTTTCCCTTTGGGGCCATGCTTTCTGTAGAGGGAAAAGAAGAAGAACAAGGTGGCAGTTACTAGAAGTAAATATCTGTGGCATGATTACAGATGGATGTGGCGCAATTATGTTCTGTAATACCCGCAATTTAACAGCAAAAAGTGAATAAAGAAAAGTGCTAAAAGGAAGGGTGAGGTTTTTTTTATAATAGTGGTTGGAATGTCGTTATGAAATGACTGTTAGGAATCTAGTTGTAGTGGTTTAATGCCAATGGTATAGGCATTGGAGCGATGAAACTGCTAGGCAACGGTTGAGGGAGTAGGTTTAACGGGATAGACGGAATAACGGTAAGGGAGCAAGTCACAACAGAATGAACAAGTGGCAGTGAACTATTTAGCATTGGGAAACGGTCAAGAGGAAAAGTAAACTTACTGTTAGTGGGAGTGGAAACCATCGTCAGGAGAAAAGTAGATTCTGGAGGTGATAGGAGGCAGTACATGGTTTTGAGCAGGGAGGGGGGGCAAATTATTGTGGAGGTGACACGTAAGGGAGGGCTCGCCATCACGAAAAAATATTTTCAGACCCCTCCACTTTCGTTAATGATAAATGCGAAAAGGGGTGTGAAAATCCTACCTCGTCATTGTTCTAGGTGGGGAAGAGATATGCCCTTGAAAGTTGCTCAGGTGATATCACAACGCGACAAATATTTTTGTCTCTAGCGGACTTATGATAAAAAACACGCGCTTCTTTATTACAATAAAGTTTAATTTCTTAATGAATAAATTAACATAATTTAACACAATTTAACTCCCAAATTAAAATCTTTGGTGCATTTAAACAAGCATCCATTTTTTATTTTATTCAAACTAAGCAAATCAATTATTTTATTGCTATACCTAACATTTTTTTCAATAATTTGTCTTCATTTTTTAGGGAAATTATTCCTATCATTTTGTTGATATGAATAATTTATTTATCATGAACCCTATTTTTTTTTTTTTTTGTCTATTCATATACGAACTTTTTTAATTTTTTATTTTTTTCTAAAAATAATACCTTATCAAAAGCAAATAATGTTACAAAAATGTCCCGTCGATGAACAAAATCTACAAAACAATTTCTTTAGCGCAAGCATATATTTTCCAATCTTTGGACAATAATATGTTGTATGCAAACCCACAAAATGACAAATCACACACCATACTAGAGGTGTCCCATTCGGCCCAAATGTTCTCTTCAACGGGCTTGGTCCTCCTACATGTAGATAATCATTTAACACAGGGCATTGATCCTTATGATGACCAGCAACTTTGCATCATATGCACCATACCTTTGCGCACACCTCCTTTCCATTATCTTTGTGTGTATTCTAAATTTCCAAATGCATTGCTTCTAACTGACTCTAAATCTTCTGAGTTCCAATCGCAGCGGGCACCGGTGTAGCTTATAATTTCATTGCAATATCTATGGCCTCATCCTACGTTGAAATATTCTATTGACTCAAGGGTTGGAATAGATGCGAGAGCAGCATAGAATTAAACCATTCCTTGTGTTGGGTATCATCGATAGTGAATCCACTGTATCTGATAGTTCGCTTCAATCTTTGATCTGCATCTCGTACGAATTCGTTCACCTCCTGGTGAATCTCTTTCAAATCCATAACACACTACGCATATGAATTTGGCTTCTTGAATTTTTATTTTAAGGAATCCTTCAGATCAATCATAGTTTCATTACAGTTCACCGATACATATATTATATACCAATATAGCATGCGGTATTGAAAAGCAGTGGCTAATTGTGCTTTCTTAACATTGTCACTATTAAGCTATTGTGCCCTCCATACAACATCAATGAAAAACCAGAATTGCTCCGTATCTTCATTCCCAATACCTCTGAAAGTAGGCAGCTTCATAGATGTGGCCATATCTGTGCCTACTGGAGGTGGAGGTGGAGGTGGAGTGGATGATTTATGTGATGAGTGTGGAAGTGGAGTGCATGGGATCTGAACTATGGTCAACACTCCCTGATTATTCTGATCTTGCAAGAATTCTTCTTCTTCAGAGTGCGTAGATTCACTAGAGCTACTAGTCTCTAGTTCATCGTCACTATTAGATCTACCCTTGAGAGGAATGTAAATAAACCCTTAATCTAGATCTATGTAGTAAATTATTCCACTGCGCGTAGTCAGGCCTCTTCACGACATTCACGCAATTTTCTCACATAGAGAAACATATTCACAAAATAACATTCTAATCCACAACTTCAAAGAGCGCAGGAAATTACCTGTGGGACCCTTGAAAAATATTCTTTCTGCTTCAGAATAAAATAAAAGCTTATCAATAGAAAACTCAGTTACAAATCCTCCCAGAAAGATGATCGATCCAATGATCTATCACACGGGTAATTATATTGCTTGTCTTTTCTAACTGTTGTACCAACTCTGGAGTCCACTGAGTGACTGCATCGTCTTTTGCACAGGTATTAAATTCATTCAATAGAGACAACCACTCATGCAGCTCAATCTACAAGGAAGTGAATAATATCTCATGAACTTCTATGTAAATATAATTTTTAACCCACTCTTCAACAGTCAATTCAGAGCTTTTATTCTCTTGGATCGCAAATTCAAGGATATTTCTATCCAACCAATCTTCTAATTTGTTCTGCATAGGATGCCAATACATCAATTCTCCCTCAAAATGATATTGTCCCGTCAACGGAACAATTTTTCAGCTTGAGGGGTCCTGACCCAGGTTCAGATTTATTGCGCAACCAATAAGCCCTCCAACTACTAGCTCTTTCGGCAATGACCTCCTTGTGCAGAGAAAAGTCTCACCCGAAGCAGTATGGGGGGGTGTTGGAACCGGGTTTGTGCACCCTGAGGAATAACTTGATGTGGTGGCCCTAAAAAGAATTATAACAGAACTTATTATAGATAATAGGTAGATGTGCGCACAAACAGATCAATACGCTAACATATCAACCTTGTCGCAGATTATCTGAGAGTAATTTAGTATATATTTACGCAGTAACAGATGTACTTAACCAGATCTATTCATTTAATAAATGACAGACTTTACTCAATTGCACAGATAAATTTAATCATAAAGAAAATTAAAAATAACACATCACATAATAGATTCCAATCTCAGAGCAACTAACATAATAGATTTGCAGTTAATCAAATAGATAACACATCAAGCACATAATACAACCAACTTTGCCAAAGAAGTCTATTATATTAATAGATCCAATAATTCCAGTACATTTATAATTCCCTTACAAATTACCCTTCCGTGCACATAGTCAGTGGAGTCCGCACAAAACCATGACTAGGTCTCTGTGCACACATCCAGCAGGATCGTTTCTACCCAAAACCCAAACTTAGACTGAAATCCTTACGTAAAAACCATAACAAAACAATAACCTAAAGATGTCTCTTCATGACTTGAACTTTACATATTTATATCAACTTAGTGTGTAGATATCATGGTTTGAGACTCATATTTTTCCCTTAAAACCCATTTACATTGATTAGGGACTATGACCCACCCCAAATCCCCTTTGACTCTTCAATGCAATGTGCACAACAAAATATATACAAAAACATAACCAAAATTGGCCCCAAGGGACCCCACTCCAACAATTACAAGATCAGATATTACAGGCAGGACAACATGATGACAAGTATAGGGCTCTTATGCACAAATTACATCAGGGTACAGGTGATTAGGATGTGGAAAATCATCTCACAATAGATGGATTAGTCAGTTTTAAGGACACAATATATGTGCTAAATATTAGTGAGCTCAAGAATCCTATCTTAAAGGAATTTCATGCTAAGTTGTATTTACGTTACCCAGGATATCATAAGACATTGACAGTAGTGAAGAAGTTTTATTGTTGGTAGAGTTTGAAGAAGGAAGTGGCAGATTTTATGGCTATATCCTTGGCCCTTGTCAACAAGTAAAGGCAGAGTGTGAGAATCTAGGTGGTTTACTACAACCAATTCTGATTCAAAAGTGGAATTGGGAGGTCATTTCTATGGATTTTATCACAAGTTTACTGAGGACATCTAGACAGCATGATTCTAACATGGTTGTAGTGGAAATGTTGACAAAGGTAACAAAATTCATTCCAGTGAAGTCTATGTATTCAACTAGTGATATGTCACAGGTATGCATCAAATATAGTGGAGTCAGAAGGACAATTCCATCCAAAATGTCACTGCATCTTGCAGTCAAATATGTTCATGCTTCAGAACCGAGAAATCGAGCAGGTTAAAGTTCAATGAAATCACTATGGGCCGGATGAAGCTACATGGGAGGTGGCTAATCAAATGTGTGCTTTGTATCCTTCTATATTCGCTGGTTAAATGAATATTTTTGGCATATGTTTTGGTGTGATGTTTTAGTATATGTATATATGCATATGGATGTAAATACCACCATAATTTATGCTATAAATCTCCAATAAGTGGTATGGATGTGATGTCGTTATGGTTGTTATGTCTTTAAGGTTTCCATGCTGGTTTTCTTCTGAATAGGTTGATCAGTGTAAATATTGAAACTATCTAATTTATAAATCTCCATGGGTAGTATGTTTTTCTTTCAGTAGTCTTGTTGGTTGTAGGTTTCATCGAATACCGAGGATGGTGTTCCCCCAATGCGGGTGGGGGGTGTTGTAACAACCCTATTTAAAAATCTATGTAATAAAGTTAATAAAGGTAAAATAAGACCTTGGTCATTGGACATGTATACCAAGTTGAATGTTGGGAAAATAATAGTGATGGGGATCACTTGGGATTAATTCATGGCTAAGGAAATTGGCAAAGGAAATGGAAAAGTATTTGGAAAGGCACGAGAGATTTATTGACATTTGTTTTATGAAAATAATTGAAAATAGGAGAATAGGAAGGAGAAAGGTCACAGGTTTCATGTGAGGAGGAAAATGAAGGAAAATAATGGAAAATTGAAGAAAATAGGGGCCTCAATAATAAAATTGATATTGCGGATCAGTTCATGGATTTTATTAGTTTAGTTTTTGGAGCTCTCATTCTATTCTCTCTCTCTCATACTCTTAGACACGTAGAGTTTTCTTGGAGTAATCCTGGAATCCATGGTTGGACAAACACTCTAGAATCTCGAAAAATGTTGTGGGTTGAGTTACTAGTCTTAGAGGTCGAGGTTAGAAGAAAATTTCTAGAGCCATGGACAGCTTGGGTAGATACTGATCTAGCGATGGTTAGTGATTTCTAACTATGGGGTGGAATCACTGGTTGAGGGTTGAGGTGGTTGGCCTATGGAAGCCATGGTTTGGTTTTGTTTGGTTTATTCCATGATATCCTACATTCATGCTTCGAATATGGAATGGGATGATTGGATGAAAGAAATATTTGGTTCAGCCTAGTCTATGGTCAAGGTGGTAAGTGGAAGTTTGTGACCTGGTTGCATTTTACACATGTTAATAAGAGCTATTTCTCTCTTGTATTTTATGGGTAAATATACTTGCCCGTATGTGGCTTTTATGGCTGTTATATCCTTGTTATTTATGTTTATTATATGCTAGTTATGAGTATGTTTTATGACAGACTTGATGTATGGCTCTCGTCATTTTTTTCTTAATAAATGAATGAGCAATAAATATATGATCTAATAGATGATAATGAAACTATTTTGATCAGGAATCAATGCTTCTTATCGATTCTTAGATAAGTATGAGATCCATATGCTTAGATATGTTCTTATGACCTATAGATTACATATTTGTGACATGTTTGATGAAATGCATGTCATGGCTAGTAGGGGTCCGGTCAAGTCGTTGATAAAATGTTTTCATTAGTAACCTTGTTTCAATTGTATTTATCATTTATGGGAGTTTCATGAAGTTCTGGGTAGTGGCCTAAGACCTAGCCCTGAAAAAGTGGCTTAGAATCTATGGTCGTTGTCTTAGAAATTCCTGGAAAAGTCCACAGTCATTGGCATGCCTTGGTGTGGGAGCGGCTGGAAGGCCATAGTCGCATGCATGGATTGTCATGTGAGTGGTTGAGGGTCCAAATCAATATCAATTTGTCTCAAGGGTTGGTCACTTGGAAGGGTTGGTTGGCTCTTGAAGGTTCTGTATCATGTGTGGAAAGTTAGATTGGTTTCTTTATGTTGGTTCCACTTTCTTAACTATACTTGTGGAGTTGAATCATATCATTGTAACTCTTCGTCACATGTTTTCCCCAGTGGACCGGTTAGCTTGGGTAAATGTGGGAGGAAGGTGGTTACATTATAGATTATTATTTATTTTTTATGCATGAAAATTAAAATTTATGCAAAAATTAGATAATGGTTAAATAGAAAATAACAACCCACATTTGACACAACATATATCCTGGGAAACCCTTTCGGGATAAAACCTAGTAGGAAGGTGAGGTTGCTTTTCTCTCTTCCTATGAATAGGAAAATAGTTGTGAGTGTAAAGAAGTAAGCCTTGTGGCCCATGGGAAACTATAGTTCACAAATAGACTTAATTTTTCACAACTTCCTTTGAATATTCACATGAATTGCAACAATATATTACGCATGAAGTGTAGTTCCCCGCACATACTACCTCGAAAAAAGTGGTTTATTTCACCAACGAGCATGAGCCTTTTCAAGTTATACATGCACAATTTATGGAAGCATGACAACAAGACGAAGAGGGAGAGGAGACCCAAAAATTCATAATGGAGGAAGTATACAACAAAATTTTGGGTGTCCTAATGGAAATCAACACTCTTAAAGAGGAGAAGTTGTCGAAGGTCAAGGAAATAATATAGGGTCTTAATACAAAATTTGAGTTACAACTACATATAAAGCCCGCTATCCAGTCAGAGGATGTACAAAGATTAGAAATGGTATAAGAAACCTCTGATTCAATTAAGAGTGCACATGATCTAAAGCACGAATGCACCAAATTTTATGAAGTTGGCATAGATGTTTGGAACATGCCACAAGATAATGTCGATCTTATGGACATCAGTGCCAGAATTAGATTTGTGGAGTAGCAAATTGATTCTATATGCAACAATTTGATCACCCTACCAGGGAAAATTTTAAGGATGGAAATTTATCTTAAACATTAGAAACCTTGGCGAATCTTACTAATCCATAATATGAAAACTATAAAATTCTTGGTGATATTTTAGTAAAAATATTCCAACTTCTAATGATTTTATATAGTCTCTATAAATTTTTGGCGATTTTTAATGTAAAATAAATTTTTCTTATAAAATTTAGGCGAATCATTTTTAGGAAAAAATGGAATTGGTGAATCATTTTTTTCAAAAAAACATGGAAAATTAGCCCATCTGTGAATATTAGCCCCTAAAATTTTCCTTGCTCCCTACCACGTTGAACTGCAATGGTAGAAAACGTGATTTTGGGAAAGTAAATCAACCAGTGGAGAGAAGAACACTGGAAACTTTCCCAAAAGCTTGTACATTTGAAGGATGAAGCAATGAAACTCACTGATGACATTTCTGCAACATATACAATAACACATTAGGTAGTTGTTGATAAATATATATTATTCTACGACTCTTCTTATGCTTGTTTAGGTCATAAGGGATATTATCAGTTTGGTAGAGGAAGCAAAAACTATAGTGTCGGTAGCCAAAAAAAAAAGTCAACAATTTTTTAAGAAAACCATAGAGGTACTCCCTTCGCTTGGTACACAAACAAACCAGAGTGGCTCAAGGGTGAGCCACAAATAGTGTTGGGGGCATGTTGGGGCCAAGGTGGAAAAGGGGGAATTTTGAAAATTTTGGCTATGTATAGGGAAACCATGTAGTAAGGAGGAAAAGAGGGATATTGTGTGCAACAGAGGTTGGTTGACATCACATGCAACATAGAAGCATATAGGAATATCGTGCAGATGTGTGCCAGAAACAACAAAGGCTGTGACATAACAAAAATATGTGGTTGTCAACATCACACCCTCTAGTAGTATGGGTCAGTTAGTTGTGGTTGAGAAGTTGGTTGCAATTAGAATTATGAGATGGAAAATATTAGAGGTCGGTATTTTTCATGATCATCGATCATTATCAGCATAACAGATAATATCTGGGAGGTGACTGGAGACTCAAAAGAGCGTCAGGTCCATTGTTAACCATAAACACCATGGCCAATCTGCATGTTATGTGCACGTCTAAGTGGCAGTGCATCACCCAAGCACCTGCAATAAGTAATCAATCACCATTACTACAATGCAATAAGTAATCAGTCACCATTACCACTATGCAAAAATTATTCAGAACAAGAGATGAAACAGTACTCTAAGGAAAGTGGAATGGTGGGAAACAAATTATGTTCACCAGGATTGTTAGCCACGAATCTTATTGCAGCCCAGCCATTGACTGGAACATTGATAGTGTTGTGTATTGGAGGATGAGGCTGAACTTTTGAGGATCTATTTGTGGATTATAATTTCCAAAGCCTACTCCCACGATGTAAAAGTCACAACCATGGAGATGGATAGGATGGCTTTCACCAGCAAATATATTCATTCCTTGAATAATTACTTGCACTGTGGTGTTATATTTAAGAAATTTCACTCTTGTCGCTTTCACAGGTGACCAGAGCCCTCTGCTTATGTTACGTGCGGTAAAATAAAATGGCGCAAAAGGGTTATTGAGGAAGTCAACGAAGAATACTCCTTTCATGCCAAAATTTTGAGGTTGAAGGATTGAATAAATGGTTGGCAGGAAAAATGATATGTTATTCATACTTGCTAGAAATATTGATTCATTGGGACCTCCACAAGACTGCCTTGGTCATTTCATCAACCCAAAACCGATGGTGTACAAAATATTATCCTCCACACTCTGAGGAACAAAGACTGGGTGGTTGCATGAGGCCAAGCTTCTAAGACCATTAGTGAAGCTAGTATTAGTGTTGGTGTCATTATAGAATGGAAGATTAGGCATGATTGGAGCTGATTTGGGAAGGCTCCCCTCATATTCTAAAATGGCAGTGGTAGTTGTGTTATCGAAGGGAAATCCTTGCCCACTGGAATATGCTCGAGAAGGCATGTAGTATCTACCTGTAGTCTGATTGGTTGTGACAAGTATGTAAGTTGTTTGGTCGGGGCCGAGCATCACAACATTCATCTGAAAAGGTTTTGTATACAAAGCATCCACAACCACAATTGTCATTTTATGGCTAGCGATGGAGAATAATAGGTCAATATTGAGTGCAACATTGATAACACTTAGAATATTTGTCTCCCCATCTTTCATCGACACAATAAAGGTATTTGTAAGTTTTCCATTAGCGTCCAATCATTTGCAAGGTTGTGGCATAGATGCCATAAACAAAACCATTATAGGGGCAAGTTGAGGCATCCTCGTCATGTCACCAAGTGGGATGGCAATAACATGCGACCCACCCTTTCTCAGTTCTAATAATCCATACGAGACGAAAGTTTTCTATTCTTTAAGGAAAGCATTTTTATTAATAATTATATAATAATAATTAATAAGTAATATTTATAATAAGTTTTCAAATTTATTATAAATTAAAATTTTTAAAATAAATTATTTACAATAAAATAATGTATTTAATTTTTTTAAAAATGAAAATGAAAACATATATATATATATATATATATTGGTAAGTTTAGGAGTGTCTTTCCATTTTTCTATTTATCAAAAAATAAGCAAGTTTACATATCAAAATGCGATAACCTCGACCTGCCCGAAGGAAACCAGGTTTGTTGGCCATCTTAGCGAGTTAAAAGCCATCCAGTATTGAAATTATTTTTTCCTCCTATAGACTATTGACTCCATACTATTATATCTACCAAAGTCTGACAACTACTTGTAAAAATAAATGCTATCCGCCAAAAACATGAAACATTAAGAGAGAACTAGTGAATCAGTCATCTGAGGACTCAACCGGTGCAGGGTCTTTGACACTCGACCTCAGCATGTCCATTTGGTGCATCGTTTGAAGTTGCCTCTCGATTCTTCCAAGTCGTGTTGTTGCTTGATGCTGAGATATCCGAATGTCTTTCAGTTCCTTTTTAATATGCTGCAGTATTGAAATCACTTGAGAAACCACATGTGGGTCTCCTCCCACTTTTTGAAGGCTCGTAACAGCCTTTGACAAAACACATTTAAAAGTCATGTAAGTCTAAATAGACTGGTTGAAAAGGGATAATCGTCCTCTAGTATTCCCTGGATCAAGTATGAAGTCCATTTCCTCTTCCTGCATTTCTATCTCTTCTTCTTTATGTCCACTTTCTCTCTCCCATCCGTGAATGAGATTGCGGACTTGGGGAGGATTTCCTATGGTTGACGCTTCGAAAAAGGTTTTCTATAACCACTTTCTTGGATTTCTTGCCTCGCTTGTTGGGGCTTGCAATGGGTTTGACTTGCTTTTTCTTTCCTTTTTCCCTACTCTGCTTCTTTGTGGTCTATCCTTTTGCCATTGTTGTGTGTCCTCGTACAATCAGGATTCGATTTTGCCCCAGATTATCAGACAGAGAGTTGGGGAAACATGTTTTTACTTTTGCAGGGCCTGTGTAAGGGAAAATAAAGTCAAAATAGTATTGATGTTACTGTAGGTAGGGCCCACATCCTTGTTGTTCCTTTGGAATATGTCAGAGAAGGTATTCTCATAATGACGTAAGTCTATGAACAAAGGGAGACTCAAATTGCAGACTCAAATGTGGCGTATTCCAACTCAATCGCGACATAAACCTACTAAAATGCAAAGTAAAATGCATGAACAAGAAACCCGGATAGATGGTTGTGCTACCCCCAGAATAACTAAACAACTAGACTTCACCTTACAAACCCTATAACGCTGAATTGGGAAATGGTAAAATGAATCTCAAGTTATATATATATAAAGTAACATATTATTTAAATGCATAAAACTCATTATCATAATTTATGAAATAATGTATTTATGGAAGCACGAAAACAAGATGAAGAGAGAGAGGAGACACTAAAATGAGTAATGGAGGAAGTATACAACAAACTTCTGGGTGTCGTAGTGGAAATCAACACTCTTATATAGGAGAAGTTGTCGAAGATCAAGGAAATACTATAAGGTAAAAAGTTGAGTTACAACTACATATAAAGCCGACTATCCAGTCAGAGGATATACAGATATTAAAAATGGTATAAGAAACCTCTAATTCAATTAAGAGTGCACATGATCTAAAGCACGAATGCACCAAATTTTATGAAGTTGGCATAGATGTCTGGAACATTCCAAAAGGTAATGTCGATCTTATGGACATAAGTGCTAGAATTAGAACTATAGAGTAGCAAAGTGATTCTGTATGAAACAATTTGATTGTTGTACCATGTCGAGCTACAACGGTAGAAAGCATGATTTTGGGAAAATAAATCAACCAGTGGAGAGAAGAAAAGCTGGGAAGCTTTCCCAAAAGGTTGTACATTTGAAGGATGAAGCAATGAAACTCACTGATGACTTTTTTGTAGCATATACAATAACACATTACGTAGTTGTTGACAAAGAAATATTATTCCATGACTCTTCCTATGGTTGTTTAGGTAGCAAGGGATATTATCAGTTTGGTAGAGGAAGCAAAAACTATAGTGTCGATAGCCAAAAAAAAAAAATCAACAATTTTTGAAGAAAACCATAGAGGTACTCCCTTCTCTTGGTACAAAAACAAACCAAAGTGACTCAAGGGTGAGCCATGAATAGTGTTCGGGTGCCTATTGGGGGGTAAGGTGGGAAGGGGGGAATTTTCAAAAATTTTGGCTATGTATAGGGTAACCACATAGTAAGGAGGAAAAAAGGGATATTGTGTGCAACAGAGGTTGGTTGACAGCACATGCAACATAGAAGCAGATAGGAATATCGTGCAGATGTGTACCATAAACAGTAAAGATTGTGACATAACAAAAAGATGTGGTTGTCAACATCAAACCCTCCAGTAGTATGTCTCAGTTAGTTGTGGGTTAGAACTTGGTTGCAATTTGGCCCATTATAGTCAAATAGTCGGTTATGATTTCACACAATAATGGAAACCTCATCTGGGTGAGCTGGCTAGGTTAGTTGGCCAAAGATTCGTAGGAGTGCATCGTTGGAGATTAAGTTATATAAAGATTTGTTGTTGCTTCTATTCTTGTAGCTTGATTATTGTTCTCTAGATACATTTGGTTGGCTTGTTGTTCTTCTTCTTAATGCTTTTTGTCCTTGATACCTTTTTGAAAACTCACTCTACTAATTGCACTAGGGTTGGGCTTGTTAATATGACATGAACTATGATGGTTTTATTTCTCCTGTTCAGGCATATGATACCCCTTTGTAATTTGTATCAATCATATTTTTTGTTAATATGAAGCGGTTGGGAGGTTTTGTGTCAGTTTTTCATGGTTCTACCATATATGCATTTTTTACAAATAATTGGATAAATGAATGAATTGCGAAGTCTTCCAAAGCTTTTGGTGAGTGTTTTGTGTTGAAATTTGTAGTTGATGCAGAATCTCAGTTATAGTATTATTGTAAGAATGAAGCTATATTCCCCTATTATGTGTCATAGTTATCTTTGCGCTTGTATATTGAACTCACATCGAATGATTACTTTGCTCATTATGCGATACATTTACACTTGACCGATGTGCATCGTAGTTCAATGGGAATGTTCCAACACATACTATGAATTTTTTTTGGATGTAATTCATTTTAAATGGTTATATCTACAATGGATGGCGAAATAACATAGCTTAAGGTGGGTTTTTTGGACTGAAGTCATTTATGTTTCTTGTTTTCCCCTACAAAACCTTCAAAGGTTCTCACAAATCCATCATCATATCTTGGGTGAGACCTCACCTACTTGTAAATATTGAAAAATGTCTCGTGTCTAAGGGTGTTTTGTTGTCTTAACTCTTAACCATGGGTCACTCTTGTGCACCAACACATGTTTCACCCTCCTACTCCATTAACGGTTGACTTTGTTGTTGAGTCTTTGAGTGAGATTAATCGAATGTGTTTGCAATAAACTTGTTGTAGTAAAGCCTATTGATTTTTTCCATGATTAAGGTGATAATTTCACCCACATTGAACCTAAATTTATATTTGAAATTTTTAATTACTTTCACATCTTTAAAACATGAATTTTTATAACAACAATACTAAAAATGACAATTTTGAATGCAAAATTGATTCCATCATCTTAGTTATTCTTGTGCAATTAATAAGGAAGGAAACTAGAGAACTCGTTGTGACATAGGGTGGCCAGGGTTTTTCATTGCAAAGTGTGAGGGTTTGATGACAATTCATGGAGACTAGTAAAAGTTTGCAAGCGTAGATGAATTTTGGTCCATGTATTCGACATTTGGATTTCCCCCATGCCGCTCATGGATGCCATAAACAAAACCATTATTGGGGCAAGTTGAGGCATCCCCGTCATGTTGCCAAGTGGGATGGCAATAACGTGCGACCCACCCTCTCTCATTTCTAATAACCCATACAAGACGAAAGTTTTCTATTCTTTAAGGAAAGTGTTTTTTTAATAATTATATAATAATAAGTAATAAGTAATATTTATAATAAGTTTTCAAATTTATTATAAATAATAATTTTAAAAATAAATTATTTAAAATAAAATAATGTATTTAATTTTATTAATAATAAAAATGAAAACAAATAATTACTCATATATATATATATATATATATAGGTAAGTTTAGGAGTGTCTTTCAATTTTTCTATTTATCAAAAAATAAGCAGGTTTACATATCAAAATGCGATAACCTCAACCTGCTCGAAGGAAACCAGGGTCTGTTGGCCATCTTAATGAGTTAAAAGCCATCCAATATTGAAATTGTTTTTTCCTCCTATAGAATATTGACTCCATACTATTATATCTACCAAAAGTCGACAACTACACCGTAAATATAAATGCTATCCGCCAAAAAACATGAAACATCAAAAGAGAAAGCAAATGAATCGATCATCAGAGGACTCAACCGGTGCGGGGGTCTTTGACAATGGACCTCGGCATGTCCACTTGGTACATCGTTTGAAGTTGCCTCTCGATTCTTCCATGTCATGTGGTTGCTTGATGCTTTGATATAATCGAATGTCTTGCAGTTTCCCTTTTTAATATGCTTCGATATTGAAATCACTTGAAAAACCACATGTGGGTCTCCTCCCGATTATTGAAGGCTCGTAATAGCCTTTGAAAGAACACATTTAAAAGTCCAGTAACTCTGAATATATTGGTCGAAAAGGGATAGTCGTCCTCTAGTATTCCCTAGATCAACTATGAAGTCCATTTCCTCTTCTCGCATTTCTATCTCTTCTTCTTTATGTCCACTTTCTCTCTCCCATCTAGTGAATGAGATTTCGGACTTGGGGAGGATTTCTGTGGTGTAGGCTTCGAAAAAGTTTTATATAACCGCTTTCTTGGATTTCTTGCCTCCTTTTTTTGGAGCTTGCAATGGTTTTGACCCTGCCTTTTCTTTCCGTTTTTTCCCTACCCTACTTCTTTGTGGTCTATCCTTTTGCCATTGTTGTGTGTCCTCATACAATCGGGATTCAATTTTTGCCCCTGGATTAATAGACGGACGAGTTGGGGAAACATGTTTTTACTTTTTGTAGGGCATGTGTAAGGAAAAATAAATTCAAAATAATATTGATGTTACCGTAGGTAGGGCCCACATCCTTGTTGTTCCTTTGGAATATGTCGAGTAGGTATTCCCATAATGACGTAAGTCTATGAACAAAGGGAGACTCAAATTCAAACTCAAATGTGGCGTATTCTAACTCAATCACGACATAAACCTACTAAAATGCGAGTAAAAATGCTCGAACAAGAACCCTAGATAGATGGTTGCGCTACACCTAGAATAACCAACAACTAGACTTCGCCTTACAAACCCTACAACACTGAATTGGGAAATGGTAAAATGAATCTCAAGTTATATATATATATATATATATATATATATATATATATAAAGTAACATATTATTTAAATGCATAAAACTCATTATCATAATTTATGAAATAATTTATTTATTTTATTTTAAAATATCTTAGGGAACTATGTCTTTATTTTTGCATAGATAATTATAAAAATTAATTTACTAACTATATTTAAAATCACCAAATTTAATTTACTAATGAGTTATGTAAAATTATCAAATTTAATGGATACATGATAATATCACTAGATGTTAATAGCGTTGTCTAGCAAAGTATATACTAGCCTAGATCCATCTTAACTTTGGATCTATCAAGCACCGAGAGGGATCAAATCTCTCAGGTGCAAACCTCTTTTTTTGAGTGCAAAACTTGAGGAAAGGTTTGCACCTCGAGAAATTTGATCCCTCTCGGCACTTGATAGAACCAAAGTTAAGATGGATCTAGGGTCTAGTTTTCGATCATGTGCGGCCAAGGAAAAATCTATTGAAAATATGATTAATTTTATCAATAATATGCAAATACAAATAATATAAATATAATAATTTTATATATGCCAAATATGTATTTATCTCGGTCGTTTTAATTTTAAAATTTTCTTAGTTACCTCGGTTTTTTGAGATGATAAATATTTTTTAATATCTTTAATGATGAAATAATTTTTTTTGAATGCAACGTGACAATGTAATAGTGTTGAATGATAGAAAATGAAAGTAATAAGAGTGTAGTCAATTACAAAAAATTCTTCATTGTGATCAATCTCAAATTATTTTCTTTTACTATTCTTATTGTCACCCTTGTTAGTTTTGTCATCTTTTCATATCGATTATATGAAAGGGACAATTGAAATAATAAACCATTTAAATATTTAGCTTGAACTATTGTACTAAACATCATACATTGTCTCTCTTGCTCTTCAATATTAATAGGTTGATTTACTATAACACAAATATTAATGTACATTGTTAATAATTTTGTATGCTTACACTGAAATCAATGCACAATCTTAATCCAATCACTCTAAAATTAATGTAGCATCAATGTACATCCAATTACATCAAATCAGAAATCAATGTCTACACTGAAATCAATGCACTAACAAAACAACATCTACACTTGAGATCAATGCATCTAATGCAGGGTAATCAAATAAGATTAGAAATAAACATCTATATTTAAATCAATGGATCTAGTGCAAGTAATAAAATAAGATTAGAAACCAACATCTACAACGATATGAATGCATCTAGTGCAAGAAATAAAATAGGATTATAAATCACCATCTACTTCTCTATCTCCCCCAGTTGAACTACATCTCTCTTTTCCTCCATCTCTCCACTCTCTCACATCCTCCTTCTTCCTTCCTCTCTCTCGGTTTCTTTCCCACATATATATCTCCCTCTCTCTTCACCCTCCAACTATATTTCTCTCTCTCTCTCTCTCTCTCTCTCTCTCTCTCTCACAAACACAACATCTACACTAAAATCAATGCATATAGTGCAAGAAAAAATAGAATTAGAAATCACCATCCACACTTGAAATCAATGCATCGAGTGCAAGAAATAATCTTCCCTCTCTCCCCCCTCCAACTACATCTCTATTTCCCTCCATCTCTCCTCCTTTACACTGAAAATCAACATCTACACTAAAATTAATGCATCTAGTGCAAGCAAACAAATAGGATTATAAATCACCATCTACTTCCCTATCTCCCCCCTCGAACTACATCTCTCTTTCTCTTCATCTCTCCACTCTCTCACATCCTCCCTCTTCCTTCCCCTCTCTCTATTTATTTCCCATATATATATATATATATATATATATATATATATATATATATATATATATATATATATATATATATATATATATATATATATATATATATATATATATATCCCTCTCTCTTCACCCTCGAACTATGTTACTATATCCCTCCCTCTCTCTTTCTCTCCATATCTCCTTCTTTATCTCTTTATCTCACCCCAAAACATATACACACTCTCTCCATATCTCCCTTGTCACTTCATCTTTCTCTCCACTTCTCACTCTCTATGTAATCCTTCTTCCCTCCCTCTCTTCCCCTCCAACTCCATCTCTCCTTCTATCTCCCTCCCTCTCTCCTCCTCTCTCTCTCATCCTTCCTCTCTCTCTCCCTCGTCTCTCTCTCTCTTTCTTTGCCCTCCAATTTTCTCTCTCCCCCCATAACTCTCTTCCTCTCTCTCATGTCCTCTCTCTTGTCCTTCCTCTCCTACCTTCCTCTATCTTTTCCTCTCTCTCTCTCTTTTCAATCCAATTATCTCTCTCTCTCTCTCTCTCTCTCTCTCTCTCTCTCTCTCTCTCTTCCTTCCAATCCTCTTTCCTCCCCAAACACACACACACACTTTGTCTCTCTCTCAACATATACAATAAAATCAATGCATATATTGTAAGAAAAAATAGTATTAGAAATCACCATCCACATCGAAATCAATGCATCGAGTGCAAGAAATCATATTCCCTCTCTCCCCCCTCCAACTCCATCTCTCTTTCCCTCCCTCTCTCCACTCTCTCACATCCTCTCTCTCTCTTCCTTCCCCTGTATCCATTTCTCTCCCACGTCTATCTCTCTCTATATCTCCCTCTCTCTCCCTCTCTTCACTCTCCAAATATGTTACTATATCCCTCCCTCTCTCATTCTCCCCCCATTCCCTCCATATCTCCTTATTTTTCACTTTATCTCACCCCCAAACATACACATACTCCTCTATTCTCCCTTGTCACTCCCTCTCTCTCTCCACTTCTTGCTCCCTATGTAAATACATTACTCTGGATCCAGAGTTTGATATTATCTGTATTTACACCGAAATCAATGCATCTAGTGCAAGTAAGAAAATAAGATTAGAAACCAACATGTGCACTAAAATCAATGCATCTAGTGCAAGTAATCAAATAGGATTATAAATCACCATATTAATGTACATTATTAATAATTTTGTGTGCTTACACTGAAATCAATGCACAATCTTAATCCAATCACTTTAAAATTAATGTACCATCAATGTACATCCAATTACATCAAATCAGAAATCAACGTCTACATTGAAATCAATGCACCTAATGCAAACAATCAAATAAGATTACAAAACAACATCTACACCAAGATCAATGCATCTAATGCAGGGTTATCAAATAAGATTATAAATCAACATGTACATTGAAATCAATGGATCTAGTGCAAGTAGTAAAATAAGATTAGAAACAAAAATCTACATTGATATCAATGCATCTAGTGCAAGCAATCAAATAGGATTATAAATCACCATCTACTTCCCTATCTCCCCCCCCTCGAAATACATCTCTCTTTCATACATCCTCTCTCTCTTCCTTCCCCTCTATCCCTTTCTCTTTCCCTCCCTCTCTCCACTCCCTCACTTCCTCTCTCCCCCACCCCTCCCCCTCTCTCTCTCTCTTTCTTTGACCTCCAATTTTCTCTCTTCCCCCATAACTCTTTTCCTCTCTCTTCCCCCCCCCCCCCCCCCCCTCTCTCTCTCTTTCTTTGACCTCCAATTTTCTCTCTTCCCCAATAACTCTCTTCCTCTCTCTCATGTCCTCTCTCTTGTCCTTCCTCTCCTACCTTCCTCTATATTTTCCTCTTTCTCTCTCTCTTTGCAACCAAATTATCTCTCTCTCTCTCTCTCTCTCTCTCTCTCTCTCTCTCTCTCTCTCTCTCTGGCTTCCAATCCTCTTTCCTCCCCCAACACACACACACACACACTCTCTCTCTCTCTCAACATCTACACTTATATCAATGCATATAGTGCAAGAAAAATAGGCTTAGAAATCACCATCCACATTGAAATCAATGCGTTGAGTGCAAGAAATAATCTTCCCTTTCTCCCCCCTCCAACTCCATCTCTCTTTCCCTCCCTCTCTCCACTCTCTCACATCCTCTCTCTCTTCCTTCCCCTCTATCCCTTTCTCTCCCACATCTATCTCTCTCTCTCTTCACCCTCCAACTATGTTACTATATCCCTCCCTCTCTCATTCTCCCCCATTCCCTCCATCTCTCCTTATTTTTCTCTTTATCTCACCCCAAAACATACACATACTCCTCTATTTCTCCCTTGTCACTCCCTCTCTCTCCACTTCTCACTCCCTATGTAAATACATTACTCTAGATCCAGAGTTTGATATTATCTGTATTTACACTGAAAATCAATGCATATAGTGCAAGTAAGAAAATAACATTAGAAACCAACATCTACACTGATATCAATGCATCTAGTGCAAGCAATCAAATAGGATTAGAAATCACCTTATCAAAATTTTACGTTACTCTTGATCTATCAAACTTTACATTAGAAATCACCATCCACACTAAAATCAATGCATCAAGTGCAAGAAATCATCTTCCCTTTCTCCCCCCTCCAACTCCATCTCTCTTTCCCTCCCTCTCCACTCTCTCACATCATCTCTCTCTTCCTTCCCCTCTATCCCTTACTATTCAACATCTATCTCTCTCTCTATCTCCCTCTCTCTCCCTCTCTTCACCCTCCAACTATGTTACTATATCCATGCCTCTGTCCTTTCCCCCCCATTCCCTCCATCTCTCCTTATTTTTCTCTTTGTCTCACCCCAAACATACACATACTCTCTCTATTTCTCCTTTATCACTCCCTCTCTCTCTCTACTTCTCGCCCTCTCTATGTATTTCTTCTTCCCTCCCTCTCTCACCCTCCGACTCCATCTCTATATCCCTCCCTCTCTCCTCCTCTCTCTCTTCCTCCCTCTCTTTCCCTTCCTCTCCTACCTCCCTCTCTCTTCCCTCATCTCTCTTCTCTCTCCCTCTCTCTCTTTTCCCTCCAATATAAAATGGAAAAGAAATAGAAAAATATGGTATTTGGCCCACTGTGTTGAATTTATATATGTAGGGAGAGGAGTGATTTTTTTAGTAGGGCCGACATTAGATTAATTAGATTAAATTTTAAATGTTAAATATTAAACATTATTTTTACATTTATGTTTACATGTTTATTGTTACCTGAGATAGGCAATGCATATAGTGTACTTTAATTTGGCCCATGGTATTTAGCTAAGGATTTACCTAAATAAAACCACTTTTTGAGTGTTACCAAATATAAATAGGATTATGGAGTAAATATAAAAAAGACGTTTTATTTATTTACCATACCTATGGTTTATTTATATTCTATTTATTTTGCCATACCTCTTTTTATAAATATGGTATTTGGCCCATGGTATTCAGCCCATGGTATTAAAGTGGTACATTTGTATACACTCGGACATATCAAAAGTTTACATTAATTAAATTTAATAATATTAATATTATAATATAATAATGTGAATATTAGAATTAATATTAATATTAATATTAATATTAATATTTGGGTTAATAATGTTTTTTTGGCATGTATTGAAAAATAATTTGGCCCATTTAAATCCATGCATGCATCCAATTATTATTAAATGGATGCATGCATGGATTTGATGCGACCCAAATCCATGCATGCATCCATTTAATAATAATTGGTAAGTTTAAGAGTGTCTTTCCATTTTTTCTATTTATCAAAAAATAAGCGAGGTTTACATATCAAAATGCGATAACCTCAACCTCGCTCGAAGGAAACTAGGTATGTTGGCCATCTTAACGAGTTAAAAGCCATCCACTATTGAACTTGTTTTTTCCTCCTATAGACTATTGACTCCATACTATTATATCTAGCAAAGTCTAACAACTACCTGTAAATATAAATGCTATCTGTCAAAAACATGAAACATCAAAAGAGAGAACCCATCGAATCGAGTCATCAGAGGACTCACCACGGTGTAGGGTCTTTGACAACTGGACCTCGGCATGTCCACTTGGTACATCGTTTGAAGTTGCCTCTCGATTCTTCCAAGTCGTGTGGTTGCTTGAGGCTGATATACCTCAATGTCTTGCAATTCCTTTTTTAATATGTTGCAGTATTGAAATCACTTGAGAAACCACATGTGGGTCTCCTCCCACTTCTTGAAGGCTCGTAACAGTGTTTGAGAGAACACATTTAAAAGTCCGAATAGATTGGTTGAAAAGGGATAATCGTTCTCTAATATTCCCTAGATCAACTATGAAGATTGGTTGAAAAGGGATAATCGTCCTCTAGTATTCCCTGGATCAACTATGAAGTCCATTTCCTCTTCTCGCATTTCTATCTCTTCTTCTTTATGTCCACTTTCTCTCTCCCATCCGTGAATGAGATTGCGGACTTGGGGAGGATTTCCTGTGGTGTAGGCTTCGAAAAAAGGTTTATATATAACCGTTTTCTTGGATTTCTTGCCTCGCTTTGTTGGAGCTTGCAATGGGTTTGACACGCTTTTTTCTTTCCTTTTTTCCCTACCCTGCTTCTTTGTGGTCTATCCTTTTGCCATTGTTGTGTGTACTCGTACAATCAGGATTCGATTTTGCCCTGGATTACAGAGAGTTGGGGAAACATGTTTTTACTTTTGCAGGGCCTCTGTAAGGAAAAATCGATTTTACCCTGGATTAACAGACAGAGAGTTGGAGAAACATGTTTTTACTTTTGCAGGGCCTCTGTAAGGAAAAATAAAGTCAAAATAATATTGATGTTACTATAGGTAGGGCCCACATCCTTGTTGTTCCTTTGTAATATGTCAGAGTAGGTATTCCCATAATGACGTAAGTCTATGAACAAAGGGAGACTCAAATGCAGACTCAAATGTGGTGTATTCCAACTCAATCGCAGCATAAACCTACTAAAATGAAGAGTAAAATGCATGAACAAAAACCCCAGATAGATGGTTGCGCTACCCCTAGAATAACCAACAACTAGACTTCGCCTTACAAACCCTACAATGCTAAATTGGGAAATGGTAAAATGAATCTCAAGTTTTATATATATATATATATATATATATATATATATATATATATATACAAAAGTAACATATTATTTAAATGCATAAAACTCATGATCATAATTTATGAAATAATTTATTTATTTTATTTTTAAAATATCTTAGGGGAACTATGTCTTTAGTTTTGCATAGATAATTATAAAAAATTAATTTACTAACTATATTTAAAATCACCAAATTTAATTTAAAAATGTAAAATTATCAAATTTAATGGATACATGATAATATCACTAGATGTTAAAAACCTTGTCTAGCAAAGCATATATAAAAAATAATAATAATATATATATATATATATATTTGAAATAATTGTGACAATTTTTAAATTGTAAAATTTTAAATTTTTAATATTTTAATCATAATAATAACATTAAACATAAAGAGATCCAACATCATTTAAAAATAACATTAAACATAGATATAAATTTCCACGATTTGCCCGTGAATGTGATATAACTGCTTTATAGATATAAATTTCCACGATTTGCCCGTGAATGTGATACAAACCATGGCGCTGAACTTTCCCATAACAATCAATCGGGGGGATCGAGATCAACCAAACAATGAAGAATTAGAATTATGAGATGGAAAAAAGAGCGGAGGTCAGTATCTATCATTATCAGCATAAGGGAAGAGAAAGTATCTATCATTATCAGCATAACGGAAGATCTCTGGGAGGCGACTGGAGACTCAAAAGAGCGCCAGGTCCATTATTAACCACAAACACCATGGCCAATCCCCATGTTATGTGGACGTCCAAGTGGCAGTGCATCACCCAAGCTCCTGCAATAAGTAATCAATCACCATTACCACTATGCACAAAGTATGCAGAACAAGAGATGACGACAGAGATTGAGGAAACTAAAGTGGAATGGTGGGAAACATTAAATTATGCTCACCAGGATTGTCAGCCACGAATCTTATTGCAGCCCAGCCGTTGACTGGAACGTTGACAGTGTTGCGCATTGGAGGATCGACGAGGTTGAACTTCTGAGGATCTGTTTGTGGATTATAATTGCCAAAGCCTGCTCCCACGATGTAAAAGTCATAACCATGGAGATGGATAGGATGGCTTTCACCCGCAAATATATTGGTTCCTTGAAGAATTACTTGTACCGTGGCGTTATATTTAAGAACTTTCACTCTTGTGGCCTTCACAGGGGGACCAGAGCCCTCTGCTTATGTTCTGTGCGGTATAATCAAATGGCGCGGAAGGGTTATCGGGGAAGTCTGCCGTGAATACTCCCTTCATGCCAAAATGCTGAGCTTGAAGGATTGAAGAAGTGGTTGGCAGGACAAATGATATGTTATTCATACTTGCTGCAAATCTTGATCCGTTGGGACCTCCACAAGACTGCCCTGGGCATTTGATCAACCCCAAACCGATAGTGTAGAAGAGATTCTCCTGCACACTCTGAGGAACGAAGACTGGGTGGTCGCGTGAGGCCAAGCTTCTAAGACCATTAGCGAAGGTAGTAGCAGTGTTGGTGTCGTTATAGAATGGAAGATTAGGCATGATTGGCGCTGATTTGTTAAGGCTCCCCTCGTATTCTAAAATGGCAGTGGTAGTAGTGTTATCGAAGGGAACTCCTTGCCCACTGGAATAAGCTCGAGCAGCCATGTAGTATCTACGGCCTGTAGCCTGATTGGCAGTGACAAGTATGTCAGTGGTTTGGCCGGGGGCCGAGCATCACAACATTCGTCTGAAAAGGTTTTGTATACGAAGCATCCACAGCCACAACTGTCATTGTATGGCTAGCGATGGAGAAGAATAGGTCAGTATTGAGTGCAGCATTGATAACACGTAGAAGATTAGTTTCCCCAGCTTTCATCGACACGCTAAAGGTATCTGCAAGTTAACCAATATCGTTTGCCAATCATTATTGCGAGCTTACTAAATTCGGAAATAGCTTCAGTCTAGTATTCGGAAATACCTGAAGTGGAACATTTGTATAGGTCGCCTGGTTGTCCATTTATAGTAAATGCATCTGAAACGTTGGGGGGCAGCTCCTGTTCGGGTTGCTTGATTCACAACATCCATAGGATTCCTATTCCACCATTCTCCTGTCAATGCAAACAAGTCAAATATTTCAATCGCATTAGAAGTTAAATTGAATATTTCTGACCGAGGAACATAAAACATAGAATAGTGCGGCAGTATATATACCTAGAAGAATGGGAATCTGGCGATGAGGCCTGGTAAAGGTAAAGGGATAAGTGGTGTCCAGCCTTGGCAAGATGATCAAGGCACCATACACAGTAGCTCGAAGCCATGAACTGTGTGCATGCCACCATAGAGTCCCCTTCTTGAGCAGTGATGGTAAATCTATATGTGTAACTTCGCCCTGGGCGAACGGGGCATTGTGTTATGAATTCGGGTCCATCAGACCACCCTGTGCGGAATTGGCGCACTCCATGCCTGTAAATACAATTCATATAATCTTTTAGCATGCAAAACCAGAGATATAACTGATCTGATAATTACGGCCATATTCAATATGATCTACTCGGCATGCAAAACCGGAGAGACGTACCAGTGAATTGTAGCGTTATATTGCGCCTGGTTGTGCACTTTGACTTTAAGTTTGTCTCCATTTCTAACATGCAGCGTTGGACCCGGGAACTGTCCGTTCACAGTGATGATATTGTGTTTCCCGCATAGCCTTTTTCACAGGTGTAGATCGAAGCTGAATTTTGCGATTAACCAGCCACAAACCATCCATTAGTTTAACATGAGTGAGTGCATATGATATATATATATATATATATAATACTCACACATATATTCAATGAGTGAACCTAGGCAACTACTAAAAATTTCTGTGTAATTATTTTGGAAGAATTTATGATTTATCAATGTTATTGACAGAGCTACGTAGTGCATATATATATATAGAGCATTAATCGAATCCCAGAAATTAACATGCCCCGCAATATAACTCCTTTTTGTAGCAAAATATAATATACATTTTACATGGAGAATTATATTGAAGGTGAGAATTAGACATACAACGAATATGTGAGTGTGTAGCTTAGCCGAGACCATAGCAGTACTCATGAACAAGGTTAGGCATATCATGACCATCTCCACAGGTCTGGCTGCAAATGGCTGCGCGGAGAGATGTTGATTGAACGCCTCCATTGCCTACCTAGTACTATAGATTCACCACACGAACGATCTGAACTTGAAACTGCTGCACAGAAGAGGATTAAGGGACAAGCTGATAGGCTGGATGACAGAATTGCCGAGATCAAGTATGTATTTATATTAAGTAAATAAATTATCAATTGAACTCAGTTCAGTTTGGTGATTAGTCCATGTTCGAATTGTTAAAGTTGGTGAAGCTGAAGGTCGTTAGAAAACGCTAAACTCGGTGACTTTAGGCGCTGATCAACTCCAGAATGATGAAAACACACTCAACCCGCTGTACAACATCGGAGTAGCCGCGTATTGGAAAGGTCTGTTCACTCCCCTGGGAATCATCCATTATGATTTGGTGGTGGAGTCAAGACAATGTTCTCTTCCATTCCATTCCATAAAATGCTAATCATTTCTCCCAATTAATTATATCTAATTATGCACAACATGTGCAAAGCAAGCAAAGCAACAATGAATGCTCTTCAACGATATTAAATCATGCTCCCAATGAATATAACTACGAAACAATATTTGCTCTCACCTTAAAATGTATACCTAACATTGTCGTTCCATTCCATTCCTCAAAAGAACATTTCATCACGGTGGTATTAATGTGTACCACCATGTTTCTAAGATTTCGTATATTTTGACTTTGGTTAATGATATGGATTAATACGAAGATTTCGTTGGAACGGCTTTACAAAAAAAAGGAAATTTCAATTTCAAATGTGTGCGTTCTTTTCCAGCGAAATAGAATTATCTATTTCGCTTGCATCTTCCTACATAAGTCTCATGTCAAATAGAATTATCTATTTCGCTTGGTTCTTCCTACATAAGTCTCATGTCATTGGCCCATACTCAAACACTGATTATCACAAATCCAATTTGATGTCTCTATCAACTATTAAATTGCATTTCTTCTTCGTGTTCTTCTTATGTTTGTCATTTTGACCCAATTTGATGTCTGTATCAACTATTAAAATGGATTTCTTCTTCAAGTTCTTCTTATGTTTGTCATTTTGACCCAATCTGATATATCTGTTTCAACTATTAAAATGCATTTCTTCTTCACGTTCTTCTTATGTTTGTCATTTTGACATTTCTCCCACAAATTCCTATGATTTGAGGTGTAGGTGTTATATATATTTTTTTGAAATTGGTTAATATCGTTAGAGATGCCCAAACTCATTATTCTTAAAGTTGCTTTCAAAATTTCTACTCCAAAACGTTATGGCCATCGTATTTTTTACTTCAAATCCTGGTGGCACCGTATTACTAAGATTGTTCGGAAAGTTTGTGTCCGCGAATACCTCCCTGTATACAGAGTTTAAAAATCTGATTGATTATATTGTTTGTGTACTAGATAGATCAGTGTCGGTGGTTTTAGGTTCACCATAACAATTATTAGTTTTTGGTTGATTTGATTGTGTAGTAGTAAAGGATTCAAAAGAATTATGAAACGATCATTATCATTATGGACGGTAAAGAAGTAATAGTAAAGAATTTAATACAATGTATGTATTTAATTTGGTTGAATTTAAAAGGAATTAATATAAGGTTTATTTATATATAATTCTTTTTTTAGTAATAATTGGTCTGTTTAGTGCCTCATTTGTAATCAATTCAAACGGCTATCGCTATTCGCATACACTAGTTATTTAGTTGAGGAATTTTAACATAGAGCTTTCTACATTTTGCCACGCCAAATAAGTTTAAGAATATGATTAGGTCATTGTTATTCCTTCTGGAATTTGAACATAGAGCTTTCTACATTACATTTTGCCAGGCTTGCGAAATAAATTTAAGAATATGATTAGGTCATTGTTATTCTTTCTTAAGAATATGATTAGGTCATTGTTGCACACTTTTCCTTTTTCATATTTTTTTTATTTTTAGTTTATGGAATGGGAGAAAGAATTTGTTTTTTTTAACTCTGTTGTATGGTAGTGTTTCCAAACACATACTTACATATGGTAGTGTGATATATTGGACATGGTGAAGATGTAGTCCTACCAAACTTACAAGTTATGATATCCAAATTCATCATTGACATTTTCTATTAATAAATAATAACAAAAAGTATCATCCAATTCATCAATGATTATGTACATTATATTTTTTTCTAAATAATAATAAGATAAACCTTAGCCTATGGGGCTTAGAGTACACAATGACAAGGTGTTTTTGTAATACACATTAGGCACTTTGTGGTGTAAAGGTCTCTGGTTGTAAATATATAAAAGATATTTTTTATTTATTCAAATTTAATAAATCCAAAATCAATATATATAAAATTAATATGAATTATAAGATCATTAGTTGATTTGATTGTGTAGTAGTAAAGGATTCAAAAGAATTATGAAAGCGATCATTATGGACATGTAAAAGAAGTAATGGTAAATAATTTGGTTGAATTTAAAAAGAAATTAATATAATGTTTATTTATATATAATTATTTTTTAGTAATAATTGGCATGGTTAGTGCCTCATCCGTAATCAAATATTTTACGAGCACCAGGGTAACCTTATTTTTGGTTTCAAGTATCACATCGTTTGAGCTTAACTAATACTCGTAGTCAAGATTAAGTTATTTATATGTGCTTTGAAGAGAATTTTTCTTAATTCCAAGTTATGAACTTTTTACATAAATTCACTCAATACATATTGGTTCCAACTATCACCAAGTTTGAGCTTAAATAATACTTTACTGAGGCTTAGGTTATTTATATCTTCTTTTTATGAGGAAAATAATTATAAAAGTCAAAAATTTGAAAGTTTTACCTAAATTTACTCAATAAATATTTAATTAGTATGATCAATCATTTGAAAGATTAATTTAAAAAATATATATTATAAAATTTTCAAATTTAATATATATATATATATGGTTTTTTAGTTGATACATTTATGTAAAATTTCATTTAAATAAAATGATGTAAAGATATATTAAATTAGTGATATAATTTAATATATCTTTGTAAATTGTACTAAGGAAACTTCATTATTTTATCTAGAGATTATAAATCAACATTTATTATTTTCTATAAATAAAAGAGGAGAAAGAATTTGCAAACACAATATATTTATATATCTATTAATAAGTAGTCACTACCCACATAACTTATTTTTTGTTAGTGTAACACCCTCCTCCCACATTTACCCAAGCTAATAGGTCCACTAAGGTAAACATGTGATGATAGCCTACTATGATGTGATTAATGGAAAAATGAAGAAATTAGAGGCCTCATTATTAAAAATGCTTGTAAGGATAAGTTCATGGCTTTTGATCAGTTCAGTTTTGGAGCTCTCATTTTCTCTCTCTCTCTCTCTATCTCTCTCTCTCTCTCTCTCCTTACTACGTGGACACTTTGATTTTTTCTTGGAGAACTTTTGGAGAAGTGTTTTATCATCAGAATTTTTTTAGCAAGGAGGCAAAGAAAGAGAAGGAAAGAAAAAGAGTACATGGGTATCGATAACTACAACAGCTTTTTTCTTGCACGTACTGGGAGTTGCATGTATGTTTTCCTCACTATTTTTGGCATGCATGGCATATGCATGTGGTCTCTTGATAATGATATGTCATTAGCATGGAGGATTGCATGGATTGATAATGGTTTTTCCTAGCCTTTCCATTTCCTAGATATTCATGGTAATGTGGGTTTTTTTTTGTTTTTGTTTTGTTTTCAAGTGCCTTTTGGTTGCAGGTTGAGTTATTAGTTCCCTGGAAGCCTTCACGGGAAAAATTTTCTAGAAGCCCTATAACAACTTGGGTTGAGTTACTAGTCTCGGAAGCATGGGTTGGAAAAATTCTCTAGAATCCCTTGGTGGGTTTGAGTTACTAGTCCCCGGAAGCAATGGTTGGAAAAAATGATATGGAGCCCTATATAGCTTTGGTAGAGACCAATTTGGTGATGGTTAGTGATATATGATCGTGAGGTGGAATCATTGGTTGAGGGTTCAAGTGGTTGGCCTCTAGAATCCCTAGTTTGGTTTTGATTGATGTGTTTTATGATATACCACATTCATGCTTGGAATATGGCATGGGGGTTACTAGCTGAAAGAAAGATTTGTTTTCGACCTAGTCTATGGTTGGGTGGTTTGTGGAAGTCCCATAACTAGTTTGCCTATGAAATCATTAATAACAACTCTTTCTCCTTGGTATTTTACACGTAAATATATTGGTTTATATGTGGCTTATATTGCTAGTATACCCTTGATATTTTATTTTTAATATGATGGTTATGAATGAGATTTATGATAGTGATAATGCATGGCTCTCATCATGTTTTGGTTAAACATTGAATGTACAATGAATGTATGGATTAATAGATGGTAATGAAGTTATTTTGATGAGGAATCAATGCTTCTTAATGATTCTCAGATAAGTGTGAGACCCCTATGCTCAAATCTGATGTTTAGCCCTGTATATTACATATTTGTGACATGTTTTACTGAAATTCTTGTCATGGTTAGGAGGGGTCTAGTCATGTCCTTGTTTAATTAATTGCATTTGTATCATTATTCTGATTTTAATCTTTCATTCATCGAAGTGTCATGGAATTTTGGGTATTGACCTAGGTCCTAGCCCTTAAATTTGATAGTAAATCACACAATTGCTAGCATAACACTGACAGAAAAAGGTTGTAGTCACACTCATGCAGGATCATCAAAGCGACTGGGGATCTCAGTCACTTGTAGGGCTTGCAAAGGGAGTCACTGGGGTATTAATGCAGCAAAATGCTAGTTTGTCTCAAGGGCTAGTCACCTAAAAGGTTTGGAAGGTTCCTGGGGATTTAGTTGCAAGTGCGTAAGTTGTATGATGTTGTGTCCCATTAGTTCCACTTCCTTAACTGACACATACAGAGTTGAATCATATCATAATAACTCTTCATCACATGTTTACTCTGGCTAGTTGGTTGTAAATGTGGGAGGAGGGTGTTACAGAGTGGTAACAGAGTATGGTTCACACTTCGGACTAGATGGGAGGTGTGTTGGTCATGCATTCATGTCGGTTTCACATGTGTTACTTATGCTTGTGGACTATGTGCTTATTTCATATGCATTGTTTTGGTCATGGTTGCAGTGATGTCACCATGTGAAGGTTGATGAGGTTGTTGTGGAATGTGGCGTCATGAGTGTAAGATTGGTTATGCATTTTTTATGCATGTCAAGTGATTACGTGCTTCCAAGTGTATATTGGTATGGTTTTCATATTTATGCAAGAGGTCATGGTATGTGATTGACATGTTTGTGCATTGATGACTTGACTATGGCTGGAATGATGTGTATATGTTGTTTTATCTATATGCCACATATTTACATGTTTTTATTATTATGTTTATATATGTATTGCATTTATTAGTTGATCTTGCATGAGATATCCTCCCTGAATGATGCTAAGGTATGTTGGTTTGCTTATGATTTGGTTTTGCTAACATAATATTCCTTATAGGAAAGAGATCAAGATGACTAGAAAAATGGTAGACTAAAAATATTCTCTTTATGAATCAAATGAACAGCTTGATGTTGGGAACTCCTATGAATTAGAAAACACATTAAGGAGTTTGAAGGAAGAAATAAGAAGTTGCAGAGCAGCTAATGATAGAATCATACATGCACAAGAGAAACAAGCAGAGGTTACTGCAGTAATTCTTCAGATTTTTTCAAAATTGCATAGATAAGGACCACTTTGGATCAACTATAGACAGGAGGATGGGACTAACAGGGCATATGGCAGTAGGTATCATGGTGGTCACAGGTCGTATAGAGAGGACACGATCAGAGATGGCGGGTTCTTGGACACTCCGGATAGGAGAGGTTATAGCCACATTTACTATTCTACTTCTAGTTCAGATAGGAACTGCGATCGTCATCATTATCATCCTTATAGGAAAAGTGACATGGGATATTTTTTAGATGAGTTTAAGAAATAAAATACACGTACATTTGATGGAGAGATGAAGAAATTACAGGATGTAGAATCATGGTTTCTTGGAATGAATAAGTTCTTCAGGGTACATGATTACTCAGAGAACATGAAGGCAAAAATAACTAAATTTAGTCTTAAAGGTAAAGCATATATCTAGTGGGAAGATGTAAATAACGTTAGAGATATTCATGAAGAGGAGTTGAGTTGGATTGAATTCGAGAGACTACTGAGAAAGAAGTATCTATTGGAGAGATACTATGACGACAATGAAAAAGCGTTTTATGAGTTAAAGATGGGCTCTATGACCAATGAGGAGTAAACTAGCATATTTTTGGATTGTTTTAGGTATGTGCCTTACCTCAAGGAGGATAAGGCCAAGATTCAATGATTTACCAGTGAGTTTATGATAGCATTCAAATACAAGATTGAATTTGATGAGCCTAGGTGATTGGAAGAGGCCATTTGGAAACTAAAGCATTGTTATGAGCAATCGAAGTGCATATCTAAGACTAAGCATGATTGGAAAGGTAACGATAAGAATAAAGGGAAATGGGATAAGAATCAAGGCCTAGTGAGACAGGTAGTAAACATAATTCGACGTTGCACAATAAGTGTGAGACCCCTATGCTCAGATCTGACGTTTAGCCCTGTATATTACATATTTGTGACATGTTTTACGAAATTCCTGTCATGGTTAGGAGGGGTCTAGTCACGTCCTTGTTTAATTAATTGCATTTGTATCATTATTCTGATTTTATCTTTCATTCATCGAAGTGTCATGGAATTCTGGGTATTGACCTAGGTCTTAGCCCTTAAATTTGATAGTAAATCACACAATTGCTAGCATAACACTGACAGAAAAATTTTGTAGTCACACTCATGCAGGATCATGAGAGCGACTAGGGATCTCAGTCACTTGTACGGCTTGCAAAGGGAGTCACTGGGGGATTAATGCAGCAAAATGCTAGTTTGTCTCAAGGGCTAGTCACCTAGAAGGTTTGGAAGGTTCCTGGGGATTTAGTTGCAAGTGTATAAGTTGTATGATGTTGTGTCCCATTAGTTCCACTTCCTTAACTGACACATACGGAGTTGAATCATATCATAATAACTCTTCATCACATGTTTACTCTGGCTAGTTGGTTGTAAATGTGGGAGGAGGGTGTTACAGAGTGGTAACAGAGTATGGTTCACCCTTCAGAGTAGATGGGAGGTGTGTTGGTCATGCATTCATGTCGGTTTCATTTGTGTTACTTATGCTTGTGGACTATGTGTTTATTTCATATGCACTGTTTTGGTCATGGTTGTAGTGATGTCACCATGTGAAGGTTGATGAGGTTGTTGTGGAATGTGGCGTCATGAGTGTAAGATTGGTTATGCATTTTTTATGCATGTCAAGTGATTACATGATTCCAAGTGTATATTGGTATGGTTTTCATATTTATGTAAGAGGTCATGGTATGTGATTGATATGTTTGTGCATTGATGACTTGACTATGGCTGGAATGATGTGTATATGTTGTTTTATCTGTATGATACATATTTACATGTTTTTATTATTATCTTTATATATGTATTGCATTTATTAATTGATCTTGCATGAGATATCCTCCTTGAATGATGCTAAGGTATGTTGGTTTGCTTATGATTTGCTTTTGCTAACACAATATTCCTTACAGGAAAGAGATCAATATGACTAGAAAAATGTTAGACTAAAAATATTCTCCTTATGAATCAAATGAACAACTTGATGTTGGGAACTCTTATGACTTAGAAAACACATTAAGGAGTTTGAAGGAAGAAATAAGAAGTTGCAGTGCAGATACTGATAGAATCATACATGCACAAGAGAAACAAGCAGAGGTTACTACAGTAATTCTTCAGATTTTTTCAAAATTGCATAGACAAGGACCACTTTGGATCAACTATAGACAGGAGGATGGGACTAATAGGGCATATGGTAGTAGGTCTCATGGTGTTCACAAGTCATATAGAGAGGACACGATCAGAGATGGCGGGTTCTTGGACACTCCGAATAGGAGAGGTTATAGCCACATTTACTATTCTACTTCTAGTTCAGATAGGAACTCCGATCGTCATCATTATCATCCTTATAGGAAAAGTGAATGGGGATATTTTTTAGATGAGTTTGAGAAAGAAAATACACCTACATTTGATGGAGAGATGAAGAAATCACGGGATGTAGAATCATGGTTTCTTGGAATGAATAAGTTCTTCAGGGTACATGATTACTCAGAGAACATGAAGGCAAAAATAACTACATTCAGTCTTAAAGGTAAAGCAGATATCTAGTGGGAAGATGTAAATAACGTTAGAGATATTCATGAAGAGGAGTTGAGTTGGAGTGAATTTGAGAGACTACTGAGAAAGAAGTATCTATTGGAGAGATACTATGACGACAATGAAAAAGAGTTTTATGAGTTAAAGATGGGCTCTATGACCAATGAGGAGTAAACTAGCATATTTTTGGATTGTTTTAGGTATGCGCCTTACCTCAAGGAGGATAAGGCCAAGATTCAATGATTTACCAGTGAGTTTATGATAGTATTCAAATACAGGATTGAGTTTGATGAGCCTAGGTCCTTGGAAGAGGCCATTTGGAAACTAAAGCATTGTTATGAACAATCGAAGTGCATATCTGAGACTAAGCATGATTGGAAAGGTAACGATAAGTATAAAGGGAAATGGGATAAGAATCGGGCAACGCATAATGAGACAGGTAATAAATATAATTCGACGTCACACAATAAGTTCAATGCATCTAAAAAATGATAGGGATTTCAGTTTGAGGAGCATAACAAGGTTCCAGGCTAAAAGGCTATACAATGTTGGACTTGTGGCTAAGATCATCGCATGAGAGATTTTCTACAACATCATTATGGTATACCATAGATGTACAATTATCAGGAGGTGCACACTATTGGGGATGTTTCACATAGTGTTCCTCTGATGTATGTAGCGTTAGATAACATGCAGGTAGATCACAAATATTCTATTATCGAGATGGACAGTAAGATTTTTGATCAAGGTGTTTCTATTTTGATCAACCTTAGATCTAATTACAGTTAAGTTAATCCTGACCTGCTGGATAAGTGTGGTTTGAATAAAGAAGTGCATGCAGAATATTTGTTAGTGCAGTTGGCTACAGGTACCCAGAAGATGTTTCAACATTAGGTAAGAGTTTGTACATTTGACTTGATGGCATGCCTACCTCAACACATTCGAATGTATTGCAAGGATAATTTTAGGGGCGAATTTTAGCCCAAAGGCGAATTTTAAGGGATTTTAAATTTTATTAGGGCGAATTTTTTATATAAAACCAAATTTGTATAATTTAATAAAGTTAGCCCAAAAAATATTTTAAGAATAATTAATTAGTTAATATTATCCCACCAAAAAAAGGGCGCACAAAACTGAAAGCATGAAATTTGCCCCCGATTTTCCAGTTTTCCATGGAATTCGCCCCATTGTTTCAATCGATTTTACAGATTTCCATGGCATTCGCCCCATTTTTCAGTGGTTCGGAGAGGTGGCTGGGGCTCTGTGCACACCGAAGCACCGATCTTCTAAGTTCTTGCAGTCATAGGAACTCCATCATGGTCCGTTAGGGCCTGGCCGATTCTCTCTGGTCCGTCACTCTCTGGTCCGGACTCCGTTAGGGCCTCCCATAGTTCGTATATAGCAGAGAATCGAGATACACTTCGAGGAAATGGTGTTGTGGGAGATAAAACTCACCACAGTCTACTTGCTCGGTTTTTCTGGATTTGAAACAGGAACAGCGGCTACGGGCTTTCGAAAAGATGCTGTAAGCTTATCTCCTGCGTCTGGGGACTCTGTTGCTGATGCTGGGTATCGGCATTTCACAATATTGGGCGGGCCTTTACATAAAACTCTTTCACTCATCAGGTATACCAGTGTATATATCTGTCATTCCTCTAAATGTTTCATCAGCAATGTGCATTTCCCTATCCATGTTTCTAATTTTTGCATGCATTGGGATATATCGATCGGGAAAAAGAGTCTTTCTGCTAGATCTTCCAGGCTTCCAGCTATGAATTTATCATTCCTAGATTTAAAATACATTGAGAAAAGGGTAGATGTAGGGAATTAATTAGCAAAAACTCTGTTCGATTGAATTAAATGTAACTTAGGTAAATGGAAGCTTCTCCCCATCTTTTTCCTTGCTAGTATAAGTTGGACATCTTGAGAATTTTTGTGATGTAAAAGGTTGTACCAATGACCTTTTTGCTAGAACGGTTTACTATACACAAGAGCAGAATATTCATTGTGTTGAGTTGAAATGCACGCAGCACAAGCCATTAAACTGCTGAGTAGGACTGTGAGTTTTTTATTCTAGTGAGCTCTTTCTACTGGGACTCCTGCCATGGGTGTCTTGCTCATTATGGGTTACAATGTCTTCAATGGCATGTGAGGAAGACCCAAGATTATTGATCTTCACTATTTGTATATTCCGGGCTGTGGATCCTTCCATTCTACTTTGGATTTGCAGTCCTATTATATATTCTTCCTTATATCCACTGTGAGTTTCTTTAGAAGCTTCATTCGATACTTCTATATAATCCTTTACAAGAGCTATTCCTTTCTCTACCTTACGGAATACCTCAATTTACAGAATTAAGGTAAGGTGTCTGTCAGCTGGTGCTTGAAGATGCATTATTGGAACTTGACTCGCATCACTAGTTTCCTGCCTATCCATTTTACTTCCAGTGTAAATGTCTTTAGTAGGGTCAGAAATTTCTTGTGATAGAGCAATAGATAGATTCAAAATATTTTTACTGCTATAGAAATCTAGTGTAGAAACACTCATTTCAAATGAATCATTGGTAGCCAACACTTCGTCACAAACAGACTAAGGTTTAAAAGCAGTGCCAACATGAAAACCAAGAGAAGTATCCGAATCAACATGGTTATTTTCCTTGTAGTGAACCTGGCGCTTAGATTCATCTTTGAAATGTTTACTACTATCATGGTGCTTTATAGTGCACTTTTGATAAAACCGTATACTTCTCAGGTTTGCCATTATCATCCTTGCATCTGTCCTTCCTATATTCCCTCTTCCTGTACCTGTCTTCTTTGTTCCTTCCATCGCCATGACTGTTTCTATATTTACATTCCTTGATGTATGATTCCACCTTCTTTTGGGCTGGATGTCTCATATTAGATGTCTGTCTTTTGCTTCCCACTTGTTAAACTTTCTTGGAAGTATCACCCCCAATCTGAAAAGGTAAAGAGACCTTTCCCTTCATTTCAGAACTGCTATTGAATTTTTCTTCCTCTCAAATTGCAGAATCTCCATGACCTTTTGCAGATAGAATTGCAGCTTAGAGCTGGTCATCTTGGTGATGTAGTTCAGAGCAGGCAGTGCAAGGGCTTTCGAGAGAGAAAAAATGAACAAAAGACTGTGAAAAGACATTTGAAATTTTTCTACCATGATCACTAAACAGTGAAGCCATTTGGAAATGCAACCATCACAATGTAATAATAACAATCTAGCATTCAAATTCACAAGTTTTCCCTTTAAAAAAATCAGATAAGGCAGAGTAGTCACACCTTCATTCCATAATTTATTCTCCATGGGGTACTACAAAGCAGAAGTAGTAAATTGTGTTGCATAGGTGGGGCACTTGGTACAGTTCATCATTCACAACTTTCTACATGTATTTTTCTATCCTTTATATTTTTTTTGCTTGAATTAATTATTTGTTACCCTAATTTTGACTCAATACTATTATATCTACCAAAGTCTGAAAACTACCTGTAAATATAAATGCTATCCGCCAAAAACACGAAACATCAAAAGAGAGAACCAATGAATCAGTCATCCAAGGACTCAACCGGTGCAGGGTCTTTGACACTGGACCTTGGCATGTCCACTTGGTACATCGTTTGAAGTTGCCTCTCAATTCTTCCAAGTTGTGTGGTTGCTTGATGCTGATATACCCGAATGTCTTGCAGTTCCTTTATAATATGCTGCAATATTGAAATCACTTGAGAAACCACATGTGGGTCTCCTCCCACTTCTTGAAGGCTCGTAACAGCGTTTGACAGAACTCATTTAAAAGTCCGAATAGATTGGTTGAAAAGGGATAATCATTCTCTAATATTCCCTGGATCAATTATGAAGTCCATTTCCTCTTCCTGCATTTCTATCTCTTCTTCTTTATGACCACTTTCTCTCTCCCATCCGTGAATGAGATTGCGGACTTGGGGAGGATTTCCTGTGGTGTAGGCTTAGAAAAGGTTTTCTATAACCGCTTTCTTGGATTTCTTGCCTCGCTTGTTGGAGCTTGCAATGGGTTTGACCTGCTTTTTCTTTCCTTTTTCCCTACCCTGCTTCTTTGTGGTCTATCCTTTTGCCATTGTTGTGTGTCCTTATACAATTAGGATTCGATTTTTCCCCGGATTAGCAGACAGAGAGTTGGGGAAACATTTTTTTACTTTTGCAGGGCTTGTGTAAGGCAAAATAAAGTCAAAATAATAATGATGTTACTATAGGTAGGGCCCACATCCTTGTTGTTCCTTTGGAATATGTCAGAGTAGGTATTCCCATAACGATGTAAGTCTATGAACAAAGGGAGACTCAAATGCAGACTCAAATGTGGCGTATTCCGACTGAATCGCAACATAAACCTACTAAAAGGCAGAGTAAAATGCATGAACAAGAACCCCAGATAGATGGTTGCGCTACCCCTAGAATAACCAACAACTAGACTTCGCCTTACAAACCCTACAACGCTGAATTGGGAAATGGTAAAATGAATCTCAAGTTATATATATATATATCTGTGTGTGTGTGTGTGTGTGTGTGTGTGTGTGTGTGTGTGTGTGTGTATAACTAAAGTAACATATTATTTAAATGCATAAAACTCATTATCATAATTTATTAAATAATTTATTTATTTTATTTTAAAATATCTTAGGGAACTATGTCTTTAGTTTTACATAGATAATTATAAAAATTAATTTACTAACTATATTTAAAATCGGCAAATTTAATTTACTAATGAGTTATGTAGAATTATCAAATTTAATGGATACATGATAATATCACTAGATGTAGATGTTAATAACCTTGTCTATCAAAGCATATATAAAAAATAATAGTATGTAATATCCCAAGGATCAAAATTTTAAATAAAACAACACATCTAGGTATTTCATATAAAAACACAGAACACAACACATATAAGAAATTGAAGCCCAATTGTGAATCCTGAATGGATTCACCACATAAACATTACCGCGGGGTTTTCGTCCCGGGATCAATAAAAGAACAAAAGAACTGGCCAGGCCAGGTTCTCAACCCAAACATAATACAATAGATAATCCAGAATGCCCTAAATGCCTAGCTTCTCTCCCCTTTTATAGGCTTGATGGGTCAATACCAACAAGAGATACTATGGGTAAATACCATGGGTCAATAGCATGGGAAAATACCATCAAGAAATGCCATGGGTCAATACCATGGGTTAATACCATGGGTCAATTCTATCCACTTTGACGGGATCAGGAAAGGGGATATTACAAATCCTCCCGCCCAAAGATTGCTTGTCCTCAAGCGATCCACTTCTATCCATAACATAAGCATTTGTACATGGATACCAGGATCCCATACAATCCGATGTGCCCTCCATGTTGAATGACCCTGAATGGGTCCTTCAATACCTGGATCCCAAGCAATCCTTTGGCCAATCATTTCCCCAATGGATTCTCCTAGATCCCAATGCCACCTAAGTCCCGAGACCTGTGGGTTATGGTACCATTTCAACCCTCCATCGTTGTCTGCACCAAAGGGCCCAAGCTGCAATATGCCCTCGGCTGTGAGTATCCTCCCCTCAAAATGCATGATCCTCTCCTCATTTGATTATCCTTGAGTGTATTCATCCTGGACCTCTTCACATGTGAGGATGAGTTGTCCATCCTTTCTGGTTGTCAAACATGGATGTACTGGTGGACTATTGTCTATACCTGATTGCCCATACTCTTTATGGATGTCCTCCATTGTATTTATAGATTCAACTACCACATCATCAGGAGGAATTGCATCCTTCCTTTCGTCATATACTTTTTCAAGTTGATTGATCAGCTTGTCCTGCAAGTTTCTCTGAAGAGCATGGTGTTGTTGTTCACCATTTCTATTTGACTGCTCAGATCCTTCATAGGTCCTCTCCTGGAAACCAGCGAACCCATCAATGGATGAATCCCCATGATCTGAAGAAGTCTCTAATTTTTCTATCCTTGTTGCCTCCTTATTGTCTGGACATGAATGGTCAAGTGCCCAAACTCCCTTGCATACAAAGCATAAGCCTTTCCTCCTTAGTTCATTCTTGCTGTCTCCAAAAATATTTGTTAGTTCCTCCTTGGTTAACTTCTTTCTAAGTAGTTTGATGCTCTGTTTGATCAACCCTTCAACTAGTTCATAAGCAGCAGGTGATGCAATTAGCTCCTTCCTCCAAATGGCCAACAATTTGGATCTCAATTGTTCGTAGATGGCCCTATCTTCACCTAAGATCGGAGACATGATCTTTTTCATGTCTGTTTTGATGTAGTTTGGATGAGATGTTGTAATTCCATTGCAGAAGTATTGGAGCATTTGAAGGATTAAATCATCACACTCTAGATCCAGCATAAGCATACCAATTCTGAATTTCACCATGCGTTCCAAAATTGTGTGCTTCTGGAAAAAAAGTAAGAATGGTGGTGTTGTGTTGTCCAACCCTTGGAGTGCTTCTACCATTACCCGAAAAGCCCTCCTCATGATGTCATCATTGTAGGGAAATAGTGGTGTTGTTAAGGCTATGATTTTACTGAGACAAGAAGCGACGATGAGTCTAACATTTTCACAAGAATGCCCCAAGAACCCAGGTTGTATCAAATCAAGCATGGATGGCTTCAAGGCCCAGCTTGACCCTTCCCATTCTGATTTATCTATCAAGCTCAAAGCCGCATTTAATCTATCTAGCTGTAGGATAACATCTTTTGACTTTGTACCCTGCAATTTGGATCCAAGTTCGAAGAGACACTTGCTTGTTACATCTTCCTTCCGGATATCTTTTGACTGCTGAAGAATAACATGGACCTTTCAAGAGAAAGGTTGATCCGGATTTATGCAGGAACGTAACAGAATAAAAATATAAACATAAAGACAGAGATGCAGTGGAAATAACACTTCATTTCATTAATATCAAAGAACTGAAATTTGCTTACAGACAGAATGGAAATAAAACTAGCTAGGGCGCTGGTAGCTATCTCTGAGAAGAGATGTGGCGGCTACAGGCCTCTGAACTGTGTTACAATGAGGCTCAAGGGCCTATTTATCATTTATAAACAATGGGAAATCCTAAGCAGCCAAAACCCTAACCCTAGGAGATGAAGCACCAAAACTATGGGCCTCGTTTGGGTAAATTGGTGTTTCAAATTCCTAGGGGCGTAACTTTGGCATACGATCTCCGTTTGACGCGCACCATACCTCGTTAGAAATATCTATCCGAGGAATACAAATTTAGAACGGGCAACATCGGTCCATGGACCCATGTTGCCCTTCGTTTTCCCAAAAAACGTCGTTTAGGGCCTCAAAACGGCTCCGGAAGTTTAGGACCCGAAAAACTGCTAAAAATAGTAAACTGTGCCGAAACTGAAAAACTGAAATAAACAATGGTGGAGCCCCAAGTGGAATAGGCGGGTGACCACCAATATCCACCTGGATCATTCCTCCCCCCTTAGGAAGCAATGGTCCCCATTGCGTTAAGTTCCTCCATGAGATGAGGAAATTTCTGCTGAACTTGGTCACTGGTGAACCACTTTCCTTGGTGCAGGAGTTGGCCAGCTTTGACAACCCGATACAGTTGGATCTGCTGTTGACGAGTGTTCTTGATTTGCATGTCCATGATACAATCTGTGGTGGCCTGTTCCATGCAGTCTGGGTTTAACTCTGTTGGTGTGAGTTGTTCTGCAATGTCCGAAGTGTCCAGTAGAGGTGGAAAGTAAGGACGAAGGCGATCCACATTGAAGACTGGGTGCAGACCAAGGAATGGTGGAATACTAAGCTCGAAAGCATTGTTCCCTACAGCCTTGGTGATGGTGTATGGCCCGTATCGGAGCGGGCGAAGCTTGCGGTGGGGTCCAGTGAGGCGCTCCTTCTGCAAATGTAGCCATACTTTGTCACCCACCTGGAAGTTGTGTGGCACCTGGTGTTGATCATGGCGTTGCTTGTACTTGGCATTGGCTCTATCCAATATATCATGAACTTGTTGGCGGATGTGTTGAATGCGCTCGATGAAGCTACTGGCTTTGTCAACTTCAGACTGGACATGAGCTGAATTGGCCTGAGCAGCTGCAAATGGCATGGCTACGTCAATGGGGCATAGTGGCTGGAATCCCAAGCCCACCTGAAAGGGGCTATGGCCGATTGAACTATGGAGAGCTCGATTATAACTATGTTGTACATAAGGGAGGCTCTCGCCCCATGTGCGAGGATGCTTTGAATTGTACATGCGCAGAATGTGTACAATCATTCTGTTGACGACCTCTGTCTGGCCATCTGTTTGGGGATGGAAAGCTGTGGACTTGGTAAGCTTGGTATCCAACATCGACCAGAGGCTGGACCAAAATGTGCTGAGGAACCTGCTATCCCGATCTGATATGATAGACTGTGGGATCCCAAAGTGCACCCACACTCGTTCAAAGAAGAGTTTAGCGGTGGCTTCTGCTGTGATATTCTTCTTGCAGGCCGCCATAATGGCCATCTTCGAGAATCTGTCGACGACCACAAAAACACAGTCATTTCCCTGCTTAGTAGAAGGCAGGCCCGACATGTAATCCATGGAGATGTATTCCCAAGGTCGACTAGGGGTAGGTAGAGGAGTATATAGGCCTTGCTTCTTGATGGTCGGTTTGGCAATGGCACAAGCAGTGCAGGATCTGATGTGCTTCTCGACATCCTTTCAAATGTTCGGCCAATAGAAATACTTCTGCAGGATTGCTACTATTTTCTCGACCCCGAAATGCCCAGCGACTCGGCTGTAGTGTGCTTCCCATATCATCTTAGCACGCTCGCTTGAAGGAACACAAAGGTGTCCCATGTGACATAAAAGTGCATCTTGGAGGTGAAAATTTGGAACTTGCGTACCCCCCAAGAGTGCCTTGTAAGTTTGGCCGAATTCTGGGTCACTCTCATAGAGAAGCGGCCAATCGGAAGTCTCGTGCCCACAAGAGTTGAGCACAGTGGTGAGCGCCACGATCGGTGGTCGGCTGAGGCAGTCTGCAACATGATTGGTGCTACCCTTCTTATACTTTATGTTCAAATGAAACTGTTGCAGATATGTAGACCACTTCTGATGGCGATCGTTCTGCAACTTCCCTTGTGTCTGTATGAACTGAAGGGGCCTGTGGTCTGTGTGGATGATTGTTTCCTTCCCCAAAATGTAATGCTTCCATTGTCGACAAGCTTGCACAATGGAGTACATTTCTTTGTCATATGTGGGGTACTTGCGAACTGTGTGAGACAATGTCTCACTGTGAAATGCCACTGGATGTCCCTGTTGAGTAAGAACTGCCCCAATAGCATAGTCAGAGGCATCTGTCTCGATCTCAAATGGCTGTTGCAAGTCTGGTAAAGTGAGCACTGGGGCAAAACAGAGGCGGTTTTTCAGTTCTGTGAATGCCTTCTGTTGAGGTTCCGACCAAAAAAAATTTGCTCTCGCTCCTCCCTTGGTGACTTGACTCAAGGGCCAAGTGATGTGAGAGAATCCCAACACGAACCTCCGATAGAAATTAGCAAGACCCAGAAAGCTGCGAAGCTCTGTTATAGTGGTTGGGGCTGGCCAATCCTGAATGACTTGGATCTTGGCTGGATCCACATGCACCCCCTTTCATCAATAATGTATCCCAGATATTGAACCTGGGTCATGCCAAAAGTGCACTTCTCCAAATTGGCACACAACTTGTGTTGCCACAGTGTTTGGAGGACTTGTCGGATGTGGTGAAGGTGCTCTTCCCAAGTCCGGCTGAAGATCAGAATATCATCCAAGTACACCACTACAAATGAGTTGGTGAATGGCCGCAAGATGTCATCCATCATCCTCATGAAGGTGGTGGGAGCATTCGTCAACCCAAAAGGCATGACCAGCCATTCGAAAAGGCCTTCCTTGGCTTTGAAGGCAGTCTTCCACACATCGGAGGGTTCAATTGGTACCTGGTGATACCCAGACTTCTGGTCGATCTTGCTGAAATATTTTGCACCTTTGAGTTGGTCCAGAAGGTCATCAATCCATGGGATTGGGTACCTATTCCGGACAGTGATCTTGTTCAGCGCCCGATAGTCAATACAGAGTCTCCACGTCCCATCCTTCTTTTGTACCAACACGATCGGGCTCCCACGGGGCGATGAACTTGGTCTGATGTGACCTTTCTGCAACAGCTCCTGAATCTGCCTCTTGATTTCATCATTTTCCAGAACAGAGCGTCGATAGATCGGTCCATTGGGTAGTGGCGCACCTGGGGTCAAATCAATCGGGTGCTTGATCATCAAAATCATCACAAAAGTTGTAGTCCTCGGATAGAGCTTTCTAATGATGTATCATGTGCGTCAAACGGAGATAGTATGCCAAAGTTACGTCCCTGGGAAGTTGAAACACCAATTTACCCAAACGGGGCCCATAGTTTTGGTGCTTCATCTCCTAGGGTTAGGTTTTGGGATGTTGAGGGCTCTCCATTGTTTCTCAATAATAAATAGGCCCTCGAGCCTCATTGTAACTCAGTTCAGAGGTCTGTAGCCACCACATCTCTTCTCAGAGATTCGCTACCAGCACCCTAGCTATTTTATTTCCATTATGTCTGTAAGCATTTTTCTGTTATTTGATATTAATGAAATGAAGTGTTATTTCCACTGCATCTCTGTATTTATGGTTATGTGTTCATTCTGTTGCGTTCCTGCATAAATCCGGATCAATCGGTCCATTAGGTAGCGGCGCACCGGGGGTCAGATCAATCGGGTGCTTGACCTGACAGTGCAGAGGAACCCCTGTGGGTGAGGTGAATATGTCCCCGTACTCCTCCACAACCTTATCCATTTGTTGTTGTTGTGCAGAGGAGCCCTGTCTGGAGGTCGTGGCCACAGTCTTCTTCTTGCCCTGGGGGCGGATCATCGGGAAAACGAATTTCCTGGTTTGGGAAATGAGCTTACTGCATTGTTTTGCAGTAACCAAAGAGATAGTCGTAGGAGGTGGTACCTCTGGTATCCTGTACAACTTATTTCCCAAAGTAATAATAACAGCACGAGGTCGAGACTCATACACGGCATGACGCTTCCACAAGTATGGTTGTCCTAATAATACATCAGAAACATCAATAGGAGCAACATCACATAATACCTCATCCGTGAAGGGCTTGATGCTATAGGGAAGGCGACACTGCTGGCTGACGCGGAGATCTCGTCCTTGGTGAAGCCACCCGGTGGTGTATGGATGTGGGTGAGCTGTGGTCGGCAAGCCCAACCGCTTCACGGCGTCTGCTGAAATGAGGTTCTTTTGGCTCCCATTGTCGACAATGAACTGTACAGGGGAACCCTTTACCCACATCTGGGAGTGGAAGAGACGTTCCTCCTCCTCTGGATCTTCCGGTTCCTCCTTCTGGACCTTTGTAGTGGCAACAGTGGCGTTGGGCTCCGCATCAATAATCGGTTTCCCTTTTTCATTCCCCTTTTCAGGTTCTGATTCGGAGTCGGAGCATGCATCTGACTCAGAAGCCCTCATCTCGGCCACTAGCGACTGCTTGGCCCGACACTCACCTGTGTTGTGAGTGGAGCTCTTATGGAACTCACACCACTTTCCCGTGTCCTTCTTTGGCTTTGCGGTGCTGTTCTTTTCTTGTGGCTTCGATGAGTTGTCTTTAGCCGCCATGCCTTGGCTCGGTCCTTTGTTCTGTAGTTTGGAAGCACCTTTGCCTTGCTTTTGATTCGCAGATCCAAAGTCTCGCTTCTTCTGCTTGAATTTCTGCTCAATCTTGGTAGCATACCGGTATGCCGTACCAAGCGAGGAGATGTCAAGGAACTCCATTTCCTCCTGAATGTATTTGTGCAGACAACTGCGATACTTTAGCACCAGATGTTTCTCTGGATCTTTGATACCCAACTTTGTGCGCAGGGTATGGAACAGATTCGTCGGCTCATGCACATCTTGATCCCTTTGTTGTCGCAGCGTGGTCCATTGTATGTACTTGTCCTCATAGCTCCCCACGGGATAGTACTATTCCTTGACGGCATCTCGGAAAGAATTCCAAGTTGGTACAGCCGAGAACAGAGAGGGTTCTGTCTGGTCCTTGTTCTCACAGTAGGTTTCCCACCAGTCCTTAACATGCGGGGTAGCTTTGAGGAATGCAAAAATAATCTTTTCCCGGTCTGAAAAGTCATGAACCCAGAAATATCCTTCTAACAGATTCAACCATCTATCTACGACATCTGCGTCTATTTGACCCTCAAATATGGGAATGTCAAAATTTACTTGTACCTTAAAAGGAGTCGCGCCTCCAGAGTGGCTGCTGGATGCAGATGCGCCGCCGGTGGGTAGCCGTTGAAGGATCTGAGCAAAGTTATCCATCATCACGTTCCTTTGTCTTTCGAGGGCCTCCTCGAGCAATATTTTGATAGGATCTTCTGCTCCCTCATCTTTCTTTTCATCCCCCATGGGCGTCCGTCGAGGTTTGCGAGGCTGATCTTGCAAAGGTTCCACCAGATCGAGCCCTAGCTCCTTATACCCCGACCTCGTTGGGGACATGCAAAGAAGGATCGAGAAAAAGCAGACCGCTCTGATACCACTGATCCGGATTTATGCAGGAACGCAACAGAATAAGCATATAAACATAAATACAGAGATGCAGTGGAAATAACACTTCACTTCATTAATATCAAAGAACTGAAATTTGCTTACAGACAGAATGGAAATAAAACTAGCTAGGGCGCTGGTAGCTATCTCTGAGAAGAGATGTGGCGGCTACAGGCCTCTGAACTGTGTTACAATGAGGCTCGAGGGCCTATTTATCATTTAGAAACAATGGGAAATCCTAAACGGCCAAAACCCTAACCCTAGGAGATGAAGCGCCAAAACTATGGGCCCCGTTTGGGTAAATTGGTGTTTCAACTTCCCAGGGGCGTAACTTTGGCATACGATCTCCGTTTGATGCGTACCATACCTCGTTAGAAAGATCTATCCGAGGACTACAAATTTGGAATGGGCAACAGCGATCCATGGACCCATGTTGCCCTCCGTTTTCCCAAAAAACGTCGTTTAGGGCCTCAAAACGGCTCCGAAAGTTTAGGACCCGAAAAACTGCTAAAAATAGTAAACTGTGCCGAAACTGAAAAACTGAAATAGACAATGGTGGAGCCCCAAGTGGAATAGGCGGGTGTCCACCAATATCCACTTGGTTCAGCTGGTGCAGGAAACTTTTGGAGGCCTTCCTCAACTCAAAATTGAGATCATGATAGCTCATTGGAAATATCTTCTAGTATAGTTATTATTTGACTCATCAAGAAAGTCATTTGGACACTCCATCTATGAGAAAACCTGATTTTCCCAAGGTCACTCTAGAAGTGCAGCAATTCTCTTATGACACCGATATTTTTGACATTGCTCTAAAACCATGACACCTATGTAAAATTAGGAGGAGGTTTTTATTCTTGGATCTATGATTGAAAAAAACCTCTCTCACATTTTTCAAATTCATCTCTGTTTGGTCAGAAACATATTTTGAAGAAAAACTGGCCTTAGGTGTGGCAAATGATTTGTCCTTTGGAATGACTTCTTGGAAGATGATGGAGGCATGATAAGTTCATTTGACAAGTTTGGGATATGATCATACAATGGCATCTTCAAAGTATTCTCTTGTTTCCACCATGGAGCTCAACTCATGTTTTTTACCTTTTCTAGCAATTTTCCCAAAACCTTAGATGTTTGGAGTCTTTTAAGACAGTCATCAGTGTTGTATTCTAAGTTCTCTATAGCCCTTTCAAGTTCATTCATTTCTGTCCAGTTCACCTCACTTTTTTCCCTATCTCATCAACAATCTCTGATAGAATTTCTTCATGTTTTGGATTGTGTGTCTCCTTCATGTCATTTCTGCAAGTGGTTGGTGTTTTATCATTCAATTGGGCTATCCAGCTCAAAACCCTAGTTCTCTTTAAGACCAACTTGTTTCCCTTTCTTCTGCTGTGAGTTGTCTTGACTTAGGAGCAAACCATCTACCTTACCAATACCTTCAGCTGATGAAAATTTCAACACTCCTGTAGAAGTGTTAAAATATTTTCATTTACCTTTTCCATACTTTAAGCTGATAGGGTTGTCTTATTTGGAAACTTTTAGATCTTTCTTGGATAACCTGTGAAACCTTAATGACCTAGTGGGAGGGTCCTTTGACTATGATCTTGGACTGAGAATTGGCTTGGAGGCTTCAAGTGAAAAACAAAGTATTTGTCAAAGTGTTGTATTGAAGATCCAAAATCCAATAAACTTGATTGACCTAAAGAGCCTACAGAGATAGTTTTGAGACCATCAATGCTTGAGGAACTTGGGGATCATGGGAATGAGTTAGGATATAGGTAAACCTAGATTTAAAGTGGAGTTATGGGCAAGGGAAAAATTATAGTAATGAGGTCATAAGTAGGAAAAAAGGATGGAGATGAGTGGCACAAGCCCATAAGGAGTCTTTTAGGAGTGACAGGGTGATCATGAAATGGAAAAGTTGTAGAATAGTGAAAATTTTCCTATAAGGATATTGAAGGCAGTGAGATTTCTAAAACTCACAATGTTCAACGAAAGTTGTTTTTTAGAAATCCAGAACCAATATTTATCCATCTACAGATAATGAAAAATATTGATGAATAACAGGTAATTTCGTAATTTCCTTCCTAGAGCAAGAGAACAATCAATTGAAGGTAACCCAGTTGTAATTAGAGAAAAAATCGGTTTAAATTTAGTGTGAAAGATGTGAAAGGAAAAGAATTGGTTGAAAATGAAAAGTTAGAAAATCATGAACAATAGGTGACAAGGAAACGGCCAAGGACCATGGGTCTCTGAAGGGCACTTTAGAAAGAAAGAGAGAAAAATGCACCAGATGAAGAGTTGACATTTGAAGAAAGGATATCCATGGAAATAAATTAAAATAGGGATTTTTGGCTTGAGAAAGTCAATACTCACTTCAAGAAGCTCCTTAACAAGGCCAATAGAGACAATAAGTTACAAAAACACATGGTTGACCACTACTACACAAGGAATCGAATTTACAAAGTCAAAGTCAAACAATTGCAAGCAAAATTGAACAAAACCCTAATTAGTCAAAAGGAGAAGGGAAACTTGGAGTTACTTTTTGATGCTTCCTTAGTGGCATAACATACCTTTTCAGGCATATCTAGACCAATTTTCAATAGTTTTGGAGAAAATTTTGTTTTTTTATGAGTTTTTGGTCAAAATTGGCAATTTTGAAAACTAATCACACTAGCAAAAGTGTTGCGTGGGCCACATTGTGATTTTGTTGGGGAGGTCCAATGGATGAAATATTAGCATTGGTGGATTCCTCTTGATCATTAATTCAATCTTAGTCAGCAGTGGAGCCATGTCAGCCACTTTTCAAGGGTCAAAATGTTAAAAGACTAGCAAAAAATGACCATTTCCCCCTCTTTTTGGAGGCCACGTTGTGCTTTCTAAGTACTATTGGGAGAATGAAGTTTTGGAGGGCTATAAGCCACCTTTTTGAGCGATTGAACATCTTGTCATGTAGCAAAAATATATGGATTTCCATAGCAACTTTCATATCAACATTTTGACACTTGAAAGGCCTTCAAACTACATTTTTTTTCAAGCGTGCTGCACTTTCTCCAAAATTTGTTGCACTTTCTTGAGCAGGCATTTTTCACCAGCATTTTGACCTAGTTTGACTTTTTACATTTGTAATTGATGAATTATTATGATTTTTTGATGTGATGAAGTGTAATTGACTTGGAAAATAGTGAAATAGGATATATACATGCTTGTTGATGTAATTTTTGGTTAAAATGTATCTAGTTTCCTATGATGAAGTGAATTGGTTGACCTTCACTAGACATTAGGGTTTTGTTGAGCATATCATGTAATTAACTCAATAACTGATGGATTAGACCCCTGAGAGAGTGGAGATTTTTTTTTGGTCTATATATATCATATTCAAAGTCATTTTACTAATTGGACATCAGAGTATTGTAATTTTGGAGCTTGTACTTTCACTTTCATATTTATAAATCAAAGGATGCAATTGCAGCTATTATCTAGGAATTCATGTGCAGTGAGTTTATGATAATTTATTTTCTCTGTTATAGTCTTTAATGAATGATATATACCTCCTCTTTCAATATCTTGTATCTCCAATGACTTTCCTTACAGTTCATAGGCAGAATTCCATTATTTTAGCTCTGTTTATATGGAAATGTTATTTTGTGTTTCATGCTTCTAGTTTAATGAATTCATGGTTAAACATGCTCATTAAATCCCTCTACTTTTTTAGACCCTCCATCATATCTAAAAAAACCTAAATCCATCATAGATCCACTTCAAACTTGCTCCTTTATATTTTTGCAGTTGTAAACCCTTTTTATACCTAGACTTAGCTACTTGGTTTCATCCTTGATCCAGCATCAAACCCTAAGACATTCAAAACCTACATGAGCCTATCATATCTAGCCTAATATCCTTCATATCGTAGTCAATACTTAACTCTAATCTCATAGGGAGAGCCCTCTCAGCTTGGTAGGGCTAGCTACTAGGTCAAAGTGGTCTGTGGTTACCTTTGGTAGTCTCCTTTTCAACCTTTGAAGAACTGGTGGAGTTCTAAAATTATGGCGTCGTTTTCAGGGAACGAAGTGATAAATATTCTCTGGGTGTACTATTAATTTTCATCGAATTCTAGGCCTGTGGGTGATAGGTCGTAGTGTTCGTGAAGGTTGATTCAAGTTGTAGAGCGTTGAGGTGAAGAAAGTAAGAATACATTGGCTCTGAAAAGATACACAAGATTGAACCTTGATCCACATCTAGATTCTCTTGTTGAAGATCCAGAGAAACCCATCAGAAACCAGATACCTCAGCATTCATAGATTCAGTCGAGTTCATTTTCATTGGCAAGGTATACATCATTTCCTGCAAAAATATTATCACTTCAAGATATTCCATTTGATCTGAAATTTGAATTATATATGTTTATATCAAAGTCAGAAGCTTCCTTGTATAAAAAAGTGTTTTATACCTTGAGGTTGTCTGATTACATCACTATCTGAAATATTATTTGAATCTCTAAAGCTTGAAGATAGTACATTATCTTTATAATCTAAATCTTAGTCATATTTTGATAGGAAACTTTGGAGTCAGTTTGATAAACTTGAAAAATTAGCCAACCAGCTCCAATATACATCTGAGAAAGCTATCATCCAGTATCAACAAGAATATTTGGCCACTCCAACACCATCTCAATTAGTTGTTTCCACTTCTTCCATCCCTTCTACATCATTTTCTCCTCATAAACCTTCTCACTCTACCCCTCCCATTGTTACTCCTACACCACACTCAGTAGGGTTCATGGCTAGATTTGCACCTCTAGTTTTACATGGTCAACTTGCAGCCTTGCCATAAGGCTATGGTCAAAGGCTTCCTCTCTTTGATGAAACCACAGAGATTTGTTCTTGACAACACCTAGTGAAGGTCATCGATTTCATTGATTTAAAATAGATTGATGCTAATGATGGAAAAATGAGGATCATTCCCAAAGTTTCTCTGGGGATGTAAAAACACGGTTATGTTATTTGGTTACCCTTTCCATAGAAAATCTGAATCAATTAACTGATGATTTCATATCTAGATGGGAAGTGAAAAAGAATCCACGTCAGGTTCTTTCAAAATGTGAAAACTTATAAAGAAATCCTAATGAGTCTCTTCAAGATTTTATTTCTCGCTTTAACCGGGTATATAACTCAATCCCAAATGATATCAAGCCTCCTCTAGGTTTGGCTCTATTGCACTATCTGGATACGTTTGATCTTGGTATGGAATATAAACTCCGTGAAATAAGCCTTGTAAAACTTGAGGAGATGCAGAAAACACAATTAGTGTCGAAGAAAATTTGATTTTTAAAAAGTCAAAGACAAAAGGTGAAATAAAGGTGACAATTAAAGAGGAACCATCCACATCCTCTGATGCAAAATTGGATACCCTGATCATGAATGTGGAGAGAATGGTGGATAGAATGTATATCACTGAAAGGCAACGAGAAACTCATTTTCGGAATCCTAATTTCCGAGGTTAGCAGCAACAGCCTGAGTTTGGGATTAAACAGCGGGAACAAAGAGTTACAAAGTAGCCAACCAAACAGTATATTCACACTCCTTTGCAGCAAAATTATGCTCAAGGGGTTGAAGAGGGAGATGGTATTTTAGAAAATAATCGTTTCTTCAAAAAATATGGACAACCTATCTTCCTTACAGAGGATGAAGAGTACAGTGAAAAACAGATTTACTGAAAAATGAGGACTATATGCTTGCAAATGATGATGCGTTGGACGTCCAATCTGATGACTATCAACAAGGGTATCTTGATTATCTCAGCTCACAGTAGATACAATATTATTTGAGAAATAGAGATGTTCCTATCACTCCTATCCAGAAGAGGAAAACTCAGCAAAAATATACTCAGCCCAAAAAAAATCCCCAAGCTAGTCAAAACAAGGGAAAGGAGCCTGCTGCTATGAATCAAAGTAAGAAGAACCAAGCATCTACAAGTACACCAAACAAAGAGAAAAAATACCAAAGGAAATAATCTGCAACAAAATACCAACCTGATAAGAGTGACATCAATGTAAATGAGATAGATAAGCAATCCAATATATTTAGCTTAGAAAAATAACCAATACAAATGGGATGTTGCTAAAATGTTGAAATTATACCCTATGTCAGACATGGTTAATGATGAATATGATCAAAAAAATCTCTTTTTTGGTCCAGCCATAGATGGCCAGCTATAACATAGTGAAGTTCCCTCATTTTATCTTAGTTTGAGGGTTCATCATTGTATCCTACAGAATTCCATGCTTGATTCTGGAGCTTCTCATAACCTAATGCCAAAGGCCATAATGGAAAAATTGGGCTTGGAAATAACCCAACCTTACCATGATATTTACTCTTTTGATTCTAATAGAGTGCAATGTCTCAGACTTATAAAGGACTTAGTGGTTTCACTTGAAAAAATTCCTGCTAAAAATGCCTTAATGGATGTGGTAATGGTTGATATACCTCCACGGTATGGCATGATTCTTTCAAGATCATGGGGAGAAAAGTTAAAAGGTACTCTGCAATTGGATTTCTCTTATGCCACTATTCTGGTTTTTGGGTAACTAAGGAAGTTGTAACGGGAGACAAAAAATAAGTATATGATTACCAGTAAAGAGAAACCAAATAATCACCCTATAAATTATGTACATAATAATCTTGAGTCCTTTATTTTGTTTAATGATAGTAGTTTTGATGATTTAGACAGCCACATTATATATGTTAAGGAAATTCTAGAAATTTCAAATAGTGTCCCAGCAGTTTTGGATGAAGGACAAGGAAATCAGCCTAGTACTTCAGAGAAGATATCAGAAAAATCAGAAAAAGGAACTGAACAACTTAAAAGAGTGGCCCAAAAGGAAGAAAAAAAATCAAACTGCAAAATTCCAACTTCTCAATGATGAGAATGGTCTTTGGACCATGGATTTCGACAGTGCCTTAGGAAAATATTGGGTAGGCATTAGAATCTGGATCCGTAGTCCAATTCATCAATCAGGTAAAATTTCAAAAAATGTGAGATTTTGTTCCTATAAGTTAGCTTTTAATTGCTAAAATAATGAAGCAGAGTACGAGGCATTGAGCACCGACCTCAAAATTTCGAAAAAATTAGGTGTAAAGAGAATCTGGGTTTATGGTGACTCTGAGCTTATAATCAAGTAGGTAAAATGGGAATACCAGGAAAAGAATCCAAGGATAAGAGCATATCGAAATGTTGTAATTGAAATTCTCAAAAAAATTCCTGAATATACATTGTCGGTCATTCCAAGAACTCGAAATCTTATTGCAGATTCACTTGCCACAATGGTGGGTAAATTTAATAATCCAATATTGTCTAATAGGAATTTTAAAATTCATGTCAAACACTAACCAGCTATCCCTGATAACTTGAGGTATTAGCAAGTGTTTTGGGATGACAAACAATTATTCAATTTTCTGTAGATGGAAGGTGAGTTTGAAAATTCTTATATTGATGAATTATATGATAAATATGATCAAGTGATCGAGGCTACTCAAGCTGATGTGTTAAAAATTAAAGATAATAACATTCCAAGGGGTCTTGTTCCTTTGGAAGAGTTTTTTGATCAAGGTGATGTTGCCAGAAATTCGACCATGGTACCTACCGAGAAGGGTGTCAAAGATGTGAATATTGGAACAGGTGATAATCCAAAAATGGTCAAGGTGTCCAAGTCCTTATCTCTATATATGAAAGGTAAATACACATCCTTGTTATCTAAAATTATTTTCTTGGGACTATGCAAATATGAAAGTATATGACAGAAATATCATCCAGCATACAATTATGTTCAAGCCTGATTAAAATCCCTTCCAACAAAAAATGAAAAGAATTAATCCAAGATTGTTACCTTCAATATAAAAGAGGGAAATAGAATTTTTAAAGCTTATATCAGTGTTCCCATTATATTTTCATAATGGATGCCAAATCTTGTAGAAAGAAAATGTGAGAAATCCATCTTTGTATTGATTTCAAAAACTTGAATAAGGTGTCCTTCAAAGATAACTATCCCCTTACTAAGATGGACCATATCCTCCAGAGAGTGGTTGGGTTCTCTCCAATGTTGATTCTTGATGTATTTTTTGGATATAATCAAATCTTAGTGCATAAGGATGACCAATACAAAACTACTTTCATGACACCTTGGGGCACCTTCAAGTATGCCAAAATGCCATTTGGGCTCAAGAATGTAGGAGCCACTTTTCAACAGGTGATGTACATCACTTTCACAAATGAGAAATATGTTTTTCTATTAGTGTACCTTGATGATCTAACTATTTATCCCATTTTGATGATGAGCATTTATATCATTTGAGAGTTGTATTTCAAAAGTGCGGAAATTTGGGGATTTCACTGAATCCCAAAAAGAGTCTTTTTTCCATGGAGGATGGTAAGCTTCTTGGCCATATAATCTCCAAAGATGGTATTCATATTGATCCCTCCCAGATTGAAGCCACTCATCAAATATATTTTCCACGCAGTAAGAAGGAGATCTAATCCTTTAATGGTAAGACAAATTTATTGAGAAGATTTATCCCAAACCATGCCGAGCATCTTCGATAGATGACCAATATGCTCAAAAAGGACAGCGAGGTAAGGTGGTGGGAGGATGATAAAAATTCATTTAATTTATTTAAGTTTTCTTTGAAAACAGCTCCTATTTTGATCAGCCCTGACTATACTATTGATTTCATCATCTTTTCATTTCCCTCTGAGCATACTTTGGTCGTTGTTTTGATGCAAAAGAAGGATAAGATAGAGCAGCCCATGTTGGAAACATGTTGACCTTGATGGAAACCTACTTGATGAAGTTGTTCTTGATGGAAAACTACTTGATGAGTTGCCTTTTGATAAGCAACCTATGTGTTAAAGACGTAAAAATGATGTTTCTACAAGTCAATTCAAATGTGACAGAGAAAGGAAATTTTGTAAGTGCCACATAAATGAAACAGTAAATATTTCTCAATGTATATGCTACTTTTGTGAAGGAAACCTGCGTATGGATGCAATTTATACACTAATTTTGTGAAGGAAACCCGCGTATACATTAAGAATTAGTATATACACAGTTTTTATGAAGCAAAGTCATGTATACACGCAGATAAGAATGATCCAAGTCGTGTATGCCTTTTGCACTCTAAATTTATGATACCAAGGGGCATTACCATGTTATTAGCCCATAGTATTGAGCGATGTATTGTCTATTTGATTCCGTCCAAGAATACCATCAAAAATTGTGTGGTTTTGACTCATGGTATTGGTAAAGGCTAAATAGATATAAGGAGAAGAAGATCATAGTGTAAAGTGTGCATGAGTAAAGGTTGTAACTGAATAATTTTCTCTAAGGCATATCTACATGGGATAAACTCTATTTTAATTGATAGATCTGAATCTATGATGCACCTATGGATACAATGATGGTTTAGGATCTCTAGATCTGAAATGACTATGCTGTCGTGTGATCCATTAAAGAGATGATTAGATCCATGACCTAGCACAAGTTTACTGAATTCAAGTGAAGAAATATGGGTTATTTATTTATTTACTAAAGTCAAGTGAAGAAATCTAGGTATCTGCATATTTATTCTAAATTTTGGGTTATTTTTGAGTTCTGGTTACAGTGGTCTCACTACTATGATTGAAGAATTGGGTTAAGTTTATGGTTGTTGATGTTCATGAAGAGTTGTGTTGGTGTTGTTTGATCCAGTATGAAAATTGATGAAACGTGGTCTGTAGTGGTTCTGAGGGTTGAAGCCTTCAGTATGAAAGTATAAGTTTCCTGGCAGTAGAAGCTGGTGTTCTAATGAGGGGGTTGAAGCTCCCTTCCAGTAGTGATTAGTAAATGATATTAGGGGGTTGTAGCTCCCTTCCAATAGAAGCTAGAAAATGAGAGAAGGTTGTATCCTTCTACAGGTAGATGCCTACATATTGATATGAGTCTACATCACTACAATATTGTAAACAGTTTTCCATATAATAAATATTGAAGGTAGAGACTGCAATAGTGGTGGTTTTCTCCCGAATTGGGTTTCCACCTTAAATATTGGTGTTCATGTGTGATGCTCTTGTGTGATGATTTATACTGCTGTTACTGCACATAATTATTGATTATCTAACAGATGCATGACTGGAAAACTGATTTAAATATTGTTCCTGAAATTTTTTTTCTAATCTGCAAAATTATATCAGTATACGCTAGTTTCTTTTATTATATGCACATTTATATGCGAGTTGGGTTCATCAAAGCCGCGTATGGAATTATGTAAATAAAAAGTTAAAATATTATTAGAAAGCTCTAAATATTGTTTCACCCCCCCCCCCCCCCCTCTCAGTATTTTTCCCAACAATTGGTATTAGAGCAGGTTCTTCTAAAGAATCTTAATCGCTAGAAGAAATATCAGTTAAGATGAGCAATGAAGATGGGACAACATCTATCAGGCCTCCTCTCTTCAACGGAAATAATTTAACCTTCTGGAAGACAAGGACAAGATCCTATCTTCAGTCTCTTGGAGCAGATGTATGGGCTATAGTTGAAGGAGGTTATCAATATCCAACATCAGTTCCAACAGATGCAGTAGAAAGAAAGAAATATGAAACCAATGAAAAGGTGGTCAGTGCATTATTAGGAAGTCTGACTGAATTAGAATTTGTCAAATTCATGCAATTGAATACAACAAAAGAGATATGGGACAAAATCATTCTAATATATGAAGGTGATACCAAGGTAAAGAGTGCTAAACTCCAAACTCTCCGAATTCAATATGAAAATATTAGGATGCATAATGAGGAAATCATTGCCAATTTATTTTTACGTCTAGATGATATTGTAAATCATATGAGAAATCAGGGTGAAACCATAACTGACACTACTTTGGTAGAAAAGGTTTTAAGATATTTAACTCCCAAATTTGAATCAAAAGTGTCTGCTATTGAAGAGAAGCAGGATATACAAACTCTTACTATTGTTCAACTTCATGGTATTTTGATTGTTTTTCAAATGAGAAAAGGAGGTCCATCTAAAGTCAAAGAAGTTGTATTTAGAGTTGCTGCAAAAGGAAAATAAGTAGAAGAACAAGAAGGATCAGGGTACGTTTCAGAATATGACAAGATAAATTTTGTAAAGAAGCTACAACTTGGCACTGGAATATTCAGAGGTAAGCTTCCTTTTAAATGTTTTTCTTGTAGAAGAGTTGGTCATTATGCTGCTAAGTGTCCTCATAAAGAAAATCATGAAAAAGGAAAGGAAGTGGAAAAAGTAAATAATAATCAGTTTATCAATAGAAAAAGTTATTATACTCATGAAGATAGTGATGGGCTATCAAATAGTGAAGAAGGAGAATCTGATCAAGATGTTAGACTTCTCATGGCTTTTGAAAAAGATTCTAGTGAGGCTAAAGATATCTTTATGTATGCATTAGAAGAAAATGATTTTCTTGAAGAAATTAATCAGCTCAAAATATGTTTGGAAGAAAAAAAAATTGCCATAGATACTCTAAAGAATCAACTTCTAGAAAAGGAGAAGCACAATGAGAAATTAGAATGTGAAATAGTAAGTCTAAGAAAGGAAATTGAGAAAGAGAAAAATTTAAATCTTAGATTTGCTAAAGGAACTAAAACCTTAGATGAAATTATCAAGGTTCAACGCTCTCCTTTTGTAAAGACAGGTCTTGGATATATCGGAGAATCCTCTCAGTCTTCAGCCCCAAGCTATCTAAATGCAACTAAAGCCAGCCTACAACATTTTGTCACTCAGCAAGAAAAAAAAGAAACTTCACAGGTAAAGCATGAACACTTCAATATAAAGAAAAATACCAGAAATATCAAACAGAGAAACACCAATCTGAAGGTAAACATAAATAGAAGGTTTCATGATCGCATAAATTTCTTCTTTAATGGGCAATGTTTCTCATGTCATAATTTTGTTCAATGTGTTGCATACAAAACCATCATGACCGGAGAATCAAGAAAGCAAAGAAATGAGACTGGAATAAAGAAGAATACTTATAGCAACTTTTCTCCTCTTCAAAATGAAACTGAATGTGCTTATTGCAATAACTTTGGTCATGGAGAATCTGAATGCAGGAGAAAACTTCAAACAAAAGAGCATGTACCTTCAAATTCCAAGGTATGGAGAAAGAAGGACTTATAGGTTGATAATTGTGGCATAGCCTTATTTGCAGAAGGGGAAGAAAATCAATGGTACATTGATAGTGGATGCTTAAAACACATGACAGTTGATAAAAATATATTCCTTGCATACAATGCTCTAGAAAGAGAAAATAATGTTACCTTTGGAAATGATACTCTTGCTGTCATTAAAGGAAAAGGTTCTGTTTTTCTAAAAGAAAAGGTAAAAGCTATCAATGTTATATATGTGGATGAAATAAAACATAACCTGTTAAATGTGAGTCAAATGTGTGATCAAGGAAATGAAGTTGTCTTTAGTTCAAAAGAATGTGTGGTACGTGAACTTGACACAGGAAAAACTGTAATAAAAGGAACTAGAACACCAAGCAATCTGTATGTATTGAAAGGTTGCAAAGAACAATGTTATTTGGGTAAATCTTCAGAAAATTGGTTATGGCACAAAAGATTTGGGCATTTTAGTTTCTCTCAAATCAGCAAATCTAGCAGACTCAAAGTAGTTTTTGATCTTCCCCACATCACTTTGCCTGAAAGTACCATACGCAAATCTTTCCAATTCAGTAAGCAAAGCAGAGTACAATTCAATTCCAAAGAAGGATCAGCAAGTAAGCCTCTTGAACTCATACATACTGACTTATGTGGACCTATGAGAAAAAGGTCACCCCGTGGAGAACAATATTATATTCTTTTTATTGATGATTTCTCTAGAATGTGTTGGATTGGTTTACTAAAACACAAAGATGAAGCATTTGAAAATTTTCAAATCTTTAAAGCCCTGGTTGAAAATGAATTAGATCTAAAAATCAAATGTCTTAGATCTGACCGAGGAGGGGAATATACATCAGATGAATTATTTGATTTCTATGAACAACATGGCATAAAAAGACAGTTTTCTGTAGCTGGAACCCCACAACAAAATGGTGTGGCAGAAAGACTGAATAGAACAGTTCAACAAATGGCTCGTGCTATGCTTGATTATTTTGGAACACTGACACCTTTTGGGGATAAGCAACACATACCACAGTAAATATTCTTAACAAGGCTCATGTTCATGTGAATAATGATAAAACACCTTATGAGCTCTGGTATGGTAATCTTCCAACTGTAAAGAATTTTAGAGTTTTTAGAAGCAAATGCTTTATCTAGAAAAATGATGAAAAACTTGGTAAGTTTGAACCTAGAGCAGATGAAGGAATATTTCTTGGTTATTCTTCTAGAATCAAATCATATAAATGTTACAATAAAAGACTTCGAAATATTGTTAAATGCATTGATGTTGTAATTGATGAGTCTCTCTCAGCTCCAAAAGGGGAAATACCAACAACAAATGAAGATGATGATGATGCATAACCTCCTACATCAAATAGAAACAACATGGAAGGTGAACCCAATGAAGCTTTGGAAGAAGATCTATCTGAAAAGGCTCCATCCAGGTACGTTCAAAAGAATCATCCAGAATCTCAAATTTTGGGAGAAAAAGGATCAGGTGTCCAAACAAGAAGAACTCTTGTAGGATCCCCTAGCTATCTAGAATTTTTATCCACTATTGAACCACAAAATGTAAATCAAGCTAGTAAAGATGAATTTTGGATTCAAGCCATGAATGAAGAACTTGATCAGATTGAAAAGAATCATACTTGGGAATTGGTTCCAAGACCTCAAGATAAAAATGTTATTGGAAAAAAATGGATATTTAAAAACAAGTTAAATGAAAATGGAGATGTTATTAGAAACAAAGCTAGACTTGTTTGTAAAGGGTATGCTCAACAAGAAGGTATAGACTTTGAAGAAAAAATTTCTCTTGCAGGTATACTTGAAGCCATAAGAATGTTTCTTGCCTTTTCAAGCTTTCAACAATTCAAAGTTTATCAAATGGATGTTAAGTCTTCTTTCCTCAAGGGTGATCTAGAAGAAGAAGTTTATATAGAACAACCAAAAGGATTTGTTTTCGGAAATGATGAAAAACTTGTTTGTAAACTTAAAAAGGATTTATATGGTCTCAAAAAAGCTCCAAGGGCATGCTACTATCGTCTTGGAAAATATCTTCATCAACAAGTTTTTTTGAAGGGATCTGCTGACAGCAACTTATACACAAAAACTAAAAATGATAAACTATTGATTGTAGTTTTATATGTTGATGACATCATTTTTGGGAGTAATGAAGAGTCCATGAGTGAGAAATTTTCTTCTGTTATGCAGCAAGAATTTGAAATGTCATTACTTGGGGAACTAACATTTTTTCTTGGCTTACAAGTGCAACAAGCAACAGATGGCATATTTTTATCACAAGAAAAATATCTTAAGCAAATTCTGAAGAAGTATGGGATGGAAGACTGCAAACCTGTGAGTATGCCAATGGTAACTGGATGTAACCTCAGTTATCATGATGATTCTCCCATGGTGAATCAACTAGAATATAGATCCATAATTGGAAGTCTGCTTTATCGAACCAGGACAAGACCAGACATTATGCATGCAGTTGGGATTGTTGGACGATTCCAAGCTAATCCAAAAGAGTCTCATTTTCAGGCTGTAAAAAGAATATTCAAATATATACAAGGGACTCAAGACTATGGTACATGGTATCCAAATAATTTTGATCTCACTCTTCATGCTTACACAAATGCAGATTGCGTTGGAAATGTTGATGATCAAAAAAGCACTAGTGGTGGTGCATTCTATATGGCGCCCTGATTGGTATCTTGCTTCAACAAGAAACAAAGTTCTATTGCCTTATCTACAGTAGAAGAAGAATATGTGGTTGCTATGTCATGTTGCACACAATTACTCTGGATGATGCAGACTTTACAAGATATTCAAATCAAATGTTCACCTCCCATCTCCATTTTGTGTGATAATACAAGCGCCATTAGTATCTCAAAGTATCATGTTATCCATTCCAAGACCAAGCATATTCCTATCAAGTATCACTTCCTACATGAACAAGTGCTTGAAAAAAAAGGTTAAATTGGATTATGTTCCCTCCAAAGAACAAGTTACTGATATATTTACTAAACCTCTTCCCAGGGAAGCATTCAAATATCTCAAATAGAAGCTCGGAGTTGTCTCTGCCTATCAGATCATATCTGCTTGATTTCAGAAGATTAAATTTGGTATGCGGGTTTCATGAAGGCAAATTGTGTATATACGCAAGTTTCGGTGCATAAAACTGCGTATGGACCTTGCTGACAGAATTTCTCTGGGTTAGCATTTCAGAACAATTGTGGTGCTGTTGGGTAATATCTGTTGTTGTTCCAGTATTCATCTTTCAGTATCATTCTCTGATATTTTTCTCCTTGATGAAGATGCTTTGATGATTTGGTTGTTGAAGGTGGTCAGGATGCACAAGCTAAGGGGGAGCACTTGTCTTGTGGAAAAGGATGCATTGTTGGCAATATGATTGGTTGTTGTTTTATGATATCATGTTTGAGATTCTTTGGTTTTGGTCATAAATAGTCATATTTTTAATTTAATGAAAAGGTCATGTTGAGACCTATGATGTAAAATTGTTATATTCAGTCATGTAAGGACTTGTTCAAATATGTAAACCCACTTGGTTGGAAAGTTGAGTCAAATTTGTAATTCCACTTGGTTGGATAATTCATGTAAGTATGAGTCCTTGGTGATAGGAAAGGTCATACTTGGTTGAGTCATGTACTTCATTGAAAATTTGGTTTAAATATCCAGCATGAACTCAGCAGGAGCATGGTAAAATCAGCACACATCCGATCTTCAAAGCTCATCTTTCTACAAGGGAAGAGAACCGTTGTTTTGGTTTTGATCCGCCCTTTGCCCTTAATGTCAAAGGGGGAGAGTATTTTGGTGTTTGAATAAAGGTTATGATTAATGTAGTTATCTATTGTGATGATCAAACACCATCATGGTTGCCATCAAGTCCAAAGGGGGAGATTCTTGGCAACATGTTGTCCTTGATGGAAACCTACTTGATGAAGTTTTTCTTGATGGAAACGTACTTGATGAGTTGCCTTTTGATAAGAAGCCTATGTGTTAAAGATGTAAAAATCATGTTTCTACAAGTCAGTTCAAATGTGATAGAGAAAGGAATTCCAGTAAGTGCCTCAGAAATGAAACAGGAAATGTTTCTCAATGTATACGCTACTTTTGTGAAGGCAACCTGTGTATGGATGCAATGTATATGCTACTTTTGTGAATTTAACCCGTGTATACATTCATAATTAGTATATACACAATTTTTATGAAGCAAAGTCACATATACACGCGGATAAGAACGATCCAAGTCATGGATGCCTTTTGCGCTCTAAATTTATGATACCAAGGGGCATTACGATGGTATTAGCCCACAATAATGAGCGTTGTATTGTCTATTTGATTCTGTCGAAGAATACCATCAGCAGTTGTATGGTTTTGACTCATGGTATTGGTAAAGGCTAAATCTATATAAGGAGAAGAAGATCATAGTGCAAAGTGTGCATGAGTAAGGGTTGTAACTGAATAATTTTCTCCAAGGCATATCTGCATTGGATAAACTCTATTTTAATTGATAGATCTGAATTTATGATGCACCCATCGATACAATGATGGTTCAGGATCTCTAGATCTGAAATGAATATGCTCTTGTGTGATCCATTAAAGAGATTATTAGATCCTTGACCTTGCGCAAGTTTACTGAAGTCAAGTGAAGGAATCTGGGTAAGTTCTATGGATCTGGTTCATTCTGCAAAGTTTATATTTATAGATCTATACACTAGTTCATCTCAGTAAAAGCACGTATATACGCGTGTTTGATTCAGAAAAGGCACGTATGGAAGTTAGGGTTTTTTGAAGCTTATTGCAGAGGTTTTTATGTTATTCCTACTATTTGTCTGTTGTCTATCAATGAAGTCTTCTTATAGATCTAGGTTGCTTGAATATTGTATATGCTGCTAAGTTGATTATGTACAAATCTGATCAATGAGAGAATAAACATGGTTGATGGTGACTAACTGATGAAGGGTTCTACATTTCTAAAGATATCTAACTGAAAGCCTCAGACCTGGATCTGAGACTGATTACATTCTGAAAAACAACATTCACAGAGCTATACGTAGGTTGGTGTGAAGGAAAGTGCGTTACACGCGGGTTCAGTGAAACAAAGTAGCGTATGCATTTTAAGTTGATGAATGTTCGGGGTTGAGTTTGTATCTGCATATTTATTCTAAATTCTGGGTTATTTCTGAGTTTTGTTTACACTAGTCTCACTGTTCTGATTGAAGAATTGGGTTATGTTTATGGTTGTTGATGTTCATGGAGATTTGTGTTGGTGTTGTTTGATCTAGTATGAAAATTGATGAAACGTGGTCTGTAGTGGTTTCGAGGGTTGAAGCCTCCAGTATGGAAGTAGAAGCATCCTGGCAGTAGAAGCTGGTGTTTCAATGAGGGGGTTGAAGCTCCCTTCTAGTAATGGCTAGTAAATGGGATTAGGGGGTTGTAGATCCCTTCCAAGAGCAGCTGGAAAAGGAGAGAAGGTTGTAGCTTTCTGCAGGTAGATGCCTGCGTACTGATATGAGTATGCATCAGTAAAATATTGTAAATAGTTTTCCATATAATAAATATTGAAGATAGAGACGACAACAGTGGTGGTTTTCTCCCGAATTGAGTTTCCACCTTAAATATTGGTGTTAAAGTGTGATGCTCTTGTGTGATGATTTATACTACTGTTACTGCACATAATTACTGATTTTCTAATAGATGCATGACTGGTAAACTGATTTAAAGATTGTTCCTGGAAAAATTTTCTAATCTGCAAAATGATATCAGTATATGCTAGTTTATATTATTATATGCACGTGTATATGCGAGTTGGGTTCATCAAATCCGTGTATGAAATTATGTAAATAAAAAGTTAAAATCTTATCAGAAAGCTCTAAATACTAATTCATCCCCCACTCTCAGTATTTTCCCCAACAACCCATTGCTTTCTTCAACCATACCATTAGATATGTTTCCCTCATATATAACATCATTGAGAAGTAGGCCTTGGCCCTGGTAAAGGCATTGAAGGAATTTCGAGTGTATATCCTTCACTCACACCTTCTAGCCTGTGTTCCTAATGCAGCACTGAAGGATCTGGTGATGCAAATTGATCCAGAAGGCAGAAGAGGAAAGTGGATAACATCTATGCTAGAGTATGATTTCTAGATCAAGCCTACAAAGCTGATCAAAGGATAGGGATTGGAAAATTTTATGGTTGAATCCAATTTACATTAACTTGAAATCAAACTCATTTCATTTTTGTCTGAAGAAGAAGATGATGACTCACTCATATAGGTATCAGAAATTTTTCTCTCATCTCCTTTGTATGCCGACATAATTTATGTTCTTTAGCATCTTAATCCTCCCCAGATATGTCTAAAAGCAAGGGTAGATCATTAAAGTTACAAGATTCCAAGTACCGCATTTTAGACAACGCTCTATATTCGAAAGACCCCGGAGGTGTCTTGCTAAATTGTCTAGTAGAAAGTGAAGCCAAGGAGGTAATGAGTGATTTTCACAAAGGATATTGTGGAGGTCATTTGTTTTGGAAAACTATGGCGAATAAAATGTTGAGGGCAAGTTATTATTGGTCTAATATCTTTTTTGATTTGTATAAAACCATTATGAGTTATCACAATGCCAAATATTTCAAGGTAAGAGGAGGTTGCTCCCATTGCCTTTGCAACCCATATTCGTGCAAGCGCCATTTCAGCAATAGGGCCTTTATTTCATTGGAGAAATCCACCTTGCATATTTTTCCCAACATAATGGAATATTGACAGCTACTCACTACTTAACCAAATGGATTGAAGAAATCCCAACAAGGAAAGCTACCGATTTAGTCATTATTCAGTTTTTGGAATCCAATATTTTGTCTTGATTTGGTTTTCCCCACAAAATAATTTTAGATAATATGGTTGCATTCAAGTCCAATAAAATGGTTGAGTTTTGTGAGAAATACAACATCAAATTAGGTCACTTGACCGCATATTATCTTCGAGGTAATGGATTGGTCAAATCTTCAAACAAATATTTAGTCAACATTATAAAGAAGATGTTGGAGGTGAACAAGAAAAACTAGCATAAGAAACTTACCAATGCCTTGTGGGCGGACAAAGTGAGTAGAGAAAAGTCAATAGGTATGTCTCCTTTAAAATTGGTATATGGAGTCAATCCAGTTTTCCCTACATCACTTGTTGTCCCAGTTATGAAACTATTATAGGAAGCAGGTAGTGAAATGAATGATGTGTAGTGATGGATCAATCAGATGATTCATATTGAGCAAACCAGGGATGAAGTGTTTCAAAACACCTCTAAGCTTCAAGAAATAATTAAGAAGGTATATGATAGTAAGACAAAGGTAGATGATTTAAAAATTGGTGATGTGGTCCTCTGTTGGGATGCTAGAAATGAAGAGAAAGGGAAATGTGGTAAATTTGGGAAATTATGGAAGGGACCATACAAAATTTCAGCTTCAAGAGGAAAGCATGCTTATTTATTAGTGGAGATGAATGGAGAAGACTTCATAGGAGGACCAATCAATGGTAGGATTCTCAATCAATACCTTTTTTGAGCAGATTTCTAAAGTTTCTTAATCTCATTTTACATATTAGTTTAATTTTTCTATCAAAGTGTCAAGGAGAGAATCATCAAAGCTTGGAGCCTGAAGTGAAGGCCATAAAGCTCCCTTGATTTTCTGTTGATTTCTAAGTTCAGTAAGAGTCAAAGTCAGTTCATTTTTGAGTCAATTTTCATTATTAAGTCTTTTCTTTTGATTTTGACTCCATGCCCAATGGTAAGGCTACTTAGTCTACGGTGTTCTTGACACCTCCACAGAGTTTCCATCCCCAACTGGAGCCAATGTTAGTGTTAGTCTCTTCAGCCTATCTCTAGTGATCAAATGGGCTCTTACAATGTCTTTCTAGGCTGTCGAAGTCAAATTTGTGTCATTCCATTAGGTCTTCAAATAAAATTTTGGTCATTGGATAATGTGTCTAGGGCTATTTCCACTCCTTTCAAAATTTGTACATGTCGGTCCTTGTCATCACTCAGTTGAATGTACCATCATTGAAATATCATCAATATCATTTTAGTCAACATCATCATGGTTTTCACTCATATGAGTGTCATCATTAGGTAATTAGGTTTAAGGTCACTAAAATATGTCATTCCATGCATAAATCTGGCAAAGGAGTGGTAATAGGTAAAAAGTTTCAAAGAAATTTGGTTTCAAATTGTAATATATGTTTCAAATATGTAATAATTTCCTAATGTTCCTAAATCTGCATAAGAAAGTTTCAAAGCTACATAATATTTCAAAGCAAAATGAAAAAACATGTAGTGGGCCATCCCACTACTATGAAGAAAAGTGACCATCACAAGCTATAAAAGACCAATTAAAGCTCATTTTCTCATTCACCTCATTGAAGAAGAGTTCTCTCTCACCTACCAAGGAAATATCAGCAAATTCAATTCAAACACAATCCAAAATTTAATGCCTAATCAACCATGCTGAGTTTTCTGGGGTATACGTTGTGTTTTCTTCTACACGTTGTGTTTTCTCTCTCAAAGGCATCACATCATTCTCTGAAGGTTTCTAAAGGCTATCAAGGTGTCCAACTTCATTTCACAAGTATGTTACACCTTATTAACCCCTCCTTGCAACAAAATTTCATTTTTTTAGAGTGTAAACACTCCATTGGCCCCTACGTTGTGTTTTAGTGGCTAGCCCATATTTTCAGATTTTTCAAGGTAAAAATACTATCCCATAGACTTTTTACCCTCCCTCACACTCAGAACCATCTCCCATAGCTTTCACACCCCTTCATTACCATTTCCTAAGTCTGAAACCCTAGCCTAATACTACAAATTTTTGGCAGTTTTCCTAGCTAGGATTGTCCAAAACTTCCCTAGCTCAATTCCCATACCAATTTTACTCCATTTAACTTCCTAAGTTTTCCTAAGACCCCTTTCCACCTCCCTAAATTTTCCTACTGCTATCTCCCTTGCCTAAACCCTTCATCCTATCCCTTCAATTCCTTCCCTTGTTTTGTCCCATTAGGGTTTCGTCCCTTGAAAACAATCAAATGGAGGAGAAGAGTCCTTACAATAAGGGAGGCCAGCTCTTAAGACATGAGCCCTTAACCAATCATGAATTTATGTCTTCACCATTATCCAAGCATTATTTTCAAAGGGTAGGGTGTCTTCCTTTTTGTGAACAAGTTGAGAGAGTCAAATACCATGCCACATTGACTAAATTGTTTTCCACTTAGCTCAAAAAGGACAAAGTAATTATTGCGGGCGTTACTTTCACTATATAAAATGATGTAATAGGTGAGGCCATAGGGACACCCAATAATGGTGAAAAATGGTTCAAAAACCAATACCTAGACATTCAAAATTACCAACCCTATCTCAGAAGACACTATCAACAACACATGAAGAATGTTTTTCCTATTGGGCATCTCCTTGATAATTATACACCACTGATGAAGATCATCCTGAAGTACTTCACTTGTGAGGGAATATTTTCTAGACTATACGGGTATCATGTCAGACCTGTCATGCATTTAACAGGGGTAAAGCCACTCAATTTTCCCTATTACCTCTACAGAAGTTTGCCAAAAAAGGCAGAAAAATTTCAGCATAATAAGAGTGGTCTTGAACTGAGTCTCTTCCACCATGCTCTAATGAAAATCACTGTCTTACACCAACTTTAAAAGAAGAGCATCTCTTGGGAAACCTCCATGAAAGCATATGTCTTTTTGCCTTCTAGTAGACAACCTACTAGCCCTAGTTCACCATCAGCACCATCTAGACATGTGGAGTTTGGATTACCTTGCACAGTTTCAGTGAGGGGGAAGATTGATGTTACTCAGAGAAACGAGAGAGGTAGAAGGCTTTTCTTTTATCCTTAGATTGAGGAAGGCACCAAGCCCACATCAGCAGAGCGGGGATTACCATTACATCATGAGACATATTTTCATGATGACGAGATCATCCATCATGAAATTGACATAGTAGACTTGGAGGCCATTGAAGAGCATGAAAACCTATAGAAAATAATCAAGGAAAAATATTATAAGATCAAAGAACTGAAGGAAACTTTGGCAAGGGCTAATTTCATAATTTCCTTCCTAGAGAAAGAGAACAATCAGTTGAAGGTAAATAAATTTTCTTTAGAGAAAAATTAGTTTAAATATAGTGTGCAAGATGTGAAAGGAAAAATAGTGGTTGACAGTGAAGAGTCATAAAAGAATGAAGAGAAGGTGACAAGTAAAAGGCCAAGGACCACAGGTCTCTGAAGGGCACTACAGAAAGAAAGAGAGAAAAATCCACCAAATGAAGAGTTGACATTTGAAGAAAGTATAGCCATGGAAATTAATGAAAATAGGTAGTTCTAGCTTGAGAAAGTCAATATTCACTTGCAGAAGCTCCCTAACAAGGTGAAAAGAAAAAATAAGATACAAAAACACATGGCTGACCACTACTACACAAGGAATCAAATTCACAATAGTCAAAGTCAAATAATTGTAAGCAAAACTGAAGGAAACCCTAATTAGTGAAAAGGAGAAGGGTAACTTGGAGTTACTTTCTGATGCTTCCTTAGTGCCATAACATACCTTTTCAGGCATCTCTAGACCGATTTTGAATATTTTTCGATCAAATTTTGGTTTTTATGAGTTTTTGGTCAAAATTGGCAATTTTGAAAACCAGTCACACTAGCAAAAGCACAACGTGGGCCACACTGTGCTTTTTTGGGGGATGTCCAATGGATGCACTATTAGAATTGGTGGATTAATATTGATGATTAATTCAATGCTAATCAGCGGTGGAGCCTTTTCAACCACTTTTGGAGGGTCAAAATTCCCAAAAACTAGTAAAACATTACCTTTTTGCCCTCTTTTTGGAGGCCACGCTGCACTTTCTAAGTACTCTCATGAGAATGAGGTTTTGGAGGGCTAGAAGCCACCTTTTTGGGTGCTTGAACATCCTATCATGTAGCATACATCTAGGTCTTTCCATAGAAACTTTCATATCAAAATTTGGACACCTGGAAGGCCTTCAAATGGCCTTTTTATCCAAGCATGTAACACGTTCTCCAACATGCATTTTTCATAGGAAATTTGACCGAGTTTGAATTTTTACATGTGTAATTGATGAATTATGATGATTTTGTGATGTCATGAATTGTAATTGAGTTGGTAAAGCGTAAAATATGGTATATACATGCTTGTTGATGTAATTTTTGGTTAAAATGTATCTAGTTTCTTATGGTGAGGTGAATTGGTTGACCTTCACTAAGCATTAGGGTTTTGTTGAACATGTCATGTAATCAGCTCCACAACTAATGGATTCGACCCCTGATAGAGGGGATATGTTTTTTTGGTCTATATCTATCATTTTCAAATTCATTTGACTGGTTGGACATAAGAGGATTGTAACTTTGTAGCTTCTACTTTCACTTTCATATTCACAAATCAAAGGATGCAGTTGCAACTATTATCTAGGAATTCATGTGGAGTGATTTTATGATCATGTATTTTCTCTGTTATAGTATTTAATGAATTATATATAGCTCCTCTTTCCATATCTTGTATCGTCAGTGGCTTTCCTTATAGCTCATAGGAAAAATTCTATTAATTTAGCTATGTTTATATGGAAATGTCATTTTGTGTTTCATGCTTCCAGTTTAATGAATTCATGATTAAACATGCTCATGACCCTCTACTTGTTCATACCCTCCATCATACCTAAAAAATATTAAAGCCATCATAGATCCAAATATACCTTTCTCCTTTGTATTTTTCTAGTTGTAGGCCCTTTTGATACCTAAACCTAGCTACTCGGTTTCATCCTTGATATCGCATAAAACCCTAAAACATTCAAAACCTACCCAAGGCTATCATATCTAGAATAACACTATTCATATCACAGTCAGTACTTGACTGTGATCTCATAGAGAGAGACCTCTTAGCTAGTAGGGCTAGCTACTAGGTCAAAGTGGTCTGTGGTTACCTTTTTCTGTCTCCTTTTTAGTCTTCGAAGAACTGGTGGAGTGCTAATGGATATCTACTTCCCATTTTTGGTTGCATGGAGATATGATTATTTAATTAATTCCAAAACTTATTCTTCCCATTGTTGGGGTCATTTCATGATCAATTTGGTGATTCCAAGGCCCTCTTGGCCTCTATTATTTAATCGGTGGTAATGAATGGTGGCTCTGTTAGGTCGTTCAAGGCCACTATAGGAGACAAAGTTTCCTGTAGTAGTCACGAAGGCTCCATAAAATCACCTTTTCTTGGCATTGTGACCATTGTGGATAATTCATGGGGATAAAGTAAGAGTTTTTTGTAGGTGGACATGGTGGAAATTGGAAAGTGGAAATATGAAGTTGTGGCAGTGGCAAGGAGGTAAGAAACTACCCCATACAAAAATGCAAATTTATGAAAGTGTTGGAATTGTGATTTTGGTTGATTAGATTGATGAGGATGAGAATTAGAAACATGGTGGTGGCTTCCTTTTCCTCAAAAAGTGAAAGAAATAAGATCAGAATTATTTTGTGAAGTAAGCTTAAATGTATGGAGCTTTTTGTGGTGTTTAAGCCATTTTTGAAAGTGCTTAGATCTATATCTTGACTTGGGGGATTAATGAGGTATTGAATTAGGAGCCTAATGACACATTCCTCTAGCTAAATTGATGAAGAAATCTTGATGTTGTATATTTTGGCTAAAATATGCATATAAATAAGATTGCAACAAACTTATAAAGTTAATGCATGGTGATGAGATCCACTTTTTGACACTTGGAGATGGTGTATATTTTTTTTTAAACCTATGGGTGACTTCCTTCCCTTGAAAAGTTGGAAAAAAGTGCAGGATGTAGATTTTTACTGAGACAAGAAATTTCCTGTATCATTTTAGGATTTTTTTGTCGCATTTCAAGGAAAGTATCCAAATGTGCTGAAAATGAATGGGAATCGGTGATAAATGGAATGGGGATGCATTACAAGGATGGAAAGAGATGGATTGGAATAGTCTTGGCCCTGTTGGAGCATATTGGGAGAGGAGGATAAAAGCTAATTTTTGGATGCCCTTAACTAGATACTTTATTTCCTAATCATCTTTGTCCTATGGTGCTAACTTCTTCTTGTTGCTTGCAGAGGTTGGAGAAATTTGTTTCCTTTTTTTCCCTAAACCTACTAGCTGCCTCAATGAGGTTTTCAATGAGTAACTCTACCTAGCCACCTCATATGAGGTTTTCACTTAAGATCTTATTTAATTTTTTTTCTCTCTTCTTTTTAACCCATTAACTACCTAATATAGGTTCTCAATCAGTGAGCCAATCTCACGTGCCTCAAAGGAGGTTTTCACTTGAGATTTTATTTTTTCCTATTTTTTTATTATTTTTTACTTTTTCTCTTTTCTCCTCTTTTATTTTATTTTTTCTATCCTACCAATATGGAAAATAAAATGACTACATTTTTGAAATATATTATTTTATATATACTATAATATGAGAGATCAGTTGCTTTTATTGAGATAATATCAAGAACTGTTGAAGTGGGGCATGGTGCCCCAACTTAATGAATCTCTATAACCAATGTTCAATATAGTTGTGATTCCCTTAGTTCACTTGCTCATCTATATCACCGTTTATGTCCTCTTCTGCCATGAAGTTCAAATATTCTACCTTTTTTTGAGTAGTATCTTAAAAACATATATAATCTAATGATAAACATAGTATAAATTCTTCAATCTCAGGCTCAAGTCCTTGCTCTCCATTAAATGTGGTCCATGATTCTTTAGTCTCCTCTAGATGTTCTTCTTCTGGATGTTCTTCTTCAATGATAGCAAGATAATATATATTTTTAAAAATAATCTTCCCAATATAAGATGAATACCATTTAGATTAAGAGGATTTGTTTGGAAATTATGTACCTCAACATTGTAAGTGGGTTGAGTTACTTTATTGTCTGGGTTTGGAAATGGTTCTGCGTGGAGATGAGTGGGACTGGAGCTTTGATATGGATGTGGTTGAGGCTGTGGATGTGGTGGAGGTGTATGGCATGGGTAGTATAGAGTTTGGTATGGAGGATCTTGAGGAAGATATTAAGGATATTGTGGATTTATTTTGTAATTTCCTTTCCAACGTTATTTTCAATATTGGTTTTTTGGTTGAGATGGTCATGGTTTCCAAGGAAAGGGTGTGTTATTATTACTGTAATATTTTTGGGTATAACATTGAAATTGTGAATTGGAATATTTCATTATAACACATTGACTATGCTACCATGGCCTTATTGGATCTACATAACATAATATCTCTAGTGTTTGATTTTCTCCAATGTCCTCCTAGTAAACTTCCTTCAACCCTGGTAATGATGGGAAATATTTAGTAGCAACTAATTCTACACAAATAACACAAATTTCAACATTTTTTTTTTCGCATTTTTCATTCTTAACATATCTATTTGAGAACTAATATTTCTAAGAAAATTTATTTTAAATTTATTTCTCAAATTACCAAGTTCATCTTGACTTATATTTCTTGATGTTAATTTACTTACACTTTCCCTTCCTATTGACATGTGCTTAAATATTTCATAAATTTATTCAAATGATAATTGGGATATATCCAATTTTCCCATTTGATTAAGGAGATCAATCCACTAATATTTGATTGTTCTAAGTAGGAGAGTTTTTATTGTATCAAATCCTAAATTATGAAAATTTTCCCTTTTAACATTAAAAACAAACCTCTCTATCAAATCTTCAATGCTCTTATCTTATTTTTGAGTAATTATAAAGATTTCCTCTTTAAGATCATGATATATATAATAGTATTAATATTTTTCTAGAAATATCCTTTACATGTCATCTCATGATCTTATTGAATTATTCCCTAAGCTCATGAATGTTAGGTCCCTATAATACTAGTGTATCCCCTTATTTTTATAGTCACTATAGCCCCCTTATTGTTATTTTTTTTCCCATGTAGTCCCGATATTGTTGTTATTGTGCCCCATAGAAGCCCACTATTGGTATTCTTGTGCCCTTATATTGTTATTGTTATGTAGGCTAGGATTATATTGTGACCCATTAGACTCCTATATATAGAAAGGAGGTTGTGTCATCTGTATCACCCAAGAATTGTTCATTTATGTAATGTAAACAAGTTTTCCCCGTCGAATAAGTTGATTTATAATTTTTTGATCTCTCTTTTCTTATATTTTGTGAGTTGGTTTCATAACATTTGGTATTAGAGCTTTGGCTTCTAGGGGCTCGTTGTTGAAAACAAGACATCTTGGAATTTTCCCTATAACTTGTTTTCTATGAAGGTTCAGAAGTTAAAAAAAAACCCCATTTGAGCCGAAATCATGAGGAAATTCATGTAAAAACTGTAGATCTCTGTTCGTTATATTTTCAGAGATATGATGTGCGGAAATTATGGTTTTTTTAGGCTCCATAATTTCATCTCAAATAGGTGGACGAGGAAAATTCATCATGATTTTTTTTTAAGACATCAGATTAGAATTCAGTAAAACATGACCAAAAGTGTGTAGAGTGTAGTTTCTTGTACATCTATTTCAGAGTCGAAGGTTAAAACAATGACACATGTCATGCCATAAAAGTTCGCTCTGCTGAACCAGAACATAATTAGGTCATTGTGGGTGATTAGGCATAAATTTATCTTGAAGAATCCAAATTAGGTCTGACCTGGGGAAATGGAAATAATACTTATAGGTATATGACATAACCAAATTTTAGATCTTTGACATCGGAAATTATAGAGTTACAATTGTTTCAAGATCGAGCTCCTAAAATCAAGAAAAAAGTGTGTATTTTAAAAAAAATTGCATAAATTTTGTTTGAAAAATCAGTTTGAAGTGATTCCAAGGGCATATTGAAGCATAGATATCAGTATTGAGTTCTATAATTCCCCCAAAAAATAATTCCACACCCATTAAGCCCTGATAAATTTCTACTATAGCGCATGAAGAGGAAGAAGTGCAACATGATATATCAAAATTACGAGACCAAGTGCAACAAATTTCGCTCTCGCAAAAAGTAACAAAAAATGAAATGGAAGCTAAGATGGATGGTTTGAAGAATGGAATGGAAGCTAAGATGGATGGCATGGAATATAAGAAAAACAGTATAGAAGAAAAATTGAAAGGAAACATGGAAGACATGAAGAATGATCTAAAAGAAGACATGGAAGGTTTGAAGGAAGCTTTGACAAAGTTGCTACAAGAAATTATTCCTAATGGAAAGAAGGTAGTAGAGGAAGCTCATGATGAGAAAAAAATAAATGTTAGCCATGATTTCATAAACTCTAATGTTGGATTGAAGACTCACCATATTCCAAATATTGATATGGATACTATAGATGGAGCAATACTTTGATCTCCATAATGCGAAAAACACGCAAAATGTATGCATTGCAACTTAAAATTTACCAATACATTTTTTTGGTATCAATGGGTTTTCTCTCGTAAAAAAATTGTCACTTGGTAATTTTTTACAGAGGAAATGATAGCACATTATGAGGATACAAAGAGAAATACGTTCATTAGCTAATTGTTAAATCTCAAACAAAAGGGTTCAATGGTGCAAAACATTGAGGACTTCTAGAAATTGAATATAAGGGTAAAGGATATTCCAGAGGAGCAGAGGATTGATGTCTTCATAGGGACTTTAAAGGATCACATCCAACATGAGGTTTTCCTTTGGGAATCTAATTCATTGGAGAAGGCATTCATGCTAGCAAGAAAAATTGAAAGAAAAATTATGGGGACAAAGATGCCTACCACTCACAACTGTAAATATGGAAGTGTTTCTACTCCTAGACTTCCACAACGTGTAAGTTTTACACCACAATAATTGGAAGAAAAAGGAGAAAAAAGGCTTTGTTATAGTTGTGATGGAAAATACATTAAAGGTCATAAGTGTGCATAGAAGAAATTATTTTACATAGATTGTGAAAAGGAGGAAGAAAAGGAACAAGAAAAATCAAAATAAGAGGATATACACTAGGAACCAACCCTAGAGGAAGAATAAATAAATCTGACCATATCCTATAATGCATTTGCAAGAATTACCACTCCTCAAAATCTCAGTATAGGAGGACATATCAAGAGGAAAATTTAATAGTGCAGATTGATTCGGATATTACCCATAATTTTATTCATTGTAAGGTAGCCAAGGAATTGAATTTATTCCTATACCCAACACCAGAGTGTCAAGTTGTGGTTTCAAATGGAGGAACTATAAATTTCTCTAGAAAGTTCCATAATATCAAGCTAACCATGGGGGAATATGCATTGAATATTCCAATGCTATCCATTCCAATGGGTGGTGTTGATGTTGTATTAGGATTACAATGGTTAAATATTTAGGGACGATAACTTTCAATTTTCAAGAAACTTTCTTGAATTTTTTTCTAGAAGGAAATGAAGTTGAATTACGGGGTATCGCAAGGAAGCCAAGAAATATAATCAACTCCAATTTCACAAAAAAATATTTTGAATAAAGAACAACGAGGCGTAATTACACAATTATGCTCACTAGAGGTTCAAACATCAAAATCATATATTTCTCCAAATCTCCAAAAAGTATTGGAAAATCATTCCAAGGTGTTTGAGACTCCCGAAGGACTCCCACCTATCGGTGATCATGATCATGCTATTCATTTAATTCTAGGAATTGGTCCTCCAAACATCATGCCTTAAAAATATCCTTATGCTCAAAAGAGTGATATTGAACGTATGGTTGCAGGAATGCTAGAGGCTGGTATAATTCAACCTTGTCAAATTTCTTTCTCTGCTCTAGTAGTATTAGTGCACAAGATGGATGGATCATGGCGTATGTGTCCATATTATAGGTAGCTCAATAAGCTCACTATTAAAGATAAATTTCACATCCCTATCATTGATGAATTATTGGATGAATTACATGGAGAAATTTACTTCAAGAAGTAGGATCTTCATTCTAGATATCATCAAATTAAAATGAAGATTGAAGACATTTCGAAAAAAACATTAAAAAATCATGAGGCTCATTAGGAATTTTTGGTCATTCCTTTTGGCATTACTAATGCACCTTCCAAATTTCAAGGTTTGATGAATTCCATTTTCAAAACTTTCCTTAGAAAATTTGTTTTAGTATTTTTTGATGATCTACTAATCTACAACATGTCTTGGAAGGATCATGTTCAACATGTTGATAGGGTGCTAAAAATATTGGAGGAGAAAAAATTATATGTAAAAACCTCCAAATTTTTCTTTGGAGTAGAGGAGGTGGAATATTTGGGTTATATTGTATCTCATGAGGTTGTTAAGGTAGACCCTAAAAAAATTAAATCCATTAAGGAATGGAAAATCCCCACAACCATAAGGCATCTTTGAGAATTTCTAGGGTTAGCAAGGTATTATCGCAAGTGAGTTGAGAATTATGGGAGAATATCTACACCTCTAACATAATTACTAAATAAATATGCATTTTCTTGGACTCTAGAAGCAACTAAGTCCTTTGAACATCTTAAAGAGGAAATGTGCCAAGCACAGTCTTAGTTAAGCTTGACTTCACAAATTTTTTTATTGTGGAATGTGATGCCTAAGGAAATGGAATTGGTATGGTTTTAATGCAATAAGGAAGACCCATTTCTTTTGAAAACTTTCCAATCAAATGAAAGTATTTACAAAAACCTATTTATGAGAAGGAAATGTTGGCAATACTACATGCACTAAAACAATGGCAACCTTACCTAATGGGAAGACACTTTAAGGTAAGAACAGATCATGATAGTCTTAAATAATTTTTGAAACACATATTATCTTTAAAGGAGAAGAAAAAATTGGTCACAAAGATGATGGGTTATGACATTGAAATCATTTACAAAAAAGGAAGCAAAATGTTGTTGCGGATGAACTCTCAAGAAAGGATGAGGATGTGGAAACATTTCTTTGTGCCATTTCTATTATCAAACCTATTGGGGTTCCAATGTTTTGGCCAGATTGGCAAGACCAAAAGACCGGACAACATCATAACCACTTTGGGATCCTAGGATCTAGCCCTCCTAGATCCGGAGAGGGATCTCTCCATAAAAAACAAAGAATGATATATCTTTGAAAGCTCAAAATGAGGTATTAGGCTAGGTATGAAGCACAAAGGGGGGTTTAAAAAAATTTGGTTGGTTGTTGGGTTGGTCAGAGATCATTAACTGAGAAGGTCATACAATGAAAAGGAGCAAAGTAGCAGCATGTTTCGGCAAAGGGGATAGGTTAAGAATGTGTCATCCATTGGGCTATGGAGTCATGAAAGGGGATTACTTGCAGAACAAATGGCCAAGGCTTCATAGGGCAAGTCATCTATACTAAAGGATATTTTAGATAGATGGTGGAATGGAACAATAAGGAGTGAAGGTGAAAGAAGGAAAGAAACCCAATTTTAGTATGGATATTAGGTCATATATCATTTAAATCCAGGCCTGCTTTGACATACTCAAAGGCAACTCTTAATGAAGATACAAAGGTCAAATTAAGATCAGGTCAGAGGTCATTTAACTCCAGGAGATGATGAAGGTTTGGCATGGTAAGGGTCACAGACCGTCTGATTAGATGGACAGAGGATGATCAATGGCCAGGATTGGCGAATGGAGGTTAATAGTAAGTGAGGCGAAAGAAATAACACTTTAGTGTTAAAACACCAAATTTTAACTTTGGGAAAATACAAAGGAAATCAATGGAAAATGAATGAAGCGGAGCCTATGATGTGGAACCCAGCATGGGCGGAGAGCGATTAACTGTGAGCCATTGGATCTCAGGAGGAGATCGAAAGCGGAGATTAAAGGATGGAACTCTATGGAAGCTCGATGGAAATATATACGGGTAAGGGCGTGATGCAATGTAGGCCATGGATCTGGATCAACGGATGGCTAAGATTAGAAGATGGAGGTTGTGGGGACAAAATGAGGAAGGTGGTTTCAGCAGGAAAACCACCGGTGTCGCGCTGCAGAAAAACGGTTTTGAAATCTGCCCGAAAAAACGCGATATATGTCGCCGCGTGACACGTGGCCTTTTAAAACTGCTTATGTCACATAAATCTCAGGCGTTAAAGCTCGGACATTAAAATCATGCGATATGGATCTCAGCCGTTAGATGGAGGGGTAAAAGATTGGATGGTGCAGGTGGCAGTGCGATATGGAAAGATGCGCGATCGGTTAAGCAGTGAATAGTCAACAATGGGTTTGATCTCAGTCGTTGGATCTGACTAATGGACAGTCAAGATCTTCAGATGGAACGTGAAGGCAGAGGGTTAGGTTAATGGGTGGGAGAAAGGTGGACCGTTGGATCTCATAGGATTAACGACGGAGATCCAATCGGAAGGAGATAAAGGCGGGTGCAATGAGCGGGGAGCAATGAAATCCGGACCATTGGATCTGAATGGATGAACAGCCAGGATTCAATCGGGGCTCGCCAATTGGGAGGGGTCAGATGCGATGCGATTGGCGGTGAGCGATTACGTGATAGCCGTTAGATCTGGAGACAGATCAACTGCTCACCTGCAATTGGAAGGGAATAGGAGATAAGCATCGGCGAAATGTGGAGTTAGCGCTGACCATATGATCTCTTTTAATATCGATGGTCGAGATCGCAGCGGGAGTTCCTTAGAACAAATTCTCGCATCGAAACTTTTTTAAGTTATCAAAGGAAATGCACCCCCTTGAATGTTTCGATTGCGATAAGCGCCCAGGGCCTTAGCGCTTGGTTTTGGGCGCAAGTCATGTGGGGAAGTGGTTAAGGGTCTAGCCGAAAGGGGCTTAAGCCTCACATGTAAATAAGTGGGTTTTGGCTTAATTTTAATGCTTTTTAAGGCTAAAAGGAGATTTCGGTAGAGGGAATAAGGGGTGTTTAGGCCAAAAAAAGGATATCATAAGGCTTAAACAAAGTTTTGTGGTGATTTAGAGGGTCAATGAGGGAAATTTAAAAAGGGAAACAGGAGATGAAAATTGGGGTTTGGAGAGGACAAAATGGGCGGCTGGGGGCCTTTTTGAGCATGCTTCTTCACAAAACAATAGGGCTTTCTCATGGAAACAGCAATGAATATTGTTCAAAGGAAAAAATACACAAGGAGGCTTCAAGGATGATATGTTTTCAGAGGAAATGTATTCCTTGAAGGCTCAAGAACAATTTAGCCACTTGTTTGCTTGTCAAAAAAATTATAGGTGGCTAATAGTGGCTCCACATGGGGATGGCATCTTCTTGAAGGTGTCAAGAATTCAAAAAATAATCTTTGGAGTAGGCCAGATGCCTAGTGCTTGACACATCCATTTTCTTTCTTGGATCAGCTGTCACAAATCGTGAAGACATTATATCAGCAGAAATTCATTTTCCCAAACAACTACCTACCCATACTACTGTCCTAGCATTTTTTTCTTCTAGGTGCATTTAGACTTGTAGACCCTTTACATCATTAATTTTTGCAAACAAGAAATAAACCTACTCTACTACTACCCTTATTACTCCATGAGACCAGGTTAAACAGTTGGCCTCATATCTTCTCTACCTAAACTATATCTGCTAGGATTAAACTATCTAGCAGATTTCTTCTCTACATTCTAAGACAGAAATTGAAAAACAGTCAAACCAGGATTAGACTGTCTGGCTTGTTGGACTTTGCAGAAATAAAAACAACTAACTAAATGCTCACAAGCTGAGCTTTATTGAGACTTCCTACCTACTCTACTCTAACTTGAAATATCTACAATTCTAGCTTATGAACATTCTCTTCCAATGCATCCAGTCCATAAAATGATCCCAAGACTGGTCTTTTCTGCTCAATTATTTGAGCATGCTGGATAGGCAGGGCCATTCCCATTCTCTTTGTTCCTTAACAACAGATTTTAAAATTTTTCTTGTTGTTTGCGACATGCTGCTCAAAAATACCTTTGATCCTTCTTTAAATGTCAGTAGGAAATGAACATAAGGATCATGAAATGATACCTAGTTGTGAACATTTGGTAGGCAAGATTCAACCAGGATTTGTTCCTCTTCCACTGGATCAAGAACAAGACTCTCCTGAGAAAGATAATCTCCCTCATATTCTTCATCATATGAACTGGAGGACTGCTGACTTCCAATCACATGGAAGCTATGACTGATGATTTGAGGTGTAATAGAGTGAAGATTCAATGAATCTTCATCTGCTATTAAAATTTCATAACTTTACATATCAGTATCATAGATAGCCTGGCTTGGCTCATTACTCTCTTGAAGCTGATGGAACTGATTTTCCTCCCACAAATCTATCGATGACGGCTCTGCAAGATCTACTTCTGTTTGGAGAACATCGTCATCAGATAGATCAAAAATAGTAAAATCATGAATGTAAGTAATGCTACTAGTCAGACAAACTGGATTATCAACAGATATTTCTTCACTCTGATTTACATATGAGCTTTCCAACTCTATACAACAAATCTCATCAGATGAATGGGAGAGAATGTCTGTTGTGCAAAAAAATTTAGAGGCTAGCTATCCATTGATGATCTGATCTATTTCCTCCTCTGTCAAAGGGGAACATGGTCTTGTGTTTCTTAGCGCAGAAGTGTAGCATCTCTCTTTTTCCTTTGAAGACTCGATTTGAGGCAGAATGTCGTCTGAAGCCTCAACTGCAAGGGATGATGGATCAACATCTGAGTTTTCAGGAACATCTTGAGGAATGTCCACGGTCTCTTGACTGTTTTCTTCCTTAGCTGATTCATCCATTTTCTTGTCATAGCTAGGATGCACATAAAATTCTTGAATGGTTGTTAATAGATCTTCAGGATGCATATTAACCAAATCCTCATCAATATCTAACAGGTATTGTATGATATTCTGAGATTGATCGCAACAATCCCATGATGAGGACGGAGAGATTCCTTTATAATTCTTATAAAATACTTGGTGCATTTCATTTAAAGAAAACAAACTTTTGGGTTCTAACCATTCATACCAATTCCTAGCCTTTCCTTCTAACGTTTCCATGAACATTTTCATTAGGCAGTCTTCATGCCATTCAACTTTAAAGTTCCACACATGTATATGAAACTTGATGAGATGTAGCAAGGCCGGGTCATCAACATTTTCACCCTGAAAGGTAGGTAGGTTTTCTAACCAATCCACTTCAGGAATTTTGTGTGGGAATCCAGGGATATGCTCCCTACTCATTGGGGCATATCTTCTCTATATGCATGGATGCATGTTTGTAAATCAGTAAAGAGGTCATTGTATCTTCTCAACTAGTTTAGAGTCTTCTACCAGTGGAGTCATTTGGTCTGTTAGGAGTTATGGAGTGTGGAGTCGCCAAGTGGATGAATTGACTGTTTGAAGCAGGCTACTATCCACCATCAGCAATGAAATACCAATCTAAAGGCATTGGTCTGAGTTGTTCCCCAGTGGAGTCACCATTATGTTGGGGTTCCATTGTTTTGGCCAGATTGGCAAGACCAAAAGACCAGACAACATCATAACCACTTTGGGATCCTAGGATCTAGCCCTCCTGGATCCAGAGAAGGATCTCTCCATAAAAAACAAAGAATGATATATATTTGAAAGCTCAAAATGAGGTATTAGGCTAGGTATGAATCACAAAAGGGGGTTTAAAATGATTTGGTTAGTTTTTGGGTTGCTCAGAGATCATTAACTGAGAAGGTCATGGAATGAAAAGGAGCAAAGCAGCAGGATGTTTTGACAAAGGGGATAGGTTAAGAATGTGTCATCCATTGGGCTATGGAGTCATGAAAGGGGATTACTTGCAGAAAAAATGGCCAAGGCTTCATAGGGAAAGTCATATATACTAAAGGATATTTTAGATAGATGGTGGAATGGAACAATAAGGGGTGAAGGTGAAAGAAGGAAAGAAACCCAATTTTAGTATGGAGATCAGGCCAGATATCCTTTAAATCCAGGCCTGCTTTGACATACTCAAAGGAAACTCTTAATGAAGATACAAAGGTCAACTTAAGATCAGGTCAGAGGTCATTTAAATCCAAGCCTGCTTCAGCATATTCCAAGAGGAAAACAGAGATAAGATTTAACACATAACGAGGCCTAAGATCAGAGAAGGGCTTTAAACCTTCAATGCTTTGACACTAGCTCAAGAGATCTTTGAAAGGCCAATCTGTTCGAAAAGGACCCCAGTGGATAGGGCTCACACTAAATCCTTGGTATCCCAATTCTTCCAGCTCAAACCCAATAGGAACATCCAAGCAACAAGCCTCGAATCCACACATCAGTAAGCATTGGCTGGACCAACATCTATGACTGGTTAAATTGCATGAATTTTCTCTTAGATTCAAATTAAGCAGAAAACATCAAAGACAAGAAGAGTAGTGGGCATTAATGTACTATGCAGGGGTATATATTAAGCATGATTTACTGATTCTTATCAGAGAACAAATGGACAGCATGATTAAAATGAAATAAGACAATGCAATAAGAGAAACATCACCCGTAATATAAACCAGGATCCTGTGAAATTTTCTTGATTAATTGATGTGCAAAACTAGTCACATACACTGAGCTCAATGGCTGATACAATCCAACCTTTATCCTCCTAGCCTACTAAATTACAAACTACTCAGCTACTTCCCCCAATAACTATTCTAATAGTCAAAATGAATCCCTACACTAACAGCAACAACAACAACAACCTTTACAATATGTTCTTCAGGGGTTCTTATAGGAGAATGGATAACTTCGGTAGTAAATGTACATTTAATTGTTCTCATTAAGACAGAGTGGGAGAAAATTTCATGCCCACTTTGCTTAATGGCTCTGCATCGTTGTTTGTACTCGGTAGTATGGTATGGGAGTCTTTTTCAGGTCGATATTGACCTCAAATGTGTTCTTGAAGTCCTTCTAGCTGTTTGGTACTCTATGGTAGCCTTCTAAAATAAATGACATGGATAGAAAGTCTGCACGAATCCATACTTCCATAACTGTGGTCCTGACAGTCTTTAAGAAGCTTCCGTCAGCGAAATGGCTTTTAAGAGCTTGAGGAGGCATGGGGACTTCTGTCAGAAGGTTTACTCTCTGAGAAAATACATTCTGCTAACATAAACACATATATGGCTTGTTTCATGTGCATTAGTCTTCAAACTGCGTCTTCTTCCTTTAAACACGGGATTAGGTGCTAAATATCCAATTAACATGCCCAAAAATCTATTTCTGTTGTTTCACTTGGCCATCCCTATAATGGCCTCTCTGCACTTTGATTCACAGTAACTATGATTGTGGAGGCAGAGTGAAATTACCACTCTGTAAACCCTGCAACAATGCAAAAATATTTATAAAATCCAAGGAAGGTGGTGGAAGATTTGTTGTGGTGGCCCGTGGAATGATGGTGCAATAGTGGAAACTATGAAAGAATGGTGGAAAATGGAGCTGATGAAGGTTTGGCATGGTAAGGGTCGCATATCGTCTGATTATATGGACAGAGGATGATCAACGGCCAGGATTGGCGAATGGAGGTTAATAGTAAGCGAGGCGGAAGAAATAACACTTTAGTGTTAAAAAACCAAAGTTTAACTTTGGGAAAATACAAAGGAAATCAATGGAAAATGAATGAAGCTGAGCCTATGATGTGGGACCTGGCATGGGCGGAGGGCAATTAACTGTGAGTTGTTGGATCTCAGGAGGAGATCGACGGCAGAGATTAAAGGATGGAGCTCTATGGAAGCCCGATGGAAAAATATATGGGTAAGGGCGCGATGCAATGTAGGCCGTGGATCTGGATAACCGAACGACTAAGATTAGAAGATGGAGGTTGCGGGGACAAAAAGAGGAAGGTGGTTTCAGGAGGAAAACCACTGGTGTCGCGCTGCAGAAAAACGATTTTAAAATCCACCTGAAAAAACGCGATATATATCGTCGTGCAACACATGGCCTTTTAAAACCGCTTACGTCGCGTAAATCTCAGGCGTTAGAGCTCGGACATTAAAATCGCGTGATATGGATCTCAGCCATTATATGGAGGGGTGAAATATTGGACGATGCAGGTGGCAACGTGATATGGAAAGATGCGCGATCGGTTAAGCGGTGAACAGTCAACGATGGGTTTGATCTCAACAGTCAAATCTGAATAATGGACGGTCAAGATCTTCAGATGGAACGCGAAGGTAGAGGGTTAGGTTAATGGGTGGGAGAAAGGTGGACCGTTGGATCTAATGGGATTAACGACGGATATCCAATCGGAAGGAGAGAAAGGCGGGTGCAGTGAGTGGGGAGTGATGAAATCCAGACCGTTGGATCTAAATGGATGAACGACCAAGATTCAATCGGGGCTCGCCAATAGGGAGGGGTCGGATGCGATGTGATTGGCGCGATTGGCGGCGAGCGGTTAAGTGATAGCCATTGGATCTAGAGACAGATCGACGGCTCACCTACAATTGGAAGGGAATAGGAGAGAAGCATCTGCAAAACACGAACTTAGCACTGACCGTCTGATCTCTTTAAATATCAATGGTCGAGATCGCAGCGGGAGTTCCATAAAACAAATTCTCGCATCGAAACTTTTTTAAGTTATCAAAGGAAATGTGCCCCTTTCAATATTCCTATTGCGATAAGCGCCCGGGGCCTTAGCTCTTGGTTCTAGGCACGGGTCACGTGGGGAAGTGGTTAAGGGGCTAGCCGAAAAGGGCTTAAGCCTCACATGTAAATAAGTCGGCTTTGGCTTAATTTTAATGCTTTTTAAGGCTAAAAGGAGATTTCGGTAGAGGGAATAAGGGGTGTTTAGGCCAGAAAAAGGATATCATAAGACTTAAACAGGGTTTTGGGGAGATTTAGAGGGTTAATGAGGGAAATTTAAAAGGGGAAATAGGAGATGAAAAGTGGGGTTTGGAGGGGACAAAATGGGCAGCTGGGGGCCTTTTTGAGCATGCTTCTTCACAAAACAACTGGGCTTTCTCATGGAAACAGCAGTGAAGATTGTTCAAAGGACAAAAGACACAAGGAGGCTTCAAGGATGATATGTTTTCAGAGTAAATGTATTCCTTGAAGGCTCAAGAACAATTTAGCCACTTGTTTTCTTGTCAAAAAATTTATAGGTGGTTAACAGTGGCTCCACATGGGGATGGCATCTTCTTGAAGGTGTCAAGAATTCATAAAATAATCTTTGGAGTAGGCCATATGCTTGGTGCTTGACATGTCCATTTTCTTTCTTGGACCATCTGCCACAAATCGTGAATACATTATATCAGCAGAAATGCATTTTCCCAAACAACTACCTGCCCATACTACTGTCCTAGAATTTTTTTCTTCTAGGTGCATTTAGACTTGCAGACCCTTTACATCATCAATTTTTACAAACAGGAAAATAAAACTACTCTACTGCTACCCTTATTACTCCATGAGACCAGATTAAACAGTTGGCCTCATAGCTTCTCTACCTAAACTATATCTGCTAGGATTAAACTGTCTAGAAGATTTATTCTCTACATTCTAAGACAGAAATTGAAAAATAGTCAAACCAGGATTAGACTGTCTATCTTGGTGGAATTTGCAGAAATAAAAACAACTAACTAAATGCTCACAAGATGAGCTTTATTGAGACTTCCTACCTACTCTACTCTAACTTGAAATATTTACAATTCTAGCTTACGAACATTCTCTTCCAATGCATCCAGTCCATCAAATGATCCTAGGACTGGCCTTTTCTGCTCAATTCTTTGAGCATGTTGTATAGGCAGGGCCACTCCCATTCTCTTTGTTCCTTAAGAGCATCTTTTAAAAATTTCCTTGTTGTTTGCGACATGCTGCTCAAAAATACCTTTGATCCTTCTTCAAATGTCAGCAGGAAATGAACATAAGGATCATGAAATGATACCTGGTTGTGAACATTTGGAAGGCAGGCTTCAATCAGGATTTCTTCCTCTTCCACTGGATCAAGAACAAGAATCTCCTGAGAAAGAGAATCTCCCTCATCTTATTCATCATCTGAACTGGAGGACTGTTGACTTCCAATCACATGGAAGCTATGACTGATGATCTGAGGTGTAACAGAGTTAATATTCAATGAATATTCATCTGCTATTAAAATTTCATAACTTTCCCCATCAGTATCATAGATAGCCTGGCTTGGCTCATTACTCTCTTGAAGCTGATGGAACTGATTTTCCTCCCACAAATCTATCAATGACGGCTCTGCAAGATCTACTTCTGTTTGGAGAACATCGTCATCAGATAGATCAAAAATAGTAAAATCATGAATGTAAGTAATGCTACCAGTCAGACAAACTGGATTATCAACAGATCTTTCTTCACTCTGATTTACATACGAGCTTTCCAACTCTATAAAACAAATCTCATCAGATGAATGGGAGAGAATGTTTGTTGTGCAAAAAATTTCAGAGGCTGGCTATCCATTGATGATCTGATCTATTTCCTCCTCTGTCAAAGGGGAACATGGTCTTGTGTTTCTTAGCGCAGAAGTGTAGCATCTCTCTTTTTCCTTTGAAGACTCGATTTGAGGCAGAATGTCGTCTGAAGCCTCAACTGCAAGGGATGATGGATCAGCATCTAAGTTTTCAGGAACATCTTGAGGAATGTCCACGGTCTCTTGACTATTTTCTTCCTCAGCTGATTCATCCATTTTCTTGTCATAACTAGGATGCACATGAAATTCTTGAATGGCTGTTAACATATCTTCAGGATGCATATTAACCAAATCCTCATCAATATCTAATAGGTATTGTATGATATTCCGAGATTGATCGCAACAATCCCATGATGAGGATAGAGAGTTTCCTTTATAATTCTTATAAAATACTTGGTGCATGTCCTTTAAAGAAAACAAACTTTTGGGTTCTACCCATTCATACCAATTCCTATCCTTTCCTTCTAACGTTGCCATGAACATTTTCATTAGGCAGTCTTCATGCCATTCAACTTTAAACTTCCACACATGTATATGAAACTTGATGAGATGTAGCAAGGGTTCATCGACATTTTCACCCTGAAAGGTAGGTAGATTTTCTAACCAATCCACTTCAGGAATTTTATGTGGGAATCCAGGGATATGCTCCCTACTCATTGGGGAATATATTCTTTGTATGCATGGAAGCATGTTTTTAAATCAGTAAAGATGTCACTTTATCTTCTCAACTAGTTCAGAGTCTTTTACCAGTGGAGTCATTTGGTCTGTTAGGATTTGTGGAGTGTGGAGTCGCGAGGTGGATGAATTGACTGTTCGAAGCAAGATGTTGTCCACCATTAGCAATGAAATACCAATCTAAAGGCATTCGTCTGAGTTGTTCCCCAGTGGAGTCTCCATTATTTTGGGGTTCCAGTGTTTTGGCCAGATTGGCAAGACCAAAAGACCGGACAACATCATAACCACTTTGGGATCCTAGGATCTAGCCCTCCTGGATCCGGAGAGGGATCTCTCCATAAAAAACAAAGAATTATATATCTTTGAAAGCTCAAAATGAGGTATTAGGCTAGGTATGAATCAAAAAGGGGGGTTTAAAATGATTTGGTTGGTTGTTGGGTTGGTCAGAGATCATTAACTAAGAAGGTCATGGAATGAAAAGCAGCAAAGTAGCAGCATGTTTCGACAAAGGGGATAGGTTAATAATGTGTCATCCATTGGGCTATGGAGTCATGAAAGGGGATTACTTGCATAAAAACTGGCCAAGGCTTCATAGGGCAAGTCATTTATACTAAAGGATATTTTAGATAGATGGTGGAATGGAACAATAAGGAGTGAAACCCAATTTCAGTTTGGAGATCAGGTTAGATATCATTTAAATCCAGGCCTACTTTGACATATTTAAAGGCAACTCTTAATGAAGATACAAAGTTCAACTTAAGATCAGGTCAGAGGTCACTTAACTCTAGGTCTGCTTCAGCATATTCCAAGAGGAAAACAGAGATAATATTTAACACAGAACTAGTCCTAAGATCATAGAAGGGCTTTAAACCTTCAATGCTTTGACACTAGCTCAAGAGATCTTTGAAAGTCCAATCTGTTCGAAAAGGACCCCAGTGGACAGGGCTCATACTAAATCCCCAGTATCCCAATTCTTCGAGCTCAAACCCAACAGGAACATCTAAGAAGCAAGCCCCGAATTCACACATCAGTAAGCATGGGCTGGACCAATATCTATGACTAGTTAAATTGCATGAATTTTCTCTTAGATTCACATTAAGCAGAAAACATCAAAGACAAGAAGAGCAGTGGGCATTAAGGTACCATGCAGGGGTATATCTTAAGCCTGATTTACTGATTCTTATCAGAGAAAAAATGGACAGCATGATTAAAATTAAATAAGACAATGCAATAAGAGAAACATCACCCGTAATATAGACCAATATCCTATGAAATTTTCTTGATTAATTGATGTGCAAAACCAGTCACATACACTGAGCTCAATGGCTGATACAGTCCAAACTTTCTCCTCCCAGCCTACTAAATTACAAACTACTCAGCTACTTCCCCCAATAACTGTTCGAACAGTCAAAATGAATCCATACACTAACAACAACAACAACAACAACCTTTATAATATGTTCTTTAAGGGTTCTTATAGGAGAATGGATAATTGTGTTAGTAAATGTACATTTAATTGTTCTCATTAAGACAGAGTGGGAGAAAAGTTCATGCCCGCTCTGCTTAATGGCTCTGCATTGCTGTGTGTACTCGGTAGTATGTTTTGGGAGTCTTTTTCAAGTCGATATTGACCTCAGATGTGTTCTTGAAGTCCTTCTGGCTGTTTGGTACTCTGTGGTAGCCTTCTGAAATAAATGACATGGATAGAAAGTCTGCAGGTCTCCATACTTCCATAACTGTGGTCCTGACAGTCTTTAAGAAGCTTCTGTCAGTGAAATGGCTTTTAAGAGCTCAAGGAGGCATGGGGACTTCTGTCACAAGGTGTACTCTCTAAGAAAATATGTTCTGCTAACATAAGCACAGATATGGCTTGTTTCATGTGCATTAGTCTTTAAACTACGTCTTCTTCCTTTGAACACGGGATTAGGTGCTAAATATCAAATTAACAGGCCCAAAACCCTTAAATCTATTTCTTCTGTTTCACTTGGCCACCACTGTAATGGCCTCTCTACGCTCTGAGTCATAGTAACTGTGACTGTGGAGGCAGAGTGAAATTACCACTCTGTAAACCCTGCAACAATGCAAAAATCGTTATAAAATCTAGGGAAGGTGGTGGAAGATTTGTTGTGGAGGCCTGTGGAATGATGGCGCAACAGTGGAAACTGTGAAAGAATGGTGGAAAATGGAGTTGATGAAGGTTTGGCATGGTAAGGGTAGCAGACCGTCCGATTAGATGGACAAAGGATGATCAACGACCATGATTGGCGAATGGAGGTTAATAGTAAGCGAGGCAGAAGAAATAACACTTTAGTGTTAAAACACCAAAGTTTAACTTTGGGAAAATACAAAGGAAAACAATGGAAAATGAATGAAGTGGAGCCTATGATGTGGGACCTGGCATGGGTGGAGGGCGATTAACTGTGAGCCGTTGCATCTCAGGAGGAGATCGACGACAAAGATTAAAGGATGGAGCTCTATCGAAGCCCGATAGAAAAATATACGGGTAAGGGCGCGATGCAATGTAGGTCATGGATCTGGATCAACGGATGGCTAAGATTAGAAGATGGAGGTTGCGGGGACAAAAGGAGGAAGGTGGTTTCAGGAGGAAAACCACCGATGTCACGCCGCAGAAAAACAATTTTGAAATCCACCTAAAAAATGCGATATATGTCGTCGCGTGACACGTGGCCTTTTAAAAATGCTTACGTCGCGTAAATCTCAGGCGTTAAAGCTAGGACATTAAAATCACATGATATGGATCTCAACCGTTAGATGGAGGGTAAAGTATCAGATGGTGCAGGTCGTAGCGCGATCGGTTAAGCAGTGAATAGTCAACGGCAGGTTTAATCTCAGTCATCAGATTTGAATAATGGATGGTCAAGATCTTCAGATGGAACGTGAAGGCAGAGGGTTAGGTTAATGGGTGGGAGAAAGGTGGACCATTGGATCTAATGGGATTAATGATGGAGATCCAATCAAAAGGAGAGAAAGGCAAGTGCAGTGAGCGGGGAGCGATGAAATCCGGACCGTTGGATCTGAATGGATGAATAGCTAGGATTCAATCGGGGCTTGCCATTTGGGAGGGGTCGGATGCGATGCGATTGGCACGATTGGTGATGAGTGATTACGCGATAGCCATTGGATCTATAGACAGATCGACGACTCACCTACAATCGGAAGGGAATAGAAGGGAAGCATTGACGAAACACGGAGTTAGCGCTGACCGTCCGATCTCTTTAAAGATCGACGGTCGAGATCGCAGCGAGAGTTCCATAGAACAAATTCTCGCATCGAAAATTTTTTAAGTTATCAAAGGAAATGCTCCCCCTTGAATATTCCGATTGCGATAAGCGCTCGGGTCCTTAGTGCTTGGTTCTAGGCACGGGTCACATGGGGAAGTGGTTAAGGGGCTGGCCAAAATGGGCTTAAGCCTCACATGTAAATAAGTGGGTTTTGGCTTAATTTTAATGCTTTTTAAGGCCAAAAGGAGATTTCGGTAGAGGGAATAAGGGGTGTTTAGGCCAGACAAAGGATATCATAAGGCTTAAACAGGGTTTTGGGGAGATTTAGAGATTTAATGAGGGAAATTTAAAAGGGGAAATAGGAGATGAAAAGTGGGGTTTGGAGGGGAAAAAATGGGCAGATGGGGGGCTTTTTGAGCATGCTTCTTCAAAAAACAGCAGGGCTTTCTCATGGAAATAACAGTGAAGATTGTTTGAAGGACAAAATACACAAGGAGGCTTCAAGGATGATATATTTTCAGAGGAAATTTATTCCTTGAAGGCTCAAGAACAATTTAGCCACATGTTTGATTGTCAAAAAATTTATAGGCGACTAACACAACCTGAATGGATAATCGAAGCAAGGGATGAATGGAAGGATGAAGAGGTGTGGACAATCATTCAAAATTTGTAGCAAGATCCTAGTACATCTGAAACATTTAGTTAGAAAACTGATTCATTATGGTACAAATATTGCTTATATCTTTGTAATAATTCCCAACTCAAACAAAAGCTTCTTTTGGAATTTCACGCCTCTCCCTTATTAGGGTACTTACGATTTTTAAAAACTTACCATAGGGTCAAGAAGGGTTTTTTTTGGGATGGCCTTCAATATGATATTCAAAAGTTTCTGGCAGAATGTTTTGTTTTCCAACAAAATAAAGTTGAGACAGTTAAGACCCCCATGTCTGTTACAACATTTATCCATTCCAAGCCAATGTTGGGAGGAGGATTCAATGGATTTTATCACAAGTTTACCCAAGTCCGATGGAAATACTGTCATCATGGTGGTATATGACATAATTACCAAGTATGCACACTTTTTTGCATTATCTCATGCATTTAAAGCTAGTATAGTTGCTACTGCATTTATGGATACAATTAAAAAGAAACATGGAAATCCAAATATCGTTATAAGTGACAGAGATACCATTTTTACAGAAATTTTTTGGATGGAATTATTTTCTTGTTTGGGTACTCATTTAGCTCATAACTCATCACATCATCCTCAATCTAATGGAAAAATTGAGATAGTGAACAAATATTTGGAAGGATATCTTCGTTTCTTTATATCTGATAAGCATAGACAATGAGTCAAGTGGTTACCTCTAGTTGAATGGTGGTACAACACTTCCTTTCATACTGCAGCAAAATGACCCCATTTATTGCACTTTATGGGTATCATCCATTGTCCATCACATCATCTTTAAAATAAAATTATAAATTTCAAGTCTTGGAAGATCACATCGAGAATCAACAACACATTCTCATACTCTTAAGGGATAAACTCACTTTGGTGCAAAATCTAATGAAACAATAGGCATATCAACATCGCAGTGAAGGAAGTTTTGATGTAGGCGAATGGGTATTTTTACGGCTACAACCATACAAAAAAATGGCCCTCAAGCAAGCTAAGAAGGATAATAAATTATCACCAAAGTAGTATGGTCCTTACAAGGTGTTGCAAAATATTGGTACTATGTCATACAAATTGGATTTTCCTACATCTTCTCGAGTGCTCCTACTTTTCCATGCTTCATGCTTAAAGAAGGTTATAAGTGACAAGATCCTAGTTCAAACAATATTTCCAGAACTTGATGAAGAAGGGAAAATATTATTGGAACTGGAAGCATAAAAAAAAAAAAACTTTATAGCTATAAAATCGATCAATTTCAGAGTATCTCATCAAGTGGAAGAACTTACCTGTTGAATATTAGACATGAGAGGATGAGAATTTTATACACAAGCATCTAGAACTACTCAAGCGTTAACGACAACACTTTTTTGAAGGAGAGGGTCATGTTAGGTCCCTATAGTACTAATGCACCCCCTTATTGTTATTATTAGTATAGCCCCCTTATTGTTATTTTGTACCCATGTAGTCCCCATATTGTTCTTATTGTTCCCCATAGAAGCCCACTATTGTTATTGTTGTGCCCTTACATTTTTATTGTTATGTCAGCTAGGATTATATTGTGACCATTAGACTCTTATATATAGAAATAGGATTTTGTCATTTGTATCATCCAAGAATTGTTCATTTATGTAATGTAAAGGAGGTTTCCCCCTTGAAGAAGTTAATCATTGATATATATTTTCTTATATTTTGTGGGTTGGTTTCATAGCTATGAACCATTTAAGAGCTCTATCCTTTGATGTTGTTGGAAACAATATCAAATTTTGAGGGTTTAATAAGTAACCATAATATTTAAAAAGTATTTCAAATTCAAAAAGAAAGGTTTATAGGTCTTCTGACCTCATTTTATGGAATTTGGGAAGAAAAGCTAGAGGAATTTTCTTCATATGAAAACATATATTAGTATCCTCAATGGGAAATCTAAGGGGATATTCCTCATTTTCATTATCTCAATCCATTTATTCTACCTTCTCTACCACGTCTTCTTGTTCTACCTGCAAAAGTGGATGGTGATGTAGTTCTTACTGCACCAGGTCATCAAGTGGGGGGTTGTGGTACTAAAGAAAAATATTTTTTTGTATATTTCTAAAAAAATATAGGAAGTACTAATGTTGATTTGTTTTTTCTTTTTATTTAGAAAATATGAATGAAAAAAATAAAGAAGGAATTATTAAAAGAATAAGGGAGTAATGGCTTTGACACCATTCCAGGAAATAATGTCAATAATAAATGACCCTGATTATTACAACAAGAATGTTAGAACTCCTAAGGGCTCGAATTTAATTATAAACTCAAGGTTTGTACAAAATTAAGAGTGGCCAAAACTATATGTGTAGTAGACACCTTCATCATCCAAGTATGACTCAATTTAATGCAGGTGAAAGAAGGAAATGGAGAAACTTTAAATGATCAAATATCTAGGTAAGTCGTAAGTCCTAAATTTTAGAATGTAAATAGAAATAAGCAAACATATTCTAGTGTTGTAGGAAAGTAAATCACAGAAAGGAAATCTATTCTTTTTGAAAAAATGTAAAGCACACATAAGAAAATGAAAACAAATAAAATATTATCTATATTACTGGAAATAAAATGTTAATAAAGGAAATCTATTTTACTTTGTAGGAAATGAAATTCCTATATTACTCTTGAACGAAACAAAAAACACTTTGCTTAAAGTAAATTGTAGGAAATGATATTTGGACTAGCTGCAAAATTTGACATTTAAAAAGTAAGCAATGCAGAAGATAAATGTCGACCTAACTAGGCCTCAGATCAACCAAATTTCTCTCAGAAAAATCATGTTCTAACATAAATCTACTTATACCATGAATTTAGAGTGAATATGGGCAAGGGAGGAGCTCAAAAATATATTGTTGCATGAAACTCTCTTTCGCTACAGGAAACTTCTAGCAAGCGTATTTGTTGAGTTAACCTGCCAAATTCATAAGATAATCAAGTTAAAATGCTACGGGGTTTTTTTTTTTATTAATTTGAAATTTTTTATACTTAAATTGAAATGGAGCCAACTCAAAATAGATTATTAAAACCTGCTAAAATTTAGCAAAAATTCAATACAAAAAACCAGAAAACTCATAATAGTAAAGTAGTAAGATAATATAAGTAACCAAATGCCTTACCTAATCAAGTGAAAATGTTGAGGGTAATTTTTTCTTTGAATTTTTTATACTTCAATTGAACTTGGATAAAATCAAATGAGTTTCATTAAAATGTGCTAAAATTCAGCCAAAATTTACTGCTAAAACTAAAAATTTCAGAATAGTGAATTAGTAATCTAGTCTAAGTAATCCAATGATTACAATGACTTTACTAAGTTATTCTAGTGATACATCACACTATTTATTATCTACATAACTTGAAAACAAATCCATTTCAATCATTTAATCAATCTAGCCTACAAAAAATGAAGCATGAACTCTATGTACAGAAATGATAAATGCAAATAAGCAGAGAAATGTTAGAAACAAGTGAAATCAAATACACAACAAGGCTTTGAGGCTCCTGGGATGGCTAAGCACAAAGATATTCAAAGTCCTATGAAGGAAACTAGGCCTTAGAATCTAAAAGTAAGACCAAACTTCATGATTAGATTTAATTCAAGTATATCCCTACTGGAAATGAAAGTAGAACTGCTAAATAACAAGTTGAATTCACAAAAACACTAAAAGCTAATTTGAATTATTTCTTATAAAAATTGATGGGAAAGTAACCTCCTAGAACTAGCTATTAGAATTATCAGTTGTTGGTAATACAATGTAATGTGTTGTCCTTGATGGAAACCTACTTGATGAAGTTGTCCTTGAGGAAAACCTACTTGACGAGTTTCCTATGATAAGCAACCTATTTGTTAAAGAGGTAAGAATGATGTATCTACAGATCAGTTCAGAGGTGACAGAGAAAATAATTCTAGCAAGTGCCAGAGAAATGATAAATATAATATGTCACAATGCATACGCAGGTTTGTAAAGGCCAAGTCGTGTATGCACGCAGAGAAGTATGTCCCAATTCGCATATGCCTATTTGTACTCCAAAATTATAAAACCAAGGGGCTTTACCATGGTATTAGCCCATAGTATTGAGTGTTGTATTATATATTTGATTCCATCTAGGGTTACCATCAGTAGTTGAGTGTTTTTTACTCATGGTATTGGTAAAAGCTAATTCTATTTAAGGAGAAGAAGATCATAGTGCAAGGTGTGCACGAGTAAGGGTTTTTATTGAATAAAAAATCTCTAAGGAATATCTGTATGGGTGAACTCTGCTTTTAATCGATAGATCTAAATCTAGGATGCACCCACGGATATAATGATGGTTCAAGATCTCTAGATCTGAAGATGATTAATCTCTAATATGATCTATTGAAGAAATGATGAAGAACTAGTGCAAGTCTACTGAAGAAAATGACGAAATCTGGGTAAGTTTTATAGATCTGGCCTGTTCTGCAAAATTTACATTTACAAATCCATATGCTAGTTGGTCTCAGTAAAAGCGCGTATATATGCGGGTTCACTTCATGAAAAGCGCGTATGGCAGTTAGGGTTTTCTGAAGGATAGTATACACATAAGTATACGCAGGTTGGTGTGCAGAAAAGTGCGTATGTACGTGGCTTCAGTGAAGCAAAGTAGCGTATGCTATTTGAATTAATGACTGTTCAGGATTGACTGTGTATCTGCATATCTATTCTGAATTCTGGGTTATTTCTGAAGTTATGGTTACAGTGTTTTCACTATTCTAATTGAAGTATTGAGAAAAGTTTATGATTGTTGATAAAGGGTTGTGTTGAAGCTATCTGATCTAGTATGAAAATTGATGAAACATGATCTGCAGTGGGTCTGAGGGTTGAAGCCTTTAGTATGGAAGTAGAAGCTTCCTGCCAGTCGAAGTTGGTGTCATGTTCAGGGGGTTGAAGCTCCCTTCCAAGAGTGGCTGGTAAACGAGAAGAAAGGGGGTTGGAGCTCCCTTCCAGTAGCAGCTAGTAAACGAGTGAAGGTTGCAGCCTTCTGTAGGTAGAAGCCTGCTTATTGATATGAGTATGCATCAGTACAATGTTGTAAATAGTTTTCCATATAATAAATATTAAAGATAGAGACGACAGCAGCGGTGGTTTTCTTCTGAATTAGGTTTCGACCTTAAATATTGGTGTTCATGTGTGTTCCACTTGTGTGATGTTTTATACTGCTATTACTGCACATATTTACTGATTATCTAACTTGATGCATAATTGGTAAATATGATTTAAGAATTGTTTCTGAGAAGTTTTCTAAACTAGAAATTTATATCAGTATATGCTAGTTTATTTCAGCATATTTGTGTGTATACGCGAGTTCGGTTCATAAAATCAGCGTATGGAATTATGGAAAAGAAAAAAGTTAAATTTATAGATATGAGCTCTAAATACTGATTCAACCCCCCGCCCCCCCCCTTCTTAGTATTTTTCCCAACAATTGGTATCATAGCAGGTCCTTCTGAAGAAGCTTAGCTACTAGAGGATGGAAACAATGGAAACAATTTAATGTTCTGGAAAACATGGACAAGATCCTATCTTCAGTCTCTTGGAGCAGATGTATCGGCTATTGTTGAAGGAGGTTATCAATATCCAACCTCAGTTCCAACAGATGCAACAACAAGAAAGAACTATGAAACAAATTCAAAGGCAGTCAATGCACTATTAGGGAGTCTAACAGAATCAGAATTTGTCAAGGTCATGCAGTTGAATATAGCAAAAGAAATATGGGACAAAATCATTCTAAGCTATGAAGGTGATAAAAAGGTAAAAAGTGCTAAACTCCAAACTCTCAGAATTCAATATGAAAATCTAAGGATGCATAATGAGGAGAGAATTTCCAGTTTCTTTTTACGTCTAGATGATATTGTAAATCATATGAGAAATTTGGGTGAAACCATAACTGACACCACTCTGGTTGAAAAGGTTTTAAGATCTCTAACTTCAAAATTTGAGTCAAAAGTGTCTGCTATTGAAGAGAGGTAGGATCTTCAAAGTCTTACTATTGTTCAACTTCATGGAGTTCTAACTGCATGTGAAATGAGAAAAGGAGGATCATCTGAAGTCAAAGAAGCTATCTTTAGAGCTTCTACAAACGAAAAAGAAGTACAAGAAACAGAAGGATCAGGGTATCTTTCAGAAGAAGATGAGGTAAATTTTGTAAAGAAGCTCCAACTTGGCACTGGAAGGTTCAAAGGTAAGCTTCCTTTCAAATGTTTTTATTGTGGAAGAGTTGGTCATTATGCTGCTAAGTTTCCTCATAAAGAAATACATGAGAAAGTAAAGGAAGTAGAAAGAAGAAATAAGAATCGATTTAGCTCTAGAAAAAGTTATTATACTCATGAAGATAGTGATGGGTTACCAGACAGTGAGGAAGAATCTGATCAAGATCTTAGGCTTCTCATGGCATTTGAAAAAGAGTCTAGGGAAGAAAAGGATACATTTATGGATGCTCTAGAAGACAATGAATTTCTTGAAGAAATCAATCAGCTCAAAATATGTTTGGAAGAAAACAAAATATCCATAGAAACTCTAAAAAATCAGCTTGAAGAAAAGGAGAAACACAATGAGAAATTAGAATGTGAAATAGTAAGTCTAAGAAAATAAATTGAGAAAGTAAAGAATTTGAATCTTAGATTTGCTAAAGGATTTGAAACCTTAGATGAAATTATCAAGGTACAACGTTCTCCTCTTATAAAGACAAGTCTTGGATATGTCGGAGAATCTTCTTAGTCTTCAGCACTAAACTATATAAAAGTAGCTACAACCAGCCTACAGCATTCTGCCGCTCAGCAAGGGAACAAAGAAACTTTACAAGTAAAGCACGACCACCTCAATACAAAGAACACTAACAAGAATACCTTTCAAAGAAATACCAACCAACATGTAAACACAAATAGGAGGGTCCATGATTGCAGAAATTTCTTTTTCAATGGACAATGTTTCTCATGTCATAATTTTGGTCATAAAGTTGTTCAATGTGTTGCATACAAAACCATCATGACTAGAGAAGCAAGAAAGAAAAGAATTGATATTGGAATAAAGAAGAATACATATAACAACTTTTCTCCACTTCAAAATGAAATTGAATGTGCTTATTGCAATAACTTTGGTCATGAAGAATATGAATGTAGGAGCAAACTTCAGCCAAAAGAGCATATACCTTCAACTTCCAAAGTATGGAGAAAGAAGGAATTACAAGCTAAGAACTGTGACATAGCTCTATTTGTAGAAGGAGAATAAAATCAATGGTACATTGATAGTGGATGCTCAAAACACATGACAGGTGATAGAAATAAACTTCTTGCATACAATGCTGTAGAAAGAGAAAATAATGTTACTTTTGGGAATGATACTCCTATTATCATTAAGGGAAAAGGTTCTTTTTTTCTAAAGGAAAAGGTGAAAGCTAAAAATGTTATGTATGTGGATGGATTAAACCATAACCTATTAAGTGTAAGTCAAATGTGTGATCAAGGAACTGAAGTTGTCTTTAGCTCAAAATAATGTGTGGTACGTGATCTTGATACAGGAAAAACAATTATAAAAGGAAATAGAACACCTAGAAATTTGTATGTATTGAAAAGCTATAAAGAACAATGTTACTTGGGTAAATCTTCAGAAAATTGGTTATGGCATAGAAGATTGGGGCATTTGAGCTTCTCTCAAATCAACAAATCTAGCAGACTCAAATTTGTTCATGATCTTCCCAATATTACTTCACCTGAGAGCACCATATGAAAATCTTGCCAATTCGGTAAGCAAACCAAAGTGCAATTTAATGCCAAAGAAGGATCAGCAAGTAAGCCTCTTGAACTCATTCATACTGATATATGTGGACCTATGAGAAAATTTTCACCCCGTGGAGAACAATACTATATTCTGTTTATTAATGATTTCTCTAGAATGTGTTGGATTGGGTTGCTAAAACACAAAGATGAAGCATTCGAAAAATTTCATATCTTCAAAGCACTGGTTGAAAATGAATTAGATCTAAAAATCAAGTGTCTTAGATCTGATCTAGGAGGTGAATATATATCAGATAAATTATTTGATTTTTATGAACAACATGGCATAAAAAGACAGTCTTTTGTAGCTGGTACCCCACAACAAAATGGCGTAGCAGAAAAAATGAATAGAATAGTTCAATAGATGGCTCGGGCTATGTTGGATGATTCAGGAAAACCTGAAACATTTTGGGGAGAAGCAGTACATACTGCGGTAAACTTTCTTAACAAAGCACATGTTCGTGTAAACAGTGATAAAACTCCATATGAGCTCTAGTATGGTAATCTTCCCATTGTAAAGCATTTTAAAGTTTTTGGAAGACAATGTTTTATCAAGAACAATGATGAAAAACTTGTCAAGTTTGAACCTAGAGCAGATGAAGGAATATTTCTTGGTTACTCTTCTAGAAGTAAAGCATATAAATTCTACAATAAAAGACTTCGGAAGATTGTTGAATGCATTGACGTTGTAATTGATGAATCTCTCTCAGCTCCAAAAGGGGAAATACAAACAACAAATGAAGATGATGATGATGAATATATTCCTGCATCTAATAGAGATAATATAGAAGGTGAACCCAATGAAGTAGCAGAAGAAGATCTATCTGAAAAGGCTCCTTCCAGGTATGTTCAAAATAATAATCTAGAATCCCAAATTTTGGGAGAAAAGGGATCAGGTATCCAAACAAGAAGAACTCTTGTAGGGTCTACTAGCTATCTAGCATTTTTATCCACCATTGAACCACAAAATGTCAATCAAGCTAGCAAAGATGAATGTTGGATTCAAGCCATGAATGAAGAACTTGATCAAATTGAAAAGAATCATACTTGGGAACTAGTTCCAAGACCTCATGATAAAAATGTTATTGGAACAAAATGGATATTCAAAAACAAGTTAAATGAAAATGGAGATGTTATTAGAAACAAGGCTAGACTTGTCTATAAAGGGTATGCTCAACAAGAAGGTATAGACTTTGAAGAAACATTTTCTCCTGTAGCTAGACTTGAAGCCATCAGAATGTTTCTTGCTTTTTCAAGCTTTCAACAAATCAAAGTTTATCGAATGCATGTTAAATCTTCTTTCCTCAATGGTGATCTATAAGAAGAAGTTTATATAGAACAACCAGAAGGATTCATTTCAGGCAATGATGAAAAACTTGTTTGTAAACTTAAAAAGGCTTCATATGGTCTCAAACAAACTCCAAGGGCATGGTATTATCGTCTTGACAAATATCTTCATCAACAAGGATTTTCAAAGGGATCTGTTGATAGCAACTTATACACAAAAACTGAAAATGATAAACTATTGATTGTGGTTGTATTTGTTGATGATATCATTTTTGGAAGTAATGAAGAGTCCATGAGTCAGAAATTTGCTTCTATTATGAAACAATAATTTGAAATGTATTTACTTAGGGAAATAATATTTTTTCTTGGCTTACAAGTGCAACAATCAACCAATGGCATATTTTTATCTCAAGAAAACTTTGAAGAAGTATGGGATGGAAGACTGAAAACCTGTAAGTACACCAATGATAACTGGGTGTAACCTCAGTTCTCATGATGATTCTCCTAGAGTGAATCAACCAGAATATAGATCCATTATTGGAAGTATACTTTATCTCACCGGGACAAGACCAGACATTATGCGTGCAGTTGGGATTGTTGGACGATTCCAAGCTAACCCAAAAGAGTCTCATCTTCAGGCTGTCAAAATAATATTCAAATATCTACAAGGAACTCAAGACTTTGGACTATGGTAAACAAGAATGTTGATCTCACTCTTCATGCTTACACAGATGTAGATTGGGCTGGAAATGTTGATGATCAGAAGATCACTAGTGGTGGTGCATTCTATATGGGGCCCCGATTAGTATCTTGGTTTAGCAAGAAGCAAAGCTCTATTGCCTTATCTACAGCAGAAGCAAAATATGTGGTTGCTGCAACATGTTGCACACAACTTCTTTGGATGATGCAGACTTTACAAGACATTCAAATCAAATGTTCCTCTCCCATATCCATTATGTGTGATAATACAAGTGCCATCAGTATCTCAAAGAATCATATTATGCATTCCAAGACCAAACACATTCCTATCAAGTATCACTTTTTACATGAACAAGTGCTTGAACAAAAGGTAGAATTGGAGTATGTTCCCTCCAAAGAACAAGTTTTTGATATATTTACTAAACCTCTTCCCAAGGAAGCCTTCGAATATCTCAGACAAAAGCTGGGAGTTGTCTCTGCTGCTCAGAAGATTAGATCTGCTTAAATTCAGAAGATTAAATTGGATACACGGTATTCATAAAGGACAGTCGCATATATACGCGATTTTATATACAGAAAACCACATATGGGTTTTTGCTAGCACAATTTTATGGGTCAACATTTTCAGAACAGTTGCGGTGATGTTGGGTATCTCTGGTGATGTTCCAATTCTTACATTTCTGTTTCCAATATTTTTGATGAAGATGTCTTGATGATTTCCTGTTGAAAGTATTCAGGATGCACAAGCTAAGGGAGAGCACGTGTCCCATGGGAAAGGATGCATTGTTGGCAATCTAAGTGTTTATTGTGGTCTGATCTCATGATTGAGATTCATTGGTCTTGTTTATAAACAGTCATTTGATGAAAATTTCATGTTGATATCTATGATGTAAATTTTTATATTCAATCATATAAGGACTTGTTCCGATTTGTAAACCCACTTAGTTGGGTAGTTTAGTCCAAATTTATAAACCCACTTGGTTGGGTAGTTCAGTCAAATATATAATTCCACTTGGTTGGATCATTGATGTAAGTATGAGTCCTCGGTGATAGGAATGGTCATACTTGGTTGAGTTATAGAGTCATGTACTTCATTGAAACATCTGTCTAAAGATTCAACATGAACTCAAGGGGAGCATGGTAAATTCAGTGCACTTCAGATCTACAGAGCTCATCTTTCTACAAGGGAAGAGAAACCTTGTTTTGGTTTTGATCCGCCCTTTGCCCTTGATGTCAAAGGGGGAGAGTATCATGGTGTTTGAATAATGGTTATGATTAATTTATCTATCTATTGTGGTGATCGAACACCATCGTGGTTGCCATCAAGTCCAAAGGGGGATATTGTTGGCAATACGATGTAATGTGTTGTCCTTGATGGAAACCTACTTGACGAGTTGCCTATGATAAGCAACCTATTTGTTAAAGAGGTAAGAATGATGTATCTACAGATCAATTTAGATGTGACAGAGAAAATAATTCCAGCAAGTGCCAGAGAAGTGATAAATATAATATGTCACATTTTTATACGCGGGTTTGTAAAGGCCAAGTCACGTATGCATGCGGATAAGTATGTCCCAAGTTGCGTATGCATGTTTGTACTCCAAAATTATAAAACCAGGGGGCTTTACCATGGTATTAGCCGACAGTATTGAGCGTTGTATTATCTATTTGATTCCGTCCAGGATTAACATCAGCAGTTGAGTGGTTTTGACTCATGGTATTGGCAAAAGCTAATTCTATTTAAGGAGAAGAAGATCATAGTGCAAGGTGTGCATGAGTAAGGGTTGTTATTGAATAAAAATTCTCTAAGGAATATCTGTATGGGTGAACTATGCTTTTAATCGATATATCTAAATCTAGGATGCACCCACGGATATAATGATGGTTCAAGATCTCTCGATCGAAAGATGATGAATCTCTAATATGATCTATTGAAGAAATGATGAAGAACTGGCGCAAGTCTACTGAAGAAAATGAAGAAATATGGGTAAGTTTTATAGATCTAGTCTGTTCTGCAAAATTTACATTTACAGATCTATGCGCTAGTTGGTCTCAGTAAAAGCATGTATATATGTGGGTTCACTTCATGAAAAGCGCGTATGGAAGTTATGGTTTTCTGAAGGATAGTATACACAGAAGTATATGCAGGTTGGTGTGCAGCAAAGTGCGTATGTACGCGGCTTTAGTGAAGAAAAGTAGTGTTTTTTATTTGAATTAATGATTGTTCAGGGTTGAGCGTGTATCTGCATATCTATTCTGAAGTCTGGGTTATTTCTGAAGTTTTGGTTACAGTATTTTCATTGTTCTAATTGAAGTATTGGGCAAAGTTTATGATTGTTGATAAAGGGTTGTGTTGAAGTTGTCTGATCTAGTATGAAAATTGATGAAACGTGGTCTACAGTGGGTCTGAGGGTTGAAGCCTTCAGTATGGAAGTAGAAGCTTCCTGCCAGTAGAATTTGGTGTCATGTTCATGAGGTTGAAGCTCCCTTCCAGGAGTGGCTGGTAAACGAGAAGAAAGGGGGTTGTAGCTCCCTTCTAGTAGCAGCTGGTAAACGAGTGAAGGTTGTAGCCATCTGCAGGTAGAAGCCTGCGTACTGATATGAGTCTGCATTAGTACAATGTTGTAAAAAAATTTCCATATAATAAATATTGAAGACAGAGACGACAACAGCAGTGGTTTTCTCCCGAATTGGGTTTCCACCTTAAATATTGGTGTTCATGTGTGTTCCACTTGTGTGATGTTTTATACTGCTGTTACTGCACATATTTAATTATTATCTAACTTGATGCGTAACTGGTAAATCTGATTTAAAGACTATTTCTGAGAAGCTTTCTAAACTAGAAATTTATATCAGTATATGCTAGTTTATTTCAACATATCCACATGTATACGTGAGTTCAGTTCATAAAAGTCGTGTATGGAATTACGCAAAAGAAAAAAGCTAAATTTATAGATATGAGCTCTAAATACTGGTTCACTCCCCCCCCCCCCCCCCCAATCTCAGTATTTTTCCCAACATCAGTCTATTCCCTAGAAGTCAGAATTGGATAGGAGGGTTACGTTCCCCTCCAAAATCCCTCAAAAAGTGGGTTAGGTCCCCACCAACATTAAATGTTGAGTTTTGTGTTCTCCTATAGCAGTGAGCACATCCCTACATTTCTTCAATCAACAGTTCTTCAAATCTATCCAATAATTCCATAATATTTTATTTATTTATTATCCAATCTCGGTACATCCCGTAGCATGGAGAAATCCCCTAAATTTTCGCATTTTGCAGATCTTCGAAATATGGCCAATGTTCTCACAATATTCTTCAAAATAAATAACATTAGGAACATAATGAGAAAATCATCTCTAAACCTTCCTAAGAACATATCAAAGCATAAAAACGCATTATTAAGTGCAAAAGGAAATGTTTAATGTTCTCAGGAGTGGCTATATGGGCCTTAATTTGTATCTAATTTAGAGGCACGTCATATGGGAAAGTCAATCCAAAATATCTCAAAGAGATCATTGAAAAACTTGCAATCCTTAAACTATTGTAAAATTTAATTAAACAAAATTAGTGTTCTATCTATAGAAAAGTTTGATTTTTTTATTAACCAAATCTTGAAGATATTCCTTTGTAATACACTCTCTTAGACTTTTCATCTTTGTTTCCTAACAAGTAAATTTATTTTGGCTTAAGATAATAAGCTAATTTCCATAGGATTGTCTAAGAAGCAAGTTGTAGTTAGGAAATCATATATTAAATCCCTAAAAGTAGGGAATATATCACCAAGGATGCATTACCAAGATGTAGGCTTATGGTTGAAACCTAACAAGTGATAAACATAACCATCTATAACCTTATACATGATCAACACATTTTTTATTTGATATATTCACCCACATACCTATGTTATAGCACACATTAGAACAGGCAAAAGATACCACCATTCGTTATGACAAGCATAAATGGTAATAGAATAATAAAACACCATAAATAGAAAATAATCTAAATGAACCAATAGCCCCATGAAATTTTTTTGAAACAAATGTGTTTATTCCATCCATATTCAATACAATGAAGATAATTACAAATTTCACGATTTACCTAAAGAGTTAATAATCTAATTAAACCAATAGCCCCATGAATTGTTTTTGAAACAAAGGCGTTTATTCCATCCATATTCAATATAATGAAGATAATTACAAAGTTCACTATTGACCTAAAGAGTTGTAGCACAATATTATCTCTATGCTTAATCCTAAATCTAACTCTATATTTAACTAACCTCATAAGAGTTGAATATTTTAAATTACATAGTTGTTAATTCTAATGTTGAGGTTCCATTTAGCCTTTAGCTTACTAACAAGAAGTAAATATTATTTCCTAGTCAATTACTCAATTTTTCCATATATTTTTGTAGTCTTCTATTAGTAAGCTCCTCAAAATTTGGGATCTCATCCTACTCTTCTATCTTATATTTTTCATAAAATTTGTTCATCTCTATTTTTTTCAATGTTTTCAATGTTGGTAGCATAGTTCAAGGTCCAATGCCTATAAAGTTCGTGTTTTTATGCCTCAATAAAAATTAAGGGGCCAACATTTATGGCACTATAATTTGGAAAAATGAACCACATGAATGACCAAATCACATTCATGAAATGAAACTACATGAATGATCTAAATGAAAAATGGTATCCATTCATGGTATTTACCCATGGGATCTACCCATGGTATTGAATGATGTAACTCAAGGAGGCATTGAATATACTATAAATAATGGGTCTCGCCTTTACTAAGAGGAGGGAGTATTCTCGTGATGTATATGTAAAATATTTTCCCATTCCATTAATAAATATTTGGGTGTTATATTTTTCCTTGTATTTTATTTTTAATACCTTGTGGTGATATTGGGCCTCCTCCCTCTCACGATCCGAGAGAGTGATTATTTGAAACATCCAATTTTCAACATGTATGACATAAAACATAAGATACTGCATTACATCCATATGTTATAGGAAAAATATCTTTCTTTGTGCCACAATATGATTCCCTTGGGGTCTTGCACCATGAAATTAAATGCAACTACAAAGATGATGCTTGTTACTTGGTTAAGATTTCCTAACATTCACCCTTTTTCACCTCAAGTTCAAGTTTTTTCCTATTATTAAATGTTCAAATATTTTGGAGAGCTTCTTTGGGATCTTACTAAATTTGATTCCTTCTCTCTACAACGAACTATTGTTATAGCAGGGGAGTATGCTTGACTAATAGTTATTCATGCTTATTATAAAACAAGAAGAGAGGGTCATAGGAATGTATGTTTTATTCATATATATTCTCATTGAAAAAATCCTACAAGTGCTACTATGTGTGGCATGAAAATTGTCTCTTTTGGCACACATGCTAAAGGAAATATTAATCTTGAGGAACTAAGGAATGATTCTGAGATGAACAAGGACAAACATTTAGTGCTTATGATGACCTATCCTTTAACCCATGGCATGTATGAAGAGGGTATTGATACCATATGTAATAACATGCATGAAAATGGGGTCCATGTTCATGTTTCCCTTATTTGAGGGAGTTCCTTATCGCCTTTTTCACAAGTCTAGTTTCTTGGTATAACACAGCATTAGTTGTTTCACACTACAGGGTGTCACAAATTACAAGGTGAATTGAAGGATTTTCTACTCCTCACAATCACTCGAGAGATGAATTTAGTGCAAGTGAACTATCTCAAAATCTGTTTTCTTGGACATACACTATTAGTATCACATTTGGCCCACAATCATTATAGGGTAATTCTATCCTTGGACCTTTGTTCACAATGGTTATGGGTCAACCACACAAAAAAAATGTCCATTGAAACTTGATACATTATAATCATCATGGTTATGGGTCACCCAAAAACCCATGGTTATGTTTCAACCACACAAAACACTTCTCTTCATTGACTCATATATTCTAGTTCATCAAGGAAATTAGCTCACTAGCATCCACATTTAATAGAAGATTATAATGAGGTAACTTGATACAATGGGAAATGTTTCTTCCTAAGGGGGGATTATTAATATTATTGTAAAGTGGTATCCACCCATGGGATTGAATGATGTATATCAAGGAGGCACAAGGAATACTATAAATAATGGGCCTGGCCTTTACTAAGAGGAGGGAGGATTTTTATGATGTAGATGTAAAATATTTTCTTATTCCATTAATAAATATTTCTCTATGATATTTTTCTTTGTATTTTATTTCCTATGGCTTGTGGTGATACTTAGCCTCCTTCCTCTCACAATTTGGACCAATGAAATACCAAACCATATCACCTATGCAAAACCTTAATTTTCATTCTTGAGCAAGGAGTATATTTGTTCCATTATGATGAAGAGTAATTGATATGGTTAATCACTTAAATAGATGAGGAAGTTAGTAGTGATGATGACTTGCATGAAGGTAGAAAATAATTTTATTAGGAGGAATAAGTGCACGTGCCAATAGAACTTGACACTCATCTTCTCAAGGTTAAATATGTACAATTCACAACTTGATTGGAAATTTTGGGTTAAAATTTATTATCATATTCCATATATCAAAAGGACATAATGATCATAGGTTACAAATACACAAGTGTTTATATAAGTTGATAATATTAGGTCACAGTGACTCAGGAAATGAGATAAAGTAAAAAAATTAAATTCAAATTATATTTAATTCAGGAAAACGTAATTAATTCATATGAAAAAGAGGAAAGGGACGATTGTGGTTAGGAGAGAATTTGAAGAAGACATATAATATATAACCTTATTACTATTCACCTTGTTATGGATGTGAATATATTGAATGTGAATATCTAGCAATGGTTTTTATTGGTTACAATATTTTATTGATATCATGGATTAAATTCACTAAATGAAAATAAGGAACTTTTTTTTATTGAAAGAAACATGTTGATATCACTCTTGTGATTACAAGTATTCTCTAATATTCATCTTAATCCTAAATATGTAATTGTCACTAAGCACCAAATTGCTTAAGGTGTAAATATTCTTCATGTATTACACTAAAAAGGAATACAAACATCAAGTGATTCCATCTAAGATTTAGTAATATAAAAAGTATTAGCTAGATTTTTAGTTGCAAGAAGAAAAATGACAAGGATGTTATCATTTGACTTATTACATCTGCTACATAAGGGGTGTAACAACCGTGGTGAAAATTCCATGCGATAAAGTTAAAAATAATAACCAAGGTTGATGAGACATGTATTCCAAGCTGAATGGTGGGAAAAATATCCTAGCGGGTGTTCACTTCGGTTTATTATGGCTAATCCTAGCAGGTGTTCACTTCAGTTTATTATGGATAAGGAAATTGGCAAAGGAAAAGGCAGAGGCTTCGGAAATGAAACATATAAATTTTGGCACATTTATTTATGAAAATAATGGAAACTAGGAGAACAGGGAGATGAAATGTCACATGTTACATGTGAGGAGGAAAACGAAGGAAACTAATGTAAAATGAAGAAAATAGAGACCTCATTGATAAAAAGGCTTATGAGGATAAGTTGGAAATATTTTGATCAGATTTTTGGAGCTCTCTCATTACTCTGTCTCTCTGTCTCTCTCTCTCTCACTCTTGGAAACTTAGATTTTTCTTGGAGCATTTTGGCATTGGACCAAGAAAGGAAAGAAAGCATGATGAAGGAGGAAACAAGCAAGGGGGAGCACGAATAAAGTAGTTACAACAGGATTATTTGTAGGTATTTATTTTCATGTATGATTTCCATGGTAGATTTGACATGCATGGTATTGCATGTGGTTTTTTTATGTCTTGGAATGAGTTTTTTCAGGTGTGACAATGTATTCATCTTAGCATTTCCATTTACAGATAGCCATGATGTTGTGGAGTTCTCATGCTTTGGTTTAGATGGATTACTAGATGGATTTGAAGTTGAGTGAGGTGGATCTTCGAATGATTATAGAAGTGGTTCATTTGTTGCCTCAGTTTAGGTTCTAGTAATTTGGGTATGGATTGCAGTAAATCCTGAGAGGTGGTGGTTTTCTCTCCATTGTACACCTAGGAATCCCCAGTTTGGGATTATGGTAAATCTTGGAGAGTATGTCTTGGTTTAGGGCCCAGTGACCCCTAATTTGGACTGTGGGTTTCGGTAAAGCCTGATATACTAGGAGACAAGAAAATTCCTCATGGTTTAGGCGGAGAGAATCCAGTGATATACATGTTTGTGTTGGCGTAGTGATCAGGTCTAGATCATGGTAAAGCCTAGTTTATGGTTGATTATGGTGAGGTGGTTTAGCCTCATGATGCCTAGGTTGGTTCTTTCAGTTTGAGTCCCAGATTCATGATTTGAATATGGCACAGGAGTGATTTTTTGAAGAGATATTTGGCTCAACAAATCTATGGTTAGGTGGAATGTGGAAGTCGCATGTCCAATTAGTTTTTACACTCATTAATGAGAAGCTCATTCCCTTGGTATTTGATGTATAATTTCACTGGTTATTATGTGGATTATATTATTGTTTTATCCATGGTATTTCTGTTGTTATTATGTTGGTTATAAGCATGTGTTTTATCAGTGATGATGTATGGCTCTATCCATGTTTTTACCTGTAAATGAATACAATATGGATATGTGGTAAAATATATTGTATTGCAGCCTATGATGTAAGGGAGAAATTATTCTTAGTGGTTCTTAGATAAAGTATGCCACCCCTATTTTTAAATATGTGGTTTATACAAGTAGATGCAAGTTTTGTGACATGTTTGACGAAATTGTTGTCATGGCTAGGAGGGGTCTGGACGATTTCCTGATGATGTGATTGCTTTCGTACCTTTTTTTAATTTTATTTATCATCTATTACAGTTTTATAATGTGATGGGAAGTGACCTAGGCTCTGGGGCTAAAAGGGTGGCACAAATATCGGAGTTGCAGGCATAGAACTAACCAAACTAGGCCATTGCATACCTGCCGCTAAGCCTCAAATTGGTTAAAAGGTCAGACTCCCTCATGGTTCAGGGTCCTCGAAGGTTGGGTTAGCTCTTGGGATGTTTTTTATGTTGTGTAAGGTGTGTTTGTCTTGTTTCCGTTGGTTCCACTTTCTTAAGGTCATCTAGGAGGTTGAATCTCATATTAGCAACCTCTTATCGCATGTTTACCCTAGTTGGGCAGTTACTTGGGTAGATTTTGGAAGGGGGTGTTACATAATGGTTTAAGAGCATGGTTGAACCCTTGGACTGAATGGATGGTGCGTTGGTCATATTTTTTTATTGGTTGGATATGTGTTTTTCATACCTATTGTGTACATGCTTGTTTCATTTTTGTTGTCTTGGCCATGGTGGCAATGGTGTTGCAATGGAAGTGTTGATGGTGTTGTTGTCAACATGTTGTCATCAGTGTACGACTGGTTATGTGTTTCTCATGCTTTTGTATTGTTTGTGCATGCTTTCTTACATATTGTACATGCATTTCTTGCTTATGCGAGGGTTGCATATTGATCATGCTTCGATGTTATCCATGTATTATTTCTGTGTGATGTCATATGTTGACCATGCATTGGTAACTCATGATTGGTTATCCATGTCAAGTGGGTGCATATGGTCTATATTGCATTGGTTTAGTAAAGGTTGTTGTGCATAAGGTCATTGTGTGCAACTAGGTCATCATGCTAATATTGGTATGTTATGCTACTAATGTGTTGACTAAGATATAGCAGGAGATGTATACCATCAAAGTGAAGTTGCAGCATTGGATCTTGAGGCAAGAGCATGTCGTCATATAGGTTTGGATTTTAGGCATGTAGGTATGTAGGTTAAGGATTGTTATGTGCATTATGGTTATGAGTATTCCTTTCAATCTATTGGTGATTCTGTTACATACACTATAGATGCTAGTTGATTAGTGTGGTTATATGTACATGTGTTGGATAGTCATGAATGATAACAACCTCAGTGTTATGCATTGCTATTGTTGTTTCATGTTATTTATGCTATATGTTGTTGATGAGTATGATATAGGTTAAGCTGTTGTTTTTGTATGATAGTTAGCTTGATGATTAGGTTACATGTTGTTGATGAGCACGATATATAGCTTGTCATTTTTATATGTGTTAGGTCCCTATATTACTAGTTTAGTCCCTTATTGTTATTAGTGTAGCCCCCTTATTGTTATTGTTGTACCCCTGTAACCCCAATATTGTTATTATTGTGCCCTTACATTTTTATTGTTAGGTCAACTAAGATTATATTGTGGGCCCATGGACTCCTATATATAGAAGGAGGTTTTGGTCATTTGTAGCATCCAAGAATTGTTCATTTATGTAATGTATTGGATGTTTCCCCCTTTAAGTGGTTGATTTATAAGGCGTTGATCTCTGTTTTCTTCTATTTTTGGAGCTAGTTTCATAAAATTTGGTATCAGAGCTTTGGATTCTAGGGTTTCTCTGATCCAAAGAGGTCATCATGGAATTTTCACTATAACTTGTTTTGTACAAAGTTTCAGAAGCTAAAAATTTTACAGTGTGAAGCCGAAATCTTAAGGAACACCATCGAAACATTTCAGAGCTTGGTTCGCAATATGTTCGGAGATATGATCTATGGAAGTTAGGGATTTTTGCAGGCTCCTGAATTTAACCTAAACAGGTCATCGCGGAATTTTCGGTATAAATATTTTTATACGAAGTTTCAAAAGCATAAATTTTAACAGAGCAAAGCTAAAATCCTGAAGAACCTCTTCTTAAAATTTCAGATCTTAGTTCGCAAAATTTTTGGAGATATGATCTGTGGAATTTAGGATTTGTTTAGGCTCTCGAATTTCATCTCAAAGAGGTGACTGTGGGAAAAACATCATAACTCTCTCTTCAAGCGTCTGATTGAGATTCTGTAAAAAGTGGCCACAAGAACACGGACTGTAGTTTCCTGTCTATAAATTTCGAAGCCGAAGGAGGAAACAGTGACACGTGGTAAGTCATAGAAGTTCGCTCTACTGAACTAGTCCATAATTAGGTCATTGTGGGAGATTGGACATAACTTTGCCTTGAAGAATCTAAATCAGGTCAAACCTATGGCATTCAAAAGAGGATTCAAAGAGCTACTGCAGGGCCAAATTTTAGATATTGAAGATCTGAAATCACAAAGATAATTCAGTTTCAATATCAGGCTCCTCAAAATCAAGAAAAAAGTGTGTATTTTTTTTCGAATTGCATAAATCTCGTTTGAGAAAAATTAGTTTAAATTTATTCCAAGGGAATATTGAAGAATAGATATCAGTATTGGGTTCTAAAATTCCCCCTAAAAATAATTCAACACCCATTAAGCCTTGAGAAGGCTCTACTATGACTCATGAAGACGAAGAAATGCAACATGAGATGTCAAAATTACAAGAGCAAGCCAACCTATCACAAAGAGCAACAAAAAATGAAATGGAAGTTTTGAAGAAAGGCGTGGAAAATAAGATGGATGGTTTGAAGAAAGGCATGGAAGCTAAGATGGAGGGCATGGAAGTTGGCATGGAAGCTAAGACAGATGACATGGAAGCTAAGATCGATGAAAAAATGGAAAACATGAAGAATGATCTAAAAGTAGACATCGAAGGTTTGGCAAAGTTGATACAAGAAATGTTTCCTAATGGCAAAAAGATAGTAGAGGAAACTCATGAAGAGGACAAAATAAATGTTAATCGTGATTTCATAAACTCTAATGTTCGATGCAAGAACCACCATATTCCAAATATGGATGCCAGGAAGTTTGATGGCAAGGATCCCGTAACATGGATACTATAGATGGAGCAATATTTTGATCTCAATAATTTGCAAAACACACAAAATGTATGCATTACAAATTTACATTTAGAACAAAATACATTTTTATGGTATTTATGGCTTTGCTCCCGTAAAAAAATTGTCACTTGGTCAATTTTTATGGAGGAAATGATAGCACATTATGAGGATACAAAAAGAAATACCTTCTTTAGCCAATTGATAAATCTCAAAAAAAAGGGTTTAGTGGTGGAGCACATTGAGGACTTCCAAAAATTGAATATAAGGGTAACTGATATTCCAGAGGAACACAAGATTGATGTCTTCATAGGGAATTTAAAGGATAACATCCAACATGAATTTTGAGTTCAGGAACCTGATTCATTGGAAAAGGCATTCAGGTTGGCAAGAAAAATTGAATGTAAAATTATGGCAACAAGGAAGCCTACCACTCGCATATATAAAGATGGAAGTGTTGCTACTCCTAGACTTCCAAAACCTACAAGGTTGACACCACAACAATTGGAAGAAAAAAGAGCAAAACGGCTTTGCTACAGTTGTGATAGAAAATACACTAAAGGTCATAAGTGTGCTGAGAAGAAATTATTTTACATAGATTGTGAAGAGGAAGAAGAAAATGAACAGGAAGAGGATATACACCAGGAACCAACCCTAGAAGAGGAAGAAATGAATCCGACCATATCGTGTAATGCACTGGCAGGAATTACCACTCCTCAAACTCTCAAGATACAAGGACAAATCAAGAAGAAAAGGTAATAGTGTTGATTGATTCAGGTAGCACCCATAATTTTATTCATTGTAAGGTAGCCAAGGAATTAAATTGTTTCCTATACCCAGCACCAGAATGTCAAGTGATAGTTGCAAATGGAGGAACTATAAATTGCTCTGGAAAATGCCATAATATCAAGCTAACCATGGGGGAATATGTATTGACTAGTCCAATGATTTCCATTCCTATGGGAGGTGTTGATGTTGTACTAGGAGTACAATGGTTACAATCTTTGGGGACGGTAGCTTTTAATTTTCAAGAACTTTTCTTGAAATTTTTTTCAGAAGGAAAGGAAGTCGAATTACGGGGTATTGCAAGGAAGCCGGGAAATATAATAAGCTCTAATGTCATGACAAAGCTTCTAAAGAAAGAACAACGAGGCGTAATTGCACAATTATGCTCACTAGAAGTTCCAACATCAAAATCATCTATTTCTGCAAATCTCCAACAAGTCTTGGACAATCATTTCAAGGTGTTTGAAACTCCCAAAGGACTCCCACCTATTCGTGATCATGATCATGCTATTCATTTGATTCCAGGAAGTGTTCCTCCAAACATCGGGCCTTATAGATATCCTTACTTCCAAAAGAGCGAAATTGAACGTATGATTGCAGAAATGTTAGAGGCGGGTATAATTCAACCTAGTCAAAGTTCTTTCTCTGCTCCTGTAGTATTGGTACACAAGAAGGATGGATCATGGCGAATGTGTCCAGATTATAGGGGGCTCAATAAGCTCACCATTAAAGACAAATTTCCCATTCCTGTGATTGATGAATTATTGGATGAATTACATGGAGCAATTTATTTTACCAAGTTGGATCTTCGTTCAGGATATCATCAAATTAGAATGAAGACTGAAGATATTCCAAAAACAGCATTTCGAACTCATGAGGTCATTATGGATTTTTGGTCATGCCTTTTGGCCTTACCAATGCACCTTCTACATTTCAAGGGTTGATGAATTCCATTTTCAAACCCTTCCTTAGAAAATTTGTGCTAGTATTTTTTGATGATATGCTAATCTACATCAGGTCTTGGAAGGATCATGTTCAACATGTTGATAGGGTGCTCAGACTATTGGAGGAGAAACAATTATATGCAAAAACATCCAAATGTTTCTTTGGAGTACAAGAGGTGGAATATCTGGGTCATATTGTATCTCACGAGGGTGTTAAGGTAGACCCTAACAAAATTAAAGCCATTAAGGAATGGAAGGTCCCCACAACCATAAAGCAGTTGCGAGGATTTCTCGGGTTAACAGGGTATTATCGCAAGTTTGTTAAGAATTATGGGAGAATAGCAGCACCTCTAACAACATTATTGAAGATAGATGCATTTTCATGGACTCCTGAAGCAACTAAGGCCTTTGAACATCTTAAAGAGGCAATGTGCCTAGCACCGGTCTTAGCTACGCCAGACTTCACAAAAACCTTTATTGTGGAGTGTGATGCCTCAGGAAATGGAATTGGTGCAGTTTTAATGCAGGAAGGAAGACCCATTGCTTTTGAAAGTCGTCCAATCAAAGGAAAGTATTTACAGAAACCTATTTATGAGAAAGAAATGTTAGCAATACTAAATGCACTAAGAAATGGCGAACTTACCTAATGGGAAGACACTTCAAGGTAAAAACTAATCATGATAGTCTTAAACACTTTTTGGAACAAAGACTATCATCAGAAGAGAAGAAAAAATGGGTCACAAAGATGTTGGGTTATGACTTTGAAATAATCTACAAAAAAGGAAAGCTTAATGTTGTTGCAGATGCACTCTCAAGAAAGAATGACGAGGTGGAAGCATTGCTTTGTGCCATTTCTATTATCCAACCAGATTGGATAACTGAAGCAAGAGATGAATGGAAGAAGGACAAAGATGTATGGACACTCATTCAAAAGTTGCAGCAAGATCCTAGTACATCTGATACATTTAGTTGGAAAAATGATTTCTTATGGTACAAAGATCGCTTATATCTTTGTAAGAATTCCCAACTAAAACAAAAGATTCTTTTGGAATTGCACACTTCTCCTTTAGGAGGACACTCAGGATTTTTAAAAACTTACCACAGGGCGAAGAAAGAATTTTTTTGGGATGGTCTTAAGTCTTATATTCACAAGTTTGTGGCGGAATGTTTGGTTTGCCAGCAGAATAAAGTTGAGACAATTAAGACCCCAGGTCTTCTACAACCTTTATCCATTCCAAGTCAACGTTGGGAGGATATTTCAATGGATTTTATCACGGGTTTACCTAAGTCTGAAGGAAAGAGTGTCATCATGGTGGTAGTTGATAGACTTACCAAGTATGCACACTTTTTTGCATTATCTCATCCATTTAAAGTAAGTACAGTTGCTACTACATTTATGGACACAATTCAAAAGCTACAAGGAAACCCAAAGGTTATTCTGAGCGACAGAGATCCCATTTTTACTGGAAATTTTTTGACGGAGTTATTTTCTTGTTTGGGTACTCAATTAGCTCATAGTTCATCTTATCATCCTCAATTCGATGGTAAAACTGAGATAGTGAATAAATGTTTGGAAGGATATCTTTTGTTTTGTATCTGATAAACAAACACAATGGGTCAAGTGGTTACCTCTCGTTGAATGGTGGTATAACGCTTCCTTCCATACTCTAGCAAAAATGACCCCATTTATGGCACTTTATGGATATCATCCACCATCCATCACATCATCTTTAAGAGAAAATTATAAGGTTCAAGCAGTGGAAGATCACATCGAGCATCAACAAGAAGTTCTTCAACTCTTAAAGGATAACCTAAATTTGGCACAAAATCGAATGAAACAAGAGGCAGATCAACATCGCAGTGAGAGAAGTTTTGATGTAGGAGACTGGGTATTTTTATGGCTACAACCATAAAAACTAATGTCCCTCAAGAAAGCTAAGAAGGATAATAAATTATTGCCAAAGTACTATGGTCCTTACAAGGTGTTGCAAAAGATTGGTACTATGGCATACAAATTGGAGCTTCCTGCTTCTTCACGAGTGCATCCAGTTTTCCATGTTTCATGCTTAAATAAGGTTATAGGTGAAAATATTCCAGTTCAAACAATATTACCAAAGCTTGTTGAGGAAGGAAAATTCATATTGGAACCTAAAGCAGTCACGAAAACAAGAACTCGACAGCTACAAAATCGATCAATTTCAGAGTATCTCATCAAGTGGAAGAACTTACCCACTGAAGATTCTACATGGGAGGATGAGAATTTTATATAGAAGCACCCAGAGCTACTCAGGCATTGAGGACAACACTTTTTTGAAGGAAAGGGGCATGTTAGGTCCCTCTATTACTAGTCTAGTCCCTTATTGTTATTAGTGTAGCCCCCTTATTGTTACTGTTGTACCCCTGTAACCCCAATATTGTTATTATTGTGCCTTTACATTGTTATTGTTAAGTCGGATAAGATTATATTGTGGGCCCATGGAATCCTATATATAGAAGGAGGTTTTTGTCATTTGTAGCATCCAATAATTGTACATTTATGTAATGTATTGGAGGTTTCCCCCTCGAAGTGGTTGATTTCTAAGGCGTTGATCTCTCTTTTCTTCTATTTTTGGAGCTAGTTTCATAACAATATGCTAGTAACTTAATGATTAGGGTTATTTCATTAATATAATTATGATATATGTATCATATTTCTTTGGATTGCCTTACGAATATGGTTAGGTTTATTATGTTCATGAATGAGCCGATATATTTTTGATATTGTATTGTACTAATCTAGGATGACTATGCATATGTGATTGTTATGCATGAACGACAATTTTTTATGATTTTATGATGTGAACATGTTGAATTAGTTAATTTTTTGGATATCTTGATCTTATTTATGTTGATTTGAGGTTTTTTGAAGTTATGTTGTGCTAATCTAGATGGATTGTGTAGACAAGATAGCCTCCCCTAAGATACATTAAGGTATGAGTTTTCTTATGTCGTATACTTGGTGCTTGACTATTTTGAGTGTTTGATTATGTCATTTACATTAGGGGAATTTCAAGGTCTAAAATGGGCCTCCTAAGAAAAATGTACGACCAAAATAAACTTTATAATAACCAATAGGATTCAATATGATGATGTCAACCATGGGAGATGATTCACTATTTTTGGAGTAAAAATGTAAAAAAATTAAAAAATAATAAAATAATAAAACCACTTTTTCAACTCATATTTTCAACTTATATCCTTAATATTTTACTCAAATTTCGACCAGGATTACTCATTGGATGTAAAATTTAATTCCTCATCCAAGGATTACCCATGTTACATACTTTTGATAGACCCTGTTACATGGAAAATTAGAAATACATGAAAAATCATGATTGCAATCACATTTTTCATGTATTTCTCATTTATAGTGTATGAGAGTCCATCAAAAGTATGAAACATCGGTACTCCTTGGATAAGGAATCAAATTATGCATTCAACGATTGTTCCAACTCGAAATTTAAGTAAACCCATAGGGAGATAAGTTGAAAAAGTAGTTTTTTCTTTTTACCCTATAAAATTTGATGATGGAATCTAATATTATTTTATTATTTCCACTATTATTTTATAATTTTCTTAGGAGGCCTATTTTAGACCTCAAGATTCCTCTAATGAGTCGATATATTTAGCATGGTATGTTTGCAAGTTGTTTAAATATTTGGTTAACTGCATGATATGAGTATAATTTTCTATAAGATTGCATGAATACATGATCTTTATTTTAGATGGTTGTGCTAACATATATGTGCTGAGATATCTGGCATATACTTGAGTGTAAGTAGGTGATAGTTGTAGCAATATGTATTATGACTGATGAATGTGAGTTTATTGTTGATTATGACATGGTTGTTAGTCATGGTAAAAGTTGATTTTGAATTGATATATATTTTTTCTTGATGTTTAGTACATATGGTTGACATGTGTGTTCAGTTACAGGTTAGCGTTCTTGGCACAACAAGGTAATATAATTAGCATATTTTTATGAAATTACAATTATGTGTTTATGGCGGTATGATGTGGTTGATTGCATGGCAAAAGAGACTGTTATGAAATCTTAAATCAGGCTTGGGTTGAGCTTTCCTTTGGAAGTATTGGGAACCATGGGGATTGAGTCATGGTGTTTGCTTCTAGTCTTTTGATTTCAGTCTTTTATGAATTTTTTTGCTTGATTTGTAGTTTTTTTTGTCAGGTGCACGGCTTTGCCACTTTCCCGCCATGTGATATTTCTTTTTGGTTTTCATTTTTTTCTTCTTGTTTTCTCTTGTTATTTTCTTTTATGTTTTGGAGAGTATTGGGAATAATTTGGGGAAGAGGAAATTTAATGGAGCTTAGTGCATACGTAAGCAAAATGGAAGGTAAAAAAATGACACACAATTGGACTGGTTGGGTCCATTGAGGTAAATGGACGATGACAGAACAGTCACGAGAAAGGTAACATGAAAGGTAAAGTGAATGGATCTAAGGTGTTGGATGTCTTGGCTATGTTGGGAATCATTTTTTTCAACGTTGTTCATGTTTTGTATGAATAAAAGAAGTTCTCTTGAACTAGACCTTATGCTATCTGGTAATTATGATGTGATCATGATCATGTTGGTGTTTATATATGTATACATGTATGTATTTATGTATGTATGTATGTATGAATGTATGTCATGTCTTATAGGGTCATCATGGATAATGGTTGTTTAATGCTAAATGTTAATATGTATATATATGTGTATATGTATTTCATTGTATGAAACGATTATTATTGTTCTATGCTAAGATTATATATATGTATGTATCTATGTATCTATGTCACTGTCTCATAGGGATTTCAAGGATTATTATTGTGGAGGAATGATTTCTTATGCATGTGAATGGCATGAAGAGGTTCTTGGTATTATGAGAAATCAAGTGGGAAGAGTATCCTTTGCAGATCTATGAGGTCAATATCATGTGGATATGGTTTTATAGTATATTCTTGTACTATTCCTATCTTTGTGTGATGGACAGGTGATTCTCAAGGGTACATCAGCGAAGTCAAAGTAGTGTGACATGCAGCATGTTATGATAAGCATGGATTGTGGAAAGACACTATGTTGAGTTGCCTTTTTGTCCAGATTTTATGATTTTTATCAAATGACTATATGCTTGTGACTAGTGTTTTTAATCGTTATTATCTTATTAAGCTGATAGTTAGAGGCATCCAGAGGCAATAATTATTAAATTATGAATTCTTCCTGTTAATTACATTGAAGAGTGTTTTGTGTGTAAATTTCATTAATAATATGCCTTCTTGGTGGTAGGTAAATAAGTCATGTACTAGCACCAGAAATACATGAATGCTTCCTAAAACACATTTAAGTATGGACTCATCTCATGCACAGAAGCATGAGCTCAAATTCAATGTCAAATATTGAAGAACTACATTCTTCACCTTTTTCTGAGTCTCAAGATGATATTATGTGCATAGATTTATGAACAAAACCCATGCAATGTCATTTTTATGAGTTTTGCAATGCTTGCAATAGTAATATCAACCTTTTCCACTGTCGTTGATTCAAAATCTTTCCAATTTCAGCAAGATGAAGTAGAGGAAGTCGAGGAAGGGGATGATGTTCCATATGGCTATGGATTTTTCCATTTTATTTTCTCCATGGGATCCATGTACTTCAAGATGTTATTTATTGGTTGGAACTTGTACCAAACGATGACAAGTTGGAGCATAGATGTTGGATGGATTGGTACATGAGTGAAGGTTGTGAACGAATGGCTTGTCGTAGGGCTATTCATTTGGACATTGATTTCTCCAATTGTTTGGAAGAAAATAACTAACAATGTATCAACATCGAACTCAACATCGACAACCCAAGTCTGATCAGCCGATATTCAATTCATTGGCCAAGAATTCATTTTGAAAGTCTATATTTAATTCTTCAATATTTGTTATTTCCTTGTACTTTATGAGGCCATGTTCATGTTTTCATCTAATAGAGAGCATATATCCCTGGATTTGAATGATAATCACATTTTTACATACTCGGGTTTTGAGAAATTGGCAAATTCCATGCATGAATTTAGTCACTTTGAAGGTTGAAGTCACAACAAATGCTAATATGCAATTGATAATGACCCTATTGGGCTATTCATTAGTACCTTAGGAGCTGAATTTCGTGGAAACATATTCCTGGATGGTCTAGTTAAGAATCAACGGTAAAGGGAATCTCGTTTTGTCAAGATTTGGCAATGGAGATAACTATGACCTCTCCATAAACTCAAATTTAGAATCTTGTGAAGCTCATGGTGCTCAAATTTCTAGTAGGAATTCCTCTAAAAATAATTAATAGTAGTAAACAAAATGGAAACAGGTTGATTTCGTTCAAATGATTGAGGAAACTAGGTCAAAGCTCGAATTAAAAACTTATGAAAGCAGTTCTCACGAAGAGAAAAGAAACAAACAACATCAAATTCTCTTAATTGGCGTCACTCCCAAAACATAGCATTGCTGAAAAATGAAGCCAAAGAGATATCAATCATAGACGATGACTAACTTGAGCCTACCAGCAATGCGATGGTCCAGTTCTTCGAGAAGCCAGGATCACACCAATTCAAATTGGAAAGAAAATATTTAGTTCCAATTTTAAATAATTTGTATTAACCACAATCCTAAATTCATAATCTATGTACATAGTCGGTCCATTTTAATCTGAGCAGTACTTCTGCTATATAAGGTTGATTGTTGTACATTGAGGAGAGAGTTAGGAGAGGGGAGAGCTAGCTGGTGAAAAGTTAGAATCGTTGTTGTATGTGACCTTTGATAATTAATTTCCAAATGTTTTTTTTTTAATAATACATGATCACCTTGAAGTTGTGAGCAAAAGCGTTGTTTCCATGATTAATTATGAATTATGTCTTTGATGTTTTAAATCCTTCTTCCATTGCAGTAATTCATCGTACTCTGAGTGTGGGAGGGCCCACCACCTCTGGAGATAAGCTTGTAACTTATCTCCACCTCTTAGAATCATTGTTGTATGTGACTTATGTCAATTGATTTCCAAACATTGTTTTAAAAATATACGTGATCACCTTCAGGTTGTGATTAGAAGCATTGTTGCCTTGGTTAATTACGGATTATTTCTTTGATGTTTTAAATCCTTCTTCCATTGCAGTAAGTCAGATTAATCCAGGCATGGAAGGGCCCACCACCTCTGGAGATAAGCCTCATTAAACATTTCAGATAGATGGATTACATAATTTAAGGATTTCTCTCTTATGTTAAAGATATCTGATTCATTTTATAACCAGAGTTCATATTTTAACACAGAGCCATGCTATGTTTCTATACTTGAGTCACACTTATTCATATTTATAATTGTAGCGTCCACGATATAAGAATATAATGGTTTCTGAGTTTGATATATGGTGCGTATTTGAATATGAATATACGGTTTGAAAGGTTCTGATTACAATTTAAAATAAATTTTTATTTGGTAGCAATAGGTGTCATGTTCTTCATTCGAATTGTGTGATTTATCTCCATCATTATGATAATTTAATTCAATTCAATTTCAAGAAATATCATTTAATTCAAGTAGTGTGATTTAGTTCAAGGTATTTCATTTGGAACATTGATATTTTCCTAGGATAATCTAGATTTATTTACGCATGATAGAAGAAGTTTCATTTCCATTCCAATTGTTGTAGTATAGAGATTTACTTCATAACAGTGTAACAAAAATTCATTTTCATTTACAAACTTAGAGAATTTCATTAAGATTTCATTTTCCTTTAAGCATCGATCGATCAGTTCAAGTTGATTTCAAAGTCAGTCTTTGTAGTAGTGTGGTTTTAAAATATTTTATTTTTTAATAGAATAGCCTAGTTTGATAGTTCAATATTTGATTTTGGTTTTCTTTTTCAAGTTATAGCATTACATTTCAATTTCTTATATATTAGGTTTTGATGATTTCTTGCCTCTTCCCTTTTAACAATTAGAGTTTTAACTTCAGTCTTTGAAAAGGTTTTATTTCAAGAATTGTACTTAGATTGATTTTCATCAAGCCTTTGATTTTTGTGGGTTTTTCTTTCGATTGCAGAAATTTATAATAATTTAAAATACAAAATATAATTTATTGAGTTAAATTGATTTCCTTTAGATTTCTTATGTTAGAGTGAAGAATTATTTTATGAAAGCAAGATGAGTGCTAGTTCACTTAATTGATAGAGGAGTGTTTTTATCATTCTATACTTAACAACCATTATTAAGGAAACTTATATACTCTGACCATTAAGATGAACCAAAAATGTAGTACAAATCGTGTGTACGACTCTCGAATTGACAATTAAATACTAAGAGGTTTAATTCACAAATTAAAACTCTTAACATTCTGGCGTCGTTGTCAGGGAGTTGTATTTGAGTTCATGTAATATTTTTATTATAGAGTTTCAAGGGTATTGCAGGGCAATCAAAGGGCAGAGAGAGTACGGTAAGATGTGAGTGAGGAGCCATGCATCCACTATGGTGGGGTTACTCCAAAGTCTGATCTCTTTTGTTTATATTTGTACTTTTGTTTCCTTTCCTTTATGCGTATAAGTAGAAGTATGCCTTAGAATAGTCTGAAACATTATGTGACGCATTTATTTTCCGAATTGTTTTTCTTTAATAGATTAAATAGTACTCTAATTCAGAATTTTCCCCAACACATCGTTCCCTTCCTTTTTTTTATTTCTATGCAAGTGTAGTGAGCTTTATTTTAGTCAGTATCTTTTAAATTCATTTAAATTCAACTTCATATCAGTTTTTGGGGTGTTTTAAGAACCCCCATTACTAATATGTGTGGGAAGACAAGGACTATAAATCAACGAGATGGACTTGAAGATGATAACAAGCATGAAGGACCTCTCTCAAACCATAGCAGTTGTTGGGATCTTGATATCTAACTCTTAGGAAGAGAACTTCATGACAATAGTCAAGAAATTCTTCATTTCTCCACCACCACAAGAGGATTTGGAAGTATCTTTTGATTTCCCTTACCAACCATCTAAGGTGACGACTGAATCATGCACTATAATCCATGAAGAACATCCACTAGAACCTAAGATAGAGGAGTTCTTGAGATGTCTATCAGAACATCTGGAATGTAATCAAGAGACTACTCACCCTAAAGAGGACAATCAGTATGACATGGAAGAAGAGGATGTGCAACATGGGCCGAATCAAGAAATGGAGCAAGACCACCATGATTACATCGAACATTTTTTCCGAACAACGACTCAAGCAAGGTAGCATTCTCCTCTTCTAAAACTCTTGTTTTCATATCATTTAAATTTGTTGGTTTTTCAAGCTCATGCACATTTCAAAGTTTATATGTTAAATCTGAGCATGAATATATATTTTCACCTCATCTGCACATGGCTGCATCGAAAGTAATCCTATACTTAAAAATGAGTCTTCTTCTTTTCAAGGTAGAGTAGGGTAGAAGAATAAATTAATGCTATTAATAAAAAATGTTACAATAATGCTATTAGGGTTTTTATTTTTAAGGTATGGGCACTAAAACTTCTTTTGATCCACCTTAGTTGTTAACACACACATCTGTGACATATCTTGTTGAGTATGAATCACTCTAATACTTCATGATTTTGCAAAAGTAACCATGATTAATCATTATAATAAGTTGTCATATGAGATATACATTTTCATTTTCCCTTAGAGGTACTATTGGAAAACTCCCTATGGCACACCACACTTGTAAAGGTCATAATGATCTATTCATGAGAACACTAGCATTATTAACTCAAGGAATATTTCAGTCATTATCTGGGATATTTTCAACAAGTCTTTAGGGTAGAGGAACTAGGCAGTAATGATTATTCATTAAAATAATTTTTCATGCCATCCAGTACTCTTAAGGAGTAGATATGTCTCCCCTCTTATTAAGTAACCTTTAAGGTTAATCATAATCATAGCTTACAAAATGTTTAGGGGAGGATAGGAGGTCTTTGTAATGAGCCGACCTACCACGATCATGGGACCTAACATGCATGACATTACTGTTGGTGGTCACCAAGCCAGAGTAATGGATTTCAGCCAAAAAGATGGAAGATAGGAGGTCTCATCACGAGTTGGCATGTTCATCCATGTTACTTCTTATGAGTGGAACTACCATCAGCTGGTTACCAAGCAAGGACAATGGCCTTCATCTAAAATTCAAATAAGCTAACTCTGAATCTATATCTAGTAAGTGGAACACATGCATTTTGTTGGGTTAAAATACATTCTTGATGAGGTTATGGACACCTACGGGCGGAAGGGCCATGTCTGTGTTATTAAATTTAATTGCATACTATGATTTACTTGGTTATCCTTCTCTTTCCCTGAAAATCATGATTTTATTTCTTGGACAATGGTTTTAAGACGATTTGGAAATGATGATTTGAGTTATGTTTTTCAAAAATATGGAATTTTTAATGATGCGGTACCCGTAGTCATGGAAAATTTTAGGGGCTAATAGTCGTAGGTGGGCTCATTTTCCATGATTTTTCAAAAAACAAGATTTGCCAATTTCCATTTTTTTCTAAAATGATTCACCCAAATTTTATAGTACACTATTACTTTTCCTTAAAAGTCGCCAAAATATTATATTGACTAATATAAAATCATTGGAAATATAAATATTTCTACAAAAATATCGCCAAAATTTTACAATTTGCATATTAGGGACTAGTAATATTCGCGAAGGTTTATAAACTTTAATATAAACCTCCATCCTTAAAATTTTCCCTTCTTGTAGTGAAGGTAATTGTTTGTATTCATTAAGAAGAAATTGAGTTTTCATGAAGATGACAACAAAATTTAGAGTGTTTAATGAAGAGGTTTTTGATTGGTCCACGAAGTATCATATTTCTCTATTTTTATTTCCCTTCTCTGGCATCATAACTCACTTCAATTTTTGATGGTATCTATAGTGATGAATTACTCAGTGATGACTAATCACAAGGTGTTAATTGAAAACCATGTGTATTGATTGTGATCACCTCTAAATACGTGCTACATAGTCCAGGTACAAGATTTCTGTAGTAGTAGTCTTCTTGAAATTGCACCTTTCAGCAAAAACTTGATTTTTATCATAAGACTCTGGGTAGAAACAAAATAGGAAGTTCATTTGAGACAAGACAACAGGTATGTGCAATATTGTTTCCTCTATAATGTTTTCTTTCTGTACCTGATGTTGATACTTTCATTAAAATTGTAACATGGTTCTAGCTGGCATTGTAATAGTTGTGTTGCAGGTTAATGAATGTTTTAAATGACAGACATGTTTACTGAATTTTTTATGACACTCTTATCGCGAAGCATAGTCTGATATCCAAACATTTCCTTGACTTTATTCATATTTTTACAGTTTAAAGGTTTGCCTCTCATGAGAACGTGCAAGAAGATTAGCGTGGGGGGATGTTGAGCAACCTTTTTGCCCATATTTTTATGATTTTTATCAAATAATTATATGCTTGTGACTAGTGTTTTTAATCATTATTGTCTTATTAAGTTCATAGTGAGAGGCATTCATAGGCAATAGTTATTAAAATATGAACTCTTCATGTTAATTACTTTGAAGATTTTTTTGTGTGTAAATGTCATTAATAATATGCCTTCTTGGTGGGAGGTGAATAATTCATGTACTAGCACCAGCAGTATAGGAATGCTTCTTGAAACACATTTAAGTACAGATTCATCTCATGCACAGAAGCAGTAGCTCGAATTCAATGTTAGAGATTGAAGAACTACATTCTGCACCTTTTTTCAAGTCTCAAAATGAGATTGTGTGCAAATATTGTTGAAAAACACCCATGCAATGTCATTTTATGAGTTTTACAATGCTTGAAATAGTAATAGCAACATTTTCCCCAGCCGTTGATTCAAAATCTTTCCAATTTCAGCAAGATAAAGTCGAGGAAGTCGAGCAAGGGGATGATGTTCCATATAGCTATGTATTTTTCCATTTTATTTTCACCATGGGAGCCATGTACTTCGATATGCTATATATTGGTTGGAACTTGAACCAGACGATGCAAAGGTGGAGCATAGAGGTTAGCTAGATTGGTACATGGGTGAAGATTGTGAACGAATGGCTTGCTACAGGGCTATTCATTTGGACATTTTTTGCTCCAATTGTATGGAAGAAAATAACTAACAGTGTATTGAAATCGAACTCAACGTTGACAACCCAAGTCTGACTAGCTCATATTCAATTCATTGGCCACGACTTAGGATGAATTTTGAAAGTCTATGTATATTTATTCAATATTTCTTATTTCCTTGTATCATATGAGGCCCTGTTAAGGTTTTCATATAAGAGAGAGCATCTATCCCTGGCTTTCAAAGACAATCACATTTATACATACTCAGGTTTGAAAAATCGCCAAATTCCATGCGTGAATTCAGTCACTTTGAAGATTATAGTCAAAACAAATGCCAATATGCAATTGATAATGACCCTATTGGGTTATTCAATAGTACCTTAGTAGCTTCATTTGGTGGCAACATATTCCCGAATGGTTTATTTAAGAATCAATGGAAAAGGAACCGATTTGTCAATATTTGGCAATGGAGATAACCATGACCTCTCCATAAACTCAAATTTGGCAACTCGTGAAGCTCATGGTGCTCGAATTTCTAGTATGAATACCTCTTCAAGTAATTAATAGTTGTAGAAAAAATTAATAGAGGTTGAGTTCGCTCAAATAATTGATGAAATTGGGTCGAAGCTCCAATGAAAACCTTATCAACATAACTCTCATGAAGATCCATCAAACAAACAACATCAGAGTCTCTCAATTGGCGTCACTCCCAAACATAGCATTGTAGAAAAATGAAGCCACAGAGATATCAATCATGGAAGATGACAAACTCAAGCTTGACAGCTATGTGTTGCCTCTCCAAGCAATGCGATGGTCCAATTGTTCCAGAAGTCAGGATCACACCAACTCAAATTGGAAATGAAATATTATGTTCTGATTTTAACTAATTTGTATTAACCACAATCCTAAATTCATAATCTATGTACACATTCAATCCATTTTAGTCTGAGTAGCACTACTGCTATATAAGGGTGATTGTTTTACATTGAGGAGAGAGCTAGGAGAGGGGAGAGCTAGCTGGTGAAAAGTTAGAATTGTTGTTGTATGTGACCTTTGATAATTGATTTCCAAATGTTTTTTTTAAATATACATGACCGCATTGAAGTTGTGAGCAAAAGAGTTGTTGCCATGGTTAGTTATGAATTATGTCTTTGATGTTTTAAATCCTTCTTCCATTGCAGTAATTCATCTTACTCTGAGTGTGGGAGGGCCCACCACCTCTAGAGATAAGCCTCATTAAATAGTTCAGATTGCTAGATTACATAATTTAAGGATTTCTCTCCTATTTTAAAGATATTTGATTCATTTTATAACCTGAGTTCATATTTTAACACAGAGCCATGCTCTGTTTATATACTTGAGTCGCATTTATTCATAATTATAATTGGAGCATCCATGATATAGGAATATAATGATTTATGAGTTTGATATATGGTGTGGATTTGAATATGAATATATGGTTTGAAAGGTTATGATTGCAATTTCAAATGAATTTATGTTTGGTAGCAATAGGTGTCATGTTCTTCATTTGAATTGTGTGATTTACCTTCAGCATTATGATTATTTAATTCAAGTCAATTTCAAGCAATATCATTTAATTAAATAAACGTGATTTAATTCAAAGTATTTCATTTGGAACATTGATATTTTCCTAGGATAATATAGATTTATTTTCACATGATAGAATATGTTTGATTTCCATTCCTAGTGTTGTAGTATAGAGATTGACTTCATAGCAGTGTAACAGCAATTCGGTTTCATTTACAAACTCAGAGAATTTCATTAAGATTTCATTTTCATTTAATCGTTGATCGGTTAGTTCAATTCGATTCAAAATCAGTCTTTGTAGTAGCATGGTTTGAATATATTTTATTTTTGAACAAAATAGCCTAGTTTGACAGTACAAGATTTGGTTCTAGTTTTCTTTTTCAAGTTGTAGCATTAAATTTTGATCTCTTAGATATTAGGTTTTGATGATTTCTTGCCTCTACCTTTTGAATAATTAGATTTTGAACTTCCTTCTTTGAAAAGGTTTTATTTCAAGAATTTTACTTAGATTTATTTTCATCAATCCTATGATTTCAGTGGGTTTGTCTTTTGATTGTAGGAATTTAGAATAATTTAGAATATGAAATAGAATGTATTGAGTTAAATGGATTTCCTTTAGATTGCTTATGTTAGAGTGAAGAATTATTTTATGAGAGTGAGATGAGTACTAGTTCACATAATTGATAGAGGAGTGTTGTTATCATTTTGTACTTAACGACCAATATTAAGGAAAATTATAAAATTTGACCATTAAGTTGAACCAAAAAATCAGTAGAACTCATGTTTACGACTCCCAGATTGACAATTAGATATTAAGAGGTTTATTTCACCAATTAAAACTCTCAACACACTAGAATAAATCTTGTTTGTGAGATTAGTGTGTGGTCTATGGATTTGTAGTTCTATTGTTGTGTATATGTTGCGAATGTTATATATTCAATGATTGTGCCTATGGTGATGTGTACCTTTAACATATTTATTATTATGTATATATTATGTTGTATGTTTGTTGTATATATGGTGTTGTATTTATATTTCATATGCAGTGCTAGGTATAGATGGTGTTATATCCATGTTGGATATGAGGTGTTGTGTATGTATGGTGCTATGTACATGGTGTATATGTAGTTCTATGTACATATGGTGTCGTGTACATGTCGTGCATGTAGTGTTGTGTACATTTGGTGTTGAGTACATGTCATGAATGTGGTGTTGTGCACATGTGGTATTATGTACACATTGTACACATGGTGTGGTGTACATTTGGAATTGCTTACATGTTGTGCAGATGGTGCCATGTACATGAGATCATGTGCACACATTGTGAAAGTTTTGGTGTGTACAGGTGGTGTTGTGTACATTTTGTGCACATGGTAGAAGTATACATGTGTTATTGTGTGCATGACATACATGTTGTGTTGCAGGCATGTGGTAGTATGTACGTACATGGGGTAGTTGTGGTATGGTGACATGTGTATTTTTTGTGTTTTATTTTCTGTATGTATAAGTGTTGTGTCGTATTGTACACTAGGTGTACGTGTATGTGTTGTACATCAGTGTGGGCATATGTATTGTTTTGTATTGTAAACAGGATGTATGTGTATGTATTGTGTCGTGTTATACACCAGGTGTAGCTGTATGTGTTGTGTTGTACACTAGTTATATGTGTATGTATTGTGTGGTGTTGTACACCTTGTGTGGATGTATGTGTTGTGATGTACACTATGTTCATGTGTATGTGATTGAACAGAAGAAAATTCATTAGGCGATTTCCTGGTGTGGCAACTGATCTGTTGTATGTACGGAAAGAACAAAGGTAGAACAAAGGACCCACGAAGGATAAGTATCCATATTTTATTTCAGTTCTATTATGCATGTGATCTATGATTCTGACTTATTATGGTTACATGTGATTTATGATTATGGTTTATGATGATTTCATGCGATTCATGATTTTGATTTATGATGGTTTCATTTTGATCTAACCGGATATGATATGTTTATACATACAACTAGCTTGACTTGTTGTGATAGGAAGTAAAAATGATTGCAAGTGTACCTTATTGACGGGATTCTAATGAGGTATGATTTTAATTTATTTCAATTTATTTTGAATCTAATGGAAAATTATGTGCTTGGTACAAGAAAGTATGTAATTCTGGGTTTGGGATGGTTGAAACCAACTGCAAGAAATATGTAGGAACTTAAAGGGTAAGTTCCTTAGATCAAACACCAAGGATCACCGCTTACAGTGATCACAGATTAGTACACCAGTATTTGACATGGTTAAAATGCTCAAAGAGGGAAACAGTCCATGGCCCGAGCCAACGCAGCCACTTCAGGAAATTTATTAATATAAAGAGAGAAAATTTACATAAGCTTCTCTCATAAACGATCACCAGACAAACGACTCTCCATGCTCTTTAAATAAATATCATGGACCAATCGGGTGCTAAGCCACGGATCAAGTGTCGGTAATACTGAGGAGATAATGAACCATCAGATCACTATATATCATGACCATTGGATTATAAGTTACAAAATTACATAGTAAAGAAACACACTTTACCTAACTCTATGTTAGACCCAATTATACTTAGCTATTTCTTATGTGTTGGAATATCCTAACATCCCCCCTTAAGAAAAACTTGGGATAGGATTGAAGGATTTACAAAGGTGACACAATAGGAGAAGGAAGGAGGCATTAGAGCCTATACCACCTTAATGATAATGTTCCTGAACTCCAATCATAGATTGAAGTTTGTTAAAATTCTCTTATGTGAGAGCCTTTGTAAAGATATCAACAACTTGATCATTGGTTGAACAATACTACACTTCAAGAACACAATCATGAATGATATTTCCGATGAAGTGTATGTGTAGCTCAATGTGTTTCATGCGCTGATGTTGAACTTGATCTTTGCATAGCTGAATGGAGCTCTGATTATCAACCCAAAATGTAGTTGGATGCTGCTGATGAAGACAAAATTCGGATAGAATCTAATGAAGCCACAGGGCTTCCTTATTGGCTTCAACAGCACCATGATACTCTACTTCTACCGAAGAAAGAGAGATGGCACTATTTTTCTTACAAGACCATGAAATAGGTCTTGAACCAAGAGTGTTTTGGGAATCATGATTGTTGTTAGACCAAAACCTGTAGGTGTTAGTCAACGATTGCATCGCCATAGATAAGGATCCACGAGAGGCAATTATTCCATGTCGCAAAACACACATGGAGCATTGTTTTATCCAATGTCCAAAAATATTCCCCCAACGCAAGCTGGGTGTGTATCGAACTGGTGACCTATGCTATGATACCACTTCTTGGGAATCATGATTGTTGTTAGACCAAAACCCGCAGGTGTTATTAAAAAATTGCATCGCCATAGATAAGGATCCACGAGAGGTGGTTAGTCCATGTAGAGAAACAAATGGGGAGATTTGGTTTATCCAATGTCCAACAAAGTGAATACATAACATGCATTAGACTTTCGATCATCGGGATCAACAGCCCAATCAGAATCAATGAAACCAATCAACAATGGAAATTCTCCTTCACTATAATGAATCCCAAACTGAGTTGTACCTTGAATATATTGAAGTGTCCTTTTAGCTGCTTTCTAGTGAAATTCATGAGGTTTTTACATAAACCAAGCAACAATACCAACGACAAAGTAAAGGTTAGGACAGGTATGGGTTAGATACAAAAGTTTGCCAACAAGTTGACGGTCTAATGTAGCATCAAATTTAAGGGAAGTACACGTGACTAAAAGCTTGACTCTATACTGAAAGGGAGAAGGGGCTAGCTTACAGTCTTCCATGTGAAAGTGGTGTAGAAGATCACAGGCATGCTTGGACTAAGAAAGGGTAATACCTTCTTTGGATTGCAAGACTTGAAGACCAAGGAAATAATGTAAGTGTCTTAAATCTGTCATTTTAAACTTCTTTTTTAGGCTAGACTTCACATGTTTTATATGGTTGGGATCACTACTAGTAAGGATAATATCATCAACATAAATGACAAGGATGATTAAGGACTTACCCACTTTCTTGGTGTAGACAGTGTTGTCGTAATGACATCTAGAAAAGTTATTATATAAGAGAAAGCTATCCATTTTGGCATAACAAGCCCGAGGGTATTTTTTGAGACCATAGAGTGACTTCCTAAGGTGAAAAATAAGGCTAGAGTCGTTTTGGATAAAGGCAAGGGGTTGTTCCATGTAGATTTCTTCATGAAAGTCCCCGTGTAAGAAGGCGGATTTAACATCCATATGATGGACATCCCATTTAAAGGAGGCAACAAGGGAAAGAAAAAGGGGGATAGAATTCATTTTTGCAATAGGGGAGAAGGTTTCAATATAGTCAATGCCTTCAACTTGTGAAAATCCTTTAGCAACAAAACAAGCTTTATGTTTATCCACTTTTTGATCTGGTCCAAAGATTGCTCTGTATACCCATTTTCATTTGACAATTTTTCTTCCCTTTGGAATAGGAACAAGATCCCAAGTATTGTTTCCCAATAAGGAACGATAGTCTTCATTCATAGATGCATCCTAATCTGGATGACCTAAAGCTTCTTCAAAGGTGTTTGGATCAGGATTTTTTGGAACTTGAGCCAATAAGGAAGAGGCTCTGTCGAACTGAAAATATGTACAACGTTAATCTGTAGGTTCACCTGTAAGAGAACCTAGTGCATCACAAGTAGAGCGGACCCATTTTGGAAGCTGTGGAGATGAAGAAAGATCCTGAGGAGGTGGAGGAGGATTTTTATCCTTGATGTCATCATCTGAACTAAAAGGAGTGCTGTCAAAAGTAGAAGAGTTAGAGAAATGTGGCACATATGCGGAATCAGGCTCGCAGGTCAAAGGTGGAACACCCATCGAACTAGATTCATAGGCCGATACATTTTCATCAAATTTTACATCTCTTCTAATGATTAAATTTTTGGATTTGGGTTAAATAAGTCTATATCCTTTGACATTTTCAAAATATCCAACAAAAAGTCATTTTTTACTCTTAGGTTCTACGGATTTATGTTTCTCATCTGGAATATGGGCCCAAGCTCCACTTCCAAAAACAAGAAAGTGACTTACATTTGGTTTGATTGAGCTCCAGGATTATTCTATAGTGACATTCCTTAAACCCTTAGTAGGAGTGAGATTTACTATGTAATTTGAAAAATTAATGGCTTCTGCCCAAAAATTAAGACTAAGTACTTTAGATTGAAGCATATAATTAGAAATTTCTTTTAGAGTGTGATTCTTCCTTTCAGCTACACCATTTTTTGTTGAGTATACAGAACAATATGTTGCAATTGAATGCCATGCTTAATGCAAAAGCTGATAATTTTTTATTAAGATATTCTCCTCCATTATCACATCTTAACTTAAGAATTTGATGTCTAGATTATTTCTCAACAAAGGCCTTAAAGGCCAAGAACAACTTAAAAAATTCACTCTTTAGTTTTAAGTATACCGAAGAGCGTCTGGAAAAAACATCAGTCAAAGTTAAGAAGTACTTGTAGCGAAGGAAAGAAAAAACTAGAAGTGGACCACATAAATCATTGTGCACAAGTTGCAAAGGGATTGAAGCGTGCCAAGAGGCATGTTTTTCAAAACTATCCCGATTTATGATTACACAACCGGAACTGGAACAAACACCATCTCGGCAAGATACCATAGGAAGAACTACCACCATATTTTCTTTACATAGAGTTTGAAGAGAGCGATAGTTTAAGTGACCAAATCACTCATGCCAAAGTTTTCTCACTTCATCATTATGAACAACAAAAATAGAGGGAAGACATGATGACCCAAAGTTGTCAAACTTATATGACCTTGTGTAAACATCAACAATGCCAGTAGCTAAAATATGTCTAGGATCTATTAGGTCCTTACTTACAACATCATGAGGTGATAATTCTACGGTTTTCCCTTCACCGCAGTGAGTTATCTGAAAAACAGAGAGAATGTTACAGGACAAGGTCGGAACACATAATACATCATTAAACTGACCTTTATCTAGATTAATATTTCTAGACCCTTCAACACTAAGAGATATATCAACACCAACATAAATATTTTTGGTGTTACAATCATTTAAATAACAAAACATGGCTTTATTTTTGGCCATGTGGTAAGAGGATCCAAAATCAATGATCCTCTCATGAGAATAATAAGAAGAAGATATATTAAATGCAAAAACACATCTGATGCTTGACAAACACATGCAGAAAGGGTCATTCCCGAAGATGAAGTTGAAGAGTTCTCCAAATGGATGTTTTGATTCTTCATTGTTGCTTCCAAGGCTTCCATCTCCTTAAAACATTTTGACTCTACGTGGCCATCACAATTACAAAAGTAGCAATGTCTATCTGTCTTCTTCCCTTTGTTTGTATTTTCCTTATCAGTTTGTTGAGTTGATTTTTTAGTTTGTGGCTGAAATTTCTTAAGACCCTTGTTTAGTTTAGGACCATTCTTTTTAGGATGTTTCTTCTTAGGATTCTTTGGATATGGTTGTTTTTGGGTTGCTAAGGCTTTCTTAGAAGAGTTTCTAGTATTAATAATACCAAGATGTAAGTTTTTTTCTTGTTCTCTTATCAAAGAATTGCAAAAGGTGTCAAAATAGGGGAACTTGTAGGCTACTCCTTGCGAAATGAGGGCTTATCTAGTGGAATGGAAGGTGGAAACAAATATAGGTTATACAGGGCCTAGCTTAGCAAGAATGGAATAGATAAGATTACCATCTTCCTTTTCTACTTTACAACCTTCTAAAAGAAATCTAAGGGTCTTGAATTTGGACAAAAAATCTTCAATAGATGAGAAATTCTTGGGGTCCGAAGTAAGAAACTCATTTTCAAGGTGGTGGGATCTGATTTCATTTTTAATGCCAAAAACATTATTTAGATTTTTTATGGCTTCAACGGGGGAGTTAGTTTCTTGGATATGAAATATAAGATATTAAGAAATGCATATTCCTATCAACCCTAGTGCTTGATCTTGTTTATTTTCCCATTTAGTTGTTTTATCTGGATCGGTAGGTTTAGATTCTTGTCGTAAGGTTATTCTATAAAGTCCTTTACTTCTAAGTAACTCTACCATGTAGGATAGCCATTGGAAATTATTGGTTTTATTAAGAATAACTAGGCATGCACTTTCCATTTTTAAAAACTGAAGATGAAAAGGTTGAAAATAAGTGCTCCAATGGAAAGATCTTGAAAAATTAGGCTGATTCAAATAAAACGGCTCTGAAAATGGCTTTCGGATGAAGAAGTTATGCCTTTTTGAAAAAAAGGTTGTAGTAGATGTTGAGAAGTTACGTGATAGGTTGAAAGTTGATGATGAAGTTGTACTTAAAAAAAAAAAAAAAAAAAAAAAAAATCCCCCCTTTTCCAAACTTAATATAATAAGCTCAATTTTTTTTAAAAACTACTTTATGTGACCCACTTTTATAAATAAGTGAGAGTCACTTTAAAAATGTTAATTTTACATGTCTTTTTTAAATAAAACCATTTTTTTTTTAAAGAAAACTTTCCAGAAGGCTTTTTAATAAAGAGTAACTTGACAAAAAGCCTCATGGAAAGATAAGCTTGAAAAAGAGACCTGAACCCAAGACCTTTATTCTCATAAAGTAACTTTACACCAACTGAGCTAGTAAAAGGATTATGAAATTGTTTGAAAAAATGAAGGGCTTTTTTTTTCTCTTTAGTGTGCGTGCTTTTTTTTCTGCAAAAAAAAACAACCATGCAAACAAAAAAAATACAGGTCTTACGGCATAACGTTATATTTCTGGTTAGTCCATTTGACAACTATATATTTTTCTTGTTATTTCTGATTTCCCGATATTGCACAGTCCCGAGGAAAGTGCATATGTATCAGAAAAATGTCACCTTTCTGTTTCGGGTTTGCCAGATCGCAGATAGCGCAGAGCAAAGAAAATACGCAGGGAAGAGATTATATATCCGATAATTAAAAAAAAAGGCTATAAACCGAAATAAACATAGGGATAATTAAATATAATTGCCAAAAAATGATTTATACCTCCATATCTAAAATGACATAACTTGGGAATCGGAAACATTTTCGCATGAAACAAAAGGGGTTGCTCACTATAACAGAGGCTCCGGACACAAAAGAGCAGTTCACCCAGGACGAAAGTTGTAAAAGACAGTAGATATAGAAAATGAGACTTGCATACAGTCAAACTATCTTTAGATTTTCATCAGCAACGGATGCGGCCCTCAAAACAATTCTGATACCATGTAGGAATTTACAGGGTAAGTTCCTTATATAAAACATCAAAGGTCACTTCTCAAAAATAGATCATATATTAGTACACCATTATTTGACATGGTTAAAACCCTCAAAGAGGGAAACAGTCCATGACCTAAGCCAACGTGGCCACTTCAAGAAATTTATTAATATAAAGAAACAAAATTTACATAAGCTTCTCTCATAAACGATCACCAGAAAAATGACACTCCTTGCTCTTTAAAAATAGATCATGGACCAATCGGTTGTTAAGCCACGGATCAAGTGTCGGTAATACCGAGGAGAGAATGAACCATTGGATGACTACATATCATGGTCGTCAAATTATAAGTTACAAAAGTACATAGTAAAGAAACACACTTTACCTAACTCTACACTAGACCAAGTTATACTTAACTATTTCCTATGTGTCATAATATCCTAACAAAATAGCAGTGTCAGCAAAAGGAATTGGAACACGCAACAATATGCTGGTAAATCACTTCAGGAATAGGGTCATTGTGGGACACTAGTACCCAATAGTTTCCATCTATTGCCATGAGAATGCTATGACCTCTATGATGGATTTGAGGTAGGTATATTCCATGGTTGTTTGACCTTTCGATGTGAGGAAGACTTGCCAAGGGATGGACTGCATGGGATGGGGGTGCCAGTGGAACTTAGAAGGTGAGTGACTACACGGAAGGGGTGACCAAATTTCCCGACGGACTTTGTGGTAAAGAAAGGAAATTCGATGATGGATTTGTTTTTGTCATCATCATTACTAGATGGAATCGTATTCAAATTGGGAGTGTGCCATAGAACAATGAGCCAGTAACCGTTCACTCAAATGACAAGTGGCACAATATTGTAGTGTTGGAAATTAGATTCAGCTTTGACTTTGAAAACAGATTTTGGACTTCCTCGAAAGGAGTTGAATCCTAGTATTACTTTGAGAGTGGAGGTGTGAGCCTATGGATTCCCTTCTTGTTGATATGGGAATTGTATCCTTTTATTTTTTGGTTGAGAAAATATGTATATGTGTATACTATTGTAAATATCCTAATGAGTTTTGTTATAAAGCTCCAGCACACAATGTGATTGTCATGATGGTTTTTTCTTTTAAGCAATTTATTAATTGTAAATATTGCATTGAGCTATGTTATAAAGCTCCATGGGCAGTATGGTTTCTTTTCAATATTTTTGTTAAGGTATATGTGTGGTTGAACACCGAATATGGTGTTCCCAAAGGGGGAGGGATCTGTAACAGCCTTGGTGAAAATTCCATGTAATAAAGTTAAAAATAATAACCATGGTTTATGGCACACGTATTCCAAGCTAAATGGTGGGAAAAACATCCTAGTGGATGTTCACTTTAGTTTATTATGGCTAAGGAAATTGTAAAAGGAAACGACAAAGGCTTTGGAAAGGAAAAATGGCATTTTTGGCACATTTATTTATGAAAATAATGGATATTAGGAGAAAATGGAAATCAAAGGTCACAGGTTTCATGTGAGGAGGAAAACGAACAAAAAATAATGAAACATGAAGAAAATAGAGGCCTCATTGATAAAAAGGCTTATGAGGATCAACTGACTAGATTTTGCTCACAATTTTGGAGCTCTCTCATTATTCTCTCTCTCTCTCTCACTCTTGGACACTTAGAGTTTTCTTGGAGCATATTTGCATTGGACCAAGAAATGAAAGAAAGTAGGAATAAGGTGGAAGCAAGCGAGGAGGAGCAGGAATAAAGTAACTACAACAAGATTCTTCTTAGGTATTGATTTTCATGTATGATTTCCTTTATAGATCTGACATGCATGGTATTGTATGTGGTTCTTTTCTGTCTTTGCATAGGTTTTTCCAGGGGTGACAGTGTATTCAACCTAACCTTGTTGTTTTTTGATAGCCATGGTGTTTTTGAGTTCTCATGCTTTGGCTTAGTGGGATTATCGGATGGATTTGAAGCTGAGTGAGGTGAATCTCTGAATGATTATAGAATCAGTTCATTTGTTTCCTTGGTTAATGGCCTAGTAATCCGGGTTTGGATTACATTAAAACCTAAGAGGTGGTGGTTTCCTCTCCTTTTCAGTCCTAGGAATCCCATGTTTTTTATTGTGGTAAATCGTGGAGAGTATGTCTTGGTTTAGGACCTAGTGACCCATGATCGGACTATGGGTTGTGGTAAATCCTAAGAGATTAGGAGACATGAAAATTCATCATGGTTTACGCAGATAGAATCTGGTGATATCCATGCTTGTGTTGGCCTGCTGATCGGGTGTAGATCATGGTAAATTGTAATTAATGATTGATGAGGGTGAGGTGGTTTAGCCTCGACATACCCTCGTTGGTTCTTTTGGTTTGAGGCCCACATTCATGCTTGGAATATGGCACGAGGGTGATAGGTTGAAGAGAGATTTGGCTCAGATAATCTATGTTCGGGTGGAACATGGAAGTCTCATCTCCAGTTCGTTTTTACACTCATTAATGAGAAACCCATTCCTTTTGTATGTGATGTATAATTGCACTAAATTCTATTGTTGTTGTATCCATGGTATTTATTTTGTTATTATGTTGGTTATAAGCATGTATTTTATCAGTGATGATGTATGGATCTATCCATGTTTTTACCTGTAAATGAATACACCATGTATCTATGGTCAAATATATTGCATTACAACTTATGATGTAAGGAGGGAATGCTTCTTAGTGATTCTCAGATAAGTATGAGACCCCTATGTTTAAATCTGTTGTTTATACTTGTAGATGCAATGTTTGTTACATGTTTGAAGAAATTCATGTAATGGTGAGTAGCGATCCGGATGAGTTCCTGATGATGTCATTTCTTATGTACCATCATTTTAATGTTATTTATCATCTCCTAATTTTTCATGAAGTTCTCGGTAGTGACCTGGGCTTTGGGGCTAAAAAGGTGACACAAATCCTGGAGTTGCAAGCACAAAACTAACCAAATTGGGCAATGGCTGCTACCTTGCCTTGGCATGTTCGTGGCTATAGGCTTTTGGCCACTACCTGGCCTTGGCATGCCTGCGACTAAGCCTCAAATTAGTGAAAAAGCCTGTCTCCCTTAGGGTTTAGGGGCTTGGGAGGTTGGGTTACCTCTTGAGGATATTTTTGATGATGTGTAAGGTGTTCTTGTCTTGTTTCCATCGGTTCCGCTTCCTTAAGGTCATCCAGGAGGTTGAATCTCATATTAGTAGAATCTCGTCGCATGCTTACCCGGGTTGGTCAGTTACTTTGGTAGACGTGGGAAGGAGGTGTTACAAGGGGACTCGAGGTAATATTAATGGTTATCTATAGTGAAGTGAATGTTTTTATCAATATTTTTCCTTTGTAATACCATTGACAGATAAATTTTTGTCATCGAATACATCTTGTTCTAGGTATAGTAATGGGATTAGGGTCTTAAAATCATAACAAGAAATAAAATACTATAAATAAAAGGAACAACTTAAAACTTTCTATTTTTTAGATTGTGCAATGTGGTGTATATATATATATATATGTATGTATGTATGTATGTATGTATGTATGTATGTATGTATGTATGTATGTATGTATGTATGTATGTATGTATGTATGTATGAGGGTGCAAGCTTTGAAGCATAATTAAAGGTAAGACCTATTAGTGTCAGTTCTTAAGAATTCATCGCTAGTGACTTAGAATAGAGATATGATGTATAGAATTTTTATATGATGTATAGAATGTATAGGACCCTATAAAAAAATAAAAATGGGTTTGGCTTCCTAAAATAAGGTCCCATATGCTCAAATGGACATATCTCAAAGACAACAATTCTTATAGTTTGATATAGCTTGTTGTTAGTTAAATCTTACACAGTAATGTAAGATTTATCTATATTTCTTTTAAAATAGTAGAACAAAATGTGTATGATCCTAGAAAATTACCCCTTTAGCCTTCCACTTTTTCTAGTAATTGACCATTGCATGGGGTTTCTCTAAGATCAAGGGGTTAAAAATCAATAACTGATAGGGATTAACATTAGACAAAGACATTTTTAATACTAAAAAGAAAGAAAACAAATATTTCACCTTTATTGCAATTTCTAAATTTAAAAGTTTTAATGCAATTTGATTTAGACCTCCATTTTGAATGATCAATATGAAAAGAATGAGAAAGGAAGAAGTTTTGGTTCAGAGAAAAGTTGAAGAAAACATAATGAGATTGATTACTTTTAATATACATGTGTTATTTAGCATTCTTCATCATATCACTTTTTAATTATTCACCTTCATAACCATATGATTTTATTGAAGATTGGTTGATAGCACACACTACTATGTTCATATCACATGATATTCAATACATTAAAATAGGGAACATTATTTTTTGATTGAAAATATAATGTTTATATTCTTCTTGTGGTTACAACTATCACATAGGATTCATCTTCATTCCAAATATATATGTCTAATAATGTATCAAATTCTTTAATTTTTTAGGTGTGACTATTAAAAAAATATACACATCAAATGATTTGATCCCTTTTGGTGTTTGATATATTTGAGCTTAAAATCAATCTAGACTAGATGCTATGGTGGAAATTCTAACATTATTATTTCTAGTAAAAAATAAAATTACCACATTCAAATTTAAACTCATTTTATATATTTAATAAAATTGGTTTTCAATGAATCTAAATATCTAGGTTAGCTATAATAAAAGTAAGTTAGGTTAATATTATGCTCTCAAATATAAAACAAATTTATTGCATTCAAATTCATCTAATTTTGTCATAATATGAACATAGTATAAGTAAAATTATCAAAGTTTAATAAATTCTTACCATCATATATTCTCTTATACAATCATAAATTATATCAATAAATATAAAATTTCATAAATAAATTCTCTTATACAATCATAAATTATATCAATAAATATAAAAATAAATAAAATAAAATTTTCCTTTTAAATTTCACGGAAATAAGTTAAATAAATGAAGATAATATATACATTTATTATGATATCAAAAGTTAAAATGGAATTTCACACTTCAAATTACAGTGAAGCATTTCACCTTTCAAATTACGGTGAAAAGACAATTAATTAACTTGAAAAAAAAATTACATAACCATTATAACTAAAAAGTAAGATCTCACATTTATTGCAATTTCTAAATTTAAAAGTTTTAATGACCTTTGATTTAGACCTTTATTTTGAATGATTAATATCAAAAGAATGGAAAAGGAAAGATGAAAAGAATAGGAAAGGAAAGGAAGTAGGTGTGGTTTACAAAAAAGTTGAAGAAAACTTAATGGGATTGATTAACCTAATAGGTTTGATTGATTGCTATTAATATACAAGTATTATTTACTATTATTCATCATATCACTTTTAATTATTCACCTTCATAACCATATGAATTTATTGAAGATTTGTTGATAATTCACACTAATATGTTCATATTACATGATATTTAAATAAGGAACATTATTTTTTGATTGAAAATATAAGGTTGATATTTTTCTTGTAATTGCAACTATTACATAAGATGCATCTTCATTCCAAATATATATCTCTAACCAGGTATCAAATTCTTTAATTCTTTAAGGTGTGATCATAAAAAAAAAAATGATATCAAAAGATTTGATCACTTTTGGTGTTTGATATATTTGAGCTTAAGATTGATCTAGATTGGATGCAATGGTGGAAATTCTAACATTATTATTTCTAGTAAAAAATAAAATTACCACATTCAAATTTAAACTCATTTTATATATTTAATAAAATTGGTTTTCAATAAGTCTATATATTTAGGTTAACTATATTAAAAGTTGGTTAAGTTAATATTATATTTTCAATTATAAAACAAAGTTATTACATTCAAATTCATCTAATTTTATCATAATATGAACATAGTACGAGTAAAATTATCAAATTTTAATAAATTCCCTACCATCATATAATATATTAATACAAATTTATCAATCATGCTATGAAATTGAGAAAAAACAAATAAGTTAAATAAATGGAAATAATATACGAAATCATTATAGCCTTCATAAACAAGGAATAAATTTGACAAATAAATTCTCTTATACAATCATAAATTATATCAATAAAAATCTATCAATTATATTACAAAATTAAATTAAATAAAACTTTCCATTTAAATTTAAGGAAAATAAGTTAAATAAATAGAAATATTACATTGAATCATTAAGATTATCATAAGTAAAAACGGAAATTGACATTCCAAATTATGGTGAAAAGACAATTAGTTAACCTTTAAATAAAATAAAATAAAATTTACATAATTATTATAAATAAATAAAAATTAATCATCCTAATTAATATAATTAAAAAATTAATCATAAATGTCACGGTTAACAAGCTTTTTTATCAAAAACCATCGTTACTCTAAAGTGGGCAGCTGCATCATTTTAATGACATAATGTCTTATATGATGATTCTTGGAAGTGGGTACATCATGTCTTCTCATGATCCTTGGACATTATATTGGAGGTGGAGATGTATCTACATCATATCGATGGTTAAAAAGCCACTTTCTATTGCTAAAGTCACACTCCATTCACAATTGTGTCTTTTCAATCGTAGGAATCTCGATGATATGTGAGCTGTGCAGACATGAAAGCTTCGTACGTAGGGAATGTGAAGGACAAACGCAATGAGACTTCTCATTGCCCGTTCCATCCAAGAAACTTGGTTGAATTGTGAGTTTATGGACTGAATTGTGAATATTAGGTTAAATTGAAGTGGGAACCATGATTTTTTTTTGGGGGCAAAGTTTTGGTTAATTGTACTCATTGAAAATTGATTGTGTTGATTTTGGAGGTTTGATTTAGTATAGATATTTAGTGGGGTAAAAAGTAAACTATGTGGGACAATTGATTTAGACATTTTTGTGATGAAGAAGTTATATGTATTAAACCATTTGAATTATTTACAACTAGTTATAGGATTTGTAATCAATAAGCATATGATAAAGTGGAGGTTGTTTTTTTCTAATAAAGAGGTTATACTCTCATGAATATCGGGTAAAATTACTAGTTGTCATCAATCTATGGAACTTGAAAACCCTAGATAAATTGGAGTTTGAAAACTGACCCCAGTGAAGTTTACCAAAACCACCTTGAAAAACCCTCAAAACTGCCCAAGTCCTAGGATAAATTGGAGCTTGAGAACCGACTAAGTGAAGTTTAGCAAAACCACTCTAGTCTGAATGTTCGGTATGTATATGTGTTGGCAATTGAGGGAATTTACTGAAATATATATGGTACGATCCATCCATTGTATTCCACACTCTTGTCCTGCAGCGCGCCGGACTGCGACGATCCGATGCTTTATGACCTAACCTAGAATTATGTGTCAAACACGGGTTTGAATGTTTGTTGCAGCGTTGATTTTGCGAAAGAAATCATTCGTCTATCTGCCATTGTTATAGGTCAAGTTTTTTCTTGCTTAATTGGTGTATTGTTTTTGAGCTGTTATACGTTTTGCTTGAGAGCCTTTGAATTCCTATAATTTGTCAGATCTCTGCGGAGAAATAGAAGTCTCCAAAGTACCCTGTGCCTGCAAGCAGTGTTCAGACAATGGCGAATGTAAGTCGCAAGTCGTTATCTGTTCTAGATTTAGGGTTTGCTTCTGTGTTGCTAATGCGGTGAGAGCTGACATTTTGTTGATCTGCAGAAAACTGTGATGAAGTTGCACATGAATGATTGCTATAAATGCAAGAAAGTCGCCTTGCATTCCGTTACGAAGATCGAGGGTAAGTTTCTGGTTTTTGTGATTTAATTGAGTTTATTTTGGGTGGTTGTTACGAAGATTTAAGATAGGTTTTTTTGATTTAATTGGGTTTATCTTGTTGGATAATTAGTTACTAAGATCGAAAATAGGTTTTTGTCATTTAATTGAGTTTGGGTGATTAGCCGAATGAAATTAATTTTGGATGTTTTGAACGTTGGGGTGATTGCAGGAATTGATTCGCTGACGATCAATATGAAAGAGAACACGCTGACTGTGATCGGTGATGCGGATCCCGTTTGCGTGTCAAACATATTGAGAAAGAAATTCAGGTGCGCCCAATTGATCTCTGTTGGGCCTGTGTCAGGAGGTGAGGGTGGTAAAGGAGGAGGTGAAGGTGGGAAAGGAGGAGGAGGAGGTGGGAAAGCAGGTGGAGCTGAAGCTGTTAAAGGAGGAGAAGCTGGGGCTGGAAAAGGAGGAGAAGGTGGGGGTGCAAAAGGAGGTGGAGGTGGAGGTGGTAAGGGTGCAGAGGGAAAAGGAGGAGAAGGAGCAGGAAAAGGAAAAGCAGCTGAACCTGGTAAAGGGGGAGGAGGAAATGACGGTGGAAAAGGAGGAGAAGGGAAAGGCAAAGAAAAAGGAGGTGAAGATGGAGGTGGTAAAGGAGATGGAGTAGGGGAAGTAGGAAAAGGAAAAGGAAAAGGAGGTGGAGGTAGTAAAGCTGGAGGTGGTGCAAATGAAAGTAGTGGAGGTGGTGGTGGAGGTGGTGGCATAGAGTTCAATGCAATATGCTATCATCCTCCAGGTAATTTCTGTGGACCAAAATGTTATCAGGTGTGCCAGGGTCACTGTTATCCTCCATGCCCGTCTTGCTCATGTAGACCAGAATGCCATCCGGTATGCCACGGCCACTGTTCTCCTCCATGCTTTACTTGTTCATGCAGACCAGAGATAGTGTGGCCACAATATCCTCAACCTTGTGCTAATCCCGATGGGGTTTTCTATGTGTTGAAAGAAGAGTCTTACGATCCCTGCACCATAATGTAATAATCACAGGAGATCTGATAATTGATAGAGTAAGAATCCCAGGTTTCTGTTGAGGTATTAGTATGCCATTGAAATATGTTTGTGCAGTTTGTGGTGGTCATAGGCTTTCAGTGTGTGCTATATATGACTTACACTTGCGGGAAAGACAATTTCCTTTTGTCTACGCTATTATTATCGCTTATGTTGAACACTATCCACTGAATTTTGAGTTTTTAGTGTGAGATTAATAAACGCTGTTTCAACCTTATTTGTATGATCAATTTCCCATCCATTGATACTGGAAAGGTTATGTACAAAATGTCAAAGAAAAGCGCGCGTTGGAGATGCCCAAAGCTTGCTTCTAAATTTGTGGAGGAATTTAAATAGCATACTCCTAAACTTGGTTTAATCTCTCTTAGTTGGAAGAATTTAATAATCATTTTGTTAAATTTGATTTTTAATGTTAATAATAATTTAATTTCTTATCTAACATATTTTAAAATTTCTTTTTATTAGGAATTTGGTTTCTGTTTCATAAAATGTATAAAAAATCTTTTGGTGATAATCACATTCAAGTATATTTGTCGAAGAATTCAAACTAGCCAGTATGGTGATAAGATGATGAACCACACTGGCTAGTTCCAAAAGCATCCACAAAATATACTATACATATAATAATTAATATATATAAGGTTTTTTAGATTTTTTTGTTTTTTAATTTATAATGTTTGTTCTATTTTATATATAATGGAAGATATTTTAAGGATTTTGAAACATGTTTTAAAAAAAATTAATAATAAAAATAAGATTTTATAATATTTTGAGTACATTATATTCAATCTAACATAAGTTGAGAGGGAATCTAATTTTTATTTATATATAAATACATATGAATTTGATTTTCACATAAGTTGGTTAACATAGATCTTCAAATAATTTATTTAAATGTTAAAATATTTTTTCAAAATATAAGATTTAAACATCTTACTCATATATTTTTTTCATTTCTATTACTTTACATGAAAATATATTAAGTCATATAGACTACTAATTAAACATGTATAGTGTATTTTATTATTATTATTATTGTTGAAATTGCTTTTTTATTTAGAGAATATTTTATTTGTATTTTAAGAAAAACATATGTTAACTCCATATTAAAAGCAAACATACTTACATATGGCTTTCACACTAAAATATAGAATAAACATCTAATCTCAAAAATTAATATAAATTTAAAATACATTTTTATTTTTAATTATATTTAAAATTCTATATAATTATTTTGCATGATACAATAAAAAAAATCTTTAAATTAAAAATAAATTAAAAATTACATTTTCTTTATATCAATATAAATCGAAATTATTTTCATATAAATCTAAAATATACTTTTATTTTTATTTTTCTTTTTAAATATATATATATATATATATATATATATATATATATATATATATATATATATATATAAACAATAATCGTGAATACCCTTCTAGAATTAAAAAGGTTATACAATGTCTTCTAAATTCAGCTATCACAAATATATATTATATATTCAAAGCACGATAATTAATCCATTTCCTTACTCACTGGTATTTTTCTGACCATAACTCTGCGTCAAACTTTACGATCTGTAACAGTGGAATCGTGAATACCCTTCTAGAATTAAAAAGGTTATACAATGTCGTTATACAATGGCTTTTAAATTCAGCTATCGCAAATAAATATTATATATTCAAAGCACGATTATTATATTATGCATTCCCGTACTCATTTGTTGGCCTTTTTCTCACCATACGTCTGCCTTAAACTTTACGAACTGTAAATATGTCGGCAGTACAATCATGCAAATATCTTTCATTATTTATAGGTTAACAAAAAATATTAAATAAAAATAAATCGTCCGATATGAACTTTTCCTTTTATTATTAAGAAATATTGGAATCTTGAATGTATTAGTGCAATGTTATTTTAGAAGCGTTTTCAAAAATATTTCTCAAATTTAATAAATTTGGTTTTAAGATTATGGTTGGTATATGAGAATTTTGTTAGCTTTTTTAGGAGAGAAAAACCAATCATATTCTATTAACTAAAGTTCATGTTTACATATAAATGATATACCAGGCGAATTCCATGTTTGTATAGTAGTCATGCAAACCTGTCCGCAGCTGGGTCGTCATACAACCCTGTGAGCAGTTGGGTCTTTTGTATGTTGGTCATTTTTTTGAGACTACCTCTCCACTCTAGTATAATTGTTTGTCACTTCTTCTTTTTTGGGACAAGATTGGTAATCATTTTGGTTTGCGATGCTAGCAATTTTTTTGGGGCAAGGTTGGCAATCATTTGGTTTGTAATGCTAACAATTTTTTTTTTGGGTAAGATTAGCAATCATTTTGGTTTGTGATGCTAGCAATTCTTGATCTAGTGGTGAAGGTCCACAAACTATTTAAGAATATTAGTTGTAGTATGGTTTTATATTATGCAAAGTTAAAAGAGAACGCATTTCCAAATTATTAGAGAGATCAAAAAAAAAAATCCAAAGTGTCTGCAAATTCAAACTGGAAAAACTATTGTAGCCTATGGCTCTAATAACCATAAATCCATCAAATATACCATAAGCCATAACAATGTGTATATCCAATTTACAAAATGTGGAGATATTTTCTGCACATAAAGATCCAGAAATGAAAGTAAACGACATAGCCTCTATGCCAGTGGAAAGGAGCGGATGTCGATTATGTCACCCTGGACAATAATCATATATTGGAACAACCCAACCATCATAGAGTGCCCCATTTTTTAGAGAGCATTTGCACATCGATTGTGTTCTCTGTGCAAATGATAGAAAGATGTGAAGCTATGTTACTAGAAACAAAAAATGAGAATGGTATGAGAAATGATGTTTGGAGGTTTCACATATCAGAAACAAGGAGAGAGAAAAAAAATGATTAACGGTGAACAATAAAAATAAAGCATTAATCATAAACATCCAGTGTTTCTGCTTGTGAAATTGTAAAGAAACATTCATAAATAGTGATTTAGTTTTAAGAAAGAAGTGATAATTTTGTAGATAAAAAAGTTTAGCCAATGGTTAATTCCAAGAAAATAGAAGACATTTATAACAATAAGAGATTTGAAACATAAATAATCATATGTATACTTTTGAATATATATGTAACTTTAAAGCCACTTCTAGCAATTCATATGAAAAATGCAAGTAAACCTAATAATCTAGATTTTCAAACTCATTTTCTTGAATGGTTGTTGAGCTTGGGCCAATTCCAAAAGCATTATTTTGGTCAATAGACTTTGTGGTATCATCAAGCATGTCTTCAACATTATCTTGTAGCACCTCAAGTTGAATCTAAGTAGCTCCATCATCTTGTGAACCACCATAATCCCACATTCTCATGGGTCCAGTTTTGTATTCTAGTTGTTGTTGAGATAACAAGCGTACATTTGAGTGTACAAACACCAAATCTTGTGCCATTTTTGTGCCTAGTTGATTCCACTTTTTTGAATGGATAAAAGAATATTCACCCCATTTTCTTTCACATGCAGAGGAACTAGTCACCTATGAAATAAAGTTAACATTATATTAGCCATAGTAATTTGAAATCTTAAAAGGAATTTAATCGAAAATGAACATTAAACTTAATTGTTTAAACGATAAATCAATACATTAAAGGTATTTTTTACCAAGCATACCCGTGAAATCAAACAGATAGCCAACTGATAAAGCAATGGGGTTCATGCACCATATTTCATCCAAATGTCTATGGATCGAAGTTGTTCTTTGTTCTATGTTGTTCTATGCAAAATATTAATCTGCAAAGTGGTCTTCTGATCTCAAGTACTTTCCTAACTCAAGCCATAAAGTAGTGTGATCCCGACGATTGTAACACATACTCATAAGAGTGTTTCAGTTCTGCATCAACTCTACATTTGAATATTTTTTCTTATGAAAACATTTAGGATTGAGTAGGAATGAAATTGAATGAAGAGGGCTATGAAGCATTTTCCACATTATCAAACTAAGTTCCCACACTTCATTTTTGGTGCCTTTGTCGATCCTATAATTTTCAGCTTATATTATGTCATGAAGCTTCTCTCTCATTTGATCCATACTCTCAAACACATCCCCTAAGCATGGTTTATCACTATCAAATATGCGAAGGGTGGAAACAATACGTGTAATAAGGGTGACAATATCTTCCACTCTCCTCCAAAAATCCTCAGAAGAAAGACCAATAATAATGTCATCAACTTTTAGGCAATCCAAAATATGAGAACCCTTCCACCTTTGCCAATCCATTGATACCATCATCTCTCTCAAATGATTTATGCATTTTAATAAGGCATTGAAGCATAATGAATGCAGATACAAATCTAGTCTCGACACATTGAAGAAACTAAAGTTTTGCATATTTACTATAAATTGTTATCGATGTTGCATGATTAACAATATTTTAGCCTCTTTATTTCAATTATAGTTTTATCAACCCATGCAATGTTATTAATATATTTCAAGAGAAAATTCATGTAGTACACAGAAAAAGGAGTCCAAAAAGTTGTTGGATATTCATCCTCAATTAACCCACCAACAAGGAGATTGTTTCAGGCACTATCTGTAATAATGTGGACCACGGTTTCTCTTCCAACCTCCTCTATTTCCTATTTGAGGAGACCCATTAGATATGGACCATATTTTATCTTTCATGTGGTATCATGGGATTTTAAGAACATAACTCCTTTTGGGATATAAACCAAAATATTGATAAGACGTTAATGGTTAACATTTGTCCAACCATCTGAGACAATGGAGACCCCATATTCCTTCCAACTAACTTTAATGTCATGAATTCTAGCTTCAACTTGAGCACTCTCTTTAGATAACATTGGTGTCATAATCTTTTCATAACTAGGATTTTATGAAACCTTTGGTGTTATTAATTCTATCCTTACCATTTCTAAGCCTTCTAATAAATTTCATTGTTCTTAAGCATTCTTTTCATTAAACAGTACCATCTAATGTGCACAAAGGTTACCCTCCCTTTACACCTTTTTTTAAGTTTTCAGGTAAAACTTCAACACAATCATAAAGTAATGGTGTCGTGGACCACCAAATTTCAATCCTGGGTTTTCTGGTTAAATCAAACCTTCAACATTATGTCTCAACTTTTCATGTTCATTAAATTTCTTAAGTAGATAAGCTTTCTCTTTTTTAGGTACATTCTCACATAAAGTTGTTCTTTTTTCCCATTCCAAGTAAATTCCATAGAACTCTTCCTACATTCCCTAATTTTTGTGTTTTACAATAAGGGAACAACCAAATATTTGAACCAGTTTTTCCACTTTCTCCTCGACTATAAGATCGATTGGATTTCACAGCTGCCCATAGCCTTGCTTCAAAGGACTTTTTTTGCTTCTTGATATTCTTTGCTTTGCATTTTTTTTTATGCCACTGTGGAAGAATTATGTTGGGAAATGGGTGGTCTATTTTGTGACGTTGATGAAATTTATTCTATTGCAATGGGAAATGAGTGTACTAAAAAATAGATAACTCTCTTCCAAAACCAATTTTAATCTGCGCAATTTATATATGAAAATTAGTTTTAAAAAAAATGATACTTAGTTTGAAAAGTATAATTAACTAAAAATTTGAAGAGATAAATGTATTCACATGCATATTTACGTGTACAACATGAGGGACTATACTCCTAGAGAAATCATAAATATACTCGAGGGATAATACTTTTTTTAATGTATAATTAAATTCAAAACCCTTAAATTTCATTATTCTAATATTTTCTGGCTTAATTATTTGGGATGGGAGCTAATGGTGTAAGTAACTCAATTTGGTTATTTTTATTGTTATTTGTTCAAATTCTTGTGGATGTTCTATCTCCTAACCTGAAAACAAAAACAAAAAAATCATTGAATGGAATCCAATAACACTGAGGATCTATCCTAAAAAACTCAAAAATGGATGTGGCAGCGAGAAGCAATGGTAAGAAAAAAACCAAAACTTCTAGTGGACTAAGCCTACTAAATATAATGAAATTTTGAAATATATTTGACATAACTGATAGAAAATGTGAGGAACGTCAACGATAGAGGCATTACATAGAATGAATTGCCAAGGATTCTTATCCATTGATTTAGAGAATAGTTAAGTATTGGTTGTTATATAATGCCTATTCATGTGAATGATGTTATTATCATGTATACATTTTATCTTCATCTTGAGAATGTAGGTTTATTACGATGAAATGATTGGATTGCAGTCTACTTGATGAAAATGTTGCTAAAATTATTAAAGTATCGTGTGTTCACTCTAGATATGCCTCTAGATTCACTGAAGATAGCCACAAAAAAATTTGGTGAGAATATTAGAGAAGGGAATTTGGATCAATATTCTTAGGTAAATTACCTAAAGGAAAGGATATACCAATTAGAGTGCTTTCATTGTTCTCCAAGCAAGGATCCCAAGGGATTTTAAATGAGGTAATTTTAAGATTTTCAAATCATTCAATTTGAATTTACTTTAAAATCACTTCATTATATATGACATTGTTATAGTTCTTCATATATAACACTATCATAATCATTTTGATAAACATATTAATCTTCTTTCTAGAGTCCACCATAGGAACTTGATATCTTAATTGGGATACTATAAGGAATTTAGACTCCATAGAATTTATTGTTATCGATGAACACATGCTTGGAGGGCCACTTTAAGGACCACCTCTATGGTAAAATATATCTATGAGAGATGATTTGTTGGAATTGTTAATGGGATAAAGAAAGTAACCAACACCAGGTTCTAGTGGACAAATCAACAAGAAACAAGAGTCAAAATAGTTTTAGATGCAGCTCAAGGTAACTTACCATCTATGGCAGTAAAAATTTTGATCAAGGTATGGATTATAGATCAAATTTTTTCACTCTTTTTGTGATTTCTCTCGATGCCGAAGGCTTAAATTTTTGGAGACATTGACTTGATCTTAGCAAAAATGATTCTAATTTTTTTAGGTGATTGTAAAGAGAATGCAAAACCTATAACTTGGAGTAAAAGTTTCAAGCTTGCACGTAAGGCTGTAGGAGAAACTTTAACTGTGACTTTACGATATAGAATCCTAACAAGGACATCTAGAAAATGCAGCCAATAAATACTAGTTATGTGGATTCTCTTGATATATTATCAAAGCTATCTAAGGCCCTACCAATTTGTGCATTAGAAGGTCATGCATATTTTTCCATATTTTAACCACGGGAAACTAGTAACAATTTAACTGATTTAAGTTTAAAGGACCTTGTTAATTAGAACCCTTCTAAAAGTAGCTTGCAACTTCAATAGGCAAAAGATATGAAGAGGTCCAGTTTGGCATCATTGTTTGCTCTTGAAGCGAAAGGTAGCTTATTCCTTCTAGCCAATCATATGGTTCAATGCAGTGGTATTTTTAACGAGACTGTTTGCAAAAATGAGGATGAAGTTATTAGTCTAGATAATGATATTGAGTTCACATTTATTGAAAAGGGGGTGGAGACAACCTATGGAAATTTATCAAAATTATTGGATTGCAATAAGAGTTGTGGAGAAATGGGTTTGAAATATAGAGAAGAGGAAGGAAGCAATGTAAAAAGGCATAACTCTCTCACAACTTCGACAATCAGAATCTCTTTTTCCCCTGTCAGAGAAGACTATTGATGTTCGGGTATCTCAAGTGTCTCATGAGCATAAACAAGAGATGAATAATGATTTTGGAAAGACATCTACTCATAACAATGATGATTTGGTTAAGAATGAATTTCTTAGTATGCTTAATCAAGATCATGATTTGTTTTGCTTAGGCCCTATAAGTGAACCAGAGTCTATTCGAGCATGCCTTTGCCACCAATTTTATGAAGAGACTTTTTTGGAAGAAAGCAACCTCAGGAATGGGCTTTATGTTCTTGTTATCTCTATTTTCACAATGAAGTCCTCTTTTCATGATGTACAATGGATTTTTCATATTTCTATAGATTTCATGGAAATGGAAAGATACTAAACTTTTATTCATAGGAATGAGTCGTTTATTCATAGTTCAAAAACAACCTATAGAAATCAACCTATGTGATTTGTTTCACTAGTTTCAATCCCACTTCTTCACCCTATGAGCATCACATGATGGAATGAGTGCTAAGTGGGCTATTCAAAAATCATGAGAAATTAGTGAGTTACAACTACTTCTTATGGAAATGGTCATAGATGAATGACTTACTTAATGCATTTTTATCCCAAAAAATGATATCTAATATAATGCATTACGAAAACCCCTCAATACTTAAATACAAAGAGTGAAGGGAGCTCAACTTGAATAGTTCATGAGGCACAATACTTCCTAAGGTTTTTAAAATGGGGTAGCAAGCTAAGTGGGCTTGATTGTGGGGAAAACTCCAGAGTTAAGCATGCTTGAGCCATAGGTGATCTAGGATGGGTGACCTCCTGGGATGTCCTAGTTACCGGGTGCAAGCACTGAAAGTGATGATTAGTGCTATGTGATATGTTTCACTAGTTTTAATCCCACTTCTTCACCCCTTTGAGCATCACCCGATGGAATGAGTGCTAAGTGGACTATTCAAAAATCATGAGAAATTAGTCAATTATGACTACCTCTCATGAAAATGGTAATAGATGAATGACTTACTTAACGCACTTGAATCCTGAAAAATAATATATAATATAATGCATTGTGAAAACCCCTCAATACTTAAAACATATTCTTGTAATTACATCTTTTTGTGCAAATCATAAACATATATATATTTCATTTTAAGATTCCCTTCTCAAATCAAAATTCCGAAAGTCATAAATGGAGAATAGTCTCAAACCAGCCCAGGGTAACAAAAAGTTATATATGTTCATTAATACAACTTTCAAGAGTATGAGGGCTCGGTGAGGGAAGAATAGGAAAATATACAAAACTTTCAAGAGTGTCAAGACACAGCGAGGGAAGAATAGGAAAACTGCACAAATTTGGTGTGCAGTGTACTTGAGATTGCTTTGACTAGAAATGGTCAATATGGCGTTGAAGCTAACTCGTTGGGGACATGAAGCTACTCAATTGGCTTTGATCTGCACCTTGGCTGTATCTGGTGAATGGTAATCTACTCTCCTCTCCAACTTAAATCCTTGAAAAACATTTTCTTACGACCAACCACAACCACAATTTATTTTTCATGTGTCGTTGCATAGCTCAAAAAGGAAAATTAATTTGAGCATCTGCAAACTTAAAAAAGGAAAATTAATTTGCATGCACAACTAAAAAAAGCAACTAGAGTTTTTTAACGGGAGATTGGAGTTTTTGGAACGACAGTTAACACCAGTCGGGAGAAAAGGTTTGCATGTCCGCGGTAAGAAATGGAGTTGTCTTTAGTGCGATTTTTTGGAGTTTCAGGTGCTGGAATCTGGTGAAACAAATTGAGGTAAAATCTTGGTTTTTGTTATTTAAACTGGTTTTTTGACTCTATATACAGCACCCTCAAAAACCCCCTAGGGCACTTCGATTGTACAAGGTTATCAATCAAACTTCTCTTTTCAATAAATTCTTGTCAGATTTTAGAGAAATTACACAGGAAAAAACCACTATAAAAGCCTTCAAAAAATCGTACTAAAGACTACTCGGTAAGAAATAACCCCATAAACCAAATATCCCCAGCATGTTGTTTGGTCCTGGTCCGCCAATCCAGCTAAAACGATATTAGATTTTTTTTATCAGATTGCAATATAAATACCACAACAACATACCAAATTTCGAGCATATCATATTTTCTTAGCTGTTGAATAAGGAATTTATCCTTTTATAAATATTTGGTAGTTTAAGTTTATATACATATGCATACTCCAAGTTTTAAATTTGAACTTAAATTTTATTGTGGAAAAAAAAAAATTAATCATTAATTTTATTTCAATTATTTTCATAAAAATATAATTTAAGATTTAAGATTTTTGTGATTCATAAAATAGATAGAAAAGATGAATCACATTAGTTGATTCGAAATGTTAAACAAATTTTAACAATGTAATTAATCCAAAAATTTAATTGTTAACCCATTTAAAATTAAATAAATTAAAATTCAGAATTCATATCCATATATATATAGTAAATTCACATTAAAAAGTTATTTATACAACTCATAAATAAGAAAATGTACATATTCACATGTTGCAGTGACGATATTTCCTTAAAATGTATTGGTGAAGTTTCAGTGATATTTACCATTTAATCAACGAAAACGTCAATTACAGTCTTAAACACCATCTTCACGCTTCCAATGCAGTCCGGTGTCTCTCGACATAAGACGAAACGAGCCTCGTTCCCCCTCATGCAAGGAAATATATTATTAATTAGTCAAAATAGAATTTAATATATATATATATAATTGCGGGAAGGGAAGGGAAGGGAAGGGAAGTACAGCACAGTACAGATCAAGTCATATTTATAGTTTTATTATATTTATGTGTTGTAAATTAGTTAGTTAAGTTTTTATTAGTTTATGGGTAGAAATTTGATACGAAGGATTGAAGTAGTTTTGATGAATAAAGTTAAATGGATTATTTTTTCTTTAGATAAATATTTTTAAGATTAATGACATTAGTAAGATTTGGTCATCTCAAGGATATTTATCTATTTTATATATCACAAAAGTCTGAAATCTAATATTTTGTATTTTTTCATCTTATTGTTATTAAAATTGATTTTATATATTATTATATTTAGTTTAATTATATAAATTAAATAATTAATTTACTATGGTGAAAATTTTGTGGTGAAAATTCTACGATGAAAATTTTCTCCATTAATACTTGGGTTTGTGGTGAATTCTGTGGTGAAAGTTTTGTGGTGAATTCTACGGTGAATTTGCTTGATTAAAAGTCAACTGTCCGGTTTGTTGATATTCAGGTGCACACATTCCTTATCTTTTTCTAATACATATTTGTTCATATATTCTCAAGTATGAATAATCACCACAACTACCAAAGATTACCAAAAGTAGACCTAGCACAGTTAGTCTACAGAGCCTTTATGAGTATATAGAGTCTTTAGAGAAACGTAGAGAAGAAAAAGAAGTCAATCTACAAACCCAATTAGAAGCCATGCTGGAAAACAAATTCACATCTCTTGAAGACAAGATCCAAAAACAAATAGAAAATAAAATATAACTATTGGAGAATAAAATGGAGGCAATGGAGACTAGGTTGCAAGTCATATAAAAACAAAACCAAGATACGAACCAAACATCCCAGCAAGGAGATGCTGATAATATAGAGAGTCTTAAAATGAAGAACATGATTAAAGAACTAGAATAAAAAGTTAAAAACAGTCTCACCCTAAATAGTGGGGCAAGTAAATTAGATATCAAACCAATTAAAGATGAAATGAAAAAATTGATCGAATTAGACCATGGGCGTAACAAAAGGGCCTTGAACCTTATAATCTTCGTTTTGAAAGAGGAGGTAGACGAGGATACTTTAGCCATAGCCCAGACAGAATTACATAATAGATTACAAATTGAAACCACGTGTCTCACAGAAGCAACAAGGTTAGGGAAATTAATTAAGAATAAAGGAAGGTTGATCCGAATAAAGGTGATCTCTACTGACCATAAATATGGCATACTTAGTAAAACCTCAAGAAAAAGGAACATGAATATTTATAAACGAAGATCTATTCCAGAAGATCAAGCAGAATTAAGAAAGGAGGTTCAAAAGGTAAAAGAAGCTAGGAAGGAAGGAAAATGAGCAATAATCAGAAATAGAAAAGCTGTTATTCGAGATAGAAACCAAAAAGATAGTAATAAATAGAAATTCAACATGCTCCGAATTCTTTCTTGGAACTGTCAGGGCTTTCCATGGAACAAAGGCCCCAAGCTAAGTTGGATCTCAAATGATGTTGATATTATTTTGCTTGTTGAAACTTGGGAGCACGAAGAATCTAAGGTCCCTAACATAGATGGCTTTGCCTATGGTCTACCTGGAACAAGCGATCCTCCTGTAGAGGCATTGGGGGCATAGCTTACTACATTAAGAAGAACATCTCCCCCCATGCTAGGATTTATAAAAACGACCCTTACAACCAATATAGTTGGATTGAGATTACTGATATTAATGATAAAAATACCTACATAGCAATCTGTTATTTTTCCCCCATTAATTCTAACTTCTATAAGAAAAATAATCTAGATAAAAATAATCCTTACAATGGTTTGGAGAATGATATTTCTAGCCTAAGGAATGAAGGTAATATCCTTTTAATGGGTGACTTTAATGCTCGAACTTCATGAAACCAAGATATTCTTCTAAGCAATCATTCCAACCCCAATCCTCTTTGGTTAGACGAAGACCTTACTCTGGCTAGCCGGTACAAAAGGAACTTTGAAGACCTCGGGGATAATTTGTTTGGGTTAGAGCTAGTCAAGCTCTGTAGTGCTCAGGATCTCATAATTTGCAACGGTCTAAAGAAGTGGACCAATTCTAGCTAGATGACCTGCATCCATGGGCTTGGCAGCAGCATGGTAGACTATGTTATTTCCGATCTCCCTTTATACAACGAAATAATAAATTTTGACATCTTAGACGACCACAAGCCTGACTCTGATCATAGGCCTTTACTCATAACTCTCAATTTTTTCATGCATAGAGATCCCATAGAAGATAATCCTTATATTCAAAATAACTTAATCTTTGATAGAAATAAAAATGATCTCTTTCTAAATGAATGAAAAACTAATTTTCTTCCTTTATCTACTATAGAAAACATAGATGACCTATATCATAATTTTACTACAACCCTCTCATATTCTATTAACAAGTTCTCAATTGAAGTCTCAAGTAATAAAATAAATAGAAAAACCAACGCATGATATGCAAAATATTGTAAAAGTGCGACGAGAGAAATTAAGGAAGCTGTTGATGAATCTCTCAAAATTGACAAGATAAAAATCTACAAAACCCTACTAAAAGGAAAAAAAGGCAATGTATTCGTAAAAGACAAGAGAATCTCTTACACCTCTCTAAGGTGGCTCCTAAGAAATTCTGGAGGCAGATTCTAACTAGGAAAACTAAAGATAATAAAAAAATTTCTTTACACAACTGGAATTCCTATCTTCAAAAGCTTTATGACTCTCCAAATGCCAAGGATTTTGAAACCCTGCTCACAACGAAAGAAGTTTTCTCATTATAAGACATTGATTTTAGGGTTAAACGCCTAGCAAATGGGAAAGCTAAAGACATTGAAGGTGACTAGGTGGAAATCTTAAAAATTGGAGGTCCTGTCCTCATCCCCCACATCCACAAGCTTTTCAACCAAGCGTTCAAGCAAGGATTCCCTAAACCTTGGACTCATAGCCTCATTATCCCTATTTTTAAAAGTGGGGATACAAATAACCCCTCTAATTATTGGACAATTATGATCAGCGCTCTCTTAGCCAAGTTATATGGTATTATTTTGGAAAAGAAGTTGAGCATTTGGCTTGAATTTGAAGGTAAGTGGGCTAAAGGCCAAGCGGGTTTTAGAAGGCAACACTCAACAACGGACCACCTCGTTACGCTTCGGATCATTGTGGAGGAATGTCGCAATGATAAATCCAATCTCTTCTGCTGCTTTGTGGACATTAGAAAGGATTTCGATACGGTTCCTAGAAACAAGCTTTGGAATAGATTAGAAGAGCTAAATGCTCCTTTCGAGCTAAGAGCGGCCGCTATAAGGTTATACGAGAATGTAATTACCAAGCTAAAGACCAATGAGGGGTGGTCGAAAGATATTAAGTGTAATATCGGATTTAAACAAGGTTGCCCCCTCTCCCCTACCCTATTTGGCATTTACATCGACAAGCTATAAGGATGTTTAGAGGAAGCAGGATGTGCTAGCACAATCTTAGCTGGGATATTCATCATCCTTCTTCTCTATGCTGACGATATTGTTCTTCTCGCAAGGTGCCCATCTGATCTTGATAAGCAACTTAGACTTCTTAAGGATTTCTTCTCTACCATGGGTATGTCTGTTAACACTAACAAAACAAAAGTTATGATTATCAAATCCAAGAAGGACACTTACGCTAATTTTATGTATGAAAATAGTAACTTGGAGGAAGTGTCTTCTTATAAGTACCTAGGAATTGATATTCATCATAAGCTCAACTGGAACTATAGCATTCAGAAAAGGATAAATGGGGGGTGGAAAGCTTATTTTGGTCTTGAAAATAATTGTAAAACGGCAAACCTCGTAATGTAGGATAGAAAGAAGTTCCTCTTTGAAACTTTAGTCACTCCTGTTATCTTATATGGATGTGAGGTTTGGGGTTTCAACATCTCTAGAGAATCCTGGAGAAAGATTGAGCAAATCTAGAAGCGTTTTATAACTTATAACCTTAAAATTAAAAGCAATACACCCTATCCTATTCTCCTTATAGAAGTGGGTCTTTCCCCTATTGAGAGCCTAGCTATGACTAGGCTTCTATTGTACAAGCACAAGCTCAATAACATAGGAGACCATAGACTTCCTAAGCTAGCTTTAAATTCCAACCAAAACTACCTAAGGCTTAAACGAGGTTGGTATAAAGACACGAGGGCCTGGTTAAACCATTGGGAGATTGACGAGAATGTTGCATTGCAAAACATTAATAACATTAAAAAAAAATTTACTTCTAAGTTCAAAGAAAAAATGTGGTTTGAAAAAGATCTAGCAGCTAAAAGAAAATTAAGATATTATAAGGAGGTCATCAACCCCACCCTGGAAGATCAAAAGTATCTCTCTGTTTTAACTAGCTCAAAGAAGAAAATTAATATAGCCAAGATTAGAATGAACTCTCATGAGCTCCATAGTGAAACAGGTCATTGGAAAGTTCCTAAAACATCATGGATGGAAAGGATCTGCCATCTCTGTGAGAATATGAATATCGAGGATGAAAATCACTTCCTTTTAGAGTGCCCCGAGTACAACCACATTAGAGCTCAATTTCATAATCTTTGTTACGACACTGACCTTCCTAGCCTTTTAAGATGTCAAAATTATAGTGAGCTCGGGAGGCTTCTCTCCAAGCTTTTTGAGCATAGGAATAAAATCTTAAATCAAACTAAATAACTCTTTTCTTTAGGTCCGATAGACCAAAGATTGGTTGTCTGAGTAGACGTTAACCATCATCATCATCATCATCAATAATCATCAAAATATTATTAAAATATAAAAAATATAAAAATTAAATAAATTATAATTATAATTCATTTCATATAATTTTTATTTATAAAATAATTTTTTTAAATTAAAAATTAAAATTTTTAATTAAAAAAATCGTAGTTGAGAGTGCAAGCTTCTATGATCCATAACATTTTAATTATAAATCTTCCAAAAAATCAAATAAGAAATTTTGGATTTCCCAAAAAAATTATAATTAAAATAAAAAAATCATAATTATTATTAAAAATATATATTGTAAAATATTTTATAAAAAGTATATTTTTGCTATTTACTTAATAATTATAAAAAATAAAATTAAAATTCCGAAACACATCAATCGATATATTCATATATAAATAAAAAACAAAGTGCTTTATTTAGCTATCTAATCTAGTTGATGTAACGCATCATCAACCGCATAGGCACACAACCTAACAACCTAAATGGCCGCTTCGTACGAATTTATAAAATGGTCCCGCTGCACCATATCTAATATGATGAAGCTAAGAAAATGCCTCCTCCTTTTGGACAGACTACGTTATCTTTAACCCTTCTTTTTTATGAACAATTTATAAATTAAGTGTGACAATTATTTAGTTTTTTATTTGTGAGGTGAACTCGAATTGAATTATTGATAGTAACCTCTTGCGTAAGGGTTAAGTTAAGTTGAATGATAATTTTTAAAAATAATAAGACTAGCATAATCATATTTATTATTAACGTGGATGATATATATAAAACTATATTTTTAAATCTGGTTGACATACGTGGATAGGTTTTGATGGACTTAAATGGACATAGATTTAATATTAATAAAATCTAAAAAATACAATAATAATAATTATATTATAAAATATTATTAATGTTATATTATTAAATTATAAATACGAGAATAATTCTAGCAATTATAATGAGATTAATATTGAACCTAAAAAATTAATAATACAAATCGTTTGGATTAATATTGGTAAGGTAAGTGATTATTAATATTATAAATCTTATCAATAATATTATATTCTAGGAATATCACTTGTAGATTAGTAAACCCAAGAGATTTATATTATAAACTCAAAGCTCTAATAAACTCAGGGGATTAATACTAAAAACCCAAGGTAGTATTATTAAATCCAAGGGATTTATAATATAAACCCTAAGATAAATATGATAAACCCTAAAATAAACAAGGTTGACCATTGTTAACCAAGATTGATTTTCATATTGAGACAATCTTTGTCACAATATGACCATTATTATCACCCATGGTTGACCATGGTTGATTTTCAAATTGAGAAAATATTTGTCACAACGCGATATTGGAGTGTGGTTGACCATGGTTGATTGATTTCATACAACGCATATGACCATGGTTGATCCAGACTTATATAGGAACACAATATAATATAGATATGACCATGGTTGATCCAAGTATATTTGTCGAAGAGTTTCGAATCAACAAGTATGGTTCATCATTGACAAGATGATGAACCACACTCGCAACAAGATGATGAACCACACTGGTTGGTTCTAAAAGCGTTCACAAAATATACTACACATACAATAATTAATATATATCACGTTTTTAAGATTTTTTTTTATTTTTCAATTTATAATGTTTGTTCTATATGATGGAAAATATTTTAAGGATTTTGGAACATGTTTAAAAAAATAATAATAATAAAAATAGGATTTTATAAGATTTTAAGTAAATTATATTCAATCTAACATAAGTTGAGAGGGAATCAAATTTCTTCTAGCCAAAATTTACTTTTTCATTTTTAGGAATTTTGCTTCTGTGATCCATAAATTGTGAGAAAAGAAAAATCACATCCAAATAAATTTGGTCGACGCATTTCGAACCAGCCAGTGTGGTTCATTGTTTAATCTATATTCATGAGTGATATATATTTTTAAGTATAAGTCAATATTAATTTATATTTAAATATTTTATTCATAACCTACATTGGATATTTTATTAAATACAACATTAAAATATTTTTTTTTAAACATTTTTTTATATATATAAATATACATAAAGTTGATATTCACATAAGTTGGTTAACATAGATCTTCAAATAATTTATTTAAATGTTAAAATATTTTTTTAAAATATAAGGTTTAAACATCTTACTCATATATTTTTTTCATTTCTATTACTTTACATGAAATTATATTAAGTCATATAGACTACTAATGAAACATGTATGGTGTATTTTTTTTTTTATTATTGTTGAAATTGCTTTTTTATTTAGAGAATATTTTATTTGTATTTCAAGAAAAACATATATTAACTCCATATTAAAAGCAGACATACTTACATATGACTTTCACACTAAAATATAGAATAAACATCTAATCTCGAAAATTAATTTAAATTTAAAATACATTTTTATTTTCAATTATTTTTTAAAATTATATATAATTATTTTACATGATACAATAAAAAAAATCTTTAAATTTAAAATAAATTAAAAATTACACTTTATATCAATATAAATCGGAAGTATTTTCATATAAATCTAAAATATATTTTTATTTTTATTTTTAAATATATATATATATATATATATATATATATATATATATAATCGTGAATACCCTTCTAGAATTAATGTCTTCTAAATTCAGCTATCACAAATATATATTATATATTCAAAGCACGATAATTAATCCACTCCCTTACTCACTGGTCTTTTTCTGACCATAACTCTGCGTCAAACTTTACGATCTGTAACAGTGGAATCGTAAATACCCTTCTAGAATTAAAAAGGTTATACAATGTCGTTATTCAAAGCACGATTATTATATTATGCATTCCCGTACTCATTGGTTGGCCTTTTTCTGACCATACGAACTGTAAGTATGTCGGCAGTACAATCATGCAAATATCTTTCATTATTTATAGGTGAACAAAAAATATTAAATAAAAATAAATCGTCCGATATGAACTTTTCCTTTTATTATTAAGAAATATTGGAATCTTGAATGTGTTAGTGCAATGTTATTTTAAAAACGTTTTCAAAAATATTTCTCTCAAATTTAATAAATTTAGTTTTAAGATTATGGTTGGTATGTGAGAATTTTGTTAGCTTTTTTAAGAGAGAAAAACCAATCATATTCTATTAACTAAAGTTCATGTTTACATATAAATGATATACCAGGCGAATTCCATGTTTGCATAGTAGTCATGTAAACCTGTCCGCAGCTGGGTCGTCATACAACCCTGTGAGCAGTTGGGTCTTTTGTATGTTGGTCATTTTTTTGAGACTAACTCTCCAATCTAGTATAATTGTTTGTCACTTCTTCTTCTTTTTTTGGGCAAGATTGGTAATCATTTTGGTTTGCCATGCTAGCAATTTTTTTGGGGCAAGGTTGGCAATCATTTGGTTTGTGATGTTAACAATTGTTTTTTTTTTTGGGTAAGATTAGCAATCATTTTGGTTTGTGATGCTAGCAATTCTTGATCTAGTGGTGAAGGTCCACAAACTATTTAAGAATATTAGTTGTAGTATGGTTTTATATTATACAAAGTTAAAAGAGAACGCATTTCCAAATTATTAGAGAGATCAAAAAAAAAGTCCAAAGTGTCTGCAAATTCAAAATGGAAAAACTATTGCAGCCTATGGCTCTAATAACCATAAATCCATCAAATATACCATAAGCCATAACAATGTGTATATCCAATTTACAAAATGTGGAGATATTTTCTGCACATAAAGATCCAGAAATGAAAGTAAACGACATAGCCTCTATGCTAGTGGAAAGGAGCGGATGTCGATTATGTCACCCTGGACAATAATCATATATTGGAACAACCCAACCATCATAGAGTGCCCCATTTTTTAGAGAGCATTTGCACATCGATTGTGTTCTCTGTGCAAATGATAGAAAGATGTGAAGCTATGTTACTAGAAACAAAAAATGAGAATGGTATGAGAAACGATGTTTGGAGGTTTCACATATCAGAAACAAGGAGAGAGAAAAAAATGATTAACGGTAAACAATAAAAATAAAGCATTAATCATAAACATCCAGTGTTTCTGCTTGTGAAATTGTAAAGAAACATTCATAAATAGTGATTTAGTTTTAAGAAAGAAGTGATAATTTTGTAGATAAAAAAGTTTAGCCAATGGTTAATTCCAAGAAAATAGAAAACATTTATAACAATAAGAGATTTGAAACATAAATAATCAAATGTATACTTTTGAATATATATGTATCTTTAAAGCCACTTCTAGCAATTCATATGAAAAATGCAAGTAACCCTAATAATCTAGATTTTCAAACTCATTTTATTGAATGTTTGTTGAGCTTGAGCCAATTCCAAAAGCATTATTTTGGTCAATAGACTTTGTGGTATCATCAAGCATGTCTTCAACATTATCTTGTAGCACCTCAAGTTGAATCTAAGTAGCTCCATCATCTTGTGAACCACCATAATCCCACATTCTCGGGGGTCCAGTTTTGTATTCTAGTTGTTGTTGAGATAACAAGCGTACATTTGAGTGTACAAACACCAAATCTTGTGCCATTTTTGTGCCTAGCTGATTCCACTTTTTTGAATGGATAAAAGAATATTCACCCCATTTTCTTTCACATGCAGAGGAACTAGTCACCTATGAAATAAAATTAACATTATATTAGCCATAGTAATTTGAAATCTTAAAAGGAAATTAATAGAAAATGAACATTAAACTTAATTGTTTAAACAATAAATCAATACATTAAAGGTATTTTTTACCAAGCATACCTGTGAAATCAAACAAATAGCCAATTGATAAAGCAATGGGGTTCATGTACCATATTGCATCCAAATGTCTATGGATCGAAGTTGTTCTTTGTTCTATGCAAAATATTCATCTGCAAAGTGGTCTTCTGATCTCAAGTACTTTCCTAACTCAAGCCATAAAGTAGTGTGATCCCGACGATTGTGTAGAAATTTGCTGAATAATGATTAATTATCCACCGAGACTATCCTGATCACATACAATTCGAATTTATATGCAACACATAATCTCTTCCACTCAGATCATCAAACATGCGGAAATAAAATCAAGCGATAACACATCAAATCATCATACACATTAACACAGTATGTATGGGGAAAGCTTATAGCTGAAAACCCCGCAGCTATTGTGTGTATTATAATGGATAAATCATGTAACAAACTCAGTACAATACTCCTCACAAGTACTCAATACTATCTCATGAAGTTACACACAAACTAGCTTGGTTATAAAAGTGGTTCTTCGGTTCAAAACTCACCACCAATTGCCTTGCCTCTATTGCGCAATCCAGGCCTGTCTATATAGAGATCCAAGGTTCGAATCTCCTTGGCTTGACAGCGCAATCATCGTGGGCAATTCCTCCAAGTGTGGTGCAAATCTCATGCACAACTGATGTCGCCACTGATAGCTAACTCCACCCTTTCATCTACCTCTTTCACTGGTCTCCACTGAACTGATCATGCACTGTAGTGAACTGATGTGTTCTTGAGTTGAATAATGAGTTACTAATTAATAGATTAAATAATATTTAATTCACTCCACTCATAACTAATTGATTAGCTAGTTAAACTAATCTCAACCAGTTCAACTAAAATAAACAGAACACAACTCCACTAGCTGTCTCATTAACTCCACCAAAATTCTGCCACTGAAGTCCTAACTAAAGTCAACCATGCATGTGCCATCAAACCCTTGGGAATAGCGTAATTCCTCTGTCGGATATGAGCCACTTCCAGAAACTCGAAGCCGGTGCTCGAAGGAAAGTAAAGGCGAAGTTTAGAGGTCAAATGTTATTAAGGGTAAATAATATTTGACCTATTTTAAGGAGAGGGATCTAAAAATATACTTAAACCTATAGGTCCAAAAATAGAGTCCACATCTATTTTTACCAACTTGACCAATCATCCAAGAATAGCATACTGCAACTCCTAGACCATGCTCCATATGTCTAAAAATAGACATAGTCTAAAAATAGACTTTGCGCCAAAAATAACCTGCGGGCCCACTTAGTGAAAGCGACTTCATTTCACTAAGCTCCATCATCTTGTTGCATTTTCAACAGATTGTAACACCTACTCATAAGAGTGTTTCAGTTCTGCATCAACTCTACATTTGAATATTTTTTCTTATGAAAACATTTAAGTTAGTGGGAATGAAATTGAATGAAGAGACTATAGGCATTTTCCACATTTTCTCCACTAGGTTCCACACTTCATTTAAAGTGCCTTTAATAAATCCTATTATTTTCAACTTCCTATTATGTCATGACTTCTCTCTCATTGATCCATACTCTCAAACCATCCCCTAAGCATGGTTTATCACTATCAAATATCACGAAAGGGTGGAAACAATACGTGTAATAAAGGGTGACAATATCTTCCACTCTCCTCCAAAAATCTCTGAAAAAGAAAGACCAATAATAATGTCATCAACTTTTAGGCAATCCAAAATATGAGAACCCTTCCACCTTTGCCAATCCATTGATACCATCATCTCTCTCAAATGATTTATGCATTTTAATAAGGCATTGAAGCATAATGAATGCAGATACAAATCTAGTCTCGACACATTGAAGAAACTAAAGTTTTGCATATTTACTATAATTTTTTATCGATGTTGCATGATTAACAATAATTTAGCCTCTTTGTTTCAATTATAGTTTTATTAACCCATGCAATTTTATTAATATATTTCAAGAGAAAATTCATGTAGTACACAGAAAAAGGAGTCCAAAAATTTGTTGGATATTCATCCTCAATAACCCACCAACAAGGAAATTGTTTCAGGCACTATCTGTAATAATGTGGACCACGGTTTCTCTTCCAACCGCCTCTATTTCCTATTTGAGGAGACCCATTAGATATGGACCATATTTTATCTTTCTTGTGGTATCATGGGATTCTAAGAACATAACTCCTTTTGGGATATAAACCAAAATATTGATAAGGGGTTAATGGTTAACATTTGTCCAACCATCTGAGACAATGGAGACCCCATATTCCTTCCAACTAACTTTAATGTCATGAATTCTAGCTTCAACTTGAGCACTCTCTTTAGATAACATTGGTGTCATAATCTTTTCATAACTAGGATGCATGTAACCTTTAGGAGCATTATTAACTAGATCCCTTACCATTTCCTTCTAATAAGGAGACCTACAAACATTGAAAGCTATTCCATTTGTGAAAAACAATTGTCTAATAGATGCATCAAGATTTCCCCTCCCTTTTACAGACCATAAGTTTTCAAGGTGGGAAACATAAACTTGATGTTGATAATGAGTGTGTGGACCACCAACTTTCAATCCACTAGGATTTTTTCTTGTTTAAATAAAACCTTCAACATTATGTCTCAACTTTTCAAGTTCATTAAATTTCTTAAGTAGATAAGCTTTCTCTGTTTTAGGTACATTCTCACATAAAGTTGTTCTTTTTTCCCATTCCAAGTAAATTCCATAGAACTCTTCCTACATTCCCTAATTTTTGTGTTTTACAATAAGGGAACAACCAAATATTTGAACCAGTTTTTCCACTTTCTCCTCGACTATAAGATCGAGTGGATTTCACAGCTGCCCATAGCCTTGCTTCAAAGGACTTTTTTTGCTTCTTGATATTCTTTGCTTTGGATTTTTTTTATGCCACTGTGGAAGAATTATGTTGGGAAATGGGTGGTCTATTTTGTGACGTTGATGAAATTTATTCTATTGCAATGGGAAATGAGTGGACTAAAAAATAGATAACTCTCTTCCAAAACCAATTTTAATCTGCGCAATTTATATATGAAAATTAGTTTTAAAAAAAATGATACTTAATTTGAAAAGTATAATTAACTAAAAATTTGAAGAGATAAATGTATTCACATGCATATTTAGGTGTACAACATGAGGGACTATACTCCTAGAGAAATCATAAATATACTCGAGGGATAATACTTTTTTTTAATGTAGAATTAAATTCAAAACCCTTAAACTTCATTATTCTAATATTTTCTGGCTTAATTATTTGGGATGGGAGCTAATGGTGTAAGTAACTCAATTTGGTTATTTTTATTGTTATTTGTTCAAATTCTTGTGGATGGTCTATCTCCTAACCTGAAAAACAAAAACAAAAAAATCATTGAATGGAATCCAATAACACTAAGGATCTATCCTAAAAAATTCAAAAATGGATGTGGCAGCGAGAAGCAATGGTAAGAAAAAAACCAAAACTTCTAGTGGACTAAGCCTACTAAATACAATGAAATTTTGAAATATATTTGACATAACTGATAGAAAATGTGAGGAACATCAACGATAGAGGCATTACATAGAATGAATTGCCAAGGATTCTTATCCATTGATTTAGAGAATAGTTAAGTATTGGTTGTTATATAATGCCTATTCATGTGAATGATGTTATTATCATGTATACATTTTATCTTCATCTTGAGAATGTGGGTTTATTACGATGAAATGATTGGATTTCAGTCTACTTGATGACAATAGTGCTAAAAGTATCAAAGTATCGTGTGTTCACTCTAGATATGCCTCTAGATGCACTGAAGATAGCCACAAAAAAATTTGGTGAGAATATTAGAGAAGGGAATTTGGATCAATATTCTTAGGTAAATTACCTAAAGGAAAGGATATACCATTTAGAGTGCTTTCATTGTTCTCCAAGCAAGGATCCCAAGGGATTGTAAATGAGGTAATTTTAAGATTTTCAAATCATTCAATTTGAATTTACTTTAAAATCACTTCATTATATATGACATTGTTATAGTTCTTCATATATAACACTATCATAATCATTTTGATAAACATATTAATCTACTTTCTAGAGTCCACCATAGGAACTTGATATCTTTACTGGGATACTATAAGGAATCCAGACTCCATAGAAGTTATTGTTATCGATGAACACATGCTTGGAGGGCCACTTTAAGGACCACCTCTATGGTAAAATATATCTATGAGAGATGATTTGTTGGAATTGTTAATGGGATAAAGAAAGTAACCAAGACCCATGTGGTTCTTATTTTTTTTACCAGGTTCTAGTGGACGAATCAACAAGAAACAAGAGTCAAAATAGTTTTAGATGCAGCTCAAGGTAACTTACCATCTATGGCAGTAAAAATTTTGATCAAGGTATGGATTAATGATCAAATTTTTTCACTCTTTTTGTGATTTCTCTCGATGCCGAAGGCTTAGATTTTTGGAGACATTGACTTGATCTTAGCAAAATGATTCTAGATTTTTTAGGTGATTGTAAAGAGAATGCAAAACCTAGAACTTGGAGTAAAAGTTTCAAGCTTGCACGTAAGGCTGTAGGAGAAACTTTAGCTGTGACTTTACGATATAGAATCCTAAACAAGGACATCTAGAAAATGCAGCCAATAAATACTAGTTATGTGGATTCTCTTGATATATTATCAAAGCTATCTAAGGCCGTACCAATTTGTGCATTAGAAGGTCATGCATATTTTTCCATATTTTAACCACGGGAAACTAGTAAAAATTTAACTTATTTAAGTTTAAAGGACCTTGTTAATTAGAACCCTTCTAAAAGTAGCTTGCAACTTCAATAGGCAAAAGATATGAAGAGGTCCAGTTTGGCATCATTGTTTGCTCTTGAAGCGAAAGGTAGCTTATTCCTTCTAGCCAATCATATGGTTCAATGCAGTGGTATTTTTAACGAGACTGTTTGCAAAAATGAGGATGAAGTTATTAGTCTAGATAATGATATTGAGTTCACAGTTATTGAAAAGGGGGTGGAGACAACCTATGGAAATTTATCAAAATTATTGGATTGCAATAAGAGTTGTGGAGAGAGTTGTGGAGAAATTGGTTTGAAATATAGAGAAGAGGAAGGAAGCAATGTAAAAAGGCATAACTCTCTCACAGCTTCAACAATCAGAATCTCTTTTTCCCCTGTCAAAGAAGACTATTGATGTTCGGGTATCTCAAGTGTCTCATGAGCATAAACAAGAGATGAATAATGATTTCGAAAAGACATCTACTCAGAACAATGATGATTTGGTTAAGAATGAATTTCTTAATATGCTTAATCAAGATCATGATTTTTTTTACTTAGGCCCTATAAGTGAACCAGAGTCTACTCTAGCATGCCTTTGCCACCAATTTGATGAAAATAATTTTTTGGAAGAAAGCAACCTCAGGACTGGGCTTTATGTTCTTGTTATCTCTATTTTCACAATGAAGTCCTCTTTTCATGATGTACAATGGAATTTTTAGATTTCTATAAATTTCATGGAAATGGAAAGATACTAAACTTTTATTCATAGGAATGAGTCGTTTATTCATAGTTCAAAAACAACCTATAGAAATCAACCTATGTGATTTGTTTCACTAGTTTCAATCCCACTTCTTCACCTTGTGAGCATCACGCGATGGAATGAGTGCTAAGTGGGCTATTCAAAAATCATGAGAAATTAGTGAGTTACAACTACTTCTTATGGAAATGGTCATAGATGAATGACTTACTTAATGCAGTTTTATCCCAAAAAATGATATCTAATATAATGCATTACGAAAACCCCTCAATACTTAAATACAAAGAGTGAAGGGAGCTCAACTTGAATGGTTCATGAGGCACAATACTTGATAAGGTTTTGAAAATGGATTAGCAAGCTAAGTGGGCTTGATTGTGGGGAAAACTCCACAGTTAAGCATGCTTGAGCCAGAGGTGATCTAGGATGGGTGACCTCCTAGGATGTCCTAGTTATCGAGTGCAAGCACCGAAAGTGATGATTGGTGCTATGTGATATGTTTCACTAGTTTCAATCCTACTTCTTCACCCCTATGAGCATCACCCGATGGAATGAGTGCTAAGTGGACTATTCAAAAATCATGAGAAATTAGTCAATTATGACTACCTCTCATGAAAATGGTAATAGATGAATGACTTACTTAACGCACTTGAATCCTGAAAAATAATATCTAATATAATGCATTGTGAAAACCCCTCAATACTTAAAAAATATTCTTGTAATTACATCTTTTTGTGCAAATCATAAACATATATATGTTTCATTTTAAGATTCCCTTCTCAAATCAAAATTTCGAAAGTCATAAATGGAGAATAGTCTCAAACCAGCCTAGGGTAACAAAAAATTATATATGTTCATTAATAAAACTTTCAAGAGTATTAGGACTCGGTGAGGGAAGAATAGGAAAATATACAAAACTTTCAAGAGTATTAAGACACGGTGAGGGAAGAATAGGAAAACTGCACAAATTTGGTGTGCGGTGTACTTGAGATTGCTTTGACTAGAAATGGTCAATATGGCGTTGAAGCTAACTCGTTGGGGACGTGAAGCTACTCAATTGGCTTTGATCTGCACCTTGGCAGTATCTAGTGAATGGTAATCGACTCTCCTCCCCAACTTAAATCCTTGAAAAACATTGTCTTACGGCCAACCACAACCACAATTTATTGTGCATGCGTCGTTGCATAGCTAAAAAAGGAAAATTAATTTGAGCATTTGCAAACTTAAAAAAGGAAAATTAATTTGAATGCACAACTACAAAAAGCAACTGGAGTTTTTTAACGGGGGATTGGATTTTTTGGAACGACAGTTAACACGAGTCGGGAGAAAAGGTTTGCATGTTCGCGGTAAGAAATGGAGTTGTCTTTAGTGCGATTTTTTGGAGTTTCAGGTGCTGGAATCCGGTGAAAAAAATTGAGGTAAAATCTTGGTTTTTGTTATTTAAACTGGTTTTTTGACTCTATATACAACACCCTCAAAAACCCCCTAGGGCACTTCGATTGTACAAGGTTATCAATCAAACTTCTCTTTTCAATAAATTCTTGTCGGATTTTAGAGAAATTACTTCGGAAAAAACCACTGTAAAAGCCTTCAAAAAATCGTACTAAAGACTACTCGGTAAGAAATAACCCCATAAAGCAAATATCCCCGGCATGTTGTTTGGTCCTGTTCCGCCAATCCAGCTGAAACGATATTAGATTTTTTTATCAGATTGCAATATAAATACCACAACAACATACCAAATTTCGAGCATATCTATCATATTTTCTTCGCTGTTGAATAAGGAATTTATCCTTTTATAAATATTTGGTAGTTTAAGTTTATATGCATATGCATATTTCAAGTTTTAAATTTAAACTTAAATTTTATTGTGGAAAAAAAAAATTAATCATTAATTTTATTTCAATTATTTTCATAAAAATATAATTTAAGATTTAAGATTTTTGTGATTCATAAAATAGATAGAAAAGATAAATCACATTAGTTGGTTCGAAATGTTAAACAAATTTTAACAATGTGATTAATCTAAAAATTTAATTGTTAACCCATTTAAAATTAAATAAATTAAAATTCAAAACTCATTTTCATATATATATATATTAAATTCACATTAAAAAGTTGTTTATAAAACTCATAAATAAGAAAATTTACACATTCACATGTTGCAATGACGATATTTCCTTAAAATGTATTGGTGAAGTTTCAGTGATATTTACCATTTAATCAACGAAAACGTCAATTACAGTCTTAAACACCATCTTCACGCTTCCAATGCAGTCCGGTGTCTCTCGACCTAAGACGAAACGAACCTCGTTCCCCCTCATGCAAGGAAATATATTATTAATTAGTCAAAAAAAATAGAATTTAAAAAAAAATATATATATATATATATATATATATAATTGCTGTGAGGGAAGGGAAGCGAAGCGAAGCGAAGCGAAGGGAAGGGAAGTACAGGACAGGTCAAGTCATATTTATAGGTTTATTATATTTATGCATTGTAAATTAGTTAGTTAAGTTTTTATTAGTTTAGGGGTAGAAATTTGATAGGAAGGATTGAAGTAGTTTTGATGAATAAAGTTAGATGGATTATTTTTTCTTTAGACAAATATCTTTAAGATTAATGATATTAAGATTAATGATATTAGTAAGATTTGGTTATCTCAAAGATATTTATCTATTTTATATATGACAAAAGTCTGAAATCTAATATTTTGTATCTTTTCATCTTATTATTATTAAAATTGATTTTATATATTATTATATTTAGTTTAATTATATAAATTAAATAATTAATTTACTATGGTGAAAATTTTGTGGTGAAAATTCTATACTTGGGTCTGCGGTGAATTGTGTGGTGAAAGTTTTGCGGTGAATTCTGCGGTGAAAATTTTCTCCATTAATACTTGGGTCTGCATTGAATTAATACTTGGCTCTGCGGTGAAAATTTTGGGGTGAATTTGCTTGATTAAAGGTCAACTGTCCGGTTTGTTGGTATTCAGGTGCACACATTCCTTATCTTTTTCTAATACATATTTGTTCATACATTCTCAAGTATGAATAATCACCACAACTACCAAATATTACCAAACGTAGACCTAGCACAGTTAGTCTACAGAGCATTTTTATGAGTATATAAAGTCTTTAGAGAAACGTAGAGAAAAAAAAGAAGTCAATGTACAAACCCAGTTAGAAGCCATGCTGGAAAACAAATTCACATCTCTTGAAGACAAGATCCAAAAACAAATAGAAAATAAAATAGAACTATTGGAGAATAAAATGGAGGCAATGGAGACTAGGTTGCAAGTCATAGAAAAACAAAACCAAGATACGAACCAAACATCCCAGCAAGGAGATGCTGATAATATAGAGAGTCTTAAAATGAAGGACATGATTAAAGAACTAGAAGAAAAAGTTAACAACAGTCTCACCCTAAATAGTGGGGCAGGTAAATTAGATATCAAACCAATTAAAGATGAAATGAAAAAATTGATCGAATTAGACCATGAGCGTAACAAAAGGGCCTTGAACCTTATAATATTCGGTTTGAAAGAGGAGGTAGACGAGGATACTTTAGCCATAGCCCAGACATAATTACATAATAGATTACAAATTGAAACCACGAGTCTCACAGAAGCAACAAGGTTAGGGAAATTAACTGAGAATAAAGGAAGGTTGATCCGAATAAAGGTGAGCTCTATTGACCATAAATATGACATACTTAGTAAAACCTCGAGTCTAAAAGGAACGAGAATATTTATAAACGAAGATCTCATTCCAAAAGATCAAGCAGAATTAAGAAAGGAGGTTCAAAAGGTAAAAGAAGCTAGGAAGGAAGGAAAATGGGCAATAATCAGAAATAGAAAAGCTATTATTCGAGATAGAAACCAAAAAAAAAGTAATAAATAGCAATTTAACATGCTCTGAATTCTTTCTTGGAATTTTCGAGGCTTTCCATGGAACAAAGGCCCCAAGCTAAGTTGGATCTCAAATGATGTTGATATTATATTGCTTGTTGAAACTTGGGAGCATGAAGAATCTAAGGTCCCTAACACATATGGTTTTGCACTATGGTCTACCTAGAACAAGTGATTCTCCCGTAGAGGCATTGGGGGCATAGCTTGCTACATTAAGAAGAACATCTCCCCCCATGCTAGGATTTATAAAAATGACCCTTAAAACCAATATAGTTGGATTGAGATTACTGACATTAATGATAAAAAGACCTACATAGTAATCTGTTATTTTCCCCCCATTAATTCTAACTTCTATAAGAAAAATAATCTAGATAAAAATAGTCCTTACAATGGTTTAGAGAATGATATTTCTAGCCTAAGGAATGAAGGTAATATCCTTTTAATGAGTGACTTTAATGCTCAAACTTCAAGAAACCAAGCTATTTTTCTAAGCAAACATTCCAACCCCAATCCTCTTTGGTTAGACGAAGACCTTACTCTGGCTAGCCAGTAAAAAAGGAGCTCTGAAGACCTCGGGGATAATTTGTTTGGGTCGGAGCCAGTCAAGATCTGTAGTGCACAAGATCTCATAATTTTCAATGGTTTAAAGGAGTAGCCCAATTCTAGCAAGATGACCTGCATCCATGGGCTTGGTAGGAGTGTGGTAGACTATGTTATTTCTGATCTCCCTTTATACAACGAAATAATAAATTTTGACATCTTAGATGACCACGAGCCTGACTCTGATCATAGGCCTTTACTCATACCTCTCAATTTTGTCATGCATAGAGATCCCATAGAAGATAATCCTTATAGTCAAAATAACTTAATCTTTGATAGAAATAAAAATGATCTCTTTCTAAATGAATTAAAAACTATTTTTCTTCCTTTATCTAGTATAGACAACATAGATGACCTCTATCATAATTTTACTACAACCCTCTCATATTCTATTAACAAGTTCTCAATTGAAGTCTCAAGTAATAAAAGAAATAGCAAAACCAACCCATGGTATGACAAATATTGTAAAAGTGCGAGGAGAGAAATTAAGGAAGTTGTTGATGAATCTCTCAAAATTGACAAGATAAAAATCTACAAAGCCCTAACTAAAAGGAAAAAAAGGCAATATATTCGTAAAAGACAAGAGAATCTCTTACACCTCTCTAAGGTGGCTCCTAAGAAATTCTGGAGGCAGATTCTAACTAGGAAAACTAAAGATAATAATAAAATTGCTTTACACGACTGGAATTCCTATCTTAAAAAGCTTTATGAATCTCCAAATGCCAAGGATTTTGAAACCTTACTCACAACGAAAGAATTTTTCTCATTATAAGACATTGATTTTGGGGTTAAACGCCTGGAAAATGGGAAAGCTAAAGACATTGAAGGTTACCAGGTGGAAATCTTAAAAATTGGAGGTCCTGTCCTCAGCCCCCACATCCACAAGCTTTTCAACCAAATAGTCAAGCAAGGGTTCCCTAAACCTTGGACTCAGAGCCTCATTATCCCTATTTTTAAAAGTGGGGATACAAATAACCCCTCTAATTATCGGACAATTATGATCAACCCTCTCTTAGCCAAGTTATATGGTATTATTTTGGAAAAGAAGTTGAGCATTTGGCTTGAAAGTGAAGGTAAGCGAGCTAAAGGCCAAGCGGGTTTTAGAAGGCAGCACTCAACAACAGACCACCTTGTTACGCTTAGGATCATTATGGAGGAATTCCGCAATGATAAATCCAATCTCTTTTGTTGCTTTGTGGACTTTAGAAAGGCTTTCGATACGGTTCCTAGAAATAACCTATGGAATAGATTAGAAGAGCTAAATGTTCCTTTCGAGCTAAGAGCGGCCGCTATAAGGTTATACGAGAATGTAATTGCCAAGTTAAAGAGCAATGAGGGGTGGTCAAAAGATATTAAGTGTAATATCGGAGTTAAACAAGGTTGCCCCCTCTCCCCTACCCTATTTGGAATTTACATCGACAAGCTAGAAGGTTGTTTAGAGGAAGCAGGATGTGCTAGCACGATCTTAGCTGGGATAGTCATCATCCTTATTCTCTATGCTGACAATATTGTTCTTCTCGCAAGGTGCCCATCTGATCTTGATAAGCAACTTAGACTTCTTAAGGATTTCTGCTCTACCATGGGTATGTCTGTTAACACTGACAAAACAAAAGTTATGATTATCAAATCCAAGGACACTTACGCTAATTTTATGTATGACAATAGTAACTTGGAGGAAGTGTCTTCTTACAAGTACCTAGGAATTGATATTCATCACAAGCTCAACTAGAACTATAGCATTCAGAAAAGGATAAATGGGGGGTGGAAAGCTTATTTTGGTCTTGAAAATAATTGTAAAACGGAAAACCTTGTAATGTGGGATAGAAAGAAGTTCCTCTTTGAAACTTTAGTCACTCCTGTTATCTTATCTGGATGTGAGGTTTGGGGTTGCAGCATCTCTAGAGAATCCTAGAGAAACATTGAGCAAATCTGGAAGCGTTTTATAACTTATAACCTTAAATTAAAAGCAATACACCCTATCCTATTCTCCTTATAGAAGTGGGTCTTTCCCCTATCGAGAGCCTAGCTATGACTAGGCTTCTGTTGTACAAGCACAAGCTCAATAGCATAGGAGACCATAGACTTCCTAAGCTAGCTTTAAATTCCAGCCAAAACCACCTAAGGCTTAAACGAGGTTGGTATAAAGACACTAGGGCCTGGTTAAACCATTGGGAGATTGACGAGAATGTTGCATTGCAAAACATTAATAACATTAAAAAAAAATTACTTCTAAGTTCAAAGAAAAAATGTGGTGTGAGAAAGATTTAGCAGCTAAAAGAAAATTAAGATATTATAAGGAGGTCATCAACCCCACCCTAGAAGATCAAAAGTATCTCTTTGTTTTAACTAGCTCAAAGAAGAAAATTAATATAGCCAAGATTAGAACGAACTCTCATGAGCTCCATAGTGAAACAGGTCGTTGGAAAGTTCTTAAAACACCATGGATGGAAAGGATCTGCCATCTCTGTGAGAATATGAACATCGAGGATGAAAATCACTTCCTTTTAGAGTGCCCCGAGTACAACCACATTAGAGCTCAATTTCATAATCTTTGTTACAATACTGACCTTCCTAGCCTTTTAAGATGTCAAAATTATAGTGAGCTCGGGAGGCTTCTCTCCAAGTTTTTTGAGCATAGGAATAAAATCTTAAATCAAACTAAATAACTCTTTTCTTTAGATCCGATAGACCAAAGATTGGTCGTCTGAGTAGACGTTAACCATCATCATCATCATCAATAATCATCAAGATATTATTAAAATTTAAAAAATATAAAAATTAAATAAATTATAATTATAATTCATTTCATATAATATTTATTTATAAAATAATATTTTTTAATTAAAAATTAAAATTTTTAATTAAAAAAATCGTAGTTGAGAGTGTAAGCTTCTGTGATCCATAACATTTTAATTATAAATCTTTCAGGAAATCACATAAGAAATTTTGGATTTCCCAAAATTATTATCATTAAAATAAAAAAATCGTAATTATTATTAAAAATATATATGGTAAAATATTTTATAAAAAGTATATTTTTGCTATTTACTTAATAATTATAAAAAATAAAATTAAAATTCCGAAACACATCAATCGATATATTCATATATAAATAAAAAACAAAGTGCTTTATTTAGCTATCTAATCTACTTGATGTAACGCATCATCAACCGCATAGGCACACAACCCAACAACCTAAATGGCCGCTTCGTACGAATTTATAAAATGGTCCCGCTGCACCATATCAAGAAAATGCCTCCTCCTTTTGGAGACACTACGTTATCTTTAACCCTTCTTTTTTATGAACAATTTATAAATTACGTGTGACAATTATTTATTTTTTTATTTGTGAGGTGAACTCGAATTGAATTATTGATATTAACCTCTTGCGTGAGGGTTAAGTTAAGTTGAATGAGAATTTTTAAAAATAATAAGACTAGCATAATCATATTTATTATTAACGTGGATGATATATATAAAACTATATTTTTAAATCTGGTGGATATAGGTGGATAGGTTTTAATGGACTTAAATGGACATAGATTTAATATTAATAAAATATAAAAATACAATAATAATAATTATATTATAAAATATTATTAAATATATATTATTAAATTATAAATACGATAATAATTATAGTAATTATAATGAGATTAATATTGAACCTAAAAAATTAATAATACAAATCGTTTGGATTAATATTGGTAAGGTAAGTGATTATTAATATTATAAATCTTATCAATAATATTATATTTTAGGAATATCACTTGTAGATTAGTAAACCTAAGGGATTTATATTATAAACTCAAGGCTCTAATAAACCCAAGGGATTAATACTAAAAACCCAAGGTAGTATTATTAAACCCAAGGGATTTATAATATAAACCCAAGGTATATAAACCCTAAGATAAATATGATAAACCCTAAAATAAACAAGGTTGACCATGGTTAACCAAGATTGATTTTCATATTGAGACAATCTTTGTCACAATATGACCATTATTATCACCCATGGTTGACCATTGTTGATTTCCAAATTGAGAAAATATTTGTCACAACGCGATATTTGAGCGTGGTTGACCATGGTTGATTGATTTCATACAACGCATATGACCATGGTTGATCCAGACTTATATAGGAACACAATATAATACAGATATAAAAATAAACACAAAGATGCAGAAAAAATAAACCTCCATTTCATTAATATCAAAGAACCGAAATATGCTTACATATAGAATGTAAATAAACTAGCTCGGGTGATTGTAGCTTATCTTTGAGAAGATATGTGGCAGACACATACCTCTGAATTGTGTTGCAATGAGGCTCAAAGACCTATTTATTATTGAGAAATAATGGAAAACCCTAAACATCCAAAAACCTAACCCTAGCAGATGAATCACCAAAACTATGGGCCCCAATGGGGTAAATTGGTACATCAACTTCCCAATGTCGTAACTTTGGCATACGATCTTCGTTTGATGTGCACGATACCTCGTTAGAAATATATATCTGAGCAATACAACTTTTAGATTGCAAACATATTTCAAAAACTCGTGTTTTCCTGTTTTCCAAAAAAACATCATTTAGGGCCTCAGAACGGCTCCGGAAGTTCCGGACCTGAAAAAATGTGAAAAATAATAAACTGTGCTACAATTAAAGAAATTGAAAAACTGAAAGAAACAATGGTGGGGGTCCAAGTGGAATAGGAGGGTGGCCACCAATATCCACCTAGATCTGTAATCCCCCCTTAGGGAGAAATGGTCCCCGTTGCATTGAGTGCCTCCACGAGATGGGAAAAGTTCTACTGAACTTGGTCACTTGTGAGCCACTTCCCTTGGTGCAGGAGTTAACCAACTTTGACAACTAGATACAGTTGGATATTCTCTTAGCGAATGTTCTTTATCTGCATGTCCATGATCCGATTAGTTGTGGCATGTTCCATGTCGTGTGGGTTTAGATTAGATGGTGTGAGTTGTTCTAAAATGTCTGATGTGTCCAGTAATGGTGGAAAGTATGTTCGAAGGCTGTCCATATTGAAAAGAGGGTGAAAGAAAAGGAATGGTTGAATGTTGAGCTCAAAATAATTATCCCCTACAACCTTATTCATGGTGTAAGGCCCATATCGGATCAGGTGAAACTTGTGGTGGGGCCAAGTGAGGTGCTTCTTCAACAAATGTAACCAAAACACTGTTACCGATGAAATAGGTAACCTCACCTCAAAACGGGAACTCTAGCCCAAAAAGACTCAAAAAACATGAAAAAACACCCAAAAAACAAAAAAAGTGTATTCCAGAACGCACTTGGGTTTTTTTGAAGGTCAAATTTTAACATTTTATAAAATTATGCTAAAAACAAAATTGTTTCTTGAAAAAAGGATTGAAAAAACACCTTCAAAACAAAATGAGTCGATGCTGGAATAACAAAAAAAAAGAATTGTGTCATATTTTTGGCATTTTTAAAAATAGAAATAACATTTTTTAATTTTTAAAATTCAAACATTAAAAAAAACCTAAAATTTAAGAAAAAAAATAAATTTAAAAAATAAAAACATTTTAAAGCTTAAAATTTAAAAATATATAGGAATAAAAAATAAAAATAAAAACAAAATAAGAATTTTAATTCAAACATTAAAAAAAACCTAAAATTTAAGAAAAAAATAAAATAAAATTGAAGATTAAAATTTCAAAATATATAGAAATAAAAAAATAAAAATAAAATAAAAATAAAAAAAACAAGTTAAAAAAAAAAGAAATTATAAAAAATAAAATATAGAAATTAAATTTAAAAAAGAAAAAGAAAATGTTTATTAAATTTAAAAATTAAATTAAATTTTAAAATAAAAAATTAAATTTAAAGAAATATATAAAAAAAAAAAAAAAAAAACATTATTGAAATTAAAAGTAAAAAAATGAAAAATTAATTAAAAATAAAAAATGAAAAATACAATACAATAAAAATATTAAATTTAAAAAAAATATATATTAAAAAAACAAATAGATTTTAAAAAATAAATTAAATTTAAATTATAAAAAATAATATATATATATATATATGAACTTAAATTAGAAATATATATATTAGATTTTATATATTAGATTTTATTTATTAAATTTTAATAAATAAATGAATAAACAAATAAATTTTGAAATAAAAAATAAATTTTAAATATAAAGAAAAAAAATATATAGTTAAAATAAAAAGTTAAAAAACTTTAAAAATCAATTAAAATTGAAAAATTGAAAAAAATATATTAAATAAAAAATAAAATAAAAAACAAATTAATTTGAAAATATTAAGTTTAATTAAAAAAAATGTAATTTTAAATACACAATTTTAATTGAAATAAAAAAATATAAAATTTTATGTAATTAAAAAAATAATAATAAAAAATTAAAAAATTAAAAAAAAATATGAAATTCAAATAAATTAAAAAATACAAAATTTACTAAATTTTAAAAAATTAAATGAAAAAAATAAACATAAAATTTAATAATAATAATAATAAAATATGAAAAAAAAAACAATTAAATAAAAAAAAACAAAATTTAATAAAAATTGTTAACAAAATTTAAAAAAAATAAAAAATGAATAAAATAAAAAAATAAAATAAAATAAACAAAACAAATTAAAACAAATTAAATTTCAAATATAAAAATTAAATAAAAAAAATAATTTTAAATTTTTTGAATTTAAAAAAAAAATTTAAAAAAAAATAAAACTAAAAAAAATATTAAAAATTAAAAAAATAAAAAAAGAATTTTTTGATCGTGGTGGTGCTGCCAATCAGCCTCTCGCCCAGGTGGCGGGGGAGGCCGACCGCTGGGCGGGAGGCTGATTCCGGGAATCGCTCTCCCGCGCCGGGAGGCCGATTCTGGGAATCGGCCTCCCACGGCGGGAGGCCGATTCCGGGAATCACTCTCTCGCGTTGGGAGGCTGATTCCGGGAATCGCCCTCCTGCGGCGGGAGGCCGATTCCGGGAATCGCCCTCCCGCTACGGGAGGGCGATTCTCGGAATCGGCCTCAGGGCGATTCTCGGAATCGGCATCCCGCCCCAGGAGGGCGATTCCCGGAATCGGCCTCCCGCCCAGGTGGCGGCGGAGGCCAGTCGCTGGGCGAGCGGGGGGCTGTATGCAGCCTCCCCACCCGTCCAGCGGCCGACGTCCACCGCCACTTGGGCGGGAGGCCAATTGGCGGCGCCACCACGATCAAAAATTTCTTTTTTATTTTTAATTTTTTTAAATTTTTAATATTTATTTTTTTTAATTTGATTTTTTTTTTTAATTCAAAAAATTTAAAATTATTATTATTTTTTTAATTCAAATTTTTTATTTTAAATTTAATTTTTTTTTATTTTTTAATTTTTTTTAAAAATTTAATATTTTAGATTAATTATTTTTTTAAATTTAAAATTTATTTATTAAATTTATTAAATTTTAATTTAATTTAATTTTCTTTTTTTAATCTTTTAGTTTATTTAGTTTTTCATTTTTAAAATTTATAAATTGTTTCATTTAAAAAAAAAATAGTAAATATATGGATATTTGTTTTTTAATTATTTCCACGTGGTTTTTTTAATTTTTTTATTTTTTAATGATAGTTTTTTATTTTTTATTTTAATTTTCTTTTTCAATTTTAAATTTTGTTTTGTTTTGTTTTTTTGTTTTTTTTTTTAATTTGTTTTTTTGTTAATTTTAAAATTTGTATTTTTTTTTCTTCTTCTTATTATTTTTTTAATTTAAATTTTTAAATTTAATTTTTAATTTTTTGTATTTTTTTTTAATCTAAATTTTAATTTTGTAATTTAAATTAATTTTAAATTTTCTATTTAATTTTTATTTATTTATTTATTTTTTAATTATATGGTTTTTTTTAATAACTTAGAAAAAAATGTTTTTGATGTTTTTTATTTTAATTTTTTTGGTTAATTTTTGTTTTTTTCTTTAAATTATGTGTGTTTTTTTTTCAAATTTTGTCATTTCTTTTGATATAATTTTTGAATTTTTTTGTTTTTTTTTTTTTAAATTTATTTTTGTTTAAATTTTTTATTTTTACGAGTTAATTTTGTTTTTTTTCACATTTTTATTGTTTTTATATATATATTTTTTATCTAAGTTTTGTGTTTTATTACCAACATGAAAATCACCACTCTAAAAAAAAAGGTTGATGCTACATCAATACATTTCAAAATTAGCATGAAAATCACCGCTCTAAAAAAAAAAAGTTGATGCTGCATCAATACGTTTCAAAATTAGCATGAAAATCACAAACATTTTAAAACAAATATTCATACTTCATAAATAAAAATATTAGTGTCAAAAATGTGCTCCGAAAAAAAGAAGGTGATTCTGCATCACCACTTTTCAAAATCGGGTGCTTTTTATGCTACCAAAAAAAAGTAGGTAACAGTGCAGTTACCTATTTCATTGGTAACAATGTTCAAATTTTTTTGTCCTACTTAGAACTTGTGTGGAACTCAATGTTGATCGCGTTGCTACTTGTACTTAGCATTGGCTCTGTCCAATATGTCATGGACCTGCTGGTGGATGTGTTTAGTGCACTCAATGAAGTTGTTAGCCCTGACAACTTCACACCAGACATGAGCCGAATCTGCCTAAGTAGCTACAATCGGTATGTCCACATCAATGGGACATAGTGGTTGGAAACCAAACCCCACTTGAAAGTGGTTGTGGCCAGTTGAGTTATGGATAGATCTATTGTAGTTGTGGTGGATATAGGGGAGGATTTCATCGCATGTGCGTAGATGCTTCAAATTGTACATCCAAAAAATGTGTACGATCATCCTGTTGACGACCTCTGTTTGGCCATCAGTTTGGTGGTGGAAACTCGTGGACTCGGTGAGCTTGGTATCTAGTATCGATCAAAGACTTGACCAAAATTTACTTAGGAACCTTCTATCCTAATATGAGGTAGTGGATTGGGAGATCCAAAAGTGTACCCACACTCGTTCAAAGAAGAGCTTAACAATGTGTTGAATTTAGATAACCGTGGTGTTCTTGCTTGATGCACTTTTACTTCAATCTTTCTTAGGCTCGATAAAAAACAGTAATCACATAAACATGAAAGTAAAATGCTGATAGAACACAATAATAGATCAATAGAAGACAAGCCAAATATAGATCAGATTTACAATTCCTTTTGTCTAGCAAAGATATGAGATATTGTTGCTTACGGAAGTCAACAAGATGCTTCAATCAACAAGGTCTTTCTCAGTCAGCCAATCCTACATGTGTCACATCCACATCCCTCAAAGACAGCTCATCACAAGTCAACACTAGTCAACCCAAAGATAACGCAGAAAATTCAACGCATGCAACAGCAGAAAAGTTAATGCAGCAAATTAGGGCTTCGGTCAAACAACCCAAAATTCCTTGATTTTAGTGCCCAGCTATAAGACCTCCTAAAATAGGATTTTTAGCAGAGGTTTAAGGTCAAAAGACCAAGGGTTGACCACGATCAATGTTGGTCAACGTTGCAACAAAAAGCCCTAGATAGATCTGCAGAAAACAACAGCTTCACTCCACACATGTGAGGGGAAAAGGGCCTCCAAAGGCTATCAATCCAATTATATCACGCTGAGAGAATGTGTGATGAGATGATGATGAAATGACCTCCAAGTCTCTCCAGTTTATATCCATCAATGAGGGTGCGTGACACATATATTAGGCATGTGAGCCTACATTACAAATCTAGCCAACCTTGCACATGTGGAAAATAAATTCAAAATAAATTTTCTTCTCATCCAATCAAGATGATCTTTAGATAAATCTTGGACCTCTCCGAAAGAGGAATCCAACAAAAATATGACCATTTTCATATGAGTAGCGCAACATGGAATTTAGACCTAGTTGCCCAAAATTAACACAATGGCTTCTCCTATGATACTCTTCTTGAAAGTCGCCAATATATCCATCTTAGAAAATCTTTCCATGACCACAAATACACAATCATTACCATGCTTGCTAGAAGGGAGGCCAGACATATAGTCCATGGATATGGATTCCCATGGTTTTCTAGGAGTAGGAAGAGGAGTGTACAAGTCTTGCTTCTTGCTGGTTGGCTTGGCGATGGCACCGGCAGTGCAAGATCTGATATTTTTCTCAAAATCTTGTCGGAGTTTTGGACAATAAAATTAAATTTATAGTACAACCAACTTTTTATCCACAATAAAGTGTCTTGCGACCTGACCATAGTGCGTCGTCCAAATCATGTTGGCACAATCACTTGAAGGAACATAAAGGTCACCCATGTAGCATAATAATGCATCATGGAGATGGAAATCAGGAACTTGCTTTCCATCTATTAGCATCTGGTATCTGGAGGCGAACCCTGGACCATTTTTGTATAGTTGTGACCATCTAGAGGTCTCGTGGCCACAAGAGTTGAGAACAATATTCAATGCTGCAATTGGGGTTCGCCTGAGGCAGTGATCCAAATCTTCTAACTTCAATGATGTATATAGAATTTCATATAAAAGAGCATATTAATCAAGTAACTTAACTCATGAATAAGAAGCAGAAATCATAAAGAAACCATGAGATCAAAGGCAAACAAATGATTTGATTATATATTTCACCCAATGTGGGCTATGTCTCCGAGCCCTACTCAAAGTGGGGAGGCCTTAATTCATTAAATGGCATTAAAGAAATTAGTTACAAGTGTATTTACAAAAATGACCCTTATACCTCCAATTTTGATTATGGCCTGAAAATGGAGACCTCTGTTGGAGAAACAGACTGCACATTGAATTCCTAGCATGGAAGCACAAAAAGATGACTAAAAAATTATCAAATTGTGACACTGGAACCTCATGCCCTCTAAGGGAATCTTTTCAACATCTAAATAGATCCCTCGCTCATGGTTCCGCTGCCCATGGCTGCTCTACCCTCCGTTGGTCTGGTTCGAATGGCAGAAGTGAGGTTTAAATATAAGTGTTAGGTGGATTGGCCAAGGTATGGGTCGTTGGCCCCATGGTAAGTCTTGAAGGATTTATTAGGGGTGGACATTGTTCAAACCCTGCCCACCCCATACTTGGTGTGAAATCATTTTGGAAATGTAGCTCGAATCTTAATATGTCAAAGGTTAGGTTGAATCTTGTAAGGTTTCACTGGAGGTTTGGATGATTCCATTTGGAGCTGCCCGAGTGGTGGGTTGGCATACCAAGCTAGGTAGGTTCAATCCGTGCCAACTCCACTCTATATTTATGTCATATGGTTGGTTGTGTTAATGGTTGGCGGGTTCACCACTGAGTTATATTTAACATATATATATGAATATGTCGTGGGTTGTTAGGATTTTAACACCTTCCAACCTTAATTGATTTTTAATATTAACCAATATTGTTTGGTCATTTGGGGGATGGGAGGGTTGGCAACCCGCCACCCCATAAATATATAATTTTTATTTTTCTTAACCATATAGTTAAAAATTCATCCCTGGAAATTAAGGGTTGTTAAATGAATTAAGGAGGCAACAAATTCTCCTTTTCCGACTGTCGTTTTCCATGTGTCAGGACTTTTACAAATTGTTGCCTCGTTAGTCACTGCCACTTGGCCATGTTTGACCAGAAATTTCGCCAGCTATAACTTGAGCATATGAACTTGGATTTGAGTGTCGTTCACACCATTGGAATCAGGGCGAATATCACTATGATCTAGTCCTAGCTTAACTTTCATCCGATGAATTTTATTTTTGAGCTATTTTCAAGGCCACTTCTATTTCTAGATCAATCTAGATCATTCCTCCCTACTAATGAGCTTTTGGACTGCCAAAAGATTTATTAGTCAATTAGAAAGTGAGGGACTGTTTCCCTCACTTTATCCTTTTCCATCCATCAAGCCTTGATTGGATGCATTCCTTTGAAACCAATACGAAGGTACTCCACGTCTCACCATTTTCAAGTTCTAGTATTCATGTAGAGAATGATGTCCTTTGGTAGCTTGTCCAAGTATTTTGGTGCAAAATCTTCCATTGTAGGAACCTATGTGTTGTGTAACCAGCTTCAAAAATAGAAGAAAAGAGATATCAACGCCTTAGAAATAAGCCACTTCGAGGGGGCAACCTCCAATACATTACATAAATGCACAATTCTTGGATGATACAATTTACAAAACCTCCTTTCTATATGTAGGAGTCCATGGGGCCATAATGTAATCCTAGTGGGCCACAATGTAATCCTAGCCGACCTAACAATAATAATTTAAGGGCACAATAATAACAAAATGGGGGTTACAAGGGTGCAATAATAACAATAAGGGGGTTACACTAACAAAAATAAGGGACTATACTAGTAATATAGGGACCTAACATGCCCCTCTCCTTCAAAAAAAGTGTTGTCCTCAACGCTTGAGTAGCTCTGGGTGCTTTTGTATAAAATTCTTATCCTCCCATGTAGAATCTTCAGTGGGTAAGTTCTTCCACTTGATGAGATATTCTGAAATTGATCGATTCCGTAGTTGTCGAGTTCTTGTTTCCGTGACCGCTTCCAGTTCCAATATGATTTTTCCTTCCTCATCAAGTTCTGGAAATATTGTTTGAACTGGAATATTTTCACCTATAACCTTCTTTAAGCACGAAACATGGAAAATTGGATGTACTCGCGAAGAAGCAGGAAGCTCCAATTTGTATGCCATAGTACCAATATTTTGCAACACCTTGTAAGGACCATAGTACTTTGGCGATAATTTATTATCCTTTGTAGCTTGCTTGAGGGACATTTGTTTGTATGGTTGTAGCCGTAAAAATACCCAATCTCCTACATCAAAACTTCTCTCGCTGCGATGTTGATCTGCCTGTCGTTTCATTCGATTTTGTGCCAAATTCAGGTTATCCTTTAAGAGTTGGAGAACTTCTTGCTGATGCTCGATGTGATCTTCCACTGCTTGAACCTTCGAATTTTCCCTTAAAGATGATGTGATGGATGGTGGATGATATCCATGAAGTGCCATAAATGGGGTCATTTTTGCTGCAGTATGGAAGGAAGTGTTATACCACCATTCAACGAGAGGTAACCACTTGACCCATTGTGTTTGTTTATCGGATACAAAACAACGAAGATATCCTTCCAAACATTTATTTACTATCTCAGTTTGACCATCGGATTGAGGATGATAAGATGAGCTATGAGCTAATTGAGCACCCAAACAAGAAAATAACTCCGTCCAAAAATTTCCAGTAAAAATGGGATCTCTGTCGCTCACAATAACCCTTGGGTTTCCATGTAGCTTTTGAGTTGTGTCCATAAATGTAGTAGCAATTGTACTTGCTTTAAATGGATGAGATAATGCACAAAAGTGTGCATACTTGGTAAGTCTATCAACTACCACCATGATGACACTCTTTCCTTCGGACTTAGGTAAACCTGTGATAAAATCCATTGAAATCTCCTCCAACGTTGACTTGGAATGGATAAAGGTTGTAGAAGTCCCGGGGTCTTAATTGTCTCAACTTTATTCTGCTGGCAAACCAAACATTCCGCCACAAACTTTTGAATATCAGATTTAAGGCCATCCCAAAAAAATCTTTCTTCACCCTGTGGTAAGTTTTTAAAAATCCTGAGTGTCCTCCTAAAGGAGAAGTGTGCAATTCCAGAAGAATATTTTGTTTTAGTTGGGAATTATTACAAAGATATAAGCGATCTTTGTACCATAAGGAATCATTTTTCCAACTAAATGTATCAGATGTACTAGGATCTTGCTGCAACTTTGAATGAGTGTCCATACATCTTTGTCCTTCTTCCATTCATCTCTTGCTTCAGTTATCCAATCTGGTTGGATAATAGAAATGGCGCAAAGCAATGCTTCCACCTCTTCATTCTTTCTTGAGAGTGCATCTGCAACAACATTAAGCTTTCCTTTTTTGTAGATTATTTCAAAATCATAACCCAACATCTTTGTGACCCATTTTTGCTGCTCTTCTGAAGATAGTCTTTGTTCCAAAAAATGTTTAAGACTATCATGATCAGTTTTTACCTTGAAGTGTCTTCCCATTAGGTAATTTCGCCATTTCTTTAGTGCATACAGTATTGCTAACATTTGCTTCTCATAAATAGGTTTTTGTAATTACTTTCCTTTGATTGGGTGACTTTCAAAAGCAATGGGTCTTCCTTCCTGCATTAAAACAACACCAATTCCATTTCCTGAGGCATCACATTCCACAATAAAGTTTTTGTGAAGTCTGGCGTAGCTAAGACCGGTGCTAGGCACATTGCCTCTTTAAGATGTTCAAAGGCCTTAGTTGCTTCAGGAGTCCATGAAAATGCATGTTTCTTCAATAATGTTGTTAGAGGTGCTGCTATTCTCCCATAATTCTTAACAAACTTGCAATAATAGCCTGTTAACCCGAGAAATCCTCGCAACTGCTTTATCGTCTTGGGGACTTTCCATTCCTTAATGGCTTTAATTTTGTTAGGGTCTACTTTAACACCCTTGTGAGATATAATATGACCCAGATATTCCACCTCTTGTACTCCAAAGAAACATTTGGATGTTTTTGCATATAATTGTTTCTCCTGCAATAGTTTGAGCACCCTGTCAACATGTTGAACATGATCCTTCCAAGACCTGCTGTAGATTAGTATATCCTCAAAAAATACTAGCACAAATTTTCTAAGGAAGGGTTTGAAAATGGAATTCATCAACCCTTGAAATGTAGAAGGTGCATTGGTAAGGCCAAAAGGCATGACCAAAAATTCATAATGACCCTCATGAGTTCGAAATGTTGTTTTTGGAATATCTTCGATCTTCATTCTAATTTGATGATATCCTGAACGAAGATCCAACTTGGTAAAATAAATTGCTCCATGTAATTCATCCAATAATTCATCAATCACAGGAATGGGAAATTTGTCTTTAATGGTGAGCTTATTGAGCTCCCTATATTCCGGACACATTCGCCATGATCCATCCTTCTTGTGTACCAATACTACAGGAGCAGAGAAAGAACTTTGACTAGGTTGAATTATACACGCCTCTAACATTTCTGCAATCATACGTTCAATTTCGCTCTTTTGGAAGTAAGGATATCTATAAGGCCTGATGTTTGGAGGAACACTTCCTGGAATCAAATGAATAGCATGATCATGATCACGAATGGGTGGGAGTCCTTTGGGAGTTTCAAACACCTTGGAATGATTGTCCAAGACTTGTTGGAGATCTGCAGAAATAGATGATTTTGATGTCGGAACTTCTAGTAAGCATAATTGTGCAATTACGCCTCGTTGTTCTTTCTTTAGAAGCTTTGCCATGACATTAGAGCTTATTATCCTTCTTGGCTTCCCTTCAATACCCCGTAATTCGACTTCCTTTCCTTCTGAAAAAAATTTCAAGAAAAGTTCTTGAAAATTAAAAGCTACCGTCCCCAAAGATTGTAACCATTGTACTCCTAGTACAACATCAGCACCTCCCATAGGAATGGAAAGCATTGGACTAGTCAGCACATATTCCCCCATGGTTAGCTTGATGTTATTGCATTTTCCAGAACAATTTATAGTTCCTCCATTTGCAACCATCACTTGACATTCTGGTGCTGGGTATAGGAAACAATTTAATTCCTTGGCTACCTTACAATGAATAAAATTATGGGTGCTACTTGAATCAATCAACACTATTACCTTTTTCTTCTTGATTTGTCCTTGTATCTTGAGAGTTTGAGGAGTGGTAATTCCTGCCAGTGCATTACACGATATGGTCGGATTCATTTCTTCCTCTTCTAGGGTTGGTTCCTGGTGTATATCCTCTTCTTGTTCATTTTCTTCTTCCTCTTCACAATCTGTGTAAAATAATTTCTTCTCATCACACTTATGACCTTTAGTGTATTTGCTATCACAACTGTAGCAAAGCCCTTTTGCTCTTTTTTCTTCCAATTGTTGTGGTGTCAACCTTGTAGGTTGTGGAAATCTAGGCGTAGAAACACTTTCTTCTTTATAGAATTGAGTGGTAGGCTTCCTTGTCGCCATAATTTTACATTCAAATTTTCTTGTCAACCTGAATGCCTTCTCGAGCCATGGCCAGAAACTCCGGCCCGGAAGCCATTTCATGTTCGTAGTTATCCTTTAAATTTTTATAGAAGGGTCAATCTGTGATCCTGCGGAATATGGGGGAGTTACCCTTATATTCAATTTTTGGAAGTCCTCAATGTGCTGCCCCACTAAACCCTTTTGTTTGAGATTTATCAATTGGCTAAAGAAGGTGTTGCTCTTTGTATCCTCATAATGTGCTATCATTTCCTCCGTAAAAATTGACCAAGTGACATTTTTTTACGGGAGCAAAGCCATCGATACCATACAAATGTATTTTGTTCTAAATGTAAAGTTGCAATGCGTACCTTTTGTGTGTTTTGCACGTTATGGAGATCAAAATGTTGCTCCATCTGTAGTATCCATGTTACAGGATCCTTTCCATCAAACTTCCTCATATCCATTTTTGGAATATGGTGGTTCTTCCCGCCAACATTAGAGTTTATGAAATCACGATTAACATTTATTTTGTTCTCATCATGAGGTTATTCTACTATCTTTTCACCATTAGGAAACATTTCATGTATCAACTTTGTCAAATCTTCGATGTTTGATTTTAGATCATCCATCTTAGCTTCCATGCCAGCTTCCATGCCATCCATCTTAGCTTCTACTCCATCCATCTTAGCTTCCACACCATCCATCTTAGCTTCTACACCATCCATCTTAGCTTCCACGCCATCCATCTTAGCTTCCACGCCTTTCTTCAAACCGTCCATCTTCACTTCCACGCCATCCATCTTAGCTTCCATGCCTTTCTTCAAACCGTCCATCTTCACTTCCACACCTTTCTTCAAAACTTCCATTTCATTTTTTTTGCTCTTTCGAAAGTGAAATAAATTGCACTTGCTCTTGTAATTTTGATAGATCATCTTGCAATTCTTCATCTTCATGAGTCATGGTAGAGCCTTCTAAAGGCTTAATGGGTGTTGAATTCTTTTTAGGCTTATTTTAGAACCAATATTGATACCTTTTGCTTGCTTTGAAGGAGCTCAATAATTGAAATTAGACCTCTCTTGTATTACAGAAAATCTTCAATATATGAAAGTCAGCCTTGTAGTAGCCCGTTGAAGCTTCTTTCAAATTCCATAGGTCTGATCTAATTTGGATTCCCCAAGACAAAGTTATGTCCAATCTCCCACAATGACCTAATTTTGGACTGGTTCAGTAGAGAAAACTTGTAGGACTTGCCACGTGTCACTGTTTCATCCTTTGTCTCTGAAATTGATAGCCAAGAAACTAGAGTCCGTGTAATTGCGACCAATTTTTACAGCACTCAAATCCATTGCCTAGAGAGAGAGTTATTGAACTTTTCCCACGATCACCTCTTTGAGATGAAATTCAGGAGCCTGAAAAAGCACTACCTTCCACAGATCATATCTCCAAAAATATTGTGAACCAAGCTCTGAAATTTTTTGAAAATTTCCTCGGGATTTCATTTTACTTTTCATATGAATTTCAGATTTTGAACCTTCGTAGAAAAAAATTTATAGCGAAAATTCCACGATGACCTGTTTAGGAGCTTGAAAAAAGACCTAACTTCCACAGATGATATCTCCGAAAATATTGCGAACCAAGCTCTGAAATTTTTAGAAAATCTTCCTCGGGATTTCAGCTTCGCACCCTAAAACTTTCAGCTTCTGAAACTTCGTAGAAAAAACGTTATAGCGAAAATGCCACGATGACACATTTTGGAGCAGCAGAAACCCTAGAACCCAAAGCTCTGGTACCAAATGTTGTGTAACCAGCTCCAAAAATAGAAGAAAAGAGATATAAAATCCTTATAAATAAGCCACTTTGAGGGGAAACCTCCAATACATTACATAAATGAACAATTCTTGGATGATACAATTTACAAAACCTCCTTTCTATATATAGGAGTCCATGGGGCCATAATGTAATCCTATTGGGCCACAATGTAATCCTAGCCGACCTAACAATAATAATTTAAGGGCACAATAATAACAAAATGGGGGTTACAAGGGTACAATAATAACAATAAGGGGGTTACACTAACAATAATAAGGGACTATACTAGTAATATAGGGACCTAACACTATGCAACCTCTTCGGTGTCCATGACTAATGGAGGCTCATAAAGCTTCAAGTTTTCAATGTTCACCACTTAGTACATTTTCATGTATGTTGGTAAATTGAGACGAAAAGCATTGTCTCAAATCTTCTCTAATATGGTGAATGGGACATATCGAATTGGTTGCAACTTCTTTCCTTCCCATTTCATTCTTTCTTTATGGATCAAGAGCCACACTTTTTCCAAAATCTGGAATTTGTGATTGACTCGGTGCTTGTCATGCTGACCTTTGTATCGAGCTTGAATTTCCTCCAACTACTCCTGCACTACCTTGTGAATCCTTTGTATCCTCTGAATGAGCTTCCATTCTTTGTCCCTATCATCTCACCCACTGGAATATTTATATCTCCCAAATACCATGTCTAAGGGATCCTTTTGAAAATAGCCAAAGAATGTCTTGAATGAATGAATGCACTACCCGGTTGTATGCATGTGGTACATAAGGAAGTTGCTCATTCCAGAACTTGGGATTCTTGCCACAATAGTCTCAGAGCCTAAGTGTATCACTATGCGGTTGAAAACCTTTGTTTTTCCATCATTCCATGGATGAAATGTCTTTCTCCTCTTCAACTTGGTTCCCATGATTCTCCAAAAAATCGTCCAAAAATCTCCAAGAAAACGAGAGTCTTGATCAGACACAATGGATGTAGAAAACCCAAAGTGGACCCATACAAATTGAAAGAAGAGATGAGCAGGATACTTTGCAGTGAGTTGCTTCTTACAAGTCATTAAGACACACATTTTTGTAAATAGAACCACTATAATGACATACAAATACTCATGACCTCTTCTAGACAAAGTAAAATTGCCTACAAAATCCATTGACACGCTTTCCAATGGACGACTCGGAATAGGGAGTGGTGTGTAGAGCCCTAATTTTCTATTAGCGTGCTTGAAAACTGAACACAACAAGCATCCCTTTACATATATATTCACAACATTTTTCATGCGAGGAAAATAAAAAAAAACCTCTTTAAATGACAAATTATCTTTTACACCAAAATGACATGACACAAGAGAGGTATGTGCCTCTCTGATTACATGTATCCTTTCATTGGTGGGAATACAAAGTTTTCCAAGATGGTGCAACAATTTTCCGTGTAAGTTATACTTATCCACCTACGATCCACGTGTCAGGTTTTCATAAATCTCCTCAAAATCATCATCATCAACATACTAATCAACATAAATTTGAAAAGATAAAGAAGAATTTTTCAAAACTATAGATGCAGAAAAAGGAGAGCGAGAAATCATATCTGAAACTTTATTGTTGGTGCCCATTGTTGGTTCCCTTCTTGTATTTTATTACCAAGTGAATTTTTTTAAGGGATCCCATCCATATGAAATGACGTGCTTGTTGAAGCTTGGTCTACGACTTCAATTACTGCAAGGGATAGTGATCTATGTGAATGATGGTCTCCTTACTGATAAAATAATGTTTCCACTTCTTCACGCTTTGTACCAAGGCATACAAGTCCTTTTCATATGCAGGATAGTTCACCACAACTTGGGAGAATGTATCTGAATGGTAACATATAGGTTTAATTTTCTACATCAACACTGCTCCCATGGCATACCCACTAGCATCTGTCTCAATCTTTAAAGGTTGTTGGAGGTTAGGTAAGGCCAAAAATGGTGCGGTACTGATTTTTTCTTTCAGTGTATCAAAGGATTTATGATGCTTTCCTCCCCACTGAAATTTTTTCTTCACACTTTTCAATACATGTAAGGGGGATGAAATGACAAAGAAGTTGGAAATTAACCTTCTCCAATAGTGTATTGCACTCAAAAATCTAAGAAAATTTGTAACATTAGTGGGTTTAGGCCACTTTATAGTCACAAAAAGTTTTGACGATCTATTTTCAATTGTCCACCTCCAACAATATGACCTAGGTAAACCAAAGAGGTTTTTCAAAAAATCAATGATCTAAGTGTCAGTATTTAGCTCAAAATTGAAAGTGCTCAGAAATTCTTCGAACTTGAACATCTGGATAGAGATTGTCTCCGAGATTCCAACGCAACTCATTTCATCAAATTCTGAGTTCGTATGAGGGAATTATGGCATGATGTTCATTTTACCAAATAGACAAAAACCTAGCAGAACAGGTACAGGGATGATGTGGCAAGTCCAGTCAGATTCACAGAGAATATTCTCCAGAAATAGCCAATGATATTTTGCCAAGTGGCACCATTGGATTTGCCAATGTTGAATAGGAAGGGAAATTTTCTATCCTAAGTCTAAGGCTGAATTTAATATGGTACAATAATATTATTTTTTATTAATGTGCAGTATGAGCCAATGGGGAAGGGCCACATGGCATGCCACGTGCCTCCCCCCCCCCCGTGGCATGGAAAGTGGGATGGAAATTTATATATATTAAGGTTGAAACATTATGGATTGGCGCATATATATATATATATATATATATATATATATATATATTATTTAAGCCTAAGCTTGAAACCTTACACTGATGGATCTAACCAACTCTAGAGGCGCTCTACAACAAGTTAGCGAGAGGCTACTTTGGTGGCAAACCAAAGCATATGGCAGAACCATTAAAATTACAGACAAAATTTATGTGGTGGGGTCGGGGTGGAACCCACGACCTCACCCATGCCACCACAACACATTACCACCTCTCCTGTACCATGGGTCTTAACCGATATGATTGTCATTACCATTTGAAGTTAATGTGCCAGAGTTTTGGGGTCCAGAGGGGGCCGACCCCCTCCCATGTTTTCAATCGTGGAGAGAAGGAGCTAAAGAACTGACCAACAGAGATATTTAAAACTATATTAGTACTAACACAATGTAATAATCCAGATTAAGTGTTAACTAATCCAAGATTAGTTTCTAAACCGAAATTTGCACTAATGATCATTAAAGTGCGCTTATCTTAAATTAATTACAATTTAATACGGTGGCGGAGATAGCAGAGGCACATTTTTAGGAATAATTGCCAAAATTAGCAATGTTAACTGGCGAAACTCTAGTTTTGGAAGAGAAATACTAGGAAAACTTGTTTGTGCCATAACTCATGCAATTTTCGACCAAAATGAGCTTAGGAAGAGTCATTTCTGGTAGATTTTGATGTTTTGGAGCCATTGGCGTAGGTTGGATAGGAAACGGGAGACTGTAAACAAGAATTTTTCACATTTGAAGATAATACAAAGGTCCACACTATGAATCTGGACCAAGGAGATGTAGCCCAGGAGGGGTGAACTCCTTCATCAAAAAATTGTGTATTGAGCTCTATTATTTGTGCTTGTTCTGTACTTTTTTTCTGTTTTTCAGCTATTAGTTTCTATGCTTTTGACTTCATGAAAAACACTAAATTTTACCAAGTTTAATGATTGGACAATCACATGCTCATGGATAAACTCTTAATGGATAATCAAACCAAAGCAAAGTTTATTTAAATCTGAAATTGATATTATCACAACAAAAACTAACAATCATTTTCAGATCAAGTTGGTATCAGAGCGCAAGGTTGCTTGTTTGTTTTTCTTGAAGGGTGTTAATAGTTGCAATTTTTGTGATGCTTACAAGGTTGATATTGTAGAGAGGAGAAGGGAATCTATTGTTAGCTATTCCTGAGATTATGACAATAAGGAATAGGATTGAGAAAGCATCATCCTCACCCAAAGGACCACTCAAATAAAAACCTAAAGCACCTCAAATTCCATCTCCATAAGTTGAGATTGAAGAGGTACAAATTGCATAGGAGGCTAAAGCGATTGAAGAAGTACAGGCTATAGAGGTTGAGCTTGAATCCAAAGCCAAAATTTCAGGATATGAAGAGACTCATGAACATTGTGAAGAAGAGGATGTTAAGAGATACCTCAAAGAGATTCAAAGAATGGTTAAAGTCATGTATGAAGCATTCATTGCAGAAAAAGCTGGAGAAGGTTCAAAACCTCTACATGGAGAAGGATATTAAAAAATTAATAAGGATGAAGAGGATAGATGAAAAGGTAGTGGAGGAAAGCCACCTCCATCTCCACCATTCTCATCTTCCTCATCCTCATCAGCATCTTCATCTTCTACATCCACCACAAAAACTCATACCCACACTCATTCCAGGATCCCGAAAGGAAAGAATCCATTACTCAAGTTGGACATCAAGTTTGAACTTCCCATATAGAATGGAGAGGTTAATGCAGAGAAGTTAGAAAATTGGATTCATCAATTGTAAGTATACTGCAAAATTCAAAATTTAAAAGAAGAAGACATAAAGATCCAGTTGGCTTCATTAAGGCTAGAAGGAGCAGCACTAGTTTGGTGGGAGGCAAAGACACAAGAGGATATTCAAATGTATGGTATGTTTTCAATTTCTTGGGTTGAATTCATTTCTTCCATGAAAATATAGTTTTATCCATTAGTATATATGAAAAAATCAATTATGAGTTGGAAAAATTTTAGGCAGCTCAAAGGCCAAACTGTTCAAGAGTACACTCAGGAGTTTAGAAAGAGGGCTTTGTTGCTAGGAGTAAACCTGAATTCACAAGATACAATCTTGAAATATATAGGAAGTTTACATTCCTACTTGAAACATAGTATCCTTAAGTTTAACCCAAACAATTTAGATGAATTATGTGTGCAAGCCACGCATCTTGAAGCAAGGGGAAAAAACATTCCTGAAGAGGGTAGTAAGAGGAAGCCATTCAAGGGTAAGGGAAAAGAGAAGGGAGGAAAATGGAAGGGAAAGAAGAATGCAAGTATCAAGAGAGAATGGGAGAAAACTACATGCAAACATTTTTCCAAAGAGGGGCATGATGAAGCCCATTGTTGGAAACTACATCCCGAATTAAGGCCAAAGAAACCAAATAACAAAAGGAAACAAAAGACGACTTCCACTACACAACAAGATCTTGGATCCGATTCAAGAGATGAATCCAAGATAATCACCATGGTTAACAAAGGAAAGGAAGCCATAGCAAGTTCTAGTTCCTCAAACAATCACAACAACACTCCAAATGAAGACACAAGGATAGAATTGTTCCATGTTAGAGTGATTTCTAATCATACAAATATTGATGCATTATTTGATACGGGGTCACAAGAAAACTTGATTTCAAAAGACTTAGCCAAAAATCATAACCTTGAAACTTTACCACATCATAAACCATACCATTTGGGTTGGATAGTTAAGAATGCCAATTTACAAGTTACAAGGAAATGCATATTTAGATTTTCTATTACTACAAACTTTGTTGATGAAGTTGAGTTCGATGTGGTTCCACTTGACATTTCCGGGATTATCTTGGGAAGTCCATAATTGTATGAAATGAAAGCGATGTTTTATAGCCATGAGAAAAAATATCATTTGATCAAGGACGGGGTGGAGTATCACAAGAAAATGAATATTTCTTTAGTTAAGGTAGGGAAAATGAAGAGGCTAGTAAATGCTAGTAAAATTTTTGTGCTTATCATGATCAAGAAAAAGGATGATGTTGAATATGAATATTTTAAGGGATGTGATAAAAAATTGAAATATAATTTGTTTGATGCGTTAACTCAGCATGGTGAGATGTTTCAAGAACCAAAGGGGTTACCACCCAAGAGCGGAATTCAACATGAGATTTAGCTGCAGCAGGATGTTCCAATTCCAAACATTGGTATGTATCACATGTCAATTATGGAGAGTTTGGAAATCAAGAAGAAAATCAAAGAATTTCTGAACAAAGGTATCATACACCCATCTACTTCGCTATGTGGCTCACCAATAGTTTTGGTTCCAAAGAAGGACGGGACTTGGCGCATGTGTATCGATTTCCATGAACTTAATAAAATCATGGTAAAGAATCACTACCCACTCCCACCTATTGATGATTTTCTTGATCAGTAAAATCATGAAAAGTATTTCACTAAGTTAAACTTATGAAGTGGTTATCATCAATTTAGAATAACTGAAGAGGAATTTGGAAAACTGTTGTCAAAACTATACAAGGATTGTATGAGTGGTTAGTTATGCCATTTGGCTTAACAAATGCACCAACTACTTTCATGAGAGTCATGAATGATGTACTTACATCATTTATAGATTAATTTTTAATTTTTTACTAAGATGAAATACTCATATTAAGCAAGTCAAGAGAAGAACATGTCATGCATGTGAACAAGGTACTTGATGTCTTGAAAAAAGAGAAATTATTTCTAAAGATATCAAAGTGTGAGTTTGGTAAGACTTCATTGGTTTATTTGGGACACATTGTTGGAGGAGGTGAGTTGAATATCGATCCTTCCAAAGTAGAGTTCATTTTTAATTGGCCCAAGCCCAATACAGTTACAGAGGTAAGAAGCTTCTTAGGGGCAACAAAATATTGGAGGAAATTTATTGCTAATTTTTCTTCCATTGCAAATTTGTTACATGCATTGACAAGTGTGAAGAAAGTCTTCCATTGGGGAGATTTACACCATGTTATCGTTCTATAATTTTAGGATTGGCAAGAATAATCATAAAATGACAACATCAAAACCACTTTGGAGCCTAGGATCTAGCCCTCATAGACTCAGAGAGGGATCTCTCTTTAATATTTAGCTTTGTTTTTATGATTTATGGGATTAGGCTAGTTATACTAATTGTGAAGGTTGTTTTTTATTGATAGTTTGGTTGGATTAGGAGATATTTTTAAACTATTTCCATTGGGCTACAGAGTCATAACAGGGTAGGTTGTTGCATCAAATTTTCCAGAGCATTTGAAAGGCAAGATAACTACACTTACTGGATATTTTAAACATAATGAGTTATGGGATGAAAGAAAATGTCAATTCAGTAGTGGTCATAAAGAAATTAAGTATTTTTTAACCATAATTCAGAAGAGAAAGACTTATATTGTAAAAAAAATGAGAATTAAGGTGCTCTAGCAACAAATATCATTCTTTAGATTTCTCTTTTACAATTAGAATTGAATATGCACTGAAAGAAATAACAATGGAAAACATTAAACATAGTAAAGAAAATACATCACCAGATAACTATAGCTCAAGAATCTTGCAAAATGGTCTTTTATTATTGATTTTCTATCTCCAAAATTCCAATGCTCCAATAGAAAAGCTTACAATATAGGTTCCAACCCCTGATACTGAAAATAAATGTAGTATTTAACTAAATTCTATAGTGATTGTCGTATCTACATGGGAATTTTTTTTATTAATTACAATAATGATTGAAAATTGACAAATGTGACCAAAAAGTGGACACGATAGAATAACTGTGACATGTGGCCCTAATATCCAGAAGGTCGTTATTGTGTTATTTATTATGTTGTTGTGCTGGAAGATTAGATAATTTGATGCTGATATGCTAAGCTGATACAATAATTTGCATATTTAATTGATTGCTGAGTTGGTTGTTCTGATGATGCGTTGAGTTGTCACCCTTCTTGGTAATCACACAATTTCTCCCACTACTGTGCATTCGGGATCTTGATCTTGATTAACTTCATGTAAATATCATCCGTCTCTATGAACTTCATAAAAGTTGGCCTTAACATATAATTATGCTTGATTTCATGTTGTATGTATAAATCATTTTCCATAGCCTCTAGGAAGGCTCTTCCATTCATTTATCCTTTTATTCCTACAAACTTAGTAGTGTCTATGCAAATATCCTTTAGCTTCTTTACATAATATTGTTTGTGCATTAGATTATCATTGATTACAAATAGTGATAGTAATCCTCTCTTGGTCAGTGGCTCTATTTTGTTAAAGAATCTACTTTGTTAAATAATCTACTAACACCAATTTGTAATTTATGACATTTTTCTTCTAACCATGTGACCAAACTCTTTTTGTTGAGTACCTTCTTGACTTCTAGAATGGTTGATGTTCTGTCCTCCACTCTTAGTGATTCCAATTCAAACCTGTTCTTGGAACTCAAGAATCTGATAATATTGTTTGTTGTCTTAGGCATCCCTGCCAGTTCTATGTTTCTTTGTCTGTTGCATCATTCACTAGTCCAATCAGATCCTTCTGTTCAAAAATGATTTGAATAGAAGGCCATATTTCATTCATGGAATCAATAATGCTTGTCCAAATAATATATTTTTCTTGGCCAATGGTTTGACCAATGGAAGCCTCACTCTCTGCTTTTATTATTTTTTCAATATGTTTTTGAGCTCTCTATATCTCAATTTCATGAGCATTGTCTGACCTTTTCTTCAAATACTTCGGGATGTTGATTTCTGCTTCCAACTTTTTTATTTCTATTGTATGTATGGTCATGTTCTCCATGGCTTTGGCCAGCTGTTCTGCACCACCTGATGTGCGTGTAGTGGTTGGTGTAGCTGTAGGGATTGCTGCAATAGGAACAACCTCCAAAGGAACAATGGCCATTTATGTTGCTTTCCTTTTCTTTAACCAAAATTTCCATCTCTTTCTCCATCTGATTTAGCTATGTAGACTGCCCCATTATTTACTTTCATCATTTTAGCTTTTTGTGCTTCATTCTGCTCAATGTCCTTTGTTAAAGGGTCTTCATTTTCTGACATTTTGAGTTGTTTTACGAGGGTTGCTATATCAAAATTGTTCTTCTTCAATATCTCTTCCAAAGCCTCTACATTGGTTGGGTAATATCCAATCTTTACCACTAATTCCTCCAGTGATTTTATTCTTTTGTCTTTGGCCAGCGAAGAAATCTTCTCCATTTAAAGCTGAGATTGAAAATTGGCCAATGATACCTGCAGTTTAGATAGGATCGTGGTAGTGCTTGCAATTTGGAGGAAATTATCTCTCCAATCTGCTTATGCATCTCCATCTGGTCAATTGGATGAATATCCTTGACATCAAATTCGAAAGCAGTATGATTGAAGTCTGCAGGCAATTTATGCTGAGAGATCTATGCTTCTAGCAAAGCCATCCTCATTTTTCCTTTCTCTGAGTCAAAGGCTAATATAATATTTCTTTTTTAACTATTGGTATTCTTCCAAAACTAGTTGTAGGTGTTGGTTTTCACTATCTCATTCTTCCTTTTAATTTCCCTGAAAGTGTCATAGATTTTTTCCTCCTTTTCCCCGGTAGTAGCAGTAGATGTGGGAATTTTTAGGTTCTATTGTTGAAATGGAATGGTGACTCAAGATGTTGAAAATATGGCTTGGCCACCTACTGGAGATGAGCTTGGAGAATCCCTGATGGTTATAACTACTTTTTGCTCTTTTTGATTGCTTTGATAAATGTCCATGTGGACTCTAGCTCTCTTTCTATACTTAATTTTGAATTCTCCGCTAGATGTATCAATATCCATAGCGGAATGATTATCTATGGGCTTCTTTCATATTTTCTCTTTTCCCTTGTCTTCTTTTCCTTCTATAGTCTACTTTTCTTGTGGAGTAGGGTTTTGAATTCTTGAGGTTGATATCACCTGTTCTTCAGCCTTCTGTAGTGTATTTGCTACCGACTTTGCTTGATTCATAAACTGCTCAATATCAAGCCTAGGGGTGTGGATGTATGGGGTTGATTTATTCTCCACCCTTTTCTTCGAAATAATACCCAGTGGGTCATAAGACCAAGTGAAGCTATGATTAAATTTCATCTCCCTAAGCATCTTATCAGCCTCCTCTCCTGCTGCTCTACTACTGCAAATAAAAGGACCAATTTTGGACTTGATCCCAAATTGAGATTCCTTCTTGGCATATACAAAGTGAACCTCATATGCATTGATAATATTCTTGATGTATTCTAGGGCAAAGATCCTCATGGGGAGGAACTTTGGAAATTTGTAAGGGGCCAAATCACACCCATAAATTTTGATCTCAGTATAGTTTTGGTACAAGTACCAATATCCAGTTCTAATTTCGTCTGATAACTGCATGATTTTCTTAATTTCCTCATTAATCCTTGGTTCCACTATAATGCTGAGATGGTCATCGTTGGATGTAAAAATGCATCAACAAATCTCTTGTAGGTATAGTCCTTCTATTCCTTCATTAGCATGGTTGTCCAAAAGATTACAGATTTAGGCTGAGAGTCATCATTAACCTTCCTCATTGTAAACTGGAATTTACTGGCCTGAAAATAGAAAAACATATAGACCAAAAATGAAGTGTATTTGAACACTTACTCTGTGTGAAACTTTACAAATTGATCATGGATGGCATCAACTAAGAATTTAAATAATTTAAACATGATTGAGGGCTTGGAATTAGTTGGAATAATGGACAGGAAACCTATCATGGCCTCATTTGTCCACTGGTCTGAATGATACCCTAACAAATATGAAAGGATAGTGAAAATATGTTGGGCTCTATCATGGAAAGTGGATGAGGGATATGGAGGATTATTTTTGGGCAGTGGGGCATCAGTAGCCATGAATAACTCTAATGTTTTGGCTCTGCTAGAAAAATCCAGTTTTTGGTATAGTTCTCTGAGAGCTTCATAGGAAAATGGAAGAGTTTCTTCAACAGTAGGGGCTTGCATCATTTGTAGGATTTACAAGGCACTGACAGTAAAAAGGACTTCTCCTCTGGGGGCTACTACAACTCTATGATTGATATTATAGCATGCATGACATTTCCTCACAAATTCGGGGCAGTTTTGGGTCTTTGGGAATATGAAATAGGGTAATTTGGTCTCCCATAACCCTATATCATCAACTTCATCAATTATCTTATCCTATAGCCAAAAATAGACATCAAATAAATCAAATTATGACTCTGTCTCATGTATTTTAAATTCGATATCAACCAAAGCCACATGATCTAGGTCTACCTAAGGGTAAAAAATTGGATTAAAGGGTTGTTGTTCCTTCTTTGGAGGCACTGTTGTACTTGAAAAATGAACTAATTGTGTTTTTCACTGTTGCAGAGAAGAGTGGGATTAAAAGAAGATGGGAATAGAGAAAGGGACTCTGTGGATCAGAATGGGGAGGAGAAATTGTAGAAAGGGAATTCTGATTGATGTGTGAGAGAACAGAAAACCTTTCTACGCCTGTCTTTTGCTGTAAAACCTTTAAAAATCGATCACCTACAGCAATAAGAATATGAGAGCAGTGGTAAAACTTGAAACAAGTGAGGAGAATTGGTTTTCTAGAGTGATTGGGTGATTTTTGACATGGCGCGGGCCCGATGAGTAATGGCCTAAGCCATTAAATGTCTAACGAGCTTAAGGTGGGAGTGCAGGTGATTGGATGGAGGTGATGGGAGGGAGTTGTTGTGGCGCAACGGTAATGGATGCAAGACATTGTTTTGGCACAGTGAAAACAAATTTTCACAGGGGGTATGACTGGTAAGTGGTAAGGAGTGGGGGGGGGGGGGGGGGGCAGGTGCGAAATAACTGAAACCCGATACGTAGCAAGCTGGGTGGTTTGGAAAACCATCCATTTCAAACCCCCTCCCCCGCCCCGCAACATTAACGTTTAGAGGATGGGGGGGGGAAGAAAACATTTGTGATTCTTCGGATGAAATGGAGGGAGTTTAGCGATGATGTGACGGGTGATTGGATGGTGGGGTCGGGTGAGTGTTAATGAAGAGCGAGGGTGGAAATGTAGTTTCAGGACTTAGGATATGGGGGATATGACATGTGATATTTCAAATGTATTTAATCTTGAAACTTAGGTTGGAACCCTTATTTTTTATTTTTCTCTTTAACCAGGGAATACATGAAATTTTTAGGATAAACCTTTGGAATAAATCCCATGTTTCCTCTATATTTTCTTCTTTTCATCCCTACCTACCCATTTTACTAATCTAACATTTTTTGCTCTTTTGCAGGACGCATCTAGAATTGCATACCCAAAACCACTTTTTATTTAAAAATCTAACTTACATCTATCCTTATTTCTTCCATTGACACAGATTAAGTTGTCGAGTCAATTTTATTTCTACCTAACTACTGATATGCCAAGGTTAAACAGTTTGGAAAATCCTTATTTTCTAACCTATCAATAGAAATTTAAAATTGTACAATCATGCTTAAATTGTATGATTGAATAAACTAATCTAATAAGAGGTGGAATTTTGATTTGCAGTAGCTTCAATATTATTCTTTTTGGGGTTTTTATTTCCTTTTCTTTTTCTCTTTTTTCTTTTTTTCTATATACCCTCTTTTCTTTTCCTTTTTTCATATTTTTTGGAAATGACCTTAACATTGAAAATCATACTAAATATAAAATTGTAACTCATGAAATACTAAATCACCTTGAGATCCCATGATTTATAGGATACTAATAGTGGTTCCATCTGGGGATGGAACTTCTCCAAATGAAGTGTCAAGAACCTAAGACCAGTAGCCTTGAATGCTCCATTTTCTGCAATATCTTCATATGGTTTTTTTGTTTTTGTTTTTGTTTTTGTTTTATGACAGCTCATCAAACCAGGCTTAGGGCCTTCTCCATGGGCTTCAACCTTGGTCAATGAATTATTCAAATAAAAAACTGCAAAACTTTTGCATTTACATTGATGAAAGACCAGCCTATATTTCTAAGAGAAATAATGTTTCAACATCCTGCCATTGACGGGACCTCTAGGTATCTCTGTTCCATCCAAATCTTTAAGGAAATATGCATTGTTTCCTCTAAAAGCATCAATAATGTATGGCCCTTGCCAAATATTATCAAATTTTCCATGTTTACCTTTTTCTTCTCTTCTAGAATCCCATTTCAAAACTTTGTCTCCTAGATTAAAATCATCAGCCTTTGTTCTTTTATCAAAAAATTTCTTGATATTTTCTTGAATCACTTGAGTTCTGTTATAAAATTCCTCGCTAGATTGCTGCAATTGAATAGTTTGATTGATCCTTCTCTATAAATCATTTGGTTTAGCTTGTATTTCCTGAATGATCTTCATAATTGAAATTCCTAAAGAGGAAGGAAAAACTACATCCATTCCATAAACCAATTGGTATGGAGACATGACAGTTGATTTTTTGGTAGTAAGTCTATCAACCCAAAGTGCATTGACCAGCTTGTTATGCCATGATTTTTTGTTATCTTCCAAGAGCTTTTAGATGATATTCACCAAAATTTTGTTTGAAGATTCAACCAATCCATTACCTTGAGGGCAATAGGTTGTTGAATGCCCCAAAGTTATATGATACCTAAGATAGAAATCAACCATTTTCTTATACTTGAAGGCTGCAACATTATCAATGATGATTTTTCTAGGACAACCAAATCTGGAAAGGATATTGGTTTCAAGGAATTTCTAGAAGGAGTGGCTTCTATCCATTTGGTAAAGTAGTTTGTGGAAATGAGAATCCATTTATGCTGGGCAGAGGATGGGGGATAAATTTATCCAATTAAATCTAATCCACATTGTTGGAAAGGGCTGTCAACAGAAATAGGCTTTAAGGGAAAAGGAAATAAATTTCTCTTTCCTTCAAAAATTTGGCATTTGTGACAGGCAGTTACCATCTTGTGGATGTCAGGAAAAAGTGTAGGCTAATATAAACCAACCCTCATGATCTTATTACCAGTTGTTTTCCAATAAAGATGGCCACCATAGTCACCTACATGGAATTCTTGCATAACTGTATCTTCATCATCCTTTATAAATTTTTTTAGTAAAATACCTTCAATATCTTTCCAATACAAGACATTTTCTAAAATGTAGAATTTGACAACTTTCAATTTTATAAATCTTTCTTTAGTTTTGGACAAACCAGGAGGAGCATTTAAATTAAACAAACATACAAGATATCTGCATACCAAGGAGAATTTAGGAATGCTTCATCAACTTATGGAGTCTCTGTTGGACATTGGGTTCAAATCTCCTTGTGTGTTTCGTGACATGGACTAGGTGCCTCTTGCGGATCCTAACTTTGGCGATTGTAGCGAAGACTAATGCCTGCGGGTTTTGGTATAAAGGAAATTGTGATTCCAACAAGCGGTTTCAGAGTGACAGGTCTCCAGTGAAAAAATCACCCGGCTCGCGTTGGGGGGGGGGGGGGGAGGGGAGATTGTTGGACATTGTGTTCAACGCTCCCCGTGTGTTTCGTTACATGGACTAACTGCCTCTCATGGATCCTAACTCTGGCGATTGTAGCGGAGGCTAATTCCTATGGGTTTTGGTGTAACGACAATCGTGATTCCAACAATCTCTAGTTCCTCTTGATCATCCAATGAATGGACCATGTTAATGTCTAATGCATGAAAATTTGATTCAACCATCAATTTGGCTAATTATTGTCCTTTAATTAATTTGGTAGGTTTGATTTGCACATCATATTCCAAAATAATAGCAATCCTTTTGCCTCTCTTTCCATCAAGACCATTATGTTTTATGATGTATTTGACTACTACATTGTGAACATAAGTAATAATATGTGAATGTATAATGTAAACTCTGGAATCCCTTAATGCTTTAACCAAAGCAAAAACATGTTTTTCCATGATATTGTATTTCAATGAGGCATCTCTAAATGCCTTGCTGAAAAATGCTATTGGTTGTTCATGTCCTTCACTATTTTTCTGTAATAAAACAAAAACAATAGTACGTTCAGAAGCAAAAGAAAAAAATATGAAGTCTTTGGTAAAATATGGGCTGATTAGGACTGGAGCTTTTGTAAATGCTTTCTTGACGAGATCAAACTATTGTTTAGATTCAATATTCCATTTAATTTCTGAATCCTTTTTAAGCATGTTGGCTATATTTCTCAAAAGTTCTGCAAGATTGGGTCTAAATCTCCTTAAAAATTTGATTTTACTAATGAAATATCGAAGTTCTTTGAGATTCCTGGGATGACTAATTTTGAGTATTCCTTCAATCCTGCTTGGGTCAATTCTAATTACATATTGAGAAACAATGTGACCCAACAAATTTCCTTCTTCAAGACCAAACAATGTTTTCTTTGGATTCAAGGAAAGTCCAAAACTTCTATATTTTACAAAAAATCTTCTTAAATGTGCCAAGTGCTCTTCATCAGTTTTTGAATATATAGTAATATCATCAAGATAGATTGCAATAAAATGGCCAATTTCATCTACAAAAGCTATGTCCTTGGCCCTTTGAAAAGTAGCTCCAACATTCATTAATCCAAAAGGCATTTTCACATACATGAATGTCCCCCAAAGAGTAGTAAAAGTTATTTTGTCTTGATCATCACGTTGTACTAAAACTTGATTATAACCTGAAAATCCATCTAACAAAGAGATCCTATTGGAACCTACTACCCTCTGCAATATGTGGTCCATTTTTGGTAAAGGGTAGTTGTCCTTAAGAGATACTTTGTTCAGATTCCTAAAATCAATACAAAGTATGATTTAATATGTTCTCTTTCTTGTAGGCACAATATTGGATACCGATTTAGAATATCCGAGTGGAACTATGATTTTGGACTCATACATTTTCTTGATTTATTTTTCAACCAAAGGCATTAAGACAGGATTTATCCTACGAAGTTTTTCTTTAAAAGGGTTTTGATCCTCCTTGATTGGAATTTTGTGTTGTATGATGCTAGTATCATAAGATTTTAAGTCCTCATAGCTCTAAGTAAATACATCTATGAATTGTTTAGACAGAGCTATATATCTTCTTTTTGTAATGATGGGCAGTGATTTTGACAATTTTATGATTTTGGGATTTTGTTCAGTGCCTATGTTACACTCTTCAATGTTTGTACCTGTTGGTTCCATTTTGGGTTTTTTAGCCACGTCATTCAAGTCAAACAGTTCTTCTAAAGGGACCAACCCTCTAGGCAGGATATTATCCTTGAGTTGAAGTGCTTCAAATTCCTCTTTTTCTGGGTCTTTATGTATTTCTATTTTATGTACAATTTTTATTTGTTGAAATATTTATATTAGAAACAACATATTGTTTTTCTACACTAAGTTGTTCATCAGAGTGATCGTCTTCTTCACAATCTAGGTCTATATTACTATCCTCACATTCATCCTTAGATTGTAAGAAACTTTCAATTTTTTTGTCACTACCAAATACTTGCCAATATTTGATGTTATCTGGCACATATGGACGATGTGTAACCTCTATTGTGTATTTTTTGTTTGGGTGAGGCAATTGACATGTACTTGATCAAAAGGCTAAACCGTTTGCTAGGAAATTTTGATTTCTAGGGATAACTGCTAAATCATATTCACCAAATTTTCTTAAGAAATCAAGTACAACATTTTTGTATGCTCTCAACCTAGGATGTTTGCAACATATTTTCCTTTTATTTATTTTATGACTACTTCAGAATCACCATAGAGAGAAATCATTTTAGCTCCTAATATTTTCAACAATTGTAATCCTAAGAGTAGGGCTTCATATTTTGCAATGTTGTTTGTGCATTGAAAATTTATCTTGTATGAATGACTTTTTGAATGATTATTCCCTGCATTATACACCCAAAGACCTTCTCCTGAGCCTGCTTTGCCACATGAGCCATCAAAACTCATATTCCAAAGAGGTTCATTTTCAGGGTTTTGTTCTACAGTTTGCATTTGATTGTCATGTTCTTCTCTATTATCATTTCCTCCGTGGGTAACCTATGAATCAATGTCTCCATCATTATAAAGAATGAAGGAGTAAAGGTCAGTATGAACAGAGTACAAAGAATAATTGTGTGGTTTTTCTTGACCACTCACCATGTACTTCATTAAGGTTTCCCTATACAATCTTCTTGGTTGACCAAACACTGGTATTGTAGCATAATTCATGTCCATTTGAAGGGTCCCTTGTAATTTTTCTCCCCATGAGTGTGATAAAAGCATGAAATACTTAGGAGGGATGTCAGCTACTAATATATCCATCACTATACTTTTTGTTGGCATTTGAGCTAGAGCGACACAAAGATATTCGATAAGACCTAAACATCTAACTTTGCTAGAATCAAATGAGTACAAATATTATAAGGTCTAGTGATTTCAAGGCCAAGTTTCTCCATAACAACCTTTGGCATAATATTATGTGATGCACCTGAATCCAACATGGAATTATGGAGAATTTTGTCATGAAAATTAAGACGGACATAAAATGGAGGGACACCTGCTTCTTGGGGTTTACCATCAACTTCTAGCCCAAAAAAAAAGTTCAGGCTGATCATCATTTAAATTAACAGTATTAGTAATATCCTCTATGTTTAATACCTTTAAGACCTAAGACATATAGACATTCTTGTTTATTAATTCATCAAGAGGAATAGGTATTTTCAATTTAGCAAGTTCATTCTCAATGTTGAACTTTGAGCAGATTTGAAAAATCAGTTATATCGGCCACTACTTTTTGGGTAAATTTAGTTTATTTACTTGTACTAGGAATATCTGCTTGAGTAATTTTGGTAGGGATATCAACTGTTATCTTAGTACTGTTTTCTGTGTTCTTCTTTTCTAAATTATTTATTTTTTTCTTTGAATTTTCTGTTATTTTTTTTAGATCAGTTTCAGAGAATTTTTTGGGAGCATTTTATGAATTATTTTTATTGGAATTGTCAAAGTTTTTCTTGCTTCTAAGGTTGTACTTTATATGAACCTCTATGATATCATTCTCAAGTCCTTTTTTATAATAATCAAATTCCTCAGATTCTAACTCTGTTTGAGTCAACGAAAAATAATTCTTGTTCTTCTTGGGTGAGAAAAGCCGAGTCATCTTCATTAATTCCCATAAAATTTATCTGATTTTATTCTACTTCCTCAACTACTTATTCATCCTCATCAACATAATTCTCTTGGAAAAGAGGCGTAATATGCTGATCATGACCTCTTTTCTCTCTTTGTCTTATCTGAGGAGGATTTCTCCTACGATTTTGGTTTTTGTATTAAGGAGGTGGTTGGTTTTCCCTAGGAATATTTCTCTGATTTAAATTTTTTCTCTCCATCATTCACTCCATAGTTCTAACCAATGAGTCAATTTTAGCATCAGATGTGGAAGTTGAAGGTTATTCTCTTATAGTAACTCTTGTTTCAGTCCTCATTCTAGCTCTTTTTGCTAACAAATTGGCTTCTACACTCACTGCATCCCTCTGCATTTCATCTAATGTGGCTACATTTCTTTCCCTTAGGTGATAAGACATATCTGGTTCAAAACCATCTAGTAACTTAACCAAGGCTAAACCCTGTGGTGGTTTTATATGAGCAGGTATTGCATTATATAAACTATTGAATCTAGTGTAATAGTCTTGAACACTTTCAGCTAGAGCTCTTCTTATGTTTTCATATTTAGATAAGATTTGAAGAGGGTTATTTTTTACTTCCCACCTATTCAACAAGGTTTGATGAAATGCAAGGACGTCATTGATACTATTTGCAGGAAAATCTTTGAACCATTTTCTAACATCTCCACTAAGACTCTGAGCGAACATCCTTAATTGAACAATTTCTTCATCTACCACTTGAAGGTAAAAACAATCATTCATTTTTTCAACATGTTTTTGGGAAGTTACAAGACCAGTTCCATCATATAATGTAGTTTTAGACTGGTAATCCTATTGGCATAGCTGGAAAAGGTGATGGAAACACCAATGGGGCATATCTGGCTGCCATGATTGGTGGAGGTGGTGGCGGAAGGTGGAAAATGGATGCAGTAGGATTGATGATAGGAGCAGATGTATGTGTGGAGGTTTGAGTGCTTTTATGAGGAAGGATAAAAGAAGTGGTGGGGATTGTGGAAGTAGTAGGACTAGCTGACTTAAGATGGGTAGTCTGAGAGGTAATAGAAGAAGATGTTATAGTCATTGCAATTAATTATACAAATTGCTGAGGTAAGCATCATCAATAGTTGAATTAAACTATATTACCAAACCTTGGAGAGTATCAAAATTCTGTAGAAGCTAAATATCAGATTGAATTTGTGAGTAAGCTTCTCTCACTGGAATTTTTTGCAAAATAGATGGAGAAAATAATGTCTGGTCAGTCCAATTCTTAGATTTGGTCTTGAATAAACCTTATTCAAAATGTAAATCAAACTGAATTTCTTGTAAAGTGACAAAGTTTTCAGGCAAGGAATTTGATCAGTGGAGCAATCTGCTACTTGTTTGACTTTCAGTTATAGGAGTTTTTCATAAAATATTCCCAGGATTGTCCACTATAGGAGGAGGATTTGGATCTGGATGGGATCTAATAGATATAATTTTACGAGCCATAATTCATATCAGAAGCACAAACAAACTGATTATTTTCAAAAACTGAAAGAAACCAATCTTAGAAAATAATTCTATCATACAATGCTTTTAATCGGGGTTTTTGAATTTGAATGAAATAACACTTTTTTCATTTTATGTCCCTAGAATGGTAGCCACTATGTTATCATTCTATAATTTTAATATTTGCAAGAATAATCATAAAATGACAACATCAGAACCACTATGGAGCCTAGGATCTAGCCCTCATAGACTCGGAGAGGGATCTCTCTTTAAGATTTAGCTTTGTTTTTATGATTTCTGATATTAGGCTAGTTATATTGATTTTGAAGGTTGTTTTGATTGATATTTTGGTTGGATTACGAGATATGTTTAAACTATTTCCATTGGGCTATGGAGTCATAACAGGCTGGGTTGTTGCATCAAACTTTCTAAAGCATTTGCAAGGCAAGCTAACTACACTTACTAGATCTTTAAAACATAATGAATTATGGGGTGAAAGAAAGTGTGAATTCAGTAGTGGTAAAAAATAAATTAAGTATTTTTTGACCAGACTTGAGATGAGAAACACTTATATTGTAAACACATCCAGAATTAAGGTGCTCTAGAAGCAAATCTCATTCTTCAGATTTCTGTTTTACAATTAGAATTAAAGGACACACTGAAAGAAATAACAAAGGAAAACATTAAACATAGTAATGAAAAGACATCACCAGATAACTTTAGCTAAATAATATTGAAAAATGGTCTTTTATTATTGATGCTCCAACTCCAAAATTACAATTCTGCAATAGAAAAGTTGACAATCTAAGGTCCAACCCCTGATACTGAAAATAAATGCAGTATTTAACTAACTTCTACAATGATTTCCGTATCTACATGTTGGCAATATGATGCAGAGTGTTTTCCTTGATGGCAACCTACTTAATGAAGTTGTTCTTGATGTTTGATGAGTTTATTAATGATGCAAATCTGATGTTCTACAAGTAGCTCAGAAGTACCAGAGAAAGAAATATCAAAAAGGGCCAGAACAATGATGAAAAGTGTGTGACACAAAGAATACGCGGGTTTTTTTAAGAGAAGTAGCGTATGCACGCGGAAAAGTACGTGCCAAGTCGCGTATGCCAAATTGCGCTCTAAAAGAATAAAACCAGGGGTACTACCATGGTATTGACCCATTGTATTGAGCGCTGGATTGTCTATGTGATCCCATCCAGGAATACCATCGGAAGTTGTGTGGTTTTGGCTCATGGTATTGTCAAAGGCTAGATCTATTTAAGGAGAAGAAATTCTTTGTGCAAGGGGTGTGCAGAAGTCTGGGTTTGAATGAATACTTCCCTCTGAAGCATATCTGAATGAAAGGGTAACAATTCATCAATAGATCTGAATCTATGATGCACCTGTGAATATGATGAAGGTTCAAGATCACTAAATTCAGAAATGATGAATCTCTAGGAAGACCTGAAAAGAAGTATTGAAGACCTGGCTTAAATCTGATAAAGAAATTGAAGAAATCTGGGTAAGTTCATAGATCTGTTCTGTTCTGCAAATTTTATCTTTTATAGATCTATACGCAGGTCCGTCTCATGAAAAGCGCATGTATACGCGGATCTGATTAAAGAAAGGAGCGTATGCGCAGTTAGGGCTTTCTTATAAATGCACAGATGTATACGCGGGTTCGTCTCATAAAAAGCGCGTATGTACGCGGTTCTGATTAATCAAAAGCGCGTATGGTATCTAAACTTATGGTTGCTCAAGGTGGAATGTGTTTCTGGATATCTATTCTGAATTCTGGGTTATCTCTGATATTCTGGTTACAGTGATCTCACTATTCTGTTTGAAGTATTGGGTAAAGTATGTTTGTTGATAAGTGAAGGGTTGTATTGAAGCTGTCTGATCCATTTTGAAAATTGATGAAACGTGGTCTGTAGTGGTGCTGAAGGTTGAAGCCTTCAGTCAGGGGGTGGTAGCTCCCTTCTAGGTGAGCCTGGTAAACGAGAGCAGGGGGTCGTAGCTCCCTTCCAGGTGAGGCTGGTAAACGAGAGCAGGGGGTTGTAGCTCCCTTCCAGGAGAGGCTAGTAAATGAGAGAAGGTTGTAGCCTTCTGCAGGTGGGTGCCTGCGTACTGGTATGAGTCTGCGCCAGTACATAAGTTGTAAGATGCTTTCTTTATAATAAAATATTGAAGGCTGAGACAACGACAGCGGTGGTTTTCTCCTAACATGGGTTTCCACCTAAAATCCTGGTGTTCATGTGTGATGCTTATGTGTGATGGTTTATTATGTTATTACTGCACATGCTTACTGTTAACTTAACATCATATGAATGAATATTGCAAAGAAATAAGTTAAGAATTATCTGTATAATTAGATCTCTGTTCATACACGATTTTTATGAAGGATATCCGCGTGTATACGCTAGTTGGCTTCAGCAAAGTAGCGTATGGGTTTTAGTGAATGGAAAAGTAAAATTTTTTGAGTAAGTCCTAAATACTGATTCACCCCCCCCCCCCTCTCAGTATTTTTCCCAACAATTGGTATCAGAGCAGGTCCTTCTGAAAAGGCTTAGCCGCTAGAAGGAAGATCAAGCAAGATGAGCAATCAAGAGGGATTAGCATCTATCAGGCCTCCGCTCTTTAACGGAAACAATTTAATCTTCTGGAAAACAAGGATGAGATCTTATCTTCAGTCTCTGGGAGCAGATGTATGGGCCATTTTTGAAGGAGGATATCAATATCCAGCCGTAGTCCCAACAGATTCAACGGAAAAGAAGAATTATGAAACAAATGCAAAGGCGGTCAATGCTCTATTGGGAAGTCTAACTGAATTCGAATTTGTCAAAGTCATGCAGCTGAATACAACAAAGGGAATATGGGACAAAATCATTCTAAGTTATGAAGGTGATGCAAAGGTAAAAGGTGCAAAACTCCAAACTCTCAGAATTGAATATGAAAATTTAAAGATGCATAGTAATGAGAGTATTGCCAGTTTATTTTTATGTCTTGATGATGTTGTAAATCGTATGAGAAATCTGGGAGAAACGATAGCTAAATCTACTTTGGTTGAGAAAATTTTAAGATCACTAACAAAAAAATTTGAATCAAAAGTTTCTGCTCCTGAAGAAAAACAGGATCTTCAAAATCTTACAGTGGTACAACTTCATGGCATATTGACTGCGTAGGAAATGAGAAGAGGAGGACCATCTGAAGTCAAAGAAGCTGTCTTTAGAGCTTCTACAAAAGGAAAAGAAGTACAAGAAGCAGAAGGATTAGGATATATCTCAGAAGAAGATGAGGTTAATTTTGTAAAGAAACTTCAACTTGGCACAGGACGGTTCAGAGGTAAGCTTCCTTTCAAATGTTTTGATTGTGGAAGAGTTGGTCATTATGCTGCTAAGTGTCCTTATAAAGAAAAAGGGAAGGAAGTAGCAAGAAGGAATAAGAACCGGTTTAACACTAGAAAAAGTTACTATACTCATGAAGATAATGATGGGTTCTCTGATAGTGAGGAAGAATGTGAACAAGATATTAAACTTCTCATGGAATTTGAAAAGGATTCTAGAAAAGACAAGGATGCTTTTATGGATGCTTTAGATGACAATGATTTTCTTGATGAAAACAATCAACTAAAAATATGCTTGGAAGAAATTAAAATAATCATAGAGACTCTGAAAAGGCAGAATGAAGAAGAAAAGAAACACAATGAGAAATTAGAATGTGAAGTAGTAAGTCTAAAAAAAGAACTTGAGAAAGTAAAGACTCTAAATCTTAGATTTGCTAAAGGATCTGAAACCTTAGATGAGATTATCAAGGTTCAACGTTCTTCTCTTATAAAGACAGGTCTTGGATATACCGGAGAATCTTCTCAGGCTTCAGCACCAAATTATCTAAAAGCCGCTACAGCTGGTTTACAACATTCTAAAACTCAGCAAGGGAATAAAGAATATTTATAGGTAAAGCATGATCATCTCAATTCAAAGAACACTAACAGGAATATCTTTCAAAGAAACACCAATCAACAGGTAAATTCAAGTAGAAGATTTCATGATCGCAGAAATTTCTTCAATGGACAATGTTTCTCATGTCACAATTTTGGTCATAAAGCTGTTCAATGTGTTGCATATAAAACCATCATGACAAGAGAAGAAAGAAAGAAAAGGATTGATATTGAAACAAAGAAGAATACATATAACAACTTTTCTCCTCTTCTAAATGAAGTTGAATGTGCTTATTGCAATAAATTTGGCCATGAAGAATCTGAATGCAGGAGAAAAGTTCAGCCAAAAGAGCATCTTCCTTCAAAATCCAAGGTATGGAAAAAGAAGGAATTACAGGTTGAAAATTGTGGCATAGCATTATTTGCAGAAGGTGAAGAAAATCAATGGTACATTGATAGTGGATGCTCAAGACACATGACAGGTGACAAAAACAAACTTCTTGCATATAGTGCTCTAGAAAAGGAAAAGAAGGTTACTTTTGGAAATGATACTCCTGCGGTAATTAAGGGAAAAGGGTCTATGTTTCTAAAAGAAAAGGTGGAAGCTAATGATGTCATGTATGTGGATGGATTAAGGCATAACCTGTTAAGTGTAATTCAAATGTGTGATCAAGGAACTGAAGTTGTCTTTAGTTCAAAAGAATGTGTGGTACGTGATCTTGATACAGGTAAAACAATTATAAAAGGAAAAAGAACTCCAAGCAACTTGTATGTATTGAAGAACTGCAAAGAACAATGTTACTTGAGTAAATCTTCAGAAAACTGGCTATGGCATAGAAGGTTGGGGCATCTGAGCTTCTCTCAAATCAACAAATCAAGAAGACTTAAAGCTGTTCGTGATCTTCCCAATATTACTCTACCTGAAAATATCATATGCAAATCTTGCCAATTCGGTAAGCAAACCAGGGTACAATTTAATGCCAAGGAAGGATCATCAAGTAAGCCTCTTGAACTCATTCATACCGACATATGTGGACCTATGAGGAAAAAGTCACCACGTGGTGAAGAATACTATATCTTGTTCATTGATGATTTCTCTAGAATGTGTTGGATTGGGCTGCTTAAACACAAAGATGAAGCATTTGAGAAATTTTAGATCTTCAAAGCACTAGTTGAGAATGAATTAGATCTAAAATCAAGTGCCTTAGATCTGATCGAGGAGGAGAATATACATCAGATGAATTCCTTGAATTTCGTGAACAACATGGCATAAAAAGACAGTTTTCTGTAGCTGGCACTCCACAACAAAATGGCGTAGCAGAAAGAATGAATAGAACAGTTCAACAAATGGCCATATTTATGTATTATTCAGCTATTTCATATCATATTCAGCCATGTATAATAAAAATATGCAGTAACTGCGTTATTTCTGCAATGCTTCTTGTTATTCATGCATTTTGTCGGAAACCTTTGCCGGGTGTCTTGTTTTACTATCTAAGATTATAAATCTCCATTTCTCTATTGTTTGATCAATATAAGTTTCATATCAGTATTATTTTATCATATTCGATAGAAAACCTCATGGGAATTATGCTCTCACTATATTCAGAAATTTTTGTTTAGTAAAGTCATGGGAAATCAGTGTTTTCTAGCCTAGTCAGGAAAGGAGGAGTTGTTTAATATATCTAGAAGCATTAGTTTTAGATTAAATTTGGAGCATAGGTCCCTCTTGACCTAAGATATCATATCCAGCTGTTTCCCCTGCTTATTTGTATGCTAATTTCTGAAAACAACCTTTTTAGGGCATAAAATCCCCTTTTTCCCCACTTTCCGTATCATGAAATGAAATACAAGTTGTTTTTGTAACTAAAAATTATTTTTACTTATCTATTATGTATATTTTAAGCTTATTCATCATAACAGGACCTTTATACAACTTATTCATTGTAGAGTTTCAGATTTGGAACATTACAATGGTATCAAAGCTGCCATCTTGGCTCAGGCTGTGGATTTTAGATCCAATCAGAAAATAAGAAGAAGAGGAGAAAAAAATTATGGATAGGATGAGCTTACTCTCATCCATTTTTAGATCCAAGAATAAAGAAGAAGAGAAATGCATTGAAACTCTAAGAGGGTTTCAAGGAGGAAAGAATTGCAGTGAGACCTCTAGAGGGTTTCAAGAAGCAGAAGAAGATACATGCACTTCCTGTTCTTGTAGAGGAAGTGAAGAGAAAGGATACCACTTATATCATGAAATTATGATTGGGTATTTGGCAGAATACAAGTGCCAACCTAGGGCTTTCAAAGAGACCCTAGATGTTCCTCAGTTTATTCAACTGAGAGAAGAAAGAAGACCTTGCAGAAAAGAAGAGATCAAAGGAAATAGATTCATATTGTCTAAATTTGATGGGTCAACTACAACAAGAGCTTGGGCAAGAAAGCTTGAGGCATTCTTCATACTTCATCCAGTGGAAGAGAGGGAGGCAACAGAAGTTACAACGCTGCACCTGAAGGGTGAAGCCAATGCTTGGTGGTGCAGTCACTTAAACCACACAAGGGTGACTTCTTTTTCTGAGTTCACTCAAAATCTGATCAGAACCTTTTATGAGGAAATATCAGAGGAGAGAAGACCCACACCACCATGGGAGGAGGCAAGTAACAGCGCTGCCATAGCCTTGAGAGAGAAACCTTCTACATCAGCAGTTGGATCAGCCAACACATTGAAGAGAGGACCTCTTGCAGCCATAGAAGATGTCCCAAAGACTCACAAAGTTATGCATAAATTTCCATGTCTTAACATTTCAAAAATTTTTATGGAAAGGGTTGGAGATTTGTTTGCATATGGCCCAGGATCAAATGGTATTGCTGAGATAGAGCAGCAGGATTGCACTGTGCTGTGCAATCTTGAGAGGTTCAAGGGAGATTTGAACCCTCAACCTCATGTATCACTGATGAGTTACACACAACCCTTGAGGTTGTAGTGAACTTTGCTCCAAGAAAATTCATACAAAACCACATGTTCAACCAGGAGTTGACACATGAGATAGCCGAAACACCTTGGAGGAGGGTTACAGTGCTTTCAAGAGGTAGCAGAAAGGAGGCTTTGCTTTCAACCCCTTTGGATCCTTATGGGTCCAAGATAATCATTGGTGAGGGATATTTTCTTGGAGATCTCCAAGGAGTTGCATTTCAACCTCTTATGAAATGCAAGAAGGAAGATCTAATATGGGAGGATGGTAGACCTCATTGGAGGAATGCCAAGATGGAGCAAGCTAGGAGGAATCCACATGGAGTTGAGTGTATGTGGATGAGAGACAAGAGATTGGTAAAGCTCTTGCAAGTCTATGACACTGGGAAACAAGAGGAAATGTTGAGTTGGCTACTCTTGAGAGATTTTGGTCACTCTATGACATGTCCTTTCCCATGGGATGAGAAGGGGAAGAGAGATTGGCAGGATACTTTCATCATGGGGCAGAAAGGAGGGTGGATGCATTATGGTGATGTGATGATCATGTTTTCACCACATAGATTATATGATGGAGGTATGATGAGGCAAAAAATTCATTTGTTGCTTTGGAGGATTGGGAGAGAGCAAGGGCAGAATTCCTCTCACACTTGGCATGATGTTGCAAGAGTAAGGAATGGAACTAGCATAGTGAAAAGAGCAGCCCCTCCATCTTGGGAGGATCTCTACATGTACAACAACATTTTTGGAAGAGTCTTTGACACAATCTATGTCAAAGAATTGAGCTTTGAGATGACAGTAGCATTACTCCAAGGGCTAGCAGCGCTGTGACTTAGGAGCTTGGATTACTTGCTGAAGTGTTCCCAAGACCACTTCACAAGTAATGCATCATGGGAGCATGTATAATATGGGAATGAGGAAGTAGTGGATGAAATTATCCCTTACTATGTTTTGACCTTCTTGGCTTGGGTTCACAAGCACAAGGAGAAAAATCTACATGCAGCATTTGTGGACTTTCCCTCCATGCATTTTTATGCATACCATCCTTCAATGGAGGAGTTCACTTGGGAGGGAATTCAATTGAATGTATATCAGCATATGGAGAGATGCACAGCTCGGAAGATGAAGAAAAGGTTGGCACAACCACTTCCCTACTCACTTGCAGCAAGGGAGAATTTGCACTTGAGCCATTTCAGCTCAATGACCAAAGTACATGATGGAGGAGGTAGAATTTTGTTTTTTATTTTACACTTCCTTATCTATATGAGCAGCATATCATACCAAGAAGGGTCTTTCCTTCTTGCATATTATATTTTTATGTACTTGAGGCCACTTGCAACATTTATGATGGCCATTCTGTGTGCATCATTGGCACTAAATTATGCTTTCATGATTTCATTTTGTAAAATGGATGTGGCAGCAAAAAAGTGGCTGAAAAGACACTTGTTGCATTATGTATTGAGGCAGGCAAAGAATGCCCTGCGTTGGTTCCATGTTCGGGACTATGTTCTACCTCCTTGTTTTCATATGTTTATGCTTCCATATTATGCTTCTAAAACATTGATTGTAGGAAGCACCATTGGCGGAGTGGCACAAGAGTTGGAGAGGCCCAATGAAAATATGATTCTTCACATTACACATGCTTCATATTTCAGAAAGAACAGTGGGAAAAACTTGGTTTCCATACTATACATCTTTCCTTCAAATGAGAGGACTCATTTGGGAGGTTTGAGTTCTTTGAGGAGACACCTCATGGGTGTTGGATTTGATGGGGTGGCTTGGGTCTTCCTTGAAGACTATTATATTTCAGCCATATATCAGAATCAACCCCATATATATCATAGGTGGAGAGAAAAACAACAAGAGATGTACATTTTGACTCCACACAGTCAGCCATGCAGCCCACTTTCTTTACATGAGCTTAAGGTGGAAGAGATTCTTCATGAGTTGCCATCCTGGAGGGTGACTTAGTTTGTTTGGTTGATAGCTTGGGGAGGAGTGATTCAAATGGGGATGATGAATCCAAATACATATCAGCCCTCATGCTTCAAGAGGACCTACAAATAGCCCATTGTTTCTTCCATGGATGTTTCATTGTCACACAGCGTTAGCTATTTGGGATGTTCCCCAATAGATGACTTGCACACTTGGGAGGGGCAACTTGGAGATATATTGATGATACACCACCTTGATCCTTGGAGGATTTCATCTTATGAGGTTGTTTTAGGGGAGAAGAGGGTGCTCTTCAGTCCTATCCTTGCAGTTTCTTGAGGACAAGCAACATTTGGGAGGGGAGGACTGTAATGTTCCCAAATTTGCACATGGCAATTTGGAACATTAGATTTTGCTACTTTCACTTAGAAGAGGAATAACTAGATAAGGAGGCCCATGAATAATAAAATATGAATAATATCCACCTTAATAAGGAAGGGGATCACTTCAGGAGCTGAATTTTACACCTACATGTGTGAACAGGGGCAAAATAGATGAGGACATAGTCAAGTTTGACTAAGTCAACATGCATTCTTGAGAAGGAAGAGATCACCTAAGTAAACCGGTTCAATGTGAACAAGGATCAGCCTAAGGCACACATATGTAACTGTATTGAATATCCTTAGTGTGAAAGAGGCATTAGAGGTGGATTAGTTGACCAAGTCAACAACACAATCACAAAAGGAGGAAAGCAAGCTAGGGCAGCGCAGTTTTGAAAGAGGAAGCTTCATGAAGAAATCACCTCAACATTGTGTGGGGTCCGGGGTGAGGAGGCTCACCAAAGATAAAAGGAAGGCATAGCATCAAAAGGAAATCATTCATGTATTCAGATATTTTTTTCTAGAGACCATTTGCATACTTCAGCTGTTTATCTGGAGTTGCTGCACTGCTTAGTGCAAGGAATTCCTATGTAGGAATTCCATCCTCTCTTGAGATAAGATTGCTTAAGGGATCAAAGAGGAGTGATTTGAGATTTATTTCAGAACTTGGATTGGGGCCATTCATCCATACTCATCCACAGCACAGTCTCTTTCAGAAAAATGCCTCCTTGATGCAGAGGCAGCAATAGCAGTGTTGCATCCTTTGATATTGTGCTAGTCTTTAAGGAGGAGGTGCTAATTCCCCTCTGGGAGTTTGTTAGAGAGTCCTTTGGCCATATTTATGTATTATTCAGCTATTTAATGTCATATTCAGCCATTTATAATACAAATATGCAGTAACTGCATTATTTCTGCAGTGTTGCTTGTTATTCATGCATTTTGTCGGAAACCTTTGCCGGGTGTCTTGTTTTACTGTATAAGCTTATAAATCTCCATTTATCTATTGTTTGATCAATATAAGTTGAATATCAGTCTTATTTTATCATTTTATGTAGAAAAACTCATGGTAATTATGCTCTCACTGTACTCAAAAATTTCTGTTTAGTAAAGTAATGGGAAATCAGTGTTTTCTAGCCTAGTCGGGAAAGGAGGAGTTGTGTAATATATCTAGAAGCATTAGTTTGAGCTGAAATTAGGAGAATAGGTCCCTCTTGACCTAATATATCATATACAACTATTTTCCCTGCTTATGTTTACGGTCATTTCTGGAAACAACCTTTTTAGGGAAAAAAATCCCCTTTTTCCCCACTTTCCGGATCATGAAACAAAATACAAGTTGCTGCTGTAACTAAAAATGATGTTTATGTATCTCTTCTGTATATTTTAAGCTTATTCATCATAATAGGACCGTTATACAACTTATTCATTGTAGATTTTCAGATTTGGAACATTACACATCCCTACCAGTTCTCTGTTTTCTTTGTCTATGGCATCACTCACCATTCCAATCAGATCCTTCTATTCAAAAATGATTTGAATAGAAGGCCATATTTCATTCATGGAATCAACAATGCTTGTCCAAAAAATATATTTTTCTTGGCCAATGGTCTGACCAATGGAAGCCTCACTCTCTTCTTTTATTAGTTTTTCAATCTATTTTTGAGTTCTCTCTATCTCAATTTCACGAGCATTGTCTGAAATTTTCTTCAAATCCTTCAGGGTGTTGATTTTTTCTTCCAAAATTTTTATTTCTGTTGTCTGCATGGTCATGTTCTCCATAAATTTGGCCAGTTATTCTACAGCACCTGATGTGCTTGTAGTGGTTGGTGTAACTGTAGGGATGGATGCAATAGGAACAACCTCCAAAGGAACAATGGCCATTTTTGCTGCTTTATCCTTTTCTTTAACCAAATTTTCCGTCTTTGTCTCCATCTGCTTTAGCTGTGCAGACTACTCCATTATTAGTTTCATCATTTTAGCTTTCTCTGCTTCATTCTCATCAATGTCCTTTGTTAAAGGGTCTTTAGTTGCTGACATTTTGAGTTTTTTTTTTAGGGTTGTTATATCAAAATTCTTCTTCTTCAATATCTCTTCCACAACCTCTATATTGGTTGGGTCATACCCAATCTTTACCACTAAGTCCTCCAGGGATTTGATTCTTGTATCTTTGGCCAGAGAAGAAATCTTTATATTATGCTGAGATTGAAAATTGGCCAATGATACCTACAGTTTAAATAGGCTCATGGCAATGCTTGTCAATGTGGAGGAAATCATCTCTCCAGTCTACTTATGCATCTCCATCTGGTCAATTGGATGGATATCCTGAAATCAAATTCAAAAGTAGTATGCTTGAAGTTTGCAGGTTATTTAGGCTGAGAGGTCTGTGCTTTTAGGAAATCCATCCTCATTTTTCCTTTCTCTAACTCAAAGGCTGATAAAATCATGCTTTGTGAGCATTTGGTATGCTTCCAAACTGGTTGTAGGTGCTTGTTTTCAATATCTCATTATTACTTTTAATTTCCCCGAAAGTTTCATACATGTTTTCCTCCTTTTCCCCAATAGTAGTAGCAGTAGATGTGGGAGTTTGTAGGTTCTGGTATTGGAATGGAATGGTGGCTGAAGATGTTGAAAGTATGGTTTAGCCACCTGATGGAGATGAGATTGGAGAATCCCTGATGGTTATAACTATTTTTTGCTCTTTTTCACTTCTTTGATCAATGTCCATGTGGACTCTAGCTCTCTTTCTATACTTCATTTTGAATTATCTACTAGATGTATTAGTCTCCGTAGTAGACTGATCATCTTTGGGCCTCTTTCTTGCTGTCTCTTTCTCTGGCTCTTTTCCCTTTTCTTCATTGCCTTCTATAGTCTAATTTTCTTGTGGAGTAGGGGTTTGAATGCTTGAATTTGAGATCACATGTTCTTCAGCCTCCTGCAGTGTATTTGCTACCCACTCTGCTTGATTCATAAACTACGCAATCTCAGGCCTGTGAGTGTGGATGTATGGGTTTGATTTATTCTCCAACCTTTTCTTGGAAATTTAATCATAGTGCAAGTGAAGCTATGATTAAATTTCATCTCCCTCAGCATCTTATCAGCCTCCTCTCCTACTGCTCCACTATTGCAAATAATAGGACCAATTTTGGACTTGATCCCAAATTGAGGTTTCTTCTTGGTAGATACAAAGTGCACCTCGTCTTCATTGATCATCTGCCTGATGTATTCTAGGGAAAATATCCTCATGGGGAGGAAATTTGGCAGTTTGTAAGGGGCCAACTCACACCCATAAATTCTGATCCTAGTATAGGTTTGGTACAAGTACCAATCTCCAGTTCTAATTTGGTCTGATAACTGCATGATTTTCTTAATTTCCTCATTAATCCTTGGTTCCATTCTACTATTGACTATGCTCATTGTTTGATGTAAAAAGGCATCAAAAAAACTCTTGTAGGTATAGTCCTTCTGTTCCTTCATTAGCATGGTTGTCCAAAATATGGCTGATTGAGGCTGAGAGTCATCATTAACCTTCCTCATTGTAAACTGGAATTTGCTGGCCTAAAAATAGACAAACATATAGACTAAAAATGAAGTGTATTTGAACACTTCCTCTGTGTGAAACTTTACAAATTGATCATGGATGGCATAAGCTAAGAATTGGCTGAAGTTAAACCTGATTGAGGGCTTGGACTCAGATGAAAGGATGGAGAAGAAACCTATCATGGCCTCATCTATCCACTGGCATGCATGATACCCTAACAAATATGAAAGGACAATGAAAATATGTTGGGTTCTATCAGGGAAAGTGGATGAGGGATATGGAGGATTATTTTTGGGCAGCAGGACATCAGTAGCCATGAATAACTATAATTTTTTGGCTCTGCTAGAAAAATACAGTTTTTCGTATAGTTCTCGGAGAGCTTCACAGGAAAATGGAATAGTTTCTTCAACTGTAGGGGCTTGAATCATTTGTAGGATTTACTGGGCACTGACAGTAAAAAATACTTCTCATGTGGGGTCTACTACAGCTCTTTGATTGATATCATAGCATGCATGACATTTCCTCACAAATTCAGGGCAACTGTGGGTCTTTGGGAATATGAAGTAGGGTAATTTGGTCTCCCATAACCCTATATCATCCAATTCATCAATTATCTTATCCTATAGCCAACAGTAGACATCGAATAAATCAAATTCTCACTCCGTCTCATGTATTTTAAAGTCCCTATCAGCCAAAGCCACATGATCCAGGAATACCTGAGGGTGAACCATTGGATTAAAGGGTTGTTGTTCCTTCTTTGGAGGCATTATTGTACTTGAAAAATGAACTAACTGTGTTTTTCACTGTTGCAGAGAAGAATGGGATTAAAAGAATATGGGAATAGAGAAAGGGACTGTTGATCAGAATGGGGAGGAGAAATGGTAGAAAGGGAATTATGATTGATTTGTTAAATAAATTAAAACCTTTCTGCGCCTATATTTTTTTGTAAAACCTTTAAAAATCGATCACTTGCAACCATAAGAATATGGGAGCAATGGTAAAAATTGAAAAAGGTGAGGAGAATTGGTTTTTTAGAGTGACTAAGTGAAAATTGACATGGCGCGGGCCCTTTGAGTAATGGCCTAAACCATTAAATGTATAACGAGATTAAGGTGGGAGCGCAGGTGATTGGATGGAGGTGATAAGAGGGAGATGTCGTGGCACAACAATAATGGATGCAATGACCAGTGGCGTGGTTTTGCACAGTGAAAACAACTTTTTGTAGGGGAGTATGACTGGTAAGTGGTAAGTAGTGGGGTGGGGGGGGGAGGCGGGGGGTGCGAAATAACTGACACCAAAAATGTAGCAGGCAGGGTGGTTTGGAAAAGAATCCATTTCAGATCCTCCCCCCCCCTGACATTAAGGTTCGAAGGATGAGGGGGGGGGGGGGCGGAAATCATTTGTGAGTCATCGAATGAAATGGAGGGAGTGGAGATGGGACAGGAGATGGGGGGAGTTTATCGACGATGTGATGGGTGATTGGATGGTGGGTTCGGGTGAGTGTTAATGAAGAGCGGCGATGGAAATGTAGTTTCGAGACTTAGGATATGGGGGATATGACATGTAATATGTCAAATGTATTTAATATTGAAACATAGGTTAGAAACCTAATTTTTTATTTTTCTCTTTGACCAGGGAATACATGAAATTCTTAGGATAAGCCTTTGGAATAAATCCCATGTTTGCTCTATATTTTCTTATTTTCATCCCTACCTACCCATTTTACTAATCTAATATTTTTTGCTCTTTTGCAGGGTGCATTTATACTTGCATACCGCAAACCAATTTTTATTTAAAACTCTAACCTTCATGTATCCTTATTTCTTCCATTGACTCAGATTAAGCTGTTGAGTCAATTTTATTTCTACCTAACTACTGATATGCCAAGGTTAAATGGTTTGGAAAATCCTTATTTTCTAACCTATCAACATAAATTTAAAATTGTATAATCATGCTTAAATTGTATGATTGAACAAACTAATATACTCAAAGGCGACATTTTGATTTGTAGCACCTTCAATATTATTCATTTTGGGGTTTTTCTTTCTTTTATTTTTTTCTCTTTTTTCTTTTTTCTATATACCCTCTTTTCTTTTCTTTTTTCATATTTTTTGGAAATCACTTGAACATTGAAAATCATACTCAATCTAAAATTGCAAATCATGAAATACTCAATCACCTTGAGATCCTATGATTTATAGGATACTAACATAGAAGAAATCATTTGATGCTTTGAAGAAGAATATAAGTTCAACATCGGGTTTAGCACTTCTAGATCTTAGGCAACCATTTGAGATCCAAAAAAATGCAACTTATTATGCTATGGGAGCAATGCTCATGCAGCATGGTAAGCCTATCTCATTTCATTCTAAAATTTTTAGTGGAGCTGTGACTAAATATCCCACCTATGATAAAGAGTTATATGCATTGGTACAAAGTGTAAAGAAATGGAAGAATTACTTGATGGGGAAAGAGACCATTATCCATAACAACCATCAGCCATTGCAGTACTTACAATCACAGTCAAAGTTTCAATAATCAAGACATTTCATATGGATGGGTTTCCTACAACAATTTCATTTGGTTATCAGGTACAAAAAGGGAATCTACAATAAGGTAGCTGGTATGCTCTAGGCCTATTATAAATTCAGCTATTATACTCAAACAAAATTCGATTATGCATGAAAGTTACATTGAAGAATATGAAAATGATAGTGATTTTCAAGATGTGTGAGATTTTGAGTCAAGGAAACCAAAATGAAGAGTTAGATTATCATTTTCATAGCATTTTGTTGTATCACTTGGGAAAGTTATGTATTCCACAGGGAGAAAGAAACAATATCATAAGGGAGGCGCACACATCATTTATTGTAGGAGATTTAGGTGTACGCAAGATAGTAGTGAATATACAAAGGTATTTTTATTGGCCACGCATGATTGATAGCATATCTTGTTTTATTAGAGGATGTTCTTTATGTGCAACAATTAAGCCTAGAAATAGGAATCTTGGATCGTACACTCCACTTCCTGTTCCTTCACATCCTTGGGAGAGTATCTCAATGGATTTTATAGGTGGGATTCCTATGTCAATGAAAGGTCATGATTATTTGTATGTTGTGGTAGATAGGTTCAAAAAAATGTCCATTTTGATGTCATGTAAGAAAACCATTAAAGTTGAACAAACCACTAATCTTTTCTTTGAAAATGTTTGGTTCCATTTTGGTCTTCTTACTTCTATTGTAAGTGATCGAGATTCTAGATATGTTGGAAATTTTTGGTCAAAATTATGGGACATGATGGACACAAGGTTGAAGAAGAGTACAACATTTCATCCACAAATAGATGGCCAAAAAGAGGTGGTGAATAGGACCTTTATTAATCTTCTTAGAGGTTATTGCAGCAAGCATCCCAACTTGTGGGATGAACAATTGCACTACATTCAGCATGCATACAACAGGGCAAAACATTCTTCCACAAAAACATCACCATTTGAGGTATGTTATGGTTATTTTCCAAGATTAGTATTAGACTTGATATTTGAGAAATATGTCGCTATATATGGTCATATTTACATAGAGAAGGCAAGGAAGTTCATTGAGCAAATTCAGTTGATACATCACACTGTGCAAGAGCAACTTGAAAAGAGTCAAAGCAGCTATTAGACAAGACATGACAAACACCAGGTTGATCACAAATTCCAAGTTGGTGATGAATTTTAGCTTTAAATAAGCAAATAAATATTGCAAGGGGAAGGTAAAAAGCTCAAACTAATCTGTTATGGTCCATTTAAAATTATGGAGAAGATTGGTACAAATTCATTGAAGCTAGATTTGCCTCCATATATGTGAATTTATTCTATCATTAATGTTGAGAATCTGAGATTGTTTGAGCCTCCTTAGATTGATGATAAAGGAGAGCATGTTCAGCTGTCGTCAATAGATGATTTCTCGCCAGAATATATTGACGAACTTCAGAAAGATCTCATACTTGATAGAAGAATCAGAACTTCAAGAAGAGGGAATTTTGAATACCTTAGAGTGGGACTCAAGGGTCAAAATACTTCAAAGGCCAAATGGTTGGAGGTTGGAAGAGTGAGGGATTTGTACCCTCACTTGCTGAATAATTAATAGTATCTTTTGGGATCCAAAAGGCTTCTAGTGGGGAGGAATGATCTAAGGCTCATTATTTAGCTCAAAATTGAAAGTTCTCAAAAATTCTTTAAACCTAAATTCATGGATAGATCTCATCTCCAGGATTCCAATGGAACTCGTTTCATCAAATTCTGAGTTTTTATGAGGGAATTATGGCCCGCTGTTCGTTTTCCCAAATAGGCAAAAAATGAGGAGAACACGTACAAGGATGATGTGGAAAGTCCAGTCATATTCACAAAAAATATCCTCCAGAAACAACCAATGATACTCTGCCAAGTGGCACCACCATATTCGCCAATGTTGACTAGGAAGGGAAATTTTCTTTCCTAAGTCTAAGGCTGAATTTTTATTCTAATCTGGTACAGTGGTATTATTTTTATTAAGGTGCAGTATGAGCCAATGAGGAAGGGCCATGTGGCTTGCCCACGGCTTTCCATGTACCCTCACCATGGCATGGAAAGTGGGATGGAAAGTTATATATATTAATTTTGAAACATTATGGATTGGTGCATATATGTATATTAAATGATATATATATATATATATATATATATATTATTTAAGCCTAAGTTTGAAACCTTCTACCGATGGATCTAGCCAAATTTGGAGGCGCTCTATAGTAGGTTAGCGGGAGGCTACTTTGGTGGAAAGCCAAACCATATGAAGGAACCGTTAAACTTTCAAACAAAATTTATGTGGCGGGGTCGGGGTTGAGCCCACGACCTCACCCGTGCCACCAAAATGCGTTACCACCTCTCTTAAACCATGGGTCTTAACCCATATGATTTTCATCACCATATTAAGTTAACGTTCCAGAGTTTTGGGGGTCCAGAGGGGGCTAGCCCTGTGGGCTAGCCCCATCCCTTGTGTTCAACCGCAGAGAGCAGGAGCTAAAGAACCAACTAACGGAGATATTTAAACCTGTATTAGCGCTAACACAATGTAATAATCCAGATTAAGTGTTAACTAATCCAAGATTAGTTTCTAAACCACAATTTGTGCTAATGATCATTAAAGTGCGCTTATCTTAAATTAATTACAGTTTAATATGGTGACAGAGATAGCAGAGGTGCCTTTTTAGGTATAATTTCCAAAATTAGCCATATAATTGGAGAAACTCCAGTTTTAGAGGAAAAATACTAGGAAAACTTGTTCCTGCCATAATTCATGCATTTTGCGACCAAAATGAGCTCAGGAAGAGTCATTTCTGGTAGATTTTGATGTTTTGGAGCCAGTGGAGCAGGTTGCAAAGGAAATTTAGACTTTAAACAATAATTTTTCACATTTGAAGCTAATACAAAGGCCCACACTATGAAGATGGACCAAGGAGATGTAGCCCAAGAGTGGTGAAATCCTTCATCAAAAACTTGTGTATTGAGCTATGTTATTTGTGCTTGCTCTGTACTTATTTGTTGTTGTTCAGCTATTAGTTTATATGCTTTTGAATTCATTAAAAACACTAAATTTCCCCAAGTTTAATGATTGGACAATCACATGGTCATGGATAAACTCTTAATGGATAAGCAAACCAAAGCAAATTTTATTTAAATCTGAAACTGATATTAGCACAACAAAAAATAACAATCATTTTTAGATCAATCAAACACTTTTTTAACATGACTCACATGATCATCCCATGTCCTACTGTAAACAATAATTTCATCAATATACACAAGTACAAAATCATCAAGAAAAGGCCTAAAAATATCATTCACACCATCATGAATGTGGCTAGATCCTTGCATAGTCTGAACGAAATCACAAGTCATTCAAAAAACTCCTACCTGGTCTTGAATGCAGTCTTCCAGACATCCTGTTCCACAATACTGATATAATGATAACCACTGTGTAAGTCATATTTTGTGAAATAGACAACATTTTTCAATTGATCTAATAAATCATCAATGGGAGGGAGAGGGTATCGATTTTTCACCATTATTTTGTTGAATGCCCTGTAGTCCACACACATCCTCCATGTGGCATCCTTCTTTAGCACCAACCACATGGAGAATAACTTGGTATTATGGCCCCTTGGTTCTACAATTATTGTACATGTTCTTTATCTCCTCCATATCAATGGCTAACAACTTGTACATACAAATGTTGGGTAAAGGAGCATCCTATTGTAATTGAATCTCATGTTGGATCTCACGCTTTGGAGGAATCCCACTTGGTTCCTAAAAAATCCCATCATAGTTAGAAACAATTGCATACAATTCATTTTTATCAGTGGGATCACAACCTTTGAAAGTTTCATATTTCTTGGCATCTTTTTCTCTAACAACCATGAACATGCACCCTTTGCTGGAATTCACCAACTTCTTCATCTGACTTGCACTTACAATACTGGCATTGACTTTGGTACAGTGGGCTCTAACAATTTATTCAGCCTCATCTTTCGTGAGATGATACTTGTTTTCATGGAAAAAGAAAACTTCTTTCCTGTCATACAAATATGCACTCCCCAATACCATGCCACAAATATCCAAAGGTACAACATCAAGATCAACCTCATCTACTAGTTTGGATGCAATCATAAATCTAGCCCTACACTGTTTGGTTACATGTAATTTTGCTTTATAACACAACCAACCAAGAGGGTAATATTTCATATGAGGCTTGGTTTCTAATCCCAATTTCTTAACCAAGGATTCTGAAATCAAATTTACTTGTGAGCCTAGATCAAACAAGGTTTCCACTTTAGTATGTTTCATTACGACTCTAATGTGGAACAACTCAGTCCTCTTTCGTTCATTAAAAATAGACTCATTTGAAGAACTCGTACTTGCATGTAATTCATAATTTTCATTAGCATGAAGAGAAGGGTTACCTTGTATTCCGACTGTTGTAATCTTTCTTTCGTATCCAGAATTGGATCGAAGGTCCTGTTGTACGGTTTCCACCATCTTTTGCTTGTTATTTTCACCAAATTTATTTGGCTTCAACTTCGGATGCAAATTCCAATAATGTTCATCATCATGGCCTTCTATATTGCAATGAGTACAAGATGGCTTGGCTCCTTCCTCCTTTTTGGTTGTAGTTTCCTTTTTGTCCTTTCCCTGGGCTTTTCCTTTGAACTTTCCATTATGAGGTTTGAAAGATTTTTTTTTTGACTAATCTTCTTTATCATTATTTCCCCTGTTTTCAAGGTGAATGGTATTCACACTAGCCGCATCAACAATAGTAGGCTAAAATAATAACAAATAATTCTTAATGTAACTATGTAAAGCACCAATATACTTTCTTATAATTTCCGGTGAATCAAGTGGAATATTCAAATTGAAATATTGTTTCTGAAACTCTTTTGTGAGGATTTGTACATTTTGACCCTTTCGTTGTCTTAAATATTTCAATTCCACTAAATCATTTTTTAAATAACCCAAAGGATAAAACTAATAGTTTTATGTAGAAACAAAATTGGACCAAGAAGATATGAGATTACCCAAGTCTTTATTGCCTTTATGCAACTTTCTCTACCACCAAACAAGAGCGATGCCACTCAACCGAAGGGATGCTAATTGGATATTTTCCTCATCCTCCTCGGTTTGTTCAATCCGGAAATAAACATCGACATATCTAACACAATTGTTTGGTTTCTCTGCATTGCATTCTCCATTATAGGTGGGAAAATTAAACTTTCAATCTAGCTTAAAATATGAATTCTTAGATGTATTTTTATGGTTCATGTTACAATCATGAGAAGAGGGAGAAGAAGAACTTTAATTGGTGGATTGATAGGGAGGAGGATCTTATCCTCTACCTCCATGGTGTACTGATGCATGATCATTGGGATCTTTCTTCTCATTCCTGGTTTTCTTCTCATATTTTGCATATAGATTCTCAACTTCCTCTCTCATGGTGAAGAATATCTTGTGATAATTTTGGTCTTCTTCTGCTCGCGCATCCTCATCTGCCATGTTCCATCTTCGTGGTGCATGCCCTGCTTCTAGATCAAAGGATTTGAGTTTTCCTTCACCTCTTTGGAGCTTGTTCCTAGTTAGCATTCACTCATGCAACTCACATCAAGAAGACCTGACCTGATACCAAACTTGACCCAGATATTTTAACTTCAAGGATGCATATCTAATTGCAAATAAAACAACATAATAACCAAGTAACTTAACTCATGGAAAATAAGCAAAAAATCATAAATAAAACATGGTATGAAAAGCATAAAATAATTTTATTACGAATTTAACCCAATGTGGACTTCATATTAGGGAAAACATCAAAGTGGGGAGGAATTTTTTCATTAAATGGCATCAAAGAAATAATTTATAAGAAATTTTACAAAAATGTTCCTTATACCTCCAATTTTGATGATGCCCTAAAAATGGAGACTTGGACTATAGAAACGCACTGTACGGTTAGATTCTCAGTGCGAAAACATGAAAAAATTACTAAAAATTTGTCAAATTATGACACTAGAACCTCAGACCCTATAAGGTAATATTTTCAACATCTAAATATATCCCTCGCTCAAGGTTTCTCCACCCTTGTCTGCTACTATTTCTACCACTCCACCCTCTGTCGGTCTAGCTAGAATGGAAAAAGTAAAGTGAGGTTGAAATATAAGTGCTGGGCAGATTGGACAAGGTATGGGTCATTGGCCCAATGGTAAGTCTTAATAGATTTATTGGGGGTGAACAGGGTTCAAACCTCACCCACCCCATACTTGGTGTGAAACAGTTTTGGGAAACGTGGCTTGAATATTAATATGTCAGAAGTTAGGTTGAATCTCTGACGTTTTTTCTAGTAGTTTGAATGATTCCAATTGGAGCCTATGGAGTGGTGGGTCGGCTCACTGGGTTGGGCAGGTTCAATTCCCATAGGCTCCACTCTATATTCATGTCATATGGTTGGTCATGTTAACGATTGACGTATCTGCCACCGTGTTATTTTTAACATAGATATGTGAATATATCGTGGGTTGGAGGGGTTTTACCACTTGAAAACCTCATCCACCTTTTAATATTAATCAATTTCGTTGGGTTGTTTGGGGGCCAACCTTGCCACCCCAAAAATATTTTTATCTTTATTTTTTTAAAACCATATAGTTAAAAAAATTCCACCAGAAATTAAGGCGTTCTGGGAAAATTAAGGGGGTAAAAAATTCACCTTTTTTTACCATTGTTTTCTGTGCACCAGTACTTCCAAATTGTTGCCTCATTAGTGACTGCCACTTGGCTAAGCTTGACCATAACTTTTACTATCTATAAATTGACCACACGAACTCAGATTTGAGTGGCATTCGCATCGTTCGAATCAGGGTGACGAGCACTGCGATCTGGTCCTAGCTTCACTTCCATCTCTTGAGTTTTATTTTTGAGCTATTTTGAAGGCCACTTCTATTTTTGGATCCATTCGGGTCAGACATTCTGCAACATGATTGGTGTTTCCCTTTTTCTATTTAATGTTCAAGTGGAATTTTTGCAGATATATAAACCACTTTTGATGGAAATCATTTTGCAACTTCCCTTATGTCTATATAATCTCGAAATTTCGTTGATCAATGTGGAAGATCATCTCATTCCATAGAAACTGATGCTTCCATTTCTGGCAAGCCCGAACGATGGAATGCATCTCTTTATCATATGCGGGGTACTTCTGAATTGTATCATAAATTGTCTTACTATGATAGGCCACTAGATGCCCATGCTGGGTGAGGGCTAGAACAATAGCATAGTTACAGGCATCTGTCTCAATTAGAAATTCCTGTTACAGGTCTAGAAATGTGAGTACTAGTGTAGAGCAGAGGCGACACTTCAAATCAATGCATGAATTTTTTTTAGACTCAGACCGAGAAAAAATTTCTTTCGCTTCTGATCTGTATGAGATATTAATGTAAGTTTGTTTGAGGTTGTATAAATTGCAAGTGTTACAATTGAGTTTTATTAGACTTTATGCTAAATTCATAAACACATAAAGCATGAATTTAAACTCTGAAATAAAAGAAACAACAGAAAAATGCACCATAAAAATAACCACAACATAGCAAGTAATGAATGAGTTCACCGCTCGTGGGCTACGACTCCTTAGTCCAACTTGCAATGGATTGGCCATATAGCTTTATGTTGAAAATGGTGATTACATACATTTACAGTGATCAAATGGCTTCAATACCTGTTCCATTAGATTCATAGCTATTAAAAATTTCTGTCTAGCCTCTTTCTGCCCCACAATTTGTCAAAAACTGAAGAAGTTATGAGCCTCCCTAGCTTTGCTGCTAATCACTCAACAGATTCCCCAAAATCCAAAATTGTCCTACAAAATTGCCCTGATTTCAGCTAACCAAGCAATAAATTTGCGGTCTTTCGACTGAAATTGTTGGACAGTTAATTTGTGTGTCAAGGCCTTAGGGCCAAATTTTTAATTAATATAATGGTTGGTCAAATTATTAGTTTTTAATTAAAAATTGTGTGAGCCACCTCTGCACCCACAGTCCTGCACCTTTGGTTGCATGGTAGCATATGGGGAGGAGGGGCTAAGCCTTGGTCCCTTCCCCCCAAAAAATTTACTTTCGACCAATTAGAAGAGGCTACGTGATAGCCTGCCATTGGTGTAAAATTTTTCCCAGACAAATGTCATTTTTGAAAAATTTTCCTGTTTGGAAAAACGAACAAAACTTGTTTCCGGGAGCATACTGTGTCAATTTTCTATGAAATGAGCTTTTCTAGATTCAGAACAATGAGATCTATGTGGTCGTTTAGGTTCCACACCATTTATAAAACTTTCATTTTTGAGCACCTGATCACCTCTCCCCACTAGAAGCTTTTGGACCAAAAAATCTCTTTTATTACTAGATATTTGGATGATGGTACAATCCCCTCACCCTTCGAGTTCTTGAGTTCAATAATTTTAGCTTTTCATGAAAATTGACCTTTTTCCATAAATTTGGAGACCTTGAATTGTTGTTGTAGATACCATCTTGCTACAATTTCCTAGAATTTGCAAAACAACAAATTTTCCTTGAAGAAAAAAATATGTTCCCTCCTCGATCATTAGTCTAAGGAAACTTAAACAACTTGAAATTCTTCTCACCACAAACATTGTCGACATGACGATGTTTAGCTTGTATTTCCTTGTGCTTGGCTCGACTCTTGACCAAATGTTATCACCATCAACATGCAGCATCCCATTTCAAAGAAAATACTTTGTGAAACCCACAATAAGAACTTTTGAACCGGGGATAATTTTAGGGCTAATATTCGCAGGTGGGCTAATTTTCTATACTTTTTCCAAAAAAAAGATTCTCTAATTTTCATTTAAAAAAAAAATCAATTCTCCCAAATTTTATTGTATGGAATTATTTTAGCCTAAAAATAGCCAAAAATGTATATAGAGTGTATATAAAATTATTATAAATTTTAATATTTGTACAAAAATATCTCCAAACATTTTACAGATTGCATGTTATAAACTAGTGGGATTCGCCAAGTTTTCTAAACTTGAAGATAGAATTCCATCCTTAAAATTTTCCCTGTTTTGAACCCAATGCCCTCTTTTCAAATTTATTTTTCACTTGCTCTTTTACCTTTGCACTCTCTTGCACCGACATCTTGTTCACATCATTACTCAACAATGATGCATGCTGCTGAAATTTTACCTCATCTTGTTGACCTATTTTAGGAGGAAACATGTTAGAATCATGAAAAATATTATCACAACCATTATAAACCTCAATGAAATCATAATTAACATTTTATGCATCTCCTTGAAAGGCCTCATTCAGAACATCTTCATGTTTGAACATTAAAAAAGAAATTTTTTGACTAGCATTCACAATTCGCTTCATTTTTCTAGAATGCATAAGAGATGAATTAATATTCTTACTATGCACTCTAAAAATGTACTCAATCCCATACTTGAACAAGTAATACTTTTTCTCATGGCGATGAAATATTTATCTCGTATCATAAATATTTGGGCTACCCAAAACACCACTAGAAATATCAAGTGGAACAACATCAAGTTCAACTTCATCAAGAAAATTTGCAGTGATTGAAAATCTAAGTATGCACTTACTTGTCACCTACAAATTTTCATTCTTACATATCCAACCTAAATAATAAGGTCTTGGATGAGGAATGGTTTCTAAATTAAACTTCTTGACTAAGTCTTCAAAAATAAGGTTTGATTGTGAACCACTATCAAATAGGGTGTCAATCATGGTATGCTTTGAAATAACTCTAACATGTAAAAGTTCAATTATTGTTTCATCATCTTGAGTACTATTGATACAACTTGAAGAACTTGTACTTGAAATGTCCTTACCTTTCAAACTAATTGTGACGATCTTTGTTTCATCTCCGGAATCAGACCCTAAACCATGTGTTATTGTAGCAGTTGTATTCTCCTTCTCCTTGTTTTTAAGCTTGTTGTGTTTCATCTCTAGATGAAGTTGCCAACAATGATATTCATCATGTCCATGTTTGGAACAATGTTTGCATGTGAGTTTTTATTTCTCCATCTTTATGGAAGCATTCTTCTTACCTTTACCCTTGAGCATACCCTTTATTTTCTCTTCAGACTCAAAGGTATCCTCACTTGTTTCCTCTGAAACATGTTTCCCTCTTGCATCTAGATGTGTGGCCTGTGCACATACTTCATCTAAATTTGAAGTATTAAACATGAGAATATTATGTCTTAGGTAACTATGAAAACCTCCAATGTAATTTAGTGAAGTTTCTTGAGATGTAAAATCTACACCCAAAATTAGTGCTCTTCTCCTAAACTCTTGAGTATAGCTTTGCACACTTTTTCCTTTACCTTGCCTAAATTTTTTCCAGTCCATTATATAATTTTGCATGTATGCTAATGGATAAAATTGTCTCCTTAAGGAAACAACACAATCATTCCAAGAGGTTAAGACCTTACCATGTTTCTTCATGTAATCTTGCGTTTTGGCTTCCAACCAAATAAGAGTTGCATTTTCCAATCTTAGTGAAGCAAGTTGCATCTTGGTGTCATCATCCTTTATCCTTTTTTTCTTGCGATACACTTCAAGCCGACGTACCCAATTGTATAATATTTCAGCATCTACCTCTCCATCATACATAGGAAAATAAAACTTAATGTCAAGCTTAAAAAATGGAGTTTTACCATGACCTTTGGAGAATGCGGAGGTGTTTGTGAAGGGCTTTTTCTGGAAGAAGATGATGGTGAAGATGGTGGTGAGGATGGAAGTGAAGAGAATGGTGGAGTCGAAGGTGGTTTTTCATCATTTCCATTACCATTTGGAGGTTTTTCTCCATCTCTTCCTTTTCATTTTGAATAATTATCTCCCTTTGGAATATTGGAGCTCTCACCTTGCATCGTTTTGTTTCTCCCCTCATAGATAACTTTCACCAGTCTTGTTATATCAATGAATTCTTTCTTGAAGAATTTTTCATCTTATGGCATATTGTGAGGCTCCCCTTCATGTGACATACTTGCTGAAGCTTCAGCTGCAATTTGAAGAACAAGTTTTGGTGGAGATGTGGAAAACTTCCTCTCCTTCTTCTTGACCTAACTTTAGGACTTGCAACCACAAGATTTCGTTCTCGTCTCTTGAGCTTCAACCTTGTAAGCATCACATACACTTGCAAAAAATTAAATCCTCATAACAACAAGAAAACCAAAACTATGATACCAAACTTGATCTGTATGAGATCTTAATGAAAATGTGATTTAGGTTGTAGAAATTGCAAGTGTTACAATTGAGTTTTATGAGCCTTTATGTTAAATTTATAAAAACATAAAGGATGAATTTAAACTCTGAAATAGTTAGAAATAATAGACAAATGCACGATAAAAATATCCACAACACAGCGAGGGATGAAGGATTTCACCCCTCCTGGGATACATCTCCTTGGTCGAGCTTCCAATGGCTTTGCCCTATATCATTATGCTCAAAATGGTGATTACATACATTTATGGTGCTCAAATGGCTTGAAAACGTGGTCCTTTAGCTTCAGAGCTATTAAAAAAGGATGTCTAGCCTCTTTCTGGTAAAAAATTGATCAAAAAATGAAGAAGTTATGAGCCTCCCGAGCTTTGCTGCTAATCGCTCTACAAAATCCCCAAAATCTAGAATCGTCCTACAAATTTGCCCTGATTTAAGCTAACCGAGCAACAAATTTGAGGACCTTTGGCCAAAATTGTTGGACAATAAATTTTATTGCCAAGGCCTTAGGGTCGAATTTTTAATTAATATAATGGTTGGTCAAATTATTATTTTTTTAATTCAAAATTTTATGGGCTACCTCCGCTCCTGCGGTCCTGAACCTGTGGTCACATGGTAACATATGGGGGGTTGGGTTTTAGCCTTGGCCCCTTCTCCCAAACCTCTTCCAGAGAACATTCATATAAGGTTTGAGGCGTATATTTAAATAAGGGATATGGTAGCTTTACCAGTTAATACTTGGCATCATTTGAAGAGAGGTCATGGTATCGAAACATGCAGAGTCTTAAATAAGATCTTAACCAATTTTTTGTGGCTCCCATGCTACCACGTGGTGGCCCCCATGCTGCCATGTGGTGGCTTTCGGTTGGGCCACGTGGATAGATGCGGTTGGACACCAACCAACGAACTAAAAAATTCCAAACCCACACCATTCAGGGCCTGCCACATGTCAAGATATGGTAGGCCCAAAAAAAAATTAAATTTTGACCAATCAGGAGAGGCAACGTGGCAACCTCCCACTAGCCCAAATTTTTTCCCAAATAGCTGTCATTTTTGAAAAATTTACCTATTTGGGAAAATGAAGAGAACTCATTTCTGGGATCATACGGTGTAAGTTTTCCACGAAATGAGTTCTGTCAGATTCAAAACGATGATATCTAAGTGGTCATTCAGGTTCCACACCATTTGGAAAAAAATCATTTTTTATCATATTTTTGAGCACCTGATCAACTTCGCACTTAGTAATTTGACTCAAAGGGAAAATCATATGGGAGAATCCCAACATGAACCTCCGATAGAAATTTTTAAGGCCCAAAAATTTGTGAAACTCTGTTAGAGTAGTCGGGGTTGGCAAATCCCGAATGAATTTGATTTTAGTCGGATCCACATGCACACCTCACTCATCTATGATGTAACACAGATATTGGACCTGGTTCATGCCATAGGTACATTTATCCAAGTTGGCACACAATTTCTGCTACTGCAGGGTTTGAAGAACCTGATGAATGTGTTGCAATTATTCTTCCCAACTCTTGCTGAAGATGAGGATGTCGTCTAGATAAACAACCATAAATGAGTTGGTGAAGGTTCACAATATGTAATCCATTAGCCTCATAAAATTAGCAGGGGAATTTTTCAACCCTAAGGGCATAAGAAACCATTCAAAAAGAAATTCCCTAAATTTGAAGGTAGTCTTACATACATCTATGGGCTCTATTCGAACCTGGTGATAGCCAGACTTCAGATTGATCTTGCTTAAATACTTGGATCCCTTAAGTTGGTCCAGAAGGTCATCAATCCATGGGATTGGATACCTGTTCCTGACATTTATTTTTATTATTTCCCGCTAAGCAATCTAGAGCCTCCATGTCCCATCCTTCTTTTATACAAGTACAATCAGGCTCCCACAAGGAAAAGAACTTGGTCAGATTTTACCTTTTGTAGCAATTCCTAGATTTGGCGCTTGATCTTTTCATTTTCCAAAATGGAGCGGAAATATATCATCCTGTTCGGTAGAGGTGCTCTGGGAGTAAAACCGATCGAATACTTGATGTGACAGTGCGAGGGTACCCCTGTGGATGAGGAGAAGATTTCCATGTATTCATCCATGACCTTATCCACCTACTTCTGCTACATGGAGAAACCCTTCCTGGGGGCCATGGATGTGGCCATGATCTTCCCCTTAATTTGAGAGTGAATTATAAAGAGAAAAAATTTCTCAGTCTAGGAGATAAGCCTACTACATTGCTTAATAGAGATAAAAGAGATGGCGGTAGGCAGGGCTACCTTTGGTATCCTATATAACTTATTACCCAAAGAAATAATAATAGTGCAAGGCCTAAAACAATACATGGCATGATGCTTACACAAGTATGGGTGGCCTAATAATACATCACAAACTTCAAGAGGAGAAACATCACACAATACCTCATCCTTGAAGGGCTTGATTTTGTAGGGAAGGAAACACTACTATTTGATGCGGGGATCTCATCCTCGGTGAAGCCAACTGATGGTGTACGAACGTGGGTGTGGTGTGGTCGGTAGGCCCAACTACTTCATGACCCTTCACCCACTTCTGTGAGTGAAAGAGGCACTCTCCCTCCTCTAGATCTTTGGGTTCTGCCTTTTGGAGCATGGTGGTGGTTAATGTCACACTGGGTTCTACATAAATGACTTGGTTACCCTTGTCAGCTCCCATATCGGGTTTCGGCTTAGAATCATAGCATGCATCTTCCTCTGAGTATTTCATCTCGGACACCAATTCCTGATTTGTGCGACATTCATTGTGTTGTGAGTGGGAGTTTTATGGAACTCACACCAGTTTTTAGTGTCCTTGTTTTCCTTCATGTCACCCTTGGCTTGTGGCTTCGATTTGTTTCCCTACGGGTTCCCAGTAATTATTTATCCTTTTCTTTGTGGCTTGGGAGCACCTTTGCTCTACTTTGGGTTGGCAGATCCAAAATCTCGCTTCTTCTACTTGAATTGTTGCTCAGTATTGGCAGCATATCAATATGTTGCACTAAGCAAGGAGATTTCAAGGAACTCCATTTCCTCTTGAATGTATTTGTGCAAAAAACTATGGTACTTGAACACCATATTTTTCTCAGAATATTTGATACCCAGATTTGTGCGCATGGTATGGAAAATATTCGTTAGCTCATGATCCCTCTGATTCCACAACGTAGTCCATTGTATGTACTTGTTGTCATATCTCTCGAAAGGGTAGTTTTGTTCCTTGATGGTATCTCAGAAATAATTCCAAGTGGGTGTGTCTGAGAACAGTTAGGGTTCCCTCTCATCCTTCTGATAATCATAGGTTTACCATCAGTCCTTGATGTGGCGGGTGGCTTTCAGGAGTGCAAAAGTAATCTTTTCCCTATTGGAAAAATCATGAACCAAAAAATATCCTTCCAAAAAACTTAACCATTTATCTTTGGCACCAACATCTATCTGGCCTTCAAATGTGTGAATGGAAAAGCTAACTTGTACCTTAAAGGGATTGGTGCTTACAGAGTGGCTGCCTAATGAATATTCATCGCTTGTGGGCATCTGTCGAAGGATCTGGGTGAAGTTATCCATCATCGCGTTCCTTTGTTACTCAAGGGATTCTTCGAGAAATATTTTGAAAGAATCTGTTGCTCCCTTGTCTTTGTTTTATTTTGACATGGGAAGTTGTTAGGATTTGTGAGGTTGGTCTTGCAAATGTTCAACCAGTTTGATCCCTAACTCCTTATACCCTAACCTCATTGGGAAAATGCGAAGAAAAATAAAGAAAGTTAAGACTGCTTTGATACCAATGATCCATACTTATAGAAGAACACAATAGAATATAGATATAAAAATAAACACAGAGATGCAACAAAAATAAAACTTCATTTCATTAATATCAAACAACTCAAATATGCTTACATACAAAATGGAAATAAACTAGCTTAGGCAATGGTAGCTTATCTCTGAGAGGAAATGTGGAAGATACATGCCTAAGAACTATGTTACAATGAGGCTAAAAGGCCTACTTATTATTTGGAAACAATGGAAAACCCTAAATATCCAAAAACCTAACCTTAGGAGATGAATCACCAAAATTGTGGGCCCTGTTGGGGTAAATCGGTACATCAACTTCGGGGGGTCGTAAATTTGGAATACGATCTTTGTTTGATGTGCATGATACCTCTACAGAAATGTATATCATAGCAATACAACTTTAGACTAAAAATATTTTTTAAATATGGACATTTATGGTTTTCAAAAAAACGTCATTTAGGGCCTCAAAACTACTCTAGAAGTTCAGGACACCAAAAACTGCCAAAGATAATAAAATGTGCTAAAATTAAGGAAACTGAAAAATTGAAAGAAAAAAAAGGCGGGGTTCCAATTGGAATAGGCGGGTGGCCACCAATATCCACTTGGATCAATGGTTGACCATGGTAAATCAATATTGAGCATGGACGACAAATATTGACCTTCATTGACCATGGTTGATGACAATTGACCATGACCAAGCATGATAATAAACCATTTTCCAATAATAAAGCGAATAATAAACCATGTTCCAATAATATTAAAAATATAACATATTATAAAAGCCGGGGAACAACAGCAAACCAAATGTAAGAGTATAAACCCAAGGTATACAAAATCCAACATAAATATTATAAATCCTTAAATAAACACAATTATCCATGGTTGAAAATTATTGATTTTTATATTGAGACAATATTTCTCATAATGTGATGTTGTGTCATGTTTTACCATGGTACAACCGTTAGATTAATAAATCCACAAGATTGATTTTATAAACCCAAGAAAACAATAAACCCACTGGATATACACCAAAATCCGAAGGGATTATGAACCCTAGGCAACAATATTGAACCCAATGCATTAATAATTATATACCATATAATAACCATGTCAGTCAATTGTTGGCTTGAGGGGTCTTGACCCAGGTTCGAAGTTAAGGTTAACAAACAAAAACCTCTTACTAATGGCCCTTTAGGTAGTGACCTACCTATGCAGGTCAAAGTCTCACCCGAAGCAGTATGGGGTGGTGCTGGAACCAGGATTTCACACCCAGAGAGAGAATTAAATGATGTAGGTGTCTTCAGATCTAAAACAACTATGATCTGACCTTCACAACAAAAGCCCTAACCACAAACCTTAACTATGCAGATTTAGGTATATTTACACAGGTTATCCTGCACGTGGACAAATAAATATCCCACAATGATTTCTATATTCTTTAATACATAACATTCAATTTCAACAATAATAGAACCATTCATTTATCATTCATCTAAGAAATAAGACAGTTGCGAAACCATTCCAAACATAGATAACACAGTAAAAAGAAATAACATATAGAAACAGATCATAAAGTAGAATACATATGAATTTGATACTCATATTTTTTTCAAAACAATCATTTATTCATTCACATTTCAGATCTTCCTTACAACACTTTTATTCTACCCACACACATAGCTAGTGGGGTCTGCACACAGCAGGACTAAGGTCTCCGCGCACACAACCAGTAGGAGCCTTCTAAACCAAAAAAAGTTCACCTTTTAGCTCAAAAAATCATATCAAAACATCTCAGACTTCTTACTTATCATCCCCTCGACTTTATCTACACTCCTATTTATATCTTTAGCCCACGCTCATATAAGGTCCGCAAAATGTGGTTTGCGGCCCCTAGTTCTACCCTTTTTCCCATTACAACTCATGAGGGGATTTGACCCGCCCCAAATCCCCTTAGCTCGTGCTTCACTTAGCGCACACAAATTAACTTACATAAATACTATATTTTTATCCAAAATTCGGTCCTAAGGGACCCCCCTCAAATAGGCCCCCCAACACAATCTTGTGACTCATCCTGAGTCACAATGGTGCTAGGTTCTTCGTCTTGGTCTGAAACTCTTTGATGGAACCAACGAAGGGTGCCAAGACACCCATGCTATTATTAGATGCACTCTACGCTGTGTCCACCACCTTCTGCGATGTCATCCCTTCTGCGGTTAGATTGATACTTTGATAGGTCTGGTTTAGATTTTTGACAGCGGAATCGAGATCCTGTGACAGCTTCATCACCTCATCGGCCCATGAATTCATGTGTTTTGTTATGATATGCTTCTTCCTCTGTAGCTCCTCTACCTCGTCGTGCAAGATTTGGCTAGTCTTTAAGCTAGTCATGCACTGGGCTGGGAAAAAAGTAGGTAGGGCCTCCTAGAAGTCATCGAATGTCTTCTCCTTAGCACACAATTCTTGAGAGATTTTCTTGACTAGTGGCTCTGTCTGCATAGATTTCCATAGTCCCATTGTTGTTTCGAGCAGCATAGAGCCCTTGTCATTGGTGGCGACAATACTTTCTTATGATTCCTTAAAAAATATCGCTCGCTGCATGCGCACCTCAAGGGCGTCTCTGGCTGCAAGTTAGCTTGTAATGTTGCGATCTGCTACTCAAATTCAGCTTTGACTGTCTGCACATCTGATCGAGACGCCTTCAGCGCGACTAATAGACTCTCAAATTTTACCTACAGTGTAGCTGATGCAGGAATGGCCACCTCTGGAAGGTCACCACACAGTTTGTCAATAAAATTCTCTAGCTTTACTCGTTGAGCTACAACAGTCTGCTATACTATCTGAGCTTGGAGTGACTCTTCGATTTTTCCACAATCATTCAGTCAGCTTCGCTCAACTGCCACTGCATGCACGCCTCCCTTCACTGCATCTTTTCCATGATGATGGTCTGAGTTGCGTGCAGCTTCACACTAGGCAGCATGGATAAGTCTATCCTGACCTCTGGGAAGGTGTGCACCTGCACGCACAATTCTAGCCGCTCCAAAGTGACTGTTGCACCCGGGAAGGGGTAGATCCTGCTGTCCTTTGTGGTGATTCTCATCATTGTTAGATGGCTTGATTGAATCAGCCTCACTTGATTCACACTCACCTGTATACTACCAGTCTTCAACTGTAGTACCTGTAATCCCGATTGTAATTCTTCGAACGAAGCCTTGTACTGCTCTTCCATGGTGGTCCATTTGTCTTTAGAGGTAGAGGCAACTACATATTTTATCTTTTCCAGGTCATCTTCTGTCAGAGTGACCTCTTCTGTGCCTCCACCCTTAGAGCCTTTCCTCTTCCTTCACGGACCCTTGGGGATTTATGTGCCATGCTTTGTTCCTCATGGAGACTGTATACCAGTTCCATCCAACCCATCGAGACCTCCAAGGTCTAAATCAGATTCTCCTCCAAGATCTTGCTTTGTGTCTTTCTCCGCTTCTTGTTCTGCATCTTTTTCAACATCTTTTTCTGTGTCCGTCTCTGCATATATTTTGGTGTGAGGTTTTGCTTCTTTGTCTTTGTCTCCTGGAGTTGTCTCTTTTCCATAGGTGGATGTTGTAATGGGCTAGGTGGAGCCAAGCCCTACCTTCCACGCTCATGTCCAGGTCACAATGACCTGGTCGATATCCACTTTGGTCACAATGAAGGGAAATTTATACCAGACAAGATCATTGCACGCCTGGATATACACATGGTGCATGGTAACCTGAAAGTATGTAATGCTTTTAGATTTCTCGTATGTTGCTGGGGATAGCCTGGGCCAAAAATGTATTGTTTCCGCCAGTGTGCCCTCAAATAGAAACCAAAATATTTTGTTCTACTTTACTCGCTTGGGGTTGTTTGAATTCCCTCTAGTGTGTCCTATGCTACCAACGCAATCAAAAGTAACAACTAAGACTAGTAGAAATACTTTCTTTGTTCTTCCACCTCGCGCACGTTGTCCAAAAATTCTTGGAAAATGTATTGGGACCAATTGTAGATGGCCCCCTTCTTACACTAGCCTACCAATGCAATCATATGCGTAGGGACTATTTTCAGGCGACACTTATGCATCAATTTGCATCCCAGGACTAAGGTTCCTAGGCGCACCCCCGAGTCTTCAATTTTCTACACCAGGAATCCCCTAGGATCCCGTCTGACATGGTAATATTTTATCACCTTCGTAGCAACATTGAGATCATTGCTCTTCCCAAAAATAGCCATGGGATGGTGCCCCTTTTTGGGCGGCCTAGTGATCCCGTAGATCAACACTGCATTGATTGGAATGCGTCCCTTGGTTCACACACATCCCTCATGCACCGATTCTAGTAGCTGGCGCACAAATATAGTGGTGATAGGGTACCTCCCAAAATGAGGAATCCTCAGCAGATTGAGGATCCTAGCATTGCTTAGCTCGTGCGCCCATGGTATAGTCTCAAACTTCAGCACATCATCATAGAGCACGCACTCTAGGTAATATTCAAGTGCCAAACCGGGGAAGGTTTCCTCATTTTCCAGATCATAATCGTCGAATTTAACCAAGGGGACCTTGCCAAACATGTCTTCAATAAGGGGGACGACCTGCGGGATCAGTGACATCTAAAGTTAGTCCCGCACCACGTCTACATTCTTTGGCATGCGTACACAGGTTCTGTGCAAATTGACATACAATGACCACCATGAGATTGGCTTGATGAGCGGAACCTCCTCAGTGGTTCTCATCAGTCTCATCGTAAGATCACCCATAGGTTACCTATCCTTTGTAGCTTGTAGCAGGGATGTAACAATCCTAAGGGAGGTACGCGGCTTGGAAGATGACCCCTTGGTCATATTTTCCTTTCCCTTAGCTGGCGTAGATACAAATTCTTCAACCTCAGGCACCACTTCATGGAAATCATCTTACCCTGGCTCTATCGACGCTATGAGTGGCATAGAGTGCTCCTCAAATGGCATGCTCTCTGGATTAGTGGCTATAATTCTTGGGTGACAGAAAAATTTCGGATTACTTACGTCAGATGTGTGGGTCTCTTGGCTAGACATACAGTGCTTACAGAAAAACTTACGGCGAAGTTCGCAGAGAAGCTGAAGGCGCAATATACTTAGAAAGAAAAGAAAGCAAATGTGACCCGCACCCTTCATTTTATAGGCAATCCAAGGTGAAAACGGTCATATCTCCTTTAAATGCAACTTACCTCCGTAAAAAAGGTCAAAAATCCCGTAATATTGCCTCATTAAAAGAATAAAACCTGCTCCCTCCAACGGTTAAATCTATTTTTTACCATTGTTGCAACTGCCAGTTTCTCCTGCTGCCCACCACCTCTATGCTTCTGCCTCACCTGTTTATGCCTCTCCCCAACACAACGTGAAGACAAATTTATTCTTATTCTCCAGCCACGTGGTAATTTGATCGGCACAAGATTGTCCCTATACGGCTTCACTCAACTTCCAATGAAATAGCTAGGAATATTCTCACCGCGTAACGTGGCCAAGCGCGCCGCACCTCCATCAGTGATTTCCTTCACAATGTATGGCCCCTGTTATCACCAAATTGAGTCCTGTTGGGCTGCTCCAATGTACAACTTTGAGTAACTATTTCAAACCACTTGTAATTGGGAATTAGCCTTTCTAGTCTGAGAGGGCTCTCTCCAATTGATAAAGGATATTCAATGAACAACTTGAAAGTAGATGGCTAACTCTGAATTGGATTGAATGTGTTTTTGTTTAGGTGAAAGATGTATAAGGTTTACTACCATTGGGCTTATGGAGTCAATATGAAAACTAAGTCACAAGTAAATCTATCTCATGGAAGCTGAGGCAATTGTATTCTTATAAAACCACACATGAAGGACAGAACAATAGGCTATATGCATGCAGTAGGTTGGATAATGTCACCATGAATTTGAAGTGATTATACATGAGCAAAACTGATAAAACATGACTAAACATAAGACTAGGTGTATAATCACTTGGAATTCATGATTACATGCTCCAATTTCCCTATTATCACACTCAAAATTTTCAAATTTTTTTTTGATAAGGTCACCATAGGTTTCATGTTATGTCATGTTGGGTCAAATATTTGATGAATAATTCACCAAATCATGTTTATCCTATGTCAAGAAAACCACCATGAGTCATGTCATGTAAGTTAACTACACTCCATGTCTTTTTGTTTTCACACCCATACATTAAAATTAAAAAAGTGAGCCAATAGATAGTTTTACACAGTTTCTTAGTGAATTCAGTGCAAAATAGGCATATTTCACTACGAAACTGCCTAATAATTTTGTAGCGAACATGAGGATTTCTCTGTTTTTTGACTTTTGAGAAGTCAAATTCAAGGGATGTTTATGGGAAAACATAGAAGTATTTTAAGAAACTTAGAGAGGTTATTGTCAGAACATATCAAATAATATTTACCTCTTTCACTTTTATCAAAGGTGCTACAAATTGAGAGATTCAGGGATGTCTTTCGGCTCTATTTTCAGACTGAACAATGTTCCTATTTTATACATGTTTTTAGAATGCAGATTATGGACCGCTGGAGATGGTTTTTAAAAACCCAAGAGAGGGTTTTCTTCAGGAAATAATGACCTACCAAAACATCCTTCCATTTTGCAACATCTATCAAGGATAGGGAGATAAGAGCTCATATCTGAACCCTATGTTTTAAGAAAAAACAGAGTCATTTTAGTGATGAATAAACTTGCTAAAGGTGAAGATGATGTTTTTTGAAGAGGGAAAGAGGAAAGTTTGCATGATCGTATTTCATTATATCACTATTCAGACCTACAGATGAAATTTGGAAGAAAAAGGAATATTTTGGAATTTTTTCCATTATCAAGTAGTTTCGTAGCATGCTCCATGCTTGAAGGCCAAAAAACACTACGAAATTTCTGAAGATGCTTTTTTTCCTATAAAAAAAGTTTTTTGAAGATTCAAGGAGGAAAGTTGATGGTATTCACTAATTTTGATCTAAAAAACATTGTTTGATCAGCAGAGGTGGCAGAAGGAAAAGACAAAGGATATAAACAACCTCGTTACTAAACTACGCTATGAAAATTTCTGTACATGACTGTTTTAGCAGTCAACTTCAAGTTTGATTTCAAACCAAATGAAAAATTATTTTGGAAATATGAAAGAGGTTTTTCTTTAGCATAGGTCCATATACAAAAAAATCTCTTAGTTTCTTCAAAGCCATTAGGGTTTGGAAATTATACACTCATCTTTGAAGCCAATGTTTTAGAATTTTCACTAACCAGATTTGTGAAAAAATTGTAAAACTTAGACTTGGAGGAGGTCAAGCTCAACATCCAGGTGGCATAATGACACATCAACACTCTAATACACTCAATAAATTAGTTAGTTGCATTTTATAAGGGTTATTAAATTGATTTGTTGAACTATTAATAAAACAAGGGTCCTTTTTGTATTCAAACTCTGTAAAACAGAAATATCCCTAGGAAGTCTCCAAGTGATGGAATCATGTTTGAAATAGGTCTCTAAGGTGGGAATCCGAGGTGAGTAAGGTGGAAAATAATTTTTATGAGTTCTCATTCTATAATGAGAGGAGTTTTAGAGTTAAAAAGGGTTGGGAGATGTTATAAAGTCACTGCTCTTGTAATCTTTGTCTATCAGTAATATACAGTTGCAGCAACTATTTTAGACTTGAGATTATTCTATGTGTTCTTATGTACGTTTCTTATACCAATATTTTACTTTCTCTCTAGTTTTCTAGTTGTATAATCACTTGGAATTCATGATTACATGCTCCAACTTCCTTTATACACCTAGTCTTCTGTTTAGTCATGTTTTATCATTTTTGCTTATGTATAATCACTTGGAATTCACAGTGACATGCTCCAACTTCCTGTATGCATATAAATTTTTGTTCTGTCCTTCATGTGTGGTTTTATAAGAATAAAATTACCTCAAATTCCATGAGATAGATTGAATTATGAATTATTTTTCATATTGAATCCATAAGCCTAATGTTAGTAAACCTTATACATCTTTCACCTACACAAAAACACATTCAATCCAATTCAGAGTTAGCCAACTGCTTTCAAGTTTTTCATTGAATATCCTTTATAAATTTGAGAGAGCCCTCTCAGACTGGAAAGGCTAAATTCCAATTACAAGTGGTTTGAAATAGTTACTCCAAGTTGACCACTGAAGCAGCCCAAAAAGACTCAATTTGGTGATAACAACCCCAACCAGTGTTTCCTAAACTTTCCTGGGTGGCGCGCAAACTGATTGTGATATAAAAATTCCAATTCTTCCTCCTTGAACACCTTATGTCTTATGTGCCTATCATGTGATCAGGAGATCAAGTCTCTTGTAGAAAAATGCTCAAAAATGAAGTTGCTCAGAATTGGTCCAAACCAGATCGACTGGAAAGAGATCAGAAAAAAGATCCTGTAGACGCGAATGACACTGAAAACCAACGTTGTATGAGTAAGTTATTCAGCTTTGAAGTTTGCCAATTTCAGTAAAAAAAATGGCCAAAATTGACTTTACAAAATATTTTTTATTAAAAAAAAGAATATTCCACAAAATATTCTAGGAATATTCTGTAGAATATTCCACAAAATATTCTGTGGAATATTCCACAGGTGGCCAATCACAGGGTGCCACGTGGCCAACCCGGAGGCCGCCACGTGGCCCCAAGGTCAAATGAAATGGAATTTAAAATTTTCATTTTGGACGCGACAAGGTTCGACCCTGGGTCGGGGTGGACACAAGCGGGCGTCCTGGTCGTTGGGCCATGAGTGGTTCTTGGAAAGCATTGTGGCGAACTTCTATTTAACCTCGGAATTTGATATGGGCGGGCCCGAAACGGGGCCAGCCCCTAAGGGTTATCCCCATCCACCACAAGACTGTGGCCTGGAACTGTGGGTTCATCACTCGGTGGTTAGATATATATGATGGTTGTCCAAACAGTTATCACGGTGGTCACATTACAGCGGTCATTTCGGTGACAATTAAAGCCACGGTTTACAAAACCGTTACCTCTAACAATTAAACTCCGACATACATGTGACCGACTCAAAACAAAAAAAACCGTAATATTTATTACAAGCCCTAACCGCATGGATAAAGTTGGAGACTCCGCCTATTTTGGCACCACTCACTATTTTAGTGGCCTTATCTGCAGTTACTCCACAATTAGTGGAGGATTTTTAGCCCTAATTGGGCAAAAGTCAGTTTCAGTCATAACTTGGGCTAGGGAAGTCCAATTGAGGCGAATGTTTTTTTTGATTTGGGGGTATTGAAGCATTCTGGAGCTGTTGGGATACGTTGCAGGGCCATCATGGCACTCTTTCAGTGATTTTATCAGCAAAGTTTCTTGTGGAGCCACCAGGGCTTGGTGAAAGATCAACTGTATTGGACTATACTCATCCATTTGAGGTGAATGAATAGTTGATTTTTACTGTTTTCAGTCCTCTGTTTCTAAATTTGCAGCTATTTTAGCCTTTTGAGGCTTTCTTCATAGTGTAATACTTATTTTGAGCATTAATGAAAGAGGGAAAAGCCTATTTGGAGGCTTTTGGACCCAGCAGAGGTAGCCCAAGAGAGGGGTGAACTGCTTAAACAAATTCTTACTGTTATGCTGTGCATTTTTGCTATGTTTTTCCAGAGTTTACTACATTAAACAGTAATTTTTAATAAGTCCACTTTTCACGATGAGACTTATACAGTGATCAAAACTCATTTGTTTCACTTCAAACCACATTACTTCCATTGAAGAATACTTGAACTTGCTTATTCACACATAAAATTTGGTTAATGAATACTTTGCAAACATAAACAAATACTTTCATTACCAGATCGATTAAGTGTTTACTTCATATTTCTTTAGGTAGAGCCAGTAAGAGGGCCAGAAGCTTCTGGTTTCATCCTTTCTAGTAAAGGTGAAATAACCAGTAAAAGCCCCTACTTTCTATCTCTGTATAAGAAATATTTTGTTCACACATTTTCAGATCAGATTGGTATCAGAGCTCTAGGTTTTGCCTAAGAGTTTGTGAAATTTGTGCAAGAAGATTGTGTTATTCTGCAAAATTTGATGCTTACTAGGTTGAAATTGAAAAGAGGGGAAGGTCAATTGGTTAGAGCACAAGATAATACTCAACCAAGGAGGGCTAGGGTGCCATTATCTCCACCTTCCATTTCATCCTCATTAGCCTTAGAATCAGCCACAAACATGTCTTCCAGAGAAGGAGAAGTACATGAGGAAGTGGATCCCAAGGAAGAAGAAAGAGTCTTTAGAAAAGCTTTCTTGGACATGAATGAGATGGTTAGGATCCTCTATCATGAGAGAAATGATAGGATTGCTGGAGAAGGGTCTAGAAACCAAAAAGAAGAAGGAGATTCTTCAGGAGGGAAGAAAGACAAGGATGAGTCTAAGAAAGGGAATGGAGGAAATGGTGATCCTTCATCTCCATCGTCATCCTCTTCCTCCACATCATCCTCTTCAACTTTTGTTAATCAGTCACACAAAAGAAAAACACCTCTTAGAAATCCTTTGTTAAAGCTTGATGTAAATTTTTAGTTGTCGATGTTTAATGGTGATGTGAATGCAGAAAAATTGGATAACTGGATTAGACAGCTAGAAGTCTATCTAAGGATTCAGAATTTTCATGATGATGACACAAAAATCCAATTAGCCTCTTTGAGAATGGATGGAGCAGCTTTGGTTTGGTGGGAAGCCAAGACCAGGGACGAAATTAAAAAGCATGGTAAGATAACTCTAACTTAGAATGAGTTTATTACTGCTATTAAGAAAAAGTTTTATCCTCTTGCTCATATTCAGAAAGAAATTATGAATTGGCAAAATTTTAGGCAACTTAAGGGTCAAAATGTGCAAGATTATACCCAAGAGTTTAGAAGGAGAGCACTTCTACTTGGAGTAGACTTACAAAGTCAAGACACCTTGTTGAAATACATAGGAGGTTTGCACAATTACCTACAACATACTATTCTAATGTTTAATCCTACCAGCTTAGATGAAGTCTGTGTCTAGGCTACACATTTAGAAGCTAGAGGAAAGAATACTTTTGATGAGGATAGTAATTTCAAAAACAAAGGAAAGAAGAGAGTTGCAAATTCAAGAAAAGAAAAAGGAAAGTTCTTTTGCAAGAATTGTTCAAAGACAAGTCATGATGAAGATCATTGCTGGAAGCTTCATCCTGAACTGAAACCAGAAAAATACAAGAACAAAAACAAGACCAAAGAAAAGGAGAAAACTGTAGCAACATTTGAGCAAGACTTAGGGTCAGACTCAGGAGATGAGACGAAAAGCATAGCCATGGTTTTAAAGAATATTAAGGGGGAAGAAGTGGTGCAAGACACAACTCCGAGTTCTAGCTCTTTGAATTGTCACAAAGATACTCATGAAGAAAAGAGGAGGATAGAGCTCTTCCATGTGAGGGTAATTTCAAAACATACCAAAATTGACACACTGTTTGATAGTGGGTCACAAGCGAATCTTATATCTGAAGACTTGGTCAAGCAGCTTAAACTTGAGACCATTCCACGTCCGAAGCCTTATCCACTTGGATGGATATGCAAGGATGCCAATTTGCAAGTCTCAAGGATGTGCATATTGCGCTTTGAAATAACTGCACATTTTATTGACACAATGGAACTTGATGTGGTGCCGCTTGATATCTCAGGAATTGTTTTGGGAAGTCCTTATTTATTTGACAGGAAGGCTATCTTTCATCGCCATGAAAAAAAGTATCACTTGTTCAAAGATGGTAAAGAGTACATTGTGAGAGCTCACAAGAAGAATTTGGAATCTTTTTTACTCCATGCAAGTCAATTGAAAATACTGGTTAATGCAAGTCAAAGTCTAACTTTGTTGATGTTGAAATGACCAAATTTTGAGCATTCAACTTTTTATGATGTTGCTAATGATTTGTCTTAGTTTAATAAAAAATTGTCTTTGAAAAAAGATGATGTTATATTGCACAAATTACCTTTTGGGTCAGCCAATGTAGAGAATGAAGTGTCAAAGAAAAGAAATGCAAGCAAGGAGGACACACAATTCAACATGGGACAAAGTTGGTTTCAGAAAGGTAGAATTCGTCATGGGAATAGTTTGCAAGGTGAAAGTTATTTTAAGTCTTCTGGGAAGTTTGATCAGTGTAGAAAAAGTTTGTTTTCTGCAGATTACAATTGCTGTTCTGCAAATTTTAATAATTTGCTTCATGACTCCATCAATCTTAGCAATGGTCGATCAGTTGATTCTAGAGACAGATTATCATTTTCTCAAAAGCTTCATTTGATGAAATCGGGTAGATTTAAGTTATTCAAGGGTGGAAGAGTGGAGAATCAGTCTCCACATTATTAGTTTCACTAATCAGAGAGCTTTTGGGGTCCAAAAGCTTCCCATTTGGGAGGTGTGATCAAGAGATAAAGTCTCTTGTAGAAAAATGCTCAAAAATGAAGTTGCTCATAATTAGTCCAAACTAGATTGACTGGAAAGAGCTCGGAAAAATGATCCTGTAGACGTGAACAGCACTGAAAAACTGTCGCTGTATGAGGAAGTTATTCAGCTTTGAAGTTTTCCAATTTTAGTAAAAACAAGGGCCAAAATTGACTTTACAAAATATTAAAAAAAGAATATTCCACAGAATATTCTACATAATATTCCGTAGGTGGCCAATCACAGGGCGCCACGTGGCCAATCCGGAGGCCGCCACATGGCCCCGAGGTCAAACGAAATGGAATTTAAAATTTTCATTTTGGACGTGGCAAGGTTCGACCCCGGGCCGGGACGGACACAAGCGGGCGTCCTGGCTGCTGGGCCACGAGTGGTTCTTGGAAAGCATTGTGGCAGAATTCTATTTAACCTCGGAATTTGATATGGGCGGGCCTGAAACGGGGCCAGCCCCTAAGGGCTAGACCCCTCCACCACAAGACTGTGGCCTGGAACCGTGGGTTCATCACTCTGCGGTTAGATATATATGATGGTTTTCCAAACAATTATCATGGTGGTCACGTTACAACGGTCATTCCGGTGACAATTAAAGCCACGGTTTACAAAACTGTTACCTCTAACAATTAAACTCCGACATACATGTGACCGACTCAAAACAAAAAAAACCGTAATATTTATTACAAACCCTAATCGCACGGATAAATTTGGAGACTCCGCTTGTTTTTGCGCCAATCACTATTTTAGTGGCCTTATCTGCAGTTACTCCACAATTAATGGAGGACTTTTAGCCCTAATTGGGCAAAAGTCAGTTTCAGTCATAACTTGGGCTAGGGAAGTCCAATTGAGGCGAATGTTTTTTTTGATTTGGGGGTGTTGAAGCATTCTGGAGCTGTTGGGATAGGTTGCAGAGCCATCAGGGCACTTTGTCAGCAGTTTTATCAGTGAATTTGCTTGTGGAGCCACCAGGGCTTGGTGAAAGATCAGCTGTATTGGACTATACTCATCCATTTGAGGTGAATGAATAGTCAATTTTTACTATTTTCAATCCTCTGTTTCTGAATTTGCAGCTATTTTAGCCTTTTGAGGCTTTCTTCACAGTGTAATACTTATTTTGAGCATTAATGAAAAAGGGAAAAGCCTATTTGGAGGCTTTTGGACCCAGCAGAGGTAGTCCAAGAGAGGGGTGAACTGCTTAAACAAATGCTTACTGTTATGCTGTGGATTTTTGCTGCTATTTTCCAGAGTTTACTACATTAAACAGTAATTTTTAATAAGTCCACTTTTCACAATGAGACTTATACAGTGATCAAAACTCATTTTTTTCAATTCAAACCACATTACTTCCATTGCAGAATACTTGAACTTGCTTATTCACACATAAAATTTGGTTACTGAATACTTTGCAAACATAAACAAATAATTTCATTTCCAGATCGATTTAGTGTTTGCTTCATATTTCTTTAGGCAGAGCCAGTAAGAGGGCCAGAAGCTTCTGGTTTCATCCTTTCTAGTAAAGGTGAAATAACCAGTAAAAGCCCCTACTGTCTATCTCTGTATAAGAAATATTTTGTTCACACATTTTCAGATCATCATGTCAGGACTTTTCGCGTGCCTTCTGCATTTGTTGATGGAAGTTAACAATGAACCAATCCTCCTCTAAGGAAACCAATTGCGCAAGACATTCTTCCATGATGTCATGCTCGACCATATTAGTGAATGTTGCGATGCGCAGGCTTGGGATGATATATTCCATTGGCATGATTGCTTCTTGCCCATAGACCATCCTGAAAGGTGTTTTCCTAGTCAAATTCTTGAATGTGGTCCTATAAGCCCATAACACAGAAGGGATGTGAATTTCCCAATCATTCTGATTGGAATTACAGATCTTTGTGGGTGCATTCTCCAAAATTTTGTTGAAAGCTTATACTGGACCATTTTCCTGAGGGTGATAAGGGGTAATCTTCAGGTGATGGATCTGAAATTCCTCCTTCAGAGCTTCAATGTTTTCATTAACAAAGTGTGTACCCCTATCGCTCATCAATATCTTCGAGCACCCAAACCTAGTCAAAATATGTTCAAAAATGAAATGTGCAACAGAATATGCAATACAATCCTTGACTGTGTTAGCTTCAGCCCATCTGGTTACATAATTTGTGGCTGTGATCATATAGCGTGCTCCAGTCTTCTTCCCTGGAGGATTGATAGGTCCAAGAAAATCTATAGCCCATTTATCAAAGGCCTGTAGGGCCATTTCAGGCTGCAGGGGAATTTCATCTCTGTGCAAGGGCTTCCCCATTCTTTGGCATGCATCACAAGCTCGAAAATATGCATGTGCAGTACTGTGTAGTGTGGGCCACCATAACCCAGCACACAACACCTTCTGCGCAGTAGCATTACCTTTATAATGGCCTCCTACCACCCCTCCATGAGTCTAAGCCAAGATATCATGTCTCTCATGTTCCAACACATACCTCCTTAATACTTCATCTGCTCCTAGCTTGGATAGTTGACCAACAATCAGGGTAAAATGAGCTATGCATGCAATCAAATCCTTCTTTTGTTGCACCGAATATTCAGCTGGCGCACTTCGATTGGTCAGAAAGTGAATAATATCATCAAATTTCTCATCAACCTCCTTGATAGCAAAGAGTTGCACATCAGGTAACCCCTCCTCCACATTGGTTGGTTCTTCCCCATTTTCAATGTATGAAAAATGATCAGATCCAACATTCAGTCTACCAGGATTCACAATTATTTCAAAGTCATATTCCTGAAATAACATCAACCATCTGCAAATCCCCCCCCCGCCCCAACATAGGCGTATTGACTAGGTATTTCAAATAAGAATGGTCAGTGAACATTTTGAAGTGTCCTCCTAGCAGATAATGCCTGTATTTTTTTAGAGCATAGACCATGGCCAATCCTTCCATTTCCATGGTCGATTAATTGTTCTCTACAATGGAGAGCTTCCTATTGGAAAAAGCAACAGGGTGATCAATGTCTCCTTCTCTTGGTTGCACTACAACAACTCCAAGTGCTATATCAGATGCATCTACATGTACATGGAAAACCTTTTACCAATCTGGGAGTATTAGAATAGGTACAATGACCATCTTCTCCTTCAACGGCTCAAAGCTCTTTTGACGTTCCTCATCCTAGAAAAATGACACATCCTTCTTCAATAACTTCTCCATATGCGCAGTGATCAGAGCGTAGCCCTAAATTAATTTCCTATAATATCCAGTGTGTCCTAGGATGGAGCACAATGTTTTCTCATTAGTGGGGACTTCTAGGTTGATGATAACTGCTATCTTGGCTGGATATACCATCAATCCTTGCTGACACACTATATGGCCCAACAAAATTCCAAAAGACACACATAATATACATTTCTTCAGGTTAAGAGAAATCCGGTGCTTCCTACAAGTGTCAAGCATCATGCATGGGTTTGACACATGCTTCTTTACCAACCTAAACACTGTCCAGTCATCAAGATACACCTCCAAGAAATTGTGCATGAATTCCTTGAACACAACTAATACTACATGTGAGAATATTGCAGGTGAATTCTTCAATCTGAAAGGGATGACAATGTATTTGAAAGACCCCCATTATGTTGCAAAGGTGGTCTTGCGCGATCCTCAAGTGCAATTATGATCCAATAATAGCCAGAAAATCCATCAGTAAAAGTATAAGCCTCTTTTCCTCCTACATTATCCAAGATCTCATCTGAAAATGGAGTAGGGAATGGGTCATGCACACATGCATCATTCAGCTTGCACAGATCTACACAAATACTTATTTCTCCTTCGGCTTTTTTTTCTTGAAAAACCATTGGGCTCACCCAATCAAAGTGTTCTATAGGTTCAATGATTCCTGCAACAACCATTTTCTCTAATTCCTCTTTTACTTTCTGCTTATACTTGGGATTCAATCGGTATGGTTGTTGCTTGACAGGGCACACATATGGTTTCCAAGTGATCTTCATAATGCCTAGGTCTCCTAAAATTTCATTCAGCTTACAGAACTTTGTGGGAAATAGGTCCTGATACTCTGTCAGCAGTTCCACGACCTTCCCTACTATATCATCATCCCAGTAATCCCCAATTTTGGCTAAATTGGGTTTTTATTCAGTCCAAATTTTGACATCCATTAACTTTAGAGGTTTAGTGACATCTACCATTCCCAATGAAGGCCCTGAAACTATGCGCTCCCCTTTAGATTCGAGGATGTTGATGTTTCTTGGATCATCTTCATTATCTTCTACTGACAGGTTCCTGCCATTGAAAATATCTTGCATCTGTGCTTCCCATACTGGCACAACACATTCTCTCTGAGGTCAGGAGTCATCGAAGCTAAGGGCTTATATATCCTACAGAGCTTCATCCAATCCCTTTGATCCCCCAACCAAGCCAAAGGTTGATATGGAACTTCCGAAAATTTTAATCCAATGGTGAGTCCCTCGGCGCAGCTCCGTTTCCGGATACCATGTCGTAGGTATCGCTCCCAACGAATGGACAAACATATGAACCTGTTCGTTCCATGTATTTTCATTCCAAACCTCCATCCACATCGCTAGGTGCTTGCATGGGTCTCCCTAACCATAAAAAAGCTCAGTTGGTGGGGTAATGAGTGGCTCAAAGTGCAACTTCATCATTTTTCTACATTCCTACCAGTCCTTAAAGACTCTCTTGTGTGTATCCCACCAATGCATTGGGGTTGCACGCATATCCAAATCAAGTGCCCAGAACCTTCATTCTTCTTGGACAACCTGTTCGAATTTTTCCAGAAATACTACGACACTACCAGAATCATCATAATAGGGTAGTTCTCTTACCTTTGAGGAGATGCATCGAAATTTTTTAGTGATCTTGAGGCAACGTAGCACAGAAGCATCATGCAACCAATTCTTCCAATTCTCCATCTCCCTATCCGAATCTGAGAAACATGAACTATCCTTATCCGAATTTAGCACTCCATCAGTTGTAGGATTGATCCAATCCTCATCTCGTGCAGTCAGCTTGTAGATATGGTCAACATCATCTCCTTCACACACTGGCTCTGTATATCTATCTCCCTCTGTCAGGTCCAGTGGTACTATCACCCGTGTACCATCATTTTCAACGATCATGCTTCTACGATTGAGGTTAAATATGCTTCCCATATCAATGGCCCAGTCCATACCTAACAGCGTAGGGTATGGATTTGCATCATCCACAATTTGCATCACTTCAAAATTTGCATGTACCTTTACTATAGAATGCCTACCAGAACCTATGGAAGTCTTCCAGGTAGAATGATCTTCTACTGATTGGCCATGCGTACCTGAATGTTGGACCATTCCAAATTTGGTTCTCCCATCTTCTGCCAGGTCTTCTTAGGTAGAACATTTGCATCAGATCCTGAGTCTAAGATGACTTGATCCATTTCATAATCTCCAATTTTCACGGTCATGCGCATCTCCCTACCAATTATCTTCTTGTTCCTATAGATATTGATCACAGCCTTAATGTCATTTCGAGGCACTTCTTTGTCCGCGCAACTATATATCAGGGCCTGAATATTGTCGAATACTTTCTGATTACGTAGTAACTTAATACAGGCTTGTAGGAATGGTTTGAATTCATCATAAATCTTTGATTCCATGATAGACTTTGATGTGGATTCTCCTATAGCAGTAAAATCCTTCCTGGCTTCAATAAAAGTCTCCCTTTCCTTCTAGAGGTTGAGTACTTCCTCTTTGTTAGAGGCCTTTCTGATAAATGGCTCTGCATCAACCTTCTTTCCCTCATCTCCTCCAGTGGCAGCACCACTTCATGTAATTATGTTTACACTTGGATCATCATCGCGCGATTCAACTTTAACCATTTGTATTTTTTGTGTAGGTGTCTGGTGTTGCTTTTCTTGCATTCTAGCGATTGAAATAGGAAAATATTCAATTATGTTATGAAACCAGCTCCAAAAATGGAAGAAAAGAGAGATAAACGCCTTATAAATAAGCCACTTCAAGCAGGAAACCTCCTTTACATTACATAAATGAACACTTCTTGGATGATAAAATGCCAAAACCTCCTTCTATATATAGGATTCCATGGGGTCACAAAAACCTAACAATAATAATGTAAAGGCACAATACTAACAATATTGGGGTTATAGGGGTACAAAAATAACAATAAGGGGGCTACACTAACAACAATAAGGGACTACACTAGTAATATAGGGACCTAACATGCCCCTCTTCTTCAAAAAAGTGTTGTCCTCAATGCTTGAGTATCTCTGGGTGCTTTTGTTCCTCCCATGTAGAATCTTTAGTGGGTAAGTTCTTCCACTTGATGAGATACTCTAGTTTAGTTAGTGGGTAAGTTCTTTCCATGATTGCTTAAGGTTCCAATGTGATTTTTCCTTCCTCATCAAGTTATGGCAATATTGTTTGAACTGAAAATTTTTCATGGAAAACTGGATGCACTCGTGAAGAAGCAGGAAGCTCCAATTTGTATGCCATAGTACCAATATTTTGCAACACCTTGTAAGGACCATAGTAATTTGGCGATAATTTATTATCCTTATTAGCTTGCTTGAGGGACATTTTTTTGTATGGTTGTAGCCGTAAAAATACCCAGTCTCCTACATCAAAAATTCTCTTGCTACGATATTGATCTGCTTGTTGTTTCATTCGATTTTGTGCCAAATTTAGGTCATCCTTTAAGAGTTGGAGAACTTATTGTTGATGCTCGATGTGATCTTCCCCTGCTTTAACCTTAGCATTTTCTCTTAAATATGATGTGATGGAAGGTGGATGATATCCATAAAGTGCCATAAATGGGGTCATTTTTGCTGCAGTATGGAAGGAAGTGTTATACCACCATTTAGCAAGAGGTAACCACTTGACCCATTGTGTTGTTTATTAGATACAAAACAATGAATATATCCTTCCAAACATATATTAACCATCTCAGTTTGACCATCGGATTGAGGATGAGGAGATGAGCTATGAGCTAGTTGAGTACCCAAACAAAAAAATAATATCTCCCAAACATTTCCAGTAAAAATGGGATCTCTTTCGCTTACAATGATATTTGGGTTTCCATGTATCTTTTTAATTGTTTCCATAAATGCAGTAGAAAATGTACTTGCTTTAAATGGATGAGATAATGCACAAAAGTGTGCATACTTGGTAAGTCTTTGAACTACCACCATGATGACACTCTTTCCGTCGAACTTAGGAAAACCTGTGATAAAATCCATTGAAATCTCCTCCCAACGATGAATTGGAATGGATAAAGGCTATAGAAGACCCGATGTATTAATTGTCTCCACTTTATTTTGCTGGAAAACCAAAAATTCCGCCACAAAATTTTGAGTATCAAATTTAAGGCCATCCCAAAAAAATTATTTTTTCACCCTGTGGTAAATTTTTAAAAATCCTGAGTGTCTTCCTAAAGGAGAAGTGTGCAATTCCAAAATAATATTTTGTTTTAGTTGGGAATTATTACAAATATATAAGCCATATTTGTACCATAAGGAATCATTTTTACAACTAAATGTATCATATGTACTAGGATCTTGCTGCAAATTTTGAATGAGTGTCCACAATCCTTCATCCTTCTTCCATTCATCCCTTGCTTCAGTTATCCAATCTGGTTGGATAATAAAAATAACACAAAGAAATGCTTCCACCTATTCTCTTTCTTGAGAGTGCATCTGGAATAAAATTTAGCTTCCCTTTTTTGTAGATGATTTCAAAGTCATAACCCAACATCTTTGTGACCCATTTTTCCTACTCTTCTAAAGATATTCTTTGTTCCAAAAAGTGTTTAAGACTATCATGATCATTTTTTACCTTGCAGTGTATTCTCATTAGGAAAGGTCGCAATTTCTTTAGTGCATGTAGTATTACTAACATTTCCTTCTCATAAATATCTTTCTGTAAATACTTTCTTTTGATTGGGAAAATTTCAAAAGAAATGGGTCCACCTTCTTGCATTAAAACAACACCAATTCCACTTACTGAGGCATCACATTCCACAATAAAGGTTTTGTGAAGTCTAGCGTATCTAAGACCGGTGCTAGGCACATTGCCTCTTTAATATGTTCAAAAGCCTTAGTTGCATAAGGAGTCCATGAAAATGCATCTTTATTCAATAATGTTGTTAGAGGTGCTGCTATTCTCCCATAATTCTTAAAAAACTTGTGATAATACCTTGTTAACCTGAGAAATCCTTGCAACTGCTTTATGGTTGTGGGGACTTTCCATTCCTTAATGGCTTTAATTTTGTTAGGGTCTACCTTAACACCCTCGTGAGATAAAATATGACCTATATATTCCACCTCTTGTACTCCAAAGAAACATTTGGATTTTTTTTCATATAATTGTTTCTCCTCCAATAGTTTGAGCACCGTGTCAACATGTTGAACATGATCCTTCCAAGACATGTTGTAGATTAGTATATCATCAAAAAGTACTAGCACAAATTTTCTAAGGGTTTGAAAATGAAATTCATCAACCCTTGAAATGTAGAAGGTCCATTGGTAAGGCCAAAAGGCATGACCAAAAATTCATAATGACCCTCATGAGTTCGAAATTATTTTTTCAGAATATCTTCAGTCTTCATTATAATTTGATGATATCCTGAATGCAGATCCAACTTTATAAAATAAATTTCCACATGTAATTAATCCAATAATTCAGTAATCATGTAATTCGTTAATAGTGAGCTTATTTAGCTCCCTATAATCTAGACACATGCGCCATGATTCATCCTTCTTTTGCACCAATACTACTGGAGCAGGGAAATAACTTTGACTAGGTTGAATTATACCAGCCTCTAACATTTATACAATCATACATTCAATTTCGCTCTTTTGGACATGAGGATATCTATAAGGCCTGATGTTTAGAGGAACACTTCCTGGAATCAAATGAATAGCATGATCCTGATCAAGAATAGGTGGGATTCCTTTGGGATTTTCAAACATCTTAGAATGATTATCCAATACTTTTTGGAGATCTGGAGAAATAGATGATTTTGATGTTGGAACTTCTAGTGAGCATTATTGTGAAATTACACCTCTTTGTTCTTTCTTCAGAAGTTTTTTCATGACATTAGAGCTTATTATCTTTCCTGGATTCCTTGTGATACCTCGTAATTCAACTTCCTTTCCTTCCAAAAAAATTTCAAGAAAAGTTCTTGAAAACTAAAAGCTATCATCCCAAAATATTGTAACCATTGTACTCCTAGTACAACATCAACACCTCTAGGAGTAGCAACACTTCCATCCTTATATATGTGAGTGGTAGGATTGATTGTAGCCAGGCAATGGTCTGTGTTGTGTCATCTAGTTACCCTAAAATCAACACAACATAGTGTGGCAGTACCACTTGGCCCAGCAACATCCTTGGGGCACAGTGGATTCATTCCTCCTACTTGCATGTAATCCGAGAACAAATTACAGTGATATTTGGTGTGACCGGAACCCTTAAAATGTATGCACCATAAATTTGCGCCAAATTCCTTTCCCATGTTTCTGCATAGGTTCTGAATCTCCAAGTGCATCACTTCTAATTGATTTTGGATTTTCAGAGTTCCTAATTGATCATTTGCTCTGGGCGCAGCTTCTGATTTCATAGAAATTTCCAGAGCTTCGGCCTGAGAATCGATCTTCTGCTGATTCATAGGTCCACACAGATGTGGCAAGAGCATGGCACTAAACCATTCCTTATGCTGCTTATCATCATAAATAAATCCTCCCTCGCTAATGGTGCACTTTAACCAATGATCTGCCTCCTAAACAGATTCATTTGGCTCTTTTTTGATATTCCTTAATTCTATTACACACTACGAGTAGGACTTCAGTTTCTTGAATTTTTGTTTCAAAGTGTCCTTAATATGTGCAACAATGAGGTCAACATGCTGAGTCAGATATCCCATAAACCAATTTAACACACAACCTTCAAACACCATATCCAGCTGCGCTCTCTTAACAAAATCAATATTAACATTTTGCACAGTCCATACTTCATTAGCAAAAAACCAAAACCTATCCATGTCCTCGTCTCCCACACCCTTAAAGGTGGGTAGCTTCATATGCATATCTCCTTCAGGTGGTGGTAGTGGTGGGGTAGGAGATGTTCTACCCCTGCACGAGTTCGACTATGGAGTAGCAGTAGGGCTACCTTCAGCCCAAGTAGCCTCACCACTCTATGTATCATTATCAGGAAAATTTCTCAGAGGGTTGTATACAGATTTGTCCCCTCTCTGATTAACCCGATAATACTTTCCATTGCGCATATTTATTTCTAGATTATCTTGGGTCATTCACTCAGTGTTGCTGCATAAAAAAACCTTTTCACACAACAACATCTTAATCATCAGAGGCAGAGAGCGTATGAGTTTACCTCTCAGTCCCTTGAAGAGCCTCCTTTCAGTGTCAGAATATGACACAAACTGATCCACTACAAATTCTGTCACAAACCCACCCAAGATGCTGTCAACCTAGTGATCTATAGTTCGGGTGATGGAATTATTAGTTTTCTCTAATTGTTGGATCAATTCAGGTGTCCACTGAGTGACCTTGTCATCCTTCCAGTAGGTTTGGAACTCATCTAATACTGAAAACCAGTCCTTTAATTTGTGCACAAAAGTCACAAAGAAGATCTCATGAACCTCTCTGAAGATATACTTATGTTTCCAATCTTCAGTAGAAAGCTTCATACTTCTGTTTTCCTTAAGGGAAAATTCTTGAATTTCTTTTCAAACGAGTCTTCTAATTCAGGCTTTTATGGTTGCCACATCACCTAATCTCTCTCAAAATGATCTCGGCCCCAGCAACGGAACCATTTTTTGGCTTGAGGTGTCCTGACCTAGGTTCAGAGTTAAGGTTAACCAACAAAACCCTCTTACTACTGGCCCTTTCAGCAGTGACCTATTTGCGCAGGTCAAAGTATCACCCGAAGCAGTATGGAGGGGGTGGTGGAACCAAGTATCCACACCCTGAGAGATAATTAAGTGATGTGGGTGTCTTCAGATTCAAAAAAAATGTGATCTGACCTTCACAACAGAAGCCATAACCGAAAACTCTAACCAGGCAGATTTAGGTCAATTTACGCAAGTTATCCTGCGCGGGGACAGATACAGATATTTCAATCCTCTCAATAGTATTTAATACATAAAATTCAATTTCAACGACAATAGATCCATTCATTTGTCATTCATCTAAGTCAGAAGACAGCTGCAAAACCGTTCCAAACACAGAAAACACAATAAACAGAAATAACATACAAAAACATATCATAAAGAAAAATACAGATGCATTCAATACTGATATTTCTTCCAAAATGTTCCTTTATTCATTCATAGTTTAGATCTTCCTTACAATACTTTTGTTCTACCCGCACACACAACCAGCGGGGTCCACACATAGCAGGACTAAGGTCTCCGCGCACACAACCATCAGGAGCCTTCTAAGCCCAAAAAAGTTCACCTTTTAGCTCAGAACATCATATCAAAACATATCATACTTCTTACTTATTATCTCGTTGACTCGATATAGATTCCTATTTATATCTTTAGCCTACGCTCATCTAAGGTCTGCAAACTGCGATTTGTGGCCCCTATTTCTACCCTTTTGCCTATTACAACTCATGAGGGACTTTGATCCGCCCCAAAGCCCCTTGACATGTTCTTTGTTTAGCGCATATGACTTAACTTACAAGAAATACTAAATTTTATCCAAAATTCGGTCCTAAGGGACCACGCTCCAACATCAATGTATGGATATGATTGATAAAAACAAAATGCTTTAATATGGACCATTGTAAACCATTACAGCCTAACATGAATATTATAAATGTAAAAAATATAAATACATTACCAACAACTAACATATTCATATAATACATTAATATTAAAACATTTTAAGCCAATCAAAGGTTATAAACCTTAAATACATTAATATTAATACATTTATATCAATACATTTTAAATCATTAAAATTTTTGAAACCATTAACACATTAATATTAATACATAAATACATTAATAACATAAACTAAAATAATATGAATATGAATTTCAAGAACATTAAGAGCTAACATCAAAACTATAAACCTCAAGAATATTTTATAAACCAAAGGCATAAATAAACCGAATCGGTTGATACTAAAAACCTGACCAATTTTAAACCCAACATAATAAGATTACACTGAAACATTGTTATCAAAGCATAGGAAGAGAGATGGAGAAATTGAACAATCTGTATTGGTGCTTAATACATCATCGAAACACAAAAGGGGTAAAAAAATATAAATTGAAAACATTAGAATCTAAAAATAACAACACGAAATAAAATGTGAATAACATCCATACACAATTTTTTACATAACAAGGTCAATGAGAAAAAAAACCATGAGATATACACCAAAAACCTAGGGGATTATGAACCTAAGGAAACAATATTGAACTCGAGATACTAATATTATAGATCATCTAATAAACATGTTAGTCAATGTATGGTTATGATTGATACAATATTTTGCAAAATGCTTTACGATGGACCATTGTAAACCATTAAGGCCTAACATCAATATTTTAAAAGTAAAGAAGATAAATACATTACAAGCCATTAACATATTCATATGACACATTAATGTATTGATGTATAACATTAATAACATTAAGAGCTAGCATCAAAACAATAAACCTCAAGAATATTTTTATAAACCAAAGATAGCTATAAACCCAAGGGGTTATACTAAAAACCCAACCAATTACAAACCAAACAGAATAAGATTACACTAAAACATTGTTATCAAAGCATGAACAAATAAAGGGAAAAATTGGACATTCTATATTGGCGCAACAAGAAAGGAAAAAAAATATAAGTTGAAAAAATTGGAATATAAAAAGAACAACATGACACAAAAATGTGAAGAACATCTTTAGAAAAATTCGATACTACTTACATTCAAACTAAAAAAAGAAGAAGATAATGTCAATTAAGAAATTTTTTTTTTTCTTTACACCAACGAAATCCTCTACAAAAATGAACTCCAAACACTTTGATATATACCCATTTTTTTTAAGCTATAAATAACAACCAGTGACATTATATCTATTTGTTTCAATATTTAATGCTTTGGTTTCACTGTATATTCAAGTCAAAGGTTACATAAGTTCTTTATACTTTGAATTGGTGTCTCTAGATTCTTTCTATCTCACCTCGATATATTAAAAACTTATTGGAACCTTTCTGTGTAGGACATTTAATAAGCTTGCTCCTTTTTCTCGTAAGAGATGACTCTATCTCTATCATGTTTACTTACAAAGACTCCTAGTCCTCTATTACTAATCCATTGGCATTAAAAAAATATGTGACTTTAGGTCACTTGTAATCCCCCACAATGACATATATATGGTTGCATATATATGTAGCTATAGCAAGTATGACTAATTCTTATACTTGTTCTTGAAATCATCAAAATTATGGTTTTCGTTTGAATCCCAATACTTTGTAGCGATTTTAATAAACTTTACCCATTTTAACTATATGTAGAAATAGTGCTAAGACTTAACTAAACTTTTTCATAAATATTATATCCCGATAATATGATACTATCCCCATACCAATTAATTATACACATCATAATATATCAAGTAGCTACGTTCACCTTATTTCAACCAAAATACTCTTTATTTCGCTTACATAACTTCACATCAATCTTCTTCTTGTGTTTGATTCTCTTAGAGTATTTATCACATAACCTCATCACCTTGATGTGCACGCAAAATGGGGTGCTTATAATAACTTTTAATGGGTTCATTGTTGTAATCATGAAGGAGGTCCTCATACATAATGTAAGGGATGGATGACATGTGTATAATGTCCCATCTACACTATGTGTTGTGTCATTTAGTAAGCCACACTGCCATGATCTATGTGACTTTGTGTGTTTGGAACTTCTTACGACATAGATCTTATTTGGGGGATCGAAGAGTGGATATTAATTAGGGTTGCATCCACTTGACCTATTGTATTCCTCTCCTCATCATTGGTGTTTTTTTCTAGTTGGTTTCACCAGAGCATGGATTTGTGCTTATTTAAGGTATTATCAGTCATGGTTAGAATGTTTATGGCCGGCCATATTTCCATTATTACACCTAGAACTTGACACCAGAGAACCTTTGTAGCCTCAAGAATCATGTTTCTCTGTTGTTATTGACGTAGGTGCTTTATTTTGGTACATTTGTTTTCCTTATTTCATAAATTTTCATGATATATTTATGTCTGCAGAAAATACTTATTTACATTGAAATATTTCGATTCTTGGGTTATTTCGGATTGAAAAACGACAAACCTATTACCAGTACTTAATGGCTCTGTCCGAATCACATGGAGGCTTACTTTCTTCTTTAGAGCTAAAGTACAACTTAGTCTTCTCTCTTTCTTCCATTTTCTTCGTCCAATTCTTTGATTTTCGTGTGGCTTTCTTGAAAATCCTTACATTTTCAATGGTTACGTTGAATTTCTTCGGAATAGACTACTAATTATAATAGGTAAATGGGGAGGTGTTTTTAGTTTAGCTCTTACTTTCTGAATTCTCAATATTGTCTTCGCATTAGACTTTTTAAAGTGGAAATTGGATTCTTCCCCTTGTCAAAAATTTTGAGATTGAAAGGGGTTTAACTTCTTTTCCAAAATTTTCGACTTCTGACCTTTGAAGTCCATCTATAAAATTTTGTAGCGAGGGTTTATAGTTTAATGAGGATATGTTATTCCTTTTGGGTCCTATGCACAATATTTACCTTGTTTCAGTTTATGAATTCAGAAATTTATTATAGACTAGCGTTCTTTACCCTTTCCATTTTTAATTTTTACCCCCTGACTTATCAATAATTTCATGTTTTAATGGTGCACATAGCTTTTTGAAGCAAAGATGTGGATCTACTAATTAACATGTATATCCTCTATCAAAATTTCTCATAATTCATAGTTTTATAGTTCTACATAGTTAAAGGGTTTAGCCCTAACCTGTAACGTCTCTTTGCAGGTATTACTTACGACATCCCTAAAGGGAATAATTATTCGTATAGGTTTTGAGGTTAGTTAATTTCAAACTCAAATCTGGTGTATGCCTACACCTAGGCACATGAGTTGTCAACTAAGTCTGCTTTTTTTTTTGGGGCGAGAATCCAATACATTATTCTTTATTATTTTCCTGCCTCTTTTTGATTCAACGCTATTAGGGTTTGACATTTTATTTTCCATGAATGGGTGTATGTTCATTCCATCCATCATATTTTTCTTTGACATATTCAATGTAATTGTACAATGTATATATTTCATAGGTATATACACTTTTCTTTATGTATATAAATATATGGATTAGTTACAATTTCTTATTTTATTTTTCTGATGTAACTCATTCTTGTCATATTTTGATAGTCTTTGAAAACAACTCCCCTAGCTACCAGTGTGTCCATGTTTGAGCCATTGGATCAAATGTTAGACGATTAAAATGTTTTAGCCATTAGATCAACTAAATTTTATATATACATTTTTTATAATGTTAGTTTTTCTCTTTTTAATAAGTTAGATTGGATTTAGATTTTGGTGACTTTTAAGTTAAAATGTTTTTATTAAAAATTTGTTAGATATTAACCTCAAATTTTTAATAAAATTTAAATTAAAAACTTAGCAAATTAGATTTAACATAAATTAGTTTATGATAGAAAGGTTGTAATGTCATGTTTAACATTATGACTATGTCAAATCACACAAAATTAAAAATAAAAGTAAATTAAATAAAAAGATTGAGATAATGTAATGAATATTTTAACTAGGTATAATAAAATAAAATAATGATAAACTATAAATACACCCCATGGTATTGACACATGGTATTCATGTGGAATGTAGTTTTTTTTATAGGGGGAACTAAGATGACCTAAATCAATTTTAACTCTGGATCTAAACTAACTATTTAATAAAATTATTTTTAAGTGTTTATAGCCATTATTCTTTTAAAATTTTACTTAATAAAAGGTATCTAAATTTTCATACATCCAAATATACATAGTTTTTCTTCTTCTTTATTATTTTTGTTACAACTATTTTATTATTCCAAAAATACATATTTTTTTTTGTTATATATTACTTATGTTACAAGTGTTTTATAATTCATGAGTATTATTTCTTAATATATAAAAAATTAATTAATAATGATTTTTTTTTTAAATGTGATCTTTTTTAAATTTCCAAATTATTTCAGAGGACATGATTTATTTTGAGCAATAATGATGAATGTTCATAATTCTCATTTCTTAAATAACACTAAATTTACCTTTAAAGGGGTCGGGGTCTGTAACAATTATTTGTATCAAATTCAAGGATACAGAAGAAAGGAGACACTGTGAAGAGAAGCTTCCAACCTTACAACAAGCCCTAAAAAGGCATAACATTGAATGTATGGAATCCATTTTCCGTGGTACACATGAGAAGTGCAATGAAAAATCTTGGAATTTGGAAAATGTCATGAAATTTATCTCATGCTCCATTCATTTAGATCTGAAGTATATGGAAGAATAAAAGCAAGACAATGGATACTTATCAAGAATGTATGATTCTTTAGAAGGAAATTTGTTATATTTTAACCTCAATTTCTTTAATAAAATTTAAACTAGCAATTGCACCATATGTTGCAAAGGAAACACTGTAAAGCAATAACATAGATAACATAGGAAAGAGTAGTATAGAGAAAAAAATATGTGATATGTTATGTGATTTAATTGAATATTTAACTTATGAATTATTTTATACCTACGGAGGCACTATGGATAATTTTTCTGAGGTTCCTGTCTTTCTTTCACTTTGCATACTCATTTCATTTGTCCTATTTTAGAGATAGTGAAACCCTCCTTTCCTACCCATTGATTCTTGAATCTTGTATTCTCTCTTTTTGAAGTTGTAATATGACTCCTATTAAATTCCAATGTTCTTTTACATTTCTAGATTTAATTTTTAATTTTATCTCATTTATGTCTAGAGATTTTATGGTTTTCAACAAAGTGAATCAAATAATACTTTATATTTCCGAATTCAACATAACCACTTTGTTATAATAATACCTTACTAAAATAATGAATGTTTCATCAAAAAGGTTATGAAAGAACTGTGAAGGGCTTCAGGCTTCAATATATTATCATTAATATCACTTCAATATATTATCATTAGTATCACTTAGTATCACTTCCTTGTTATCTTGAAGCTCAAGTAATTGTGTATGCTAATCAAATGTTCCTTAATGTCATTGAGCTCTTAAAAAAACTAAAGTAATTGTGTATGCTAATCAAATGTTCCTTAATGTCATTGAACTGTTAAAAATGTTATGGAAGATTGTAAACATTCTCTTATAACCATGGAGTAGAATTTGAAATTTCCAAAATTTAAAAAGATGAATTGTTTAATAGTAGTGGCCATAAGTAATTGATTCAAAACCTGTACACACGTAATGTGAAAACCCCTTGTTTCTAATTGTTTCTTGACAGAAGATAGACTTTGGTCATATGGAAAAACCACCTTCGCGATTTCCTTTTTATTGATTATTCCTATTTCGGTCAGCAGCAACAGGCCAAAGTTGAGGGCACGTTTCGCCATGGGACCAGAGTCCATCTTTATAATTATAGTTAATAAATTTATTTTAATTTTATTTTAATTTAAATGCATAGAATTTTGAGTAGATAATTTTGTATCTAAACAAGGCTACAAGGTAGCTATTACCTGCCCCTTAATGTAAATACAGAAATGTTACAATTTGAGTTTGAGTATGTTTATGAGTAATTGTTTTCAGTGCCTTGTTAATTCACTTAGTAAGAACATATGGATAACACTTTAAGATTGGAATCTATCAAGTTTAAAATGCTCAATCATAGATTAACTAATTATAAATATATTATAGTTAAAAAAATAAGTTTTTATTTACGATAATTATAATTTAATACTATATATCTATATATATATATATATATATATATATATAGTAGATATTTATTTTATTCAATCTGCCACTTCTCTTTAAATTATTTGTGCTAATAGTTTGTTTATTTATTATTTTATACTATTAAATATTGAACTGCAATTGCAAAATACTCTTAATTTTATATAATTTTATTAATGTAAATTTATTAAATTATGTCATTAAATATATTATTAAATTTATTTTTTTAAATAAGTTTCCACTTAAATTATTATTATCAATAATTTTTTTATAATATTTAGGTATGATAAAATTCTTATAAATTTAATTTGCATCATATTTATACATCTTCTATAATATAAAAATTTACTTTTATTTTTAAATAAATATTTTATTTTATTTTTAGTTCTTGCTACTTAGTTTAATTTAATTACTAATATATTTTGTATTGTTATTATATAATTAGTATTGGTTAAATGTAATTAATATTTAACTTATTTATTTATTTCAACTCAGCAATGTTCTAAAAAATTATTTTAAAAAAATAATACATGTATTTATGAATTTAAAATTATGTACAATTAAGTAAAAGTAAGTTAATTATATAATATATATATTTTATTTTATTTTAAGAATGAGCTAAAATATAATGTAAAGTCATTTTAATACAATTCACATTTAAAAAATTATTAATTATAAAAATAATTAATATATGAATTAAATAATATTGTAACCATGGAAGGTGTAAGCTTAAATTATTATGGAAAAATTTGAATTGTAAATAGCTTTTGTTACTCTACCATGAGCTAATATTATATAGACAAAATTTATGCTATACCAGAACTAAAATTCAGTAATATATTTGCTATTCAGTAATAAGCATATAAGTCAAATGTAAGGATTGTTGTGTTTTTTCTTGGTAAAATTGCTTTATTGATTGTAAGTTTAAAATGACATATAGAGTTTTCATATCTCACTTAGGAAAAAAAATACACTAAAATTTCTGGTTTGAGGATCTAATTATTGTAATGTGATATTAAAAAAAAAGGTGAAAAAATTGGGTAATAGATTTTAGTGTTTAGTTTATAAATTTTTAATCAATAAAATTAAAAAATATATAAAATAATTAATTTTTATATTAAAAATTAGGCACACATAATAATAACCTGATACTATTTGAGAGTGCTTCTATGGTCCATAACATTTTAAATTCTAAATCTTCCAAGAAATCACATGAGAAATTTTGATACTCAGGCGAACTACGTGATGATGAACTACAGTTGGTAGTTCGAAATGGTTCCAAAATTTCTCATGTGATTTCCTAGAAGTTTTAGAATTTAATACCTGATATTATATATATTTTTGAAATATTATATATATAAATTTCATATTATATAAAATAAAATACCTTAACATAAAATAAAAATGCTTTAATTAAATATATAAAATTTAAATAAATAACCCAAATATATATATGAAGTTTAAATTGGGTTTCTAACAATTTTGAAAGACTAACCTTTATCCATAATCAACAAAACCTATTATCAAACAAGTTTAATATATTAAAATGAATTTATTTTAGGACATTCATTTTTAATAATTATACGTCCTAATGGAAATGTATATATTTGAAGTAGTTTTCCTAATGGAAATGTATATATTTGAAGTAGTTTCCACTCTTTGCGTTGTCATACATAATATCTTATTCCAACCCTTGAAAAATGATTCAAAAAAATTGCCTATCAAAAACAAATTTAACTTATAGCAAGCCTTTAATAAACCTTCCTTACAAGCATTTATTTGAATTAGTTTATATTCTTCCGTTGTACACAATATCTGCCAAGCTATCCTATAAAAGTATTTGTGTAAGGAATCTACTAATTAAATAAATAGAGATATTATAAAAAAAATAACTTAATGGTAAAATCAAACAATTTGTATGAATGGAACATCAGTTGTAGGCTTCAAAAATTTTATTTGCAGATGTCGTTATTAATTACAACTCTCGGTATTATTAATTATGTTGAATCCATTGAAACGTTGCGGAGAATTATTAATTACTTTGTATCCTTTGAAACATTGCACCGGATTATTAATTACGATTCCCAAGGTTATTAATTACATTGCATCCATTGAAAAATTGCATAGAATTACTATTAATATTGACTCTCAGGGTTATTAATTAGGTTGCATCCATTTGAGAGACGAGTTATTTTTTAAATTAATTATCTAAAATTGAACAAAAGATCTGGTCGTGTGGGGTCATGTGGGGTCATTTAGTTTTCTGTCATGGTTTTCTTGAGAACTTGGCCTCAAATATTATGAAGTAAATTTGGATTTGGGTTATTAAATGTTTGTTAATTATGCATTGTACTTTTAGCACATTTTACAAATAATTTTCCAATAACATGTTGAAAGTATGGACAATAAAAAATCAGAAAAATAAATTTAAATAATTTAAATAAATAAACAATAAATTTTTTTAATGTTTAACAATAGAAAATTATAAATTTATTTTGCAAATAAACAAATTAATGTCTACATCACAAGAAACTCAATGCATAATACCTACTAGGACAAGTATAATAATAATAAAGTAGCGTTTGAAAAAACTCAGTGAACTATTGTATGGGTTCATCATTGAATTTGGCAATCAATGTTTAGTAGGCCATATGCTTATTAATGCCCATAGTTAAATATTGTACTGGTTTGAATCTAACGACCATGAAGGCTATGAGTATAGGGTAACTATGGGCATTTTAAGTTATAAATAAATTAAATATAGTAAAGCAATATTTGCCTACGATTAAATTTAATTGTAAAAATATATTACCCCACCCTACCTGTATAGCTTACCATTTATTAGTTTCCATGAATATAGTATATACAGCCAGATCCCATCAATGAGTCTATGACCAGAGACATATATATCGCCATCAAATTTCAATAAGTATATTAATAATTCAGTAACACTGTAAATATTAATTGGCTCTTGAGTGCATTTCAACATCATGCCCACCATTTTGCAATCGCGGGCGTCCGGAATCACGTGGACTTCAGAAAAACCATTTTAGGTTTGGGAAGTCTCCTTGGAATAGACAGGTGGACAGAAACTCTAAACAGGAACGCCACGGTACGTTTACCAGGAACTTTGGCTCCTCGTTTAGATAAAGGTGCAGTACATGCATTTTGGAGATGTGAATTCGGTACTAACAGGATCATCTCTGGATATTGTAGTACATTTTACAAAGCATTTTCCAATAACATATTGAAAGTATGGACCAATAAAAAATTAGAAAAATAAATTTAAATAATTTAAATAAATAAACAATAATTTTTTTTAATGTTTAATTATGGAAAATTATAAATTTCTTTTGCAAATAGACAAATCAATGTCTACATCACAAGAAACTCAATGCATAGTACGCACTGGGACACGTATAATAATATACTTTATCATTCCCTTTTTCAAATCCCTTGTACTAGAATTAATGTAATACTAATTAATAATATACTTTATCTCCTACTTTTTCCAATCCCTTAATCTAATATCAGTTGAACATTGAAAAAAATTCGAAATCTATATAAAATCAAAATTTTTAATATAAATTTGTTTTTTATATTGTATTTTTAATTTTGTTTGTTTGTTAAATAATGTGAGATTTCAGATGATTGCACCCTTAATACAAATTTGTTTTTATTTATCTTGTTTTCTTAATTTCTTTTTGTTTATTAGGTAATGTGAGTCAGATGAGATGAGTGGAAATTCAAAAAAATTATTAAAAATTCTGCAAACAAATTTTACCCATTCAAATAACCAAAAATTTTAATAAATACATTAAAGTTATGAATTTGTTAGCTTATTAAGTCACTCTCTAAAATACACAAGCCATAAACCTGGGGGACCAGTGTACCAAAGCTTAGGAGGCTCAGGAGGAATTGTGAGTTAAAAGTGGCCAAAATTAATCTAGGTAAAAATATTTTAAAAAATTTAGCAATATTAAGTTTTCAGGGTAGAAATGGTTTAGCACTATCTTAAAATTTCACCACTATAATCTAAATTTACAAAAATCGTTGCCAAAATTTTATTTGAATCGTGCCAAAATGATTAAAAACTACAGAAATTTACAAAAAACTGCAGAAATTTACACTATAGTCAAGAAATCATATTAGAAATACAAAGGCCATACACCTAGCCATAAATTTTCTGCAAAAAATTCCTGCAAGTAGCTATTGAGGGGTTCAGTGATTAACACCAGTACTTATAGGTAAAGCGATGCTACATATCAGGGGTTGGTCTTTTTTGATGTGAGCGAAGGTTTCATATGGACGATTGCAGAATCTGATGCCCCTAACTTTAAGGTGTCTCTAATTGCCTCTAGGAAGCTTGTCATGCTTTTCTCAACATAATGCCCTGCTTGCTTCACCTTCATCGACCTCCTAAACATTCCCTTGTCTGGAAAAATGTGGAGCAAATGATCTCCATTCAGAACTACAGCCAACTAAACTACCTCTTCCTGAAACTCGCTCAATTCCCCATCACCTAATGTCAACTACCTGGCAGTTGCCTGCTATACATCCGGCAACACCTCGGCAAAATTAAATTATGCAGTCAGCCCAGGTTCGAATCACAACCAAAAAATAAACAAAAGCTAGACAAACAAAATTATGCAATCAGCCCAGGTTCCAATCACAACCAATAAATAAACAAAAGTTGTGCAAACAAAATTACGCAATTAGCCCAGGTTCTAATCACAACCAACAAATAAAGAAAAGCTGGGCAAACAAAATTATGCAATCGACCCAGGTTCGAATCACAACCAACAAATAAACAAATACCTGGACAATTAGTCCGCGGACTATTCCGTAGGTTCACCATGCCTTTGAAAGTTCCAGCCAAGGCATCTCTATGAGTGACAAAATTGGCAGAAAGATTAGACATTTTCTTGATAGTTGCAGGAATCATTGAATGGTCGAACTCTCAATTTAATTCCTCACTAAAAAAATGCAGCTGATGAGAGCGTACACAATGGCTTGCTACAAGACTGCGTTTTCCTCGGTGATGAGGAGGAACTTTCCGCTGACGAGGATAGCGTATCCAATGGCTTGCTGCCAATGATGAGGTTCCTCACGTTAATTCTCATTTAAAACAAATCCATAATCCAGGGATGTGTCTAGTTGGTAATAATTTAATTTGAGGATGAAGTCCATTATAACTTAATTTTAAAATGGTTTTTTTTTTTTTTTTTTTTTCTAACTGATTAATAATAACAGTGTTTAATCCTAACGCACACACTATTCCAATTGTCTAACATCAAAATCAATGGTTCATAATAGTACACCTGTCAATTTAGGAAAGTTATTTTCAAATTAGAATGCTTTACAACGTAATTAATAACTTAATAAAACTAGATTTAACATAAATTAATTTAATGAATATATATAATTTTTTAAATACATGAACATTAAGTTTTTCGGTGCATAATCATAAATTTTTTATTTATAGTAAAATTTATATCATAAAATTAAACTCCACAAAAACCAATTAATTTATATTATATGGATAAAAAACAATATAAAAAAGGAAAATAACTATTTATATATAAATATTACATTATTGTGCTATCGTGCTCTCCAACAAAGTATGATAGAAAGGTTGTGATTTCATGTTTAACATTTTGATTATGTCAAATTACACAAAATTAAAAATAAAAGTAAATTAAATAAAAATATTGACACAATGTAATGAACATTTTAACTAGGTCAAAATACAATAAAAAATAAAAATAATGAAATAAAATAATGATAACTATAAATACAACCCATGGTATTGACCCATGGTATTCAGGTGGAATGTAGTTTATTTATAGGGGCAACTAAGATGGCCTAAATCAATCTTAACTCTAGATCTAAATTAATTATTTAATAAAATTATTTTTAAATGTTTATAACCATTATTCTTTTAAAAATTTACTTAATAAAATGTATCTAAATTTTCATACATCCAAATATACATAGTTTTTCTTGTCCTGTATTATAAAAATTTTATTTATAATAAAATTTATATCATAAATTAATTAAAATCCACAAAAACCAATTAATTTATATTACATGAATAAAAAAATATAAAAAAAAAAGAAAATAACTATTTATATATTTAAATATTACATTTTTGTGCTACTATTCTCTCCGACAAAGTATGATAGAAAGGTTGTAATGTCATGTTTAACATTTTGACTGTGCCAAATTACACAAAATTAAAAATAAGAGTGAATTAAATAAAAAGATTGGCATAATGTAATTAATATTTTAACTGGGTCAAAATACAACAAAAAATAAAAATAATAAAATAAAATAATGATAATCTATAAATACAACCCATGGTATTCATGTGGAATGTAGTTTCCTTATAGGGGGAACTAAGATGACTCAAATCAATATTAACTATGAATCTAAACTAAATATTTAATAAAATTATTATTAAATGTTTATAACCATTATTCTTTTAAAATTTTAATTAATAAAATGTATCTAAATTCTCATGCATCCAATATACATATTTTTTCTTGTTCTGTATTATTTTTGTTACAACTATTTTATTATTCCAAAAATACATGGACTTTTTTGTTATATATTATTAATGTTACAACGGTTTTATAATTCACGAGTATTATATCTTAATATATATAAAATTAAATTAATAATGATTTTTTTAAAAATATGTGATCTTTTTTAAATTTCCAAATTATTTCAGAGGACATGATTTATATTGAGTAATAATGATGAATGTTCATAATTCTCATTTCTTAAATAACACTATATTTACCTTTAAAGGGGTCGGTAACAATTGTTTGTATCAAAGTCAAGGATACAGAAGCAAGGAGACATGGTGAAGAGAAGCTTCCAACCTTACAACAAGTGCTAAAAAGGCATAACTTTGAATATATGGAATCCATTTTTCCTGATACACATCAGAAGTGCAATGAAAATCTTGGAATTTGGAAAATGTCATGAAGCTTATCTCATGTTCCATTCATTTAGATCTGAAGTATATGGAAGAAGAAAAGTAGGACAATGGATACTTATCAAGAATGTATGATTCTTTATAAGCAAACGATGTTGACAAGGCTATAGAGGACCAAATAGTAGAATTAAAAACAAAAGAGGACTCTTCAAAAAATGGGTTACTAAAGGATTTTGGAATCCAGATGAGCTACATTATCTCACTGATTCAAGAAAGTGCTCAAAAAGAGACAGACAATAGTTATATAGAGACAATTTATTCATAAACAAGAGAAACCTAAATTATAACCCGACATATAGTTCTTTTTTCGCACAAATTCGACTGTATTATATTATCTGAAAAGAAGGAGGAGAATAAATTCCTCATTGCAAAATTTCCCCAATCTTGATACAAAGTGGTTTTGTCTACCGGGGGTGCATTGTGCTACTAGAGCTGCTATTTTTTTTTCCTCCTCTTTGAAGTAGAGGCTATTACATTTGTGCTATATTGCCGGACAAACTGATCTAAGAGAAAAATACATTTAAATTTTATTTTAAATCTAGATTTACTACTATATTTCTAGACATAAACATAAAGGATCAGATGATCTGAAGGATCATTTGTTCACAATGTTCTCACTACCTCTGTTTCTGCTTCCTTGATCCTGAGAGGTGGAGCCTTGTTCTGATTTTTTGTTGAAAGCTTCCCTTATGAATTTGAGAGACTCTTCCAGATGATTGCATTGGTTCTTGACTGAAATTACATATTTTTTGCAGGTGTCCCATTGATAGAGAATGCCAACCATCTTTGCTTTAGTTCGAGCCTTGTCTTGCTGAATTTGGCTTCTCAAACTTTCAATCACCACTTTGTGGGATTTGCAAAATGCACATGGGTGTTGCTTGTCTTCTAAGGGGTCCATTTGTTGAAGAAGAGCATGAATACTTGCGTTGAAATCTTTTTTATTTGTTGTTTCTATTTTTTTGTTGTTGTTGCACACTTTTATGGATTTTGAGTAGATGTTCCTCTGTTTTTTTGGTGTTGCGCTCTTACCTTATTCATTGAGAAAACCCTGTATGTTGCAATATGGAAAAAGCAGTGAAAGAAAAGCTGAAAGAAAGGAGAATAGGGGCTCTAGAAGATGGGATTGGGAGAGAAAGTAATGGAAGATGTGAGGGGAAGGGTGGGGAAAGAGGGCACTACAGGATCGCAAAGTTGGCCAATGCTCCATGAAAATGAAAGGAGGAGCAGGGAGGGATGAGGGCTCTGTGGAAGGGAGAAAGGAGAGTGGTGAGTAAGTAGGGATGAGGATGCTATGAAGACAATAAACGTGTTGAGCCAAACTGAGGCAAATGTTTTATAGCTCGTCAGAGAGGATTCACGAGAGATAGTGTGGTGTGTAGGGTACCGATTGCAAAGATATGGTGGATCTTAAAGGGATCATGCTTGAAATGATTTTTGGACATTAGCCGTGATATTTAGAGAAAATGATCATGATATATCTCCTGTTTTTCTGATCAATGAAAATATGGAGGTGCTTTGAAGTCAGTGATGAAGGAAAAGAAGTCATGGAATGGGGATATGAGATGTCATGCCATCAATTATGACTTGTCCTATATTTCTATGAACTCCCTCATTTTCTTGAAGATCTGCTTGCTTGTTTTTTTCTTTAAGGATGTGATTCTATTCAATATTTCCTATATGCTTTGCTAAATTTTTTACTCTGTGCAGGATTTGGTTGAGAGCTGCGTTTTTTAGTGGGGACTTTCTCACCATTGATTGGATGATGAGAGAAGAGTCTCCAAAAACAATTGCATTATTTATTTTCCTATCCCTTAGTATTTTGAGGCATAAAAATAATCCGTACGACTCTGCTTTGTTATTTGACATTTGTCCTAATCCCCAATTGTAAGCAATATGATTGGTTTTATCTTGTGGGATGATGAGGCCTCCTGATCCTGCTTTGCCTAGATTTTCCTTTGATGCTCCGTCAAAGAAAAGGCAGGCTCTGTTGAGAGAATGAATCCAAATTTGAAGATTTGCCTCTGTCTTTCTAATTTTCCAGGTTTGTTGCACCCTTGTGTTCTTTTGATGAAGACTGAAGCTGATCTTGTTGATAGAAAAAATGATCCAGCTTCTTTTGTCATCCTGAAGTTGAGCCATGTCTATTCCATATAGTCCTTTGGCTGATAGAAACTCAATCATCAATCCCCAGGCTTTTGAAGTTATTGTATTTACTGTGGGGATTTTATTTTTGAAAATTTTCCCATTTCTGGCTAGCCATGTTTTCCAACAGAGAAAAGATGGAAGGCTGCTCCAAAATCTCTGAATTGTTGGTTTGTTTTTGAATGAGTGAGGAAATATGCTTTTCCATTTGCTAATAAAATGACTTAGGGGAAGGCTATAATTCAAATTTTCTTCAATAGGTTCCACCATCACCTCCCAACAATTTCTAGAAAAGGGACACTCTAGGAAGAGATGCTGGATTGTTTCCTCTGCCTTCATAGAGAGAGGACATTGTGATGGTCCACATATTCCTCTCTTCTTTAATTTCTCTGCTATTAATGATTTTCTGTGTAGCAGTGTCCATAAAAATATTTTTTTCTTGGGGAGGGTTCCCACCTTCTAGGCCTGCCTCCAATATTGCCATTCTTCTCGCCTCTGTTGCTCTTGAGTTTTTTTATATCCAGTATTTACTGAATACTCTCCTCTTGTTGTTATCCAATAGTAGGCATCTTTGATGTTTTTTTCGATTGGTGCTGCACCAGCAAGAAGATAAATCATGGTATTCCATTGATTTACTAGATCATTGGGCAGATTGGGTTTGACCCATTATTTCCATATTCCATCTAACTCCCAATTGGAAATATCTTCCAATTTTTTGTATCATTCCCTTATCATCCATCTCTTTATATACTTAATGTCTGGGTTACTATATAGGGGAGGGTATACGATTATGTTTTCCTTGCATAGATTTATCTGCTCCCCATTTCCTAGTCTCATTGAGATGTGGTCCTTGATTAAATGAATTGCTCAGGAGATTACTTTCCAAATTTAAGTGCAGGGTCTAGTTGGAGGACTTTTTTTCAGAATAGAGATTCTTGGTGCATTCAGGTATTTTTCCTCTAGTGCTGCTTTCCACCAGAGTTTTTCCCCTGTTAGGAATCTCCATGCAATCTTATTTCCCAAGGTCAGATTCATTATTCCAAGGACTTTTATGGAGAGTTCTCCATTTTTGTAAGGAGTTGTAACTTGTTTCCAATTTACTAGGCTGATTTTTTTTTCTCTTTTCCCACCTTGCCACAAGAAGCTTTTGATTATAATTTCTATTTGTTTGTGGATTCTTACAGGAGCTATGATGAGAGAAAATTTGTATAGAGGCAAGGCTGTAAGAATGGATTTGATGGGGATGATTTTCCCTACTTGATTTAGCCACAGCATGCCCCAAGCTTGAATTTTTTCTTTCATCTTCTCAACATATTTACTCCAGATTTCACCTTCATGTATTTTCTGGTGATGGGCAGCCCAAGGTATTGGAAATGATCCCAGTTGTTCTAATAAGGAATTTCTAAAATTTGGGAAATCTGCTAAAGAATTATAATGGGATTATTCCAACTGTAGATGCAACTTTTGCCATTGTTAACCTGTCCACCTGATACATCCAAGAAGTTGTCAAGGATGGTTTTGAATCTTCTAGCAACGATGCAGGAAGCGAGAGTGTCATCAACAAACAAGGAGTGATTAATTTTTTTGGTTCCATTGCTGATAAAGAGGCCTGTTAAGGTGGAATTTTTTCTACTATGCTCCAGTTTTCGGCTTAGAGAATCAACCATAAGAATATAGAGGAAAGGGGACAATGGAAAGCCCTGCCTTAGACCCCTTGAGCTTTGAAAGAAACCAAAGGGTCTACCATTAACAAGGGGGGCTATCCAAGATTAAATTGACGAAGTCATCAGAAAAACCATATCTTTTTAAAACAAATGTAAGGAAAGTGAGGTTTACTGTTGTGAAACCAGCTCCAAAAATAGAAGAAAAGAGATATCAACGCCTTAGAAATAAGCCACTTTGAGGGGGAAACCTCCAATACATTACATGAATGAAAAATTCTTGGATGATATAAATGACAAAACCTCCTTTCTCTATATAAATGTCCATGGGGCCACAATGCAATCCTAGTGGGGCCACAATGTAATCCAAGCAGACCTAACAATAATAATATAAGGGCACAATAATAACAATATGGGGGTTACAGGGGTACAACAATAACAATAAGGGGGTTACACTAACAGAAATAAGGGACTATACTAGTAATATGGGGACCTAACATGCTCCTCTCCTTCAAAAAAGTGTTGTCCTCAACGCTTGAGTAGCTCCAGGTGCTTTTGTATAAAATTCTCATCCTTCCATGTATGATCTTCAGCGGGTAAGTTCTTCCATTTCATGAGATACTCTGTAATTGATCGATTTCGTAGCTGTCGAGTTCTTGTTTTCGTGACTGCTTTAGGTTCCAATATGTTTTTCCCTTCCTCATCAAGTTCTGGTAATATTGTTTGAACTAGAAGTTTGTCCCCTATAACCTTTTTTAATTATGAAACATGGAAAACTGGATGCACTCGTGAAGAAGAAGGAAGCTCCAATTTGTATGCCATAGTACCAATCTTTTGCAACACCTTGTAAGGACCATAGTAGTTTGGCGATAATTTATTATCCTTCTTAGATTTCTTGAGGGACATTTGTTTGTATGGTTGTAGCCATAAAAATACCGAGTCTCCCACATCAAAACTTCTCTCACTGCGATGTTGATCTGCATGTTGTTTCATTCGATTTTGTGCCAAATTGAGGTTATCCTTTAAGAATTGGAGAACTTCTTGTTGATGGTCGATGTGATCCTCCACTGCTTGAACCTTAGAAATTTTCCTTAAATAATATGTGATGGACGGTGGATGATATCCATAAAGTGTCATAAATGGGGTCATTTTTGCTGCAATATGGAAGGAAGTGTTATACCACCATTCAACGAGAGGTAACCACTTGACCCATTGTGCTTGCTTATCATATACAAAACAACGAAGATATCCTTCCAAAAATTTATTCACTATATATGTTTGACCATTAGATTGAGGATGATAAGATGAGCTATGAGCTAGTTGAGTACCCAAACAAGAAAATAATTCTATCTAAAAATTTCCTGTAAAAATGGGATCTATGTCACTTACAATAATCTTCGAGTTTCCATGTAGCTTTTGAATTGTTTTCATAAACTTTGTAGCAACTGTACTTGCTTTAAATGGATGAGATAATGCACAAAAGTGTGCATACTTGGTAAGTCTATCAATTACCACCATGATGACACTCCTTCCTTTGGGCTTAGGTAAACCTATGATAAAATCCATTCAAATCTCCTCCCAACGTTGACTTGGAATGGATAAATGTTGTAGAAGACCTGGGGTCTTAATTGTCTCAAATTTATTTTGTTGGCAAAACAAACATTCTGCCACAAAATTTTGAATATCATATTTAAGGCCATTCCAAAAACAAATTCTCACCTCACCTTGTAGTAATGTTTTAAAAATCCCGAGTGTCCTCCTAAAGGAGAAGTGTGCAATTCCAAAAGAATATTTTGTTTTAGTTGGGAATTCTTGCAAATATATAAGCGATATTTGTACCATAAGGAATCATTTTTCCAACTAAATGTATCAGATATATTAGGATCTTGCTGCAACTTTTGAATGTGTTCACACTTCTTCGTCCTTCTTCCATTCATCCCTTTCTTTGGTTATACAATTTGGTTGGATAACAGAAATGGCACAAAGTAATGCTTCCACCTCTTCATCCTTTCTTGAGAGTGCATCTGCAACAAAATTTAGTTTGCCCTTTTTGTAGATGATTTCAAAGTCATAAACCAACGTCTTTGTGACCCATTTTTGTTGCTCTTCTGAATATATTCTTTGTTCCAAAAATTGTTTAAGACTATCATGATCAGGTTTTACCTTGAAGTGTGTTCCCATTAGGTAAGGTCTCCATTTTTTAGTGCATGTAGTATTGCCAAAATTTCCTTCTCATAAATAGCCTTTTGTAAATACTTTTCTTTTATTGAATGACTTTCGAAAGAATTGGGTCTTCCTTCTTGCATTAAAACAACACCAATTCCATTTACCGAGGCATCACATTCCACAATAAAGGATTTTGTGAAGTCTGGCGTAGCTAAGACTGGTGCTAGGAACATTTCCTCTTTAAGATGTTGAAAGGCCTTAGTTGCTTCAGAAGTCCAAGAAAATGCATCTTTCTTCAATAATGTTGTTAGAGGTTCTTCTATTCTCCCATAATTCTTAACAAAATTGCGATAATACCCTGTTAACCAGAGAAATCCGCGCAACTTCTTTATGGTTGTGGAGACTTTCCATTCCTTAATGGATTTAATTTTTTTAGGGTCTACCTTAACACCCTCGTGAGATACAATATGACCCAGATATTCCACCTCTTGTACTCCAAAGAAATATTTGGATGTTTTTGCATATAATTGTTTCTCCTCCAATAGTTTGAGCACCCTGTCAACATGTTGAACATGATCCTTCCAAGACCTATTGTAGATTAGTATATCATCAAAAAATACTAGCACACATTTTCTAAGGAAGGGTTTGAAAATGGAATTCATCAACCCTTGAAATGTAGGAGGTGCATATGTAAGGCCAAAAGGCATGACCAAAAATTCATAATGACCCTCATGAGTTCGAAATGCTATTTTCGGAATATCTTTAGTCTTCATTCTAATTTGATGATATCCTCAACGAAGATCCAACTTGGAAAAATAAATTGATCTATGTAATTAATCCAATTATTCATGTGAGATTATTGAGCTCCCTATAATCCGGACACATGCACCATGATCCATCTTTCTTGTGCACCAATATTACTGGGGAAGAGAAATAAATTTGATTAGGTTGAATTATACCAGCCTCTAACATTTCTGCAATCATACGTTCAATTTCGCTCTTTTGGACACCTGGAATCAAATGAATAGCATGATCATGATCATGAATAGGTGGGATTCCTTTGGGAGTATCAAATAGCTTGAAATGATTGTCCAATACTTTTTGGAGATCTGGAGAAATAGATGATTTTGATGTTGGAACTTCTAGTGAGCAGAATTGTGCAACTATGCCTCGTTTTTATTTCTTCAGAATCTTTGTCATGACTTTAGAGCTTATTATCTTTCCTGGCTTCCCTATGATACCCTGTAATTCGATTTCCTTTCCTTCTGAAAAAAATTTCAAGAAAATTTCTTGAAAATTAAAAGCTACCGTCCCCAAAGTTTGTAACCATTGTACTCCTAGTACAACATCATCACCTCCCATTAGGATGGAAAGCATTGGAATATTCAATACATATTCCCCCATGGCTAGCTTGACATTATGGCATTTTCCTGAGTAATTTATAGTTCCTCCATTTTCCACCATCACTTGACATTCTAGTGTTGGGTATAGGAAACAATTCAATTCCTTGGCTACCTTACAATGAATAAAATTATGGGTACTACCCAAATCAATCAACACTATTACCTTTTCCTTCTATATTAAGAGTTTGAGGAGTAGTAATTCCTACCAATGCATTACATGATATGGTCGGACTCATTTCTTCTTCTTCTAGGGTTTCTTCCTGGTATATATCCTCTTCTTTTGAAGATTCTTGTTCATTTTCTTCTTCCTCTTCACAATCTATTTAAAATAATTTCTTCTCAGCACACTTATGACCTTTAGTGTATTTTCTATCACAACTGTAGCAAAAACCTTGCACATATTTTCTTGATTTTTGTGGTGTCAACCTTGTAGGTTGTGGAAGTCTAGGAGTAGCAACACTTCCATCTTTATATATGTGAGTTGTAGGCTTCCTTGTCGCCATAATTTTACATTCAATATTTCTTGCCAACCTGAATGCCTTTTCCAATGAATCAGGTTCCAAACACGAACTTCATGTTGGATGTTATCCTTTAAAGTCCCTATGAAGACATCAATCCTATGTTCCTCTAGAATATCTGTTACCCTTATATTCAATTTTTGAAATTCCCTAATGTGCTCCACCACTGAACCATTTTGTTTGAGATTTATCAATTGGCTAAAGAAGGTGTTTCTTTTTGTATCCTCATAATGTGCTATCATTTCCTCCATAAAAATTGACCAAGTGACAATGTTTTTATGGGAGCAAAGCCATTGATACCATAAAAATGTATTTTTTTCTAAATGTAAAGTTGCAATGCGTACCTTTTGTGTGTTTTTCACATTATTGGTATCAAAATATTGCTCCATCTATAGTATCCATGTTACGGGATCCTTGCCATCAAACTTCCTTATATCCATCTTTGGAATATGGTGGTTCTTCCATCCAAAATTAGAGTTTATGACATCACGATTAACATTTATTTTGTTCTCATCATGAGTTTCCTCTACGATCTTTTCGCCATTAGGAAACATTTCTTGTATCAACTTTTCCAAACCTTCGATGTCTACTTTCAGATCATTCTTCATGTTTTCCATTTTTTCATCGATCTTAGCTTTCATGTCGTCCATCTTAGCTTCCACGCCAACTTCCATGCCATCCATCTTAACTTCAAAACCATTCATCTTAGCTTCCACGCCATTCTTCAAACCATCCATCTTAGTTTCCAAGCCTTTCTTCAAAACTTCCATTTCATTTTTTTTTTCTCTTTGTGATAGGTGCACTTGCTCTTGTAATTTTGATGTCTCATGTTGCATTTCTTCGTCTTCATGAGTCATAGTAGAGCCTTCTAAAGGATTAATAGGTGTTGAATTATTTTTAGGGGAATTTTAGAAACAAATACTGAAATATATGCTCAATAGGCCCTTGGAATCACTTCAAACTAATTTTTTTACTCAAGACTTATGCAACTCGAAAAACAAATACACACCATTTTCTTGATTTTGAGGAGCTAAATATTTAAACTGAATTATCTCTGTCATTTCAGATTTTCAATATCTGAAATTTGTCCCTAAGGTAGCCCTATGAATCCTCTTTTGAATGCCACAGGTCTGACCTGATTTGGATTCTTCAAGACAAAGCTATGTCCAATATCCCACAATAACCTAATTATGGACTGGTTCAGTAGAGCGAACTTGTGCAACTTTCCAGATGTAACTAATTCCTCCTTCATCTCTGAAATTGATAGACAGGAAACTAGTGTCTATGTGCTTCTGGCCACTTTTTACAGAATTCCAATCTGATGCTCAGAGAGAGAGTTATGAAGCTTTTCCCACGATCACGTCTTTGAGGTGAAATTCGGAAGCCTGAAAAAGTCCTAACTTCAACAGATCATATCTCCGAAAATGTTACGAACCAAGCTCTAAAATTTTGTGATGACGTTCCTCAGGATGTCTACTTTGCGCTCTAGATCGTTCAGCTTCTGAACCTTCATAGAAATAAAGATATAGTGAAGATTTTGTGATGACCTGTTTAGGTTAAATTCAGGAGCTTGAAAAAAGCCCTAACTCGCACAGATCATATCTATGAATATATTGTGAACCAAGATCTAAAACTTTTCGACAATGTTCCTCAGGATTTCGGCTTCGCACTCTAAAAATTTCAGCTTCTGAACCTTCATAGAAAAACAATTATAGCGAAAATGCCACGATGACCTGTTTGGAGTAGCGAAACCCTAGAATCCAAAGCTCTGATACCAAATGTTGTGAAACCAGCTCCAAAAATAGAAGAAAAGAGATATCAACGCCTTAGAAATAAGCAACATCGAGGGGGAAACCTCCAATACATTAAATGAATGAACAATTGTTGGATTATACAAATGAAAAAACCTCCTTTTTATATATAGGAGTCCATGCGGCCACAATGTAATCCTAGCCGACCTAACAATAATAATGTAAGGGCACAATAATAACAATATGGGGGTTACAGAGTACAACAATAAAAATAAGAGGGTTACACTAAAAACAATAAGGGACTATACTAGTAATATAGGGACCTAGTAAAGGTGGAATTTCTTCTACTATGCTCTAGTTTTCAGCTTAGAGAATCAACCATAAGAACATAGAGGAAAGGGGACAAGGGACAACCCTACCTTAGACCCCTTGAGCTTTGAAATAAATCACAGGGTTTGCCATTAACAAGGGGGGCTATCCAAGGGCCTGTTGTGCAATCTTGGATTAAATTGATAAAGTCATAAGAAAAACCATATCTTTTTAAAATAGTTGTAAGGAAAGTGAGGTTTAATTTGTCAAAAGCATTAGCCATATCCATTTTGAGAATGAACCCTTTTTCATTTCTAGAGAGGCTAGTGTGGAGAGGTTCTTGCATGAAGATAATACTATCAACAATCTGCCGGTTAGGGTTGGGGGTTAAATGGAATCTACACTTAAATGGGTTAGGTTTTTCGGGGTTTAGGGTGTTGAATTGGTTAGGGGTTTTTGGGTTTAGGGGCTTAAATGGGTTAGGGGTTAACGGGTTAGGGGTAGGGGTTAAGGGTTTAGAGGTTTAGGGTTTAGGGGTTAAATGGGTTAGGGTTTAGAGGTTTAGTGGGGGTAAATGGGTTAGGGGTTAAGGGTTTAGAGGTTTAGGGTTTAGGGGTTAAGTAGGTTAGGGGTTAGGAATTAGGAATTTTTAAGAGTTAGAAAGTTTAGGTGTTTAGAGGTTGAAATGGGTGTCAGTTGAAAATTAGGAAGTTTGAGAGTTATAGGTTTAGGAGTTTAGGAGGTTAAATAGGTTAGGCTTGTTTTAGAGGATTTAGGGGTTAGAGATTTAGGGTGGAATTTTTAGTGGTTAAGTTAAAGTTAATAGGGTTAAATAGGTTAGATTTTTAGGGAGTTTAGGGTGTTGGGTGGTTAGGGGATGGGAAGTTGAGGTTTAAAGGGTTAGGGGTTAAGGGTTTAGAGGTTTAGGGTTTAGGGGGTTAAATGGGTTACAGGTTTATAGGTTTAGGGGGTTAGGGGATTTAGCAGTGAAGGATTTTAGGGGTTAGGGGTTAGGTTTTTGGGGGTTAAATGGAATCCACACTTAAATGGGTTAGGTTTTTAGGGGTTTAGGGTGTTGAATTGGTTAGGGGTTGGGAATTAGGGTTTAAGGGGTCAGGGGTTAGGAAATAGGGTTTAAGGGGTCAAGGGTTAAGGGTTCAAGGGTTATGGGTTGGGAATTAGGGTTTAAGGGGTTAGGGGTTTAGGGGGTTAAATGGGTTAGAATTGGTTTAGAGGTTTAGGGGGTTAGGGGATTTAGCAGTTAAGGATTTTAGGGGTTAGGAGTTAGGGGTTTTGGGGTTTAGGGGCTTAAATGGGTTAGGGTTTAACGTGTTAGGGGTAGGGGTTAAGGGTTTAGAGAATTAGGGTTTAGGGGTTTAGAGGTTTAGTGGGGGTAAATGGGTTAGGGGTTTAGGGTTTAGGGGGTTAAGGGCTCAGGGGTTAGGAATTAGGGTTTAAGGGGTCAAGGGTTAAGGGTTCAAGGGTTATGGGTCAAGGGTTAAGGGGTCAAGGGTTAGTTTTCTGCAATAACTTAATTCTCCAATCCCATACACTTCTGCTTGGAATGTCACACTTAACATTCCTTTCCTTTTTGGATAATATTCTTTATCCCCTTACATCCATACCTAGGAAAATAAACGTCATTTCAATTTAATCTTGTGAAACTAAAGTAGAAGATAAGAGGACTCATTCCAAGAAGGGCATCTCACTCAATGTTCAAATAATATTGTTTGTCCCCTTACATCCATACCTAGGAAAATAGACTTCCTTTCAAGTTAATCGTGTGAAACTGAAGTGGAAGATAAAGTGACCCATTCTAAGAAGCTCATCTCACTTCAAAAATTTCTTGAGATTTCCAAGAATTTATAACAATATTAAGGTGCTATGCATTGTTTCCTTTATCACCTCATTGCATTTAGTCAATTGTTTTTTAAATTTAAATTTATTCATTAATTTCAAAAAAAATATTATATATATAGTTGTTTTTATTTTGATTTATGTTTTAGAATTTTATTTTATTTATATTAATATATCAACTAGTTTTATATAAAATATTTTTGGTTTTTTATATAATATTGATATTACAAAATATTGTAACAAATTTTATTTATTTGAATCTTCATGTATTTTCTATCATCAATAATAATAAAATAATTTAAAATAAAATTATAATTTTTTTATTTTTTTATCATTTTTTAATTTTAATAAAGTACTATTAAAATTATATAAAGTACCAATTCTAAAGTACCGAGAGTTTTATATAAAATAAAGTACCAATTCTAACAACTTAATAATTTTGGCGTTTTATTATAGGAATAAAACTCTCGGACGAGAGTTGAAAAAACTCTAGGATGAGAGTTTTTAAAGCTCTCATCCGAGAGTTTTTAAATCTCTCATCCGAGAGTTTTTAAATCTCTCATCCGAGAGTTTTTAAATCTCTCATCCGAGAGTTTTTAAATCTCTCATCCGAGAGTTTTTAAACTCTCATCCGAGAGTTTTAAAACTCTCATCCGAGAGTTTTTAAAACTCTCATCTGAGAGTTTTTTTAACTCTCGTCCGAAAGTCTTCCCGAGAGTTTCTGTCAATAAAACTCTCGGACGAGAAAATGCATAACTCTTGTCTGAGAGATTTTTAACTCCGGTTAAACCCAATAAAACTCTTAGACGAGAGTTTTTAAAACTCTCGGTTGAGAAATAGAGTTGACTATTTTCTCGGATGAGAAATTAAAAATTTCTCCCAAATTCTAGCTGTCCACCAAAAAGTGTTTCCCAACTTCGCGATTTCACCCTTAAGGGAAAATTCTTGAATTTTTTTTCAAAGAGTCTTCTAATTCAGGCTTTAATGGTTGCCACATCACCCAATCTCTCTCAAAATGATCCCGGCCCCAGCAACGGAACCATTTGTTTGCTTGAGGTGTCCTGACCTAGGTTTAGAGTTAAGGTTAATCAACAAAACCCTCTTACTACTGGCCCTTTCGACAGTGACCTATTTGCGCAGGTCAAAGTATCACCCGAAGCAGTATGGGGGGGGGGTGGTGGAACCAAGTATCCACACCCTGAGAGATAATTAAATGACGTGGGTGTCTTCAGATCTAAAAAAAATGTGATGTGACCTTCACAACAGAAGCCATAACCGAAAACTCTAACTAGGCAGATTTAGGTCAATTTACGCAAGTTATCCTGCATGGGGATAGATACAGATATTGCAATCCTCTCAATAGTCTTTAATACATAACATTCAATTTCAACAACAATAGATCCATTCATTTTTCATTCATCTAAGTCATAAGATAGTTGCAAAACCGTTCCAAACACAAACAACACAATAAACAGAAATAACATATAAAAACATATCATAAAGCAAAATAAAGATGCATTCAATACTGATATTTCTTCCAAAATGTTCCTTTATTCATTCAGAGTTCAGATCTTCCTTACAATACTTTTTTTTCTACTCGCACACACAACCAGCAGGGTCCACACATAGCAGGACTAAGCTCTCCGCGCACAACCATCAGGAGCCTTCTAAGCCCAAACAAGTTCACCTTTTAGCTCAGAACATCATATCAAAACATATCATACTTCTTACTTATTATCCTGTTGACTCGATATAGATTTCGATTTATATCTTTAGCCTGCGCTCATCTAAGGTCTGCAAACTGTGATTTGTGGCCCCTATTTCTACCCTTTTTCCTATTACAACTCACGAGGGGCTTTGATCCGCCCCAAAGCCCCTTGACATGTTCTTTGTTTAGCGCATATGTCTTAACTTACAAGAAATACTAAATTTTATCCAAAATTCGATCCTAAGGGACCACGCTCCAACATCAATGTATGGATATGATTGATAAAAACAAAATGCTTTAATATGGACCATTGTAAACCATTACAGCCTAACATCAATATTATAAATGTAAAAAATATAAATACATTACCAACAATTAACATATTCATATAATACATTAATATTAAAACATTTTAAGCCAATCAAAGGTTATAAACCTTAAATACATTAATATTAATACGTTTATATCAATACATTTTAAATCATTAAAAATTTTGAAACCATTAACACATTAATATTAATACATAAATACATTAATAAGATAAACTCAAAGAATATGAATATGAATTTCAAGAACATTAAGAGCTAACATCAAAACTATAAACCTCAAGAATATTTTATAAACCAAAGGCATAAATAAATCGAATCAGTTGATACTAAAAGCCTGACCAATTTTAAACCCAACATAATAATATTACACTGAAACATTGTTATCAAAACATAGGAAGAGAGATGGAGAAATTGGACAATCTCTATTGGTGCCGAATACATCATCGAAACACAAAAGGGGTAAAAAAATATAAATTGAAAACATTAGAATCTAAAAATAACAACATGAAATAAAATGTGAATTACATCCATACACAATTTTTTACATAACAAGGTCAATGAGAAAAAAAACCACGAGATATACACCAAAAACCTAGGGGATTATGAACCTAAGGAAACAATATTGAACCCGAGATATTAATATTATAGATCATCTAATAAACATGTTAGTCAATGTATGGTTACGATTGATACAATATTTTTCAAAATGCTTTACGATGGACCATTGTAAACCATTAAGCCCTAACATCAATATTTTAAAAGTAAAGAAGATAAATACATTACAAGCCATTAACATATTCATATAAAACATTAATGTATTGATGCATAACATTAATAACATTAAGAGCTAGCATCAAAACAATAAACCTCAAGAATATTTTTATAAACCAAAGATAGCTATAAACCCAAAGGGTTTATACTAAAAACCCAACCAATTACAAACCAAACAGAATAAGATTACACTAAAACATTGTTATCAAAGCATGGACAAATAAAGGGAAAAATTGGACATTCTATATTGGTGCAACAAGAAAGGAAAAAAAATATAAGTTGAAAAAATTGGAATATAAAATGAACAACATGACACAAAGATGTGAAGAACATCTTTAGAAAAATTCGATACTACTTACATTCAAACTGAAAAAAGAAGAAAAAGATAATATCAATTAAGAATTTATTTTTTCTTTTTTTCTTTACACCAACGAAATCCTCTACAAAAATGAACTCCAAACACTTTGATATATACCCATTTTTTTTTAAGCTATAAATAACAACCAGTGACATTATATCTATTTGTTTCAATATTTAATGCTTTGGTTTCACTGTATATTCTTTGATGAAGTCAAAGGTTACATAAGTTCTTTATACTTTGTATTGGTGTCTCTAGATTCTTTCCATCTCACCTCGATATATTAAAAAATATTGAAACCTTTCTGTGTAGGACATTTAATAAGCTTGCTCCTTTTTCTCGTAAGAGATGACTCTATCTCTATCATGTTTACTTACAAAGACTCCTAGTCCTCTATTAGTAATCCATTGGCTCTAAAAAATATGTGACTTTAGGTCACTTATAATCCCCCAAAGTGACATATATATGGTTGCATATATATGTAGCTATAGCATAGTGTGACTAATTCTTATATTTGTTCTTGAAATCATCAAAATTATGGTTTTCTTTTGAATCCCAATACTTTGTAGCGATTTTATTAAACTTTACCCATTACTTTACCCATTTTTAACTATGTGTAGAAATAGTGCTAAGAGTTAACTAAACTTTTTCATAAATATTATATCCCTATAATATGATACTATCTCCATACCAATTAATTATACACATCAAAATATATCAAGTAGCTACGTTCACCTTATTTCAACCAAAATACTCTTTATTTCGCTTACATAACTTCACATCAATCTTCTTCTTGTGTTTGATTCTCTTAGAGTATTTGTCACATAACCTCATCACCTTGATGTGCACGCATAATGGGGTGCTTATAATAACTTTTATTGGGTTCATTGTTGTAATCATGAAGGAGGTCCTCATACATAATGTAAGGGATGGATGACATATGTGTATAATGTCCCATCTACACTATGTGTTGTGTCATTTAGTAAGCCACAGTACCATGATCTATGTGACTTTGTGTGTTTGGAACTTCTTACGACATAGATCTTATTTGGGGGATCGAAGAGTGGATATTAATTAGGGTTGCATCCAGTGGACCTATTGTATTCCTCTCCTCATCATTGGTTTAACCAGAGCATGGATTTGTGCTTATTTAAGGTATTATCAGTCATGGTTAGAATGTTTATGGCCGGCCATATTTCCATTATTACACCTAGAACTTGACACCAGAGAACCTTTGTAGTCTCAAGAATCATGTTTCTCTGTTGTTATTGACGTAGGTGCTTTATATTGGTACATTTGTTTTCCTTATTTCATAAATTTTCATGATATTTTTATGTCTGCAGAAAATACTTATTTACATTGAAATATTTCGATTCTCGGTTTTTTTAGGATTGAAAAGCGATAAACCTATTACCAGTACTTAATGGCTCTGTCCGAATCACATGGAGGCTTACTTTCTTCTTTAGAGCTAAAATACAACTTAGTTTTCTCTCTTTCTACCATTTTCTTCGTCCAATTCTTTGATTTTCGTGTGGCTTTCTTGAAATTCCTTACATTTTCAATGGTTACGTCTAGTGAATTTCTTCAGAATAGGCTACTAATTATAATAGGTAAATGGGGAGGTGTTTTTAGTTTAGCTCTTACTTTCTGAATTCTCAATGTTGTCTTCGCATTAGACTTTTTTAAGTGGAAATTGGATTCTTCCCCTTGTCAAAAATTTTGAGATTGAAAGGGGTTTAACTTCTTTTCCAAAATTTTCGACTTCTGACCTTTGAAGTCCATCTATGAAATTTTGTAGTGAGGGTTTATAGTTTAATGAGGATATGTTATTCCTTTTGGGTCCTATGCACAATATTTACCTCGTTGCAGTTTATGAATTCAGAAATTTATTACAGACTAGCGTTCTTTACCCTTTCAATTTTTAATTTTTACCCGACTTATCAATAATTTCATGTTTTAATGGTGCACATAGCCTTTTGAAGCAAAGATGTGGATCTACTAATATCCTCTATCAAATTTCTCATGATTCATAGTTTTAAACTTCTACATAGTTAAAGGGTTTAGCCCTAACCTGTAACGTCTCGTTGCAGGTATGACTTACGACATCCCTAAAGGGAATAATTATTCGTATAGGTTTTGAGGTTAGTTAATTTCAAACTCAAATCTAGTGTATGCCTACACCTAGGCACATGAGTTGTCAACTAAGTCTGCTTTTGTTTTTTTGGGCGAGAATCCAACACATTATTCTTTATTATTTTTCCTACCTCTTTTTGATTCAACGCTATTAGGGTTTGACATTTTATTTTCCATGGATGTTACTACACGGACTCAATATGTTAGAGATATTCATTTTTGTCTGAATGGGTGTATGTTCATTCTATCCATCATATTTTTCTTCGACGTATTCAATGTAATTGTACAATGTATATATTTCATAGGTATATACACTTTTTTTTATGTATATAAATATATGGATTAGTTACAACTTTTTTTGTATTTTTCTGATGTAACTCATTTTTGTTATATTTCGATAGTCTTTGAAAACAACTCCCTAGGTATCATGTGTCCATGTTTGAGCTATTGGATCAAATGTTAGACCAGTGTGTACATGTTTGAGCCATTGGATCAAATGTTAGACAATTGAAATGTTTTAGCCATTAGATCAACTAAATTATATATATATATATATATATATATATATATATATATATATATATATATATATTTTTTATGGTGTTAGTTTTTCTCTTTTTAATAAGTTAGATTGGATTTAGGTTTTGGTGACTTTTAAGTTAAAATGTTGTTATTAAAAATTTGTTAGATATTAACCTCAATTTTTTAGTAAAATTTAAATTAAAAACTTAGCAAAACTAGATTTAACATAAATTAGTTTATGATAGAAAGGTTGTAATGTCATGTTCAACATTTTGACTATGTAAAATTACACAAAATTAAAAATAAAAGCAAATTAAATAAAAAGATTGAGATAATGTAATGAACATTTTAACCAGGTATAATAAAATAAAATAATGATAAACTATAAATACAGCCCATGGTATTGACACATGGTATTCATGTGGAATGTAGTTTTTTTTATAGGGGGAACTAAGATGACCTAAATCAATATTAACTTTGGATCTAAGCTAACTATTTAATGAAGTTATTTTTAAATGTTTATAGCCATTATTCTTTTAAAATTTTATTTAATAAAAGGTATCTAAATTTTCATATATCCAAATATACATAGTTTTTCTTCTTTATTATTTTTGTTACAACTATTTTATTATTCCAAAAATACATATTTTTTTTGTTATATATTACTTATGTTACAAGTGTTTTATAATTCATGAGTATTATTTCTTAATATATAAAAAAATTAAATTAATAATGTTTTTTTTTTTAAATGTGATTTTTTTTAAATTTCCAAATTATTTCAGAGGACATGATTTATTTTGAGAAATAATGATGAATGTTCATAATTCTCATTTCTTAAATAACACTAAATTTACCTTTAAAGGGGTCGGGGTTTGTAACAATTGTTTGTATCAAATTCAAGGATACAGAAGGAGACACTGTGAAGAGAAGCTTCCAACCTTACAACAAGCCCTAAAAAGGCATAACATTGAATGTATGGAATCCATTTTCTGTGATACACATGAGAAGTGCAATGAAAAATCTTGGAATTTGGAAAATGTCACGAAGTTTATTTCATGCTCCATTCATTTAGATCTGAAGTATATGGAAGAATAAAAGCAGGACAATGGATACTTATCAAGAATGTATGATTCTTTAGAAGGAAATTTGTTATATTTTAACCTCAATTTCTTTAATAAAATTTAAACTAGAAATTGCACCATATGTTGCAAAGGAAACAATGTAAAGCAATAACATAGATAACATAGGAAAGAGTAGTATAGAGAAAAAAATATGTGATATGTTATGTGATTTAATTGAATATTTAACTTATGAATTGTTTTATAGCTACGGAGGCACTATGGCTAATTTTTCTGAGGTTCCTGGCTTTCTTTCACTTTGCATACTCATTTCATTTGTCCTATTTTAGAGATAGTTAAACCCTCCTTTCCTAGCCATTGATTCTTGAATCTTGTATTCTCTCTTTTTGAAGTTGTAATATGACTCCTATTAAATTCCAATGTTCTTTTACATTTCTAGATTTAATTTTTAATTTTATCTCATTTATGTCTAGAGATTTTATGGTTTTCAACAAAGTGAATCAAATAATACTTTATATTTCCGAATGCAACACAGCCACTTTGTTATAATAATACCTTACTAAAATAATGAATGTTTCATCAAAAAGGTTATGGAAAAACTGTGAAGGGCTTCAGGCTTCAATATATTATCATTCATATCACTTCAATATATTATCACCAGTATTACTTAGTATCACTTCCTTGTTATCTTGAAGCTGAAGTAATTGTGTATGCTAATCAAATGTTTGTCACATGCATTACCCAAAAATTACACACTTAAAATTTTTTTTACTATGGTTCACATGTTTGCTGATAATGCACAGAGCAGATTTAATATTTACTTTATGTTAATCATGGAATTCAGTACCAATAACCACTCTCATGCAATTACAACATCATAATGCATATTGTTAATGTGTTTTGTTTAACTCTATTGTTTATGGCATGGTTATCAAACTTGGCATATTTATTTACTAATAATATAACTCGGCCAAGGTCATGGATGCACTTATACTTGCCTTGGTGTTTTATTCTTCTGCGTGTTGGGTTGATAAACGATCCCGAGGTTGTACCAAACGGTGATATGGTAATTAAAATCCACACAAATGTCTTTTCCCATTTTGAGGTGTTTAATTCCTTGGCATACGATGGAATGAACGTGGCAAAAACCATATCGCCATTTGCTGTGAGTTGGCTTCCTTGGAATTAACCCAATGTGACAGCTACTCCCTATCTCGATTTTCACGGGGTTATTGGAGGGAAAGGAGACTGTAGTCTTCACCAGTGATTTTCGCTAGTCCAGTAGCTGTTTCATCTTCGCATGGCGCGCCAGAGGAACACCGCTGCCTTAGGTTTCTCCGTCCAGATTACAGCTTAAAAGCTATGGTCCTTTCTCTGGTAACACTGCTTTCCCTTGCTGCTAGTTTCCTCATGAGTATGGATCGACTGTTAATTTTCTCTCTGGTTGACAGTGTGCTAGGTGGTGAAACTGCTATGGAAGTTTGTCTCAGGACAAAGAGAGCGTGGGCGAGAAAGTTCAAAAAGGTAACCCATCGCTTTGTTATTTTTCCACGATGCTGGAGTTTTTTCGTTCTTCTATTTGGTCTTACTGGTATAGGGTAATTCCGCAGGCTCATATGTATTTTATTCTTACCTTATGACTCTATTTCCTTGACAGCATTTCTGAACCGGTAAATACATACCTACAGGTGAGCTTAATAAGAGAGGTTGTATTCAGTTTTAGCTTAATTACCCTACTTCTCTTTTTGTTTGTTTATATTCGTTTCGGTTGTCTCTACTGACCGAGTTTGTTCTCTTTTGCGTTTGACAAGTTAATGGCCTTACCTTAAGAGACCCTTCCTTCTGTTTAAAAGTGTAAAAATCCCCTGATTGGCCGTGTTCTTCTTTGCCAGGTACACCACTATCAGGCATATACGTTCATAGTTCTCTGCTAAAAGCTTTATCCTTGTGGGTTCTGCAAGGATTCCCCCTTTTTCCTTCGGGCTCAGGGTTTTTATCATGACATTTCATGCTATGATAGTATCTAGAGAGAACTAAATTTATTCTACTCCAAGGATGACTACTGTGTCTCTACACTTTATTTCGTGGCTGTAACATTTGTATACGATCTTATTTTGAATCGTCGGGTCATGAGGGCTGTTAACCCTTAAACCTCCGACGCTCCGATACTATTTTGCAGATGTGTTTGAAATCGTCTTTCGGTTGCTTCTGTAATTTTATAACTCAGTTCGCCTGGACTGGTTAGAACTTTTCTTTTTTTCCGGTTCTCTATTATAATTTCCATGTTCTATGTTCAATACGACCTGTGGAATTGGAAAGCTGGTCTCTCTTGCGCCTTTGCCGCTAATGATTAATTCGGAAGTATAGATGAATTTATATGGTTATTCTTTTGTTTATTATGTCTCTCTCATCTATATTTCTTCAGAGGGTTCCATAATATGATATTTTAGACAATATGCTTCTTATTGTTACACATGGCTGGTAATTTCAGCATTTACCGTTTTCTTTCTACCTTGCATGCACTGTCAAGATTTCTTTTCCTAGATATTAGTTATGATACAGGTGGTTAATTGACCAGTTAACGATAAGCATACACTCATACACATTTATTTATTCTGCATCCTTATATGTTTACCTAGATATTTTTTTGTTACGGTGACCGGCCCACCATATCCTCATGATGGCCGTGTATAGTTTTGAATGCTAAACTCAAAGGGGCGAAATTTGGGTGGGGTTTCAGTTCCCAGACCCGGTACTTCGAACTCCCTTTTCTTTCTATTGTAAAACCCTTGAGAAATTAATTTATCCCATACAGTTTGGTACTATTACTTCATTAGAGCCATGCACGTTTTCCTCTCTGCTTCTGTTTAAGCTAACAACGTCGACACATTTCCATTTTTTTCTGTTTTAATGAATAATAAAGATAAACATTCAACCTGGCATTTTCATTCTAAGAGACAGCACAGAGTTTCCAATCTTCACACACTACTATTCCATTTAATTAACAAATAAATAATGCTTTTCCCTTTAGTAAATGTAAACTCAACCATTTATTTACAAAACAAGTACTAGAACCCTTCTTTTGCTCAGTAAATAAAACAGAACCGTCTAATTCAGGGTACTTATCTGGACAAAAAATCTGTTTCCTCAAGCTGTGGTCCTCCCAGCCAACCAAGTGAGGCAATTACGTCCTGCACTTGCCCCCTAGCTTCAGAATTCCAGGGTGGTGCCACGAGAACAACAGTGGAATGTACTCTGTTGTGACCTCAGGAAACTTTTCCAGTCACACCCAGAAATTCTGGCCTTTCCAAGGTTTACAGAAAGATATTTTCAACTGGCACCTTCCAGCTCTAGAAAATACTTTCCCCTTCTTACCAATTTTTCCAGAACCCCTTCTCCTCCTCTGGATTCCAACTTTATCCACTGAGGATAGGGTAACTGTTTTCCAACTGTCCCCAACCACCACCTATTCTGAGAAACTAACATCAACAACTTAGGATATTTTTCTTTCCATACATGGGTTTTTCCTAATAAATTCAACAAATAAAAGTAAAATAATAATTTTTGTCTCAACACATAACCATCAAGTCTTTCTTGTCAAAAATTAAAATAAACAAATTGTTTTAACTAGTTAATGCTAGTTAATCCTTAAATGAGGCTGTCACATCTTCCCCCCGTGGAAGTAACACCGTCCTCGGTGTTTTCAGCCCATCTCTGCAAAGAGTTCTGGGTAGGCTTCCTGTATAAAATTTTCATCCTCCCAAGTAGCTTCGTCTGGTCCAAAGTGCTTCCACTGCACTTTCAACTGGGTAACTACTCTTTTACGGAGTTCAATTTCCCTACGATCCAGTATGCGTAGCGGCTCTACCAGAAATTCTCTGTCCGGTTCTACCTGGAAAGGAAAAACAACAGGATTACCAGTCAGTACATTAAATGTATTAAAACTTCTAGTTAGGACTTATTCCTACTCTTTCCTCCTACTTGAATGTTCTACCAATGAATTACATGTTTTTCATCATGCACATATCGCTTTAACAAAGATACATGGAACACATTGTGTACTTTAATATGACTAGGCAAAGCCAGCTTATAGGCTACCGGTCCCACCCTTTCCAAAATTTGGAAGGGTCCGCAGTAACGGGGGGCTAACTTGGCGCAAGAAGTCCACCTTAAGGTACTTCTTTTAGGCTTAATCCTTACATACACGTGGTCCCCCACTCTGAATTCGTGATAGGATCTTTTCTTGTCTGCAAAGACCTTTTGTCGGTCTTGCACAACCTTCAAATTCTGCCTTATCCTTTTTACTTCAGCTTCCAGTTCAACTAGCATTTCTGGTCCCAACATTAATTTTGTCTCAGGACTGCTCTAGTTTATTGGTGTACGACACTGCCGTCCATATAACGCTTCAAAGGGACTCATTTTTAGAGATTATTGATATCCATTGTTGTATGCAAACTCCACTAGGTGCAGGTAATCTTCCCATTTAGTTGGCTGCCACATTACATACATGCATAGCATGTTCTCCAAAACTTGGTTTACCCGTTCTGTCTGCCCATCAGTTTGAGGGTGATAGGCAGTACTGAAATGTATATGAGTTCCTAAGCCTGAAAACAAGGTTTTCCAAAATGCGGAGGTAAATTTAACATCCCGGTCTAAAATCATGGTCTTAGGTATACCATGCAGCCTAAAGATTTCCCTCATAAATATGTCTGCAATATGCACTGTTTTGTAGGTGGATTGCACAGGTATGAAATGGGCAGATTTACTTAATCTGTCCACCACTACCATAATTGAATCATTCTGCTTCCTTGTTCGAGGTAAGCCCATGATGAAATCTAAAGAGATCACTTCCCATTTCCATTCAGGAATGGGTATGGGCTGCAGTAGCCCTGCAGGGTGTCGATGCTCCACTTTAACCTGCTGGCATTCTAAACATTTGCTCAAATATTCTGCAATGTATCTATGCATACCTGGCCAATAATATATTTTTCTAATTGCTGAAAGCATCTTTTGATAGCCAGGATGGCCAGTGTAGTTGCTGCGATGGTACTCGTCCAGGATTAACTCCTTGAGACTTACGCAATTAGGAACATAGGTCCTTCCGCGAAAAGTTAACATCTGTTCTTCATTGCTTCCATACTCGGATGGCTTGCCTTGCTCCTTATTCTTTTCCATCTGCTGCCACAAGAACTTGTATTCTGGATCCTTCCGTGCTTCTTCCCTTAATTTCTCTGACAGCTGGCTTACAGGTTGGCTGTAGTACATTGCATAGATCCCATGCAATTTCCTGCTCAGAGCATTTGCAACTCGGTTCTCTTTTCCTTTAACATGTTGTATGTCCATGTCAAATTCACTCAAAAAGGCATTCCACCTTGCTTGCCTAGAGTTTAAATCTGCTTGCTTAAAATATTTAGTCAAACTGCTATGGTCTGTTTTAAGTATAAACCTTTTTCCCAGTAGATAATGCCTCCATACTCGGAGAGCATGCACTATTGCTGTGAGTTCTAAATCATAAGTAGAGTATTTTTGTTCATGTTCTCTCAACTTTCTGGACTCATAGGCTATTACCTTGCCTTCTTGTGTTAATACTGCACTAACTCCCTCCTTACAGGCATCAGTACACACCACATAGTCTTTGTTGGGGTCAGCTACCTTCAACACTGGTGCTGTGGTTAAGAGCTGTTTTAGCTTTTCAAAGCTGATCTGACATTCATTCGTCCATTTGAAAGGTTTTCCTTTCTTTTGTAAGGATGTAATAGGGTAAGCAATCTTAGAAAACCCTTCAATGAACCGCCTCTAATATCCCGTCAGACCCATAAATGATCTAATGTCTGCCACATTCTGTGGTACCTGCCATTCCATGATAGTTTTAATATTTTCAGGGTCCACAGCTATTCCTTCGGCTGTCACAACATGACCCAAGTATTGGATTTCTGATTTAAAGAAATTGCACTTGCTGAATTTAGCATAAAGCTGATGCTTTCTTAGCATTTCCAATACTATTCTTAGATGTTCCTTATGTTCTTCCTCACTCTTTGAGTAAATCAATATGTCATCTATGAAGATCAATACAAAGTGATCTAGAAACTGATGAAAAATGCCATTCATCAACCTCATAAAGGTTGCTGGTGCATTTGTCAATCCGAAGGGAAATACCACAAACTCATAATGTCCATATCTGGTGCGGAATGATGTTTTGCAAACATCCTCATCCTTGATTCATATTTGGTGATATCCAGACCTCAAATCTATTTTAGAAAACACCTTAGCACCCCTCACCTGATCGAATAAATCATCGATTTTGGGTAAAGGATATTTATTCTTAACTGTCAACTTGTTGAGTTGCCGGTAATCAATACACATGCGTAAGGTTCCGTCTTTTTTTCTAACAAAAATAACTGGTGCTCCCCAAGGTGACACGCTTGGGCGGATATATCCTTTATCCAACAACTCCTGCAACTGCGTCTTTAACTCTGTTAACTCTGGTATGCTCATTCTGTAAGGAGCTCTTGACACTGGTGTGGCCCCTGGTAGCAATTCAATAGTGAAATCAATATCTCTTTTAGGTGGCAATCCAGGGATGTTTTCTGGAAATACATCCAGGAATTCTTGTACTATAGGAATATATTTTATATCTGCAGCCTTTCCCTTAGATTCTGCATAACCTACTTGGATTGCGTACAACTGACATCCTTTTCGGATACACTTGCTCATCTGAGACGCTGTTATGGGGCATAATTGCACAGGCTTTTTAATTCCTTTAATTTCCTTACGCGTACCATCTAGCGCTCCGTAATAAATTGTCTTTTCCTTACAGTCCACTAAGGTCCAGTGCTTTTCCAGCCAGTCCATTCCTAGTAACACATCATACGATCCCAATGGTAGAATATTTAAGTCTACCCGTAACTGCTATTCTGCAACCTCCAGTATGTAATTAGAAATTTTCGCAGTCAATTTGCGTTTTGCTCTGGTGGCTAGTTGAACTAACCAGGAGTTTTTAAATTTCTGTTCTTTTAATTTACACATCTCCACTAGTTTAGGACTTACATAACTTAAACTATCTCCAGGATCTATTAAAATCGAAATAGGTTTAGATAGTATAATACCTTCCAATTCAATCATTGTGGGCTGGAAGTCAGCCAGTCGATCCTCCAAGGCTACATTTATACGTGGTATGTTTCGCGCCACGTCCCCCACTGTTGATGCCTCCTGCAAATTTGCCACAGTTTCACTTTTATTCCATTGTGGAAAGTTCTTATAGTAATGTGCTTCCCCACAACCCCAACACTGCAGGGGAGGTTTAGAATTCTGCCCCTGCTCCGTTTTGCTTGATGCTTCTGTGGGTTTTTCTTCAGCTGGCCACTTGATCCTTTGATGGTTCTTATTAAACTGCTTGCTACTAGCATTCCGTCCTGCCCCTTTAAAGTGGCTGCTTTTACTGCTTTTGAAAGTAGAGGAATTCTTTTGATTTTTCTTGGGCTGCCAACCTTTTCCACCCTCCCCCTTGGCCTTGTACTGCTGGTAACACATGCGTGCCTTCCAGACAGCTTCATCCATCGTTTGGGGGTTAACAAACTCTATTCTTTCCCTCATGGGAGCAGGCAAACTGCTCAGAAACCTCTGCACCTTGGCTTTTTCCTCTCTGAGGTAAGGTACATAGCGTAGCAGGGAGGTAAATTTCGTGACATACTCATCCATGGTCATCTGGCCGAGCCGAAGATCATGGAATTCCTTGGCTTTATCATCATAAAATATTTCTGTAAGGTATTTATCTTTGAAATACTGCTGAAATAGTTCCCATGTAATGTCTCGCTCATCAATGCTGCGAACATTCTTTACCTCCTCCCACCATAGGGGGCTTTCTCTCGCAGCTGATATATAGCCAATCTGGCCTTCAGATTGCTGCTATACTCATATACCTAAAAATATTTATTAATATTAATTAACCATGCTTCAGCTGCCTCTTCCGCCTCGCCATCAAACATTGGTGGCTTAATCTTACAAAACTCCCCCTGCAGTTCCACTTTCTGCCTCTTGGGATCTTGTTGGTTGGATAAATTTCCCAACTTTGCCTCATTATAGTTCTTATTTTTGCTCCTTTGGGAGGGGCTCCTCTCTGTCTTACTATTAGTATTCTTCCTGGTTTGCTGCTCATCTTGTTCCGTTGATTCTTCTTTTTCAGCACTGGGGTGCTCCAATTCTTGATGTTGTTTGTCAGATAAGCTTTTCAGTATCTTTTCTTGGTCATGAAGCAGCCTCTCATTGTCCCTCCAGACCCTCATCATTTCTTCTTGTAGTTGTTGTACTGTGTTTAGTAGAAATGAAGTTTGATGCTGCTGCTCTTCAAGCATTCGGCTGGTCTTTTGATGCTGTTCTACAGTCAATTGAACCCACATTTCTGGATTCATAACTGTCTGGCCTTGAGTCTCCTCTGGCTGTGATTGAGATACTGTACCTTCTCTCATTTCCCTCGTTTCTTCTCAGTGCACTAATCACATACACAGCTTCACTGTTAGCAGACCCTTAAGGTTCCAGCGTAGCAACTTGGCTCTGATACCACTTGTCACATGCATTACCCAAAAATTACAGACTTAAAAAATAAATTTACTATGGTTCACATGTTTGCTGATAGTGCACAGAGTAGATTTAATATTTACTTTATGTTAATCACAAAATTCAGTACCAATAACCACTCTCATGCAATTACAACATCATAATGCATATTGTTAATGTGTTTTGTTTAACTCTATTGTTTATGGCGTGGTTATCAAACTTGGCATATTTATTTACTAATAATATAACTCGGCCAAGGTCATGGATGCACTTATACTTGCCTTGGTGTTTTATTCTTCTGCGTGTTGGGTTGATAAACGATCCCGAGGCTGTACCAAATGGTGATCTGGTAATTAAAATCCACATAAATGTCTTTGCCCATTTCGAGGTGTTTAATTCCTTGGCATACGATGGAATGAACGTGGAAAAAACTGTATCACCATTTGCTGTGAGTTGGCTTCCTTGGAATTAACCCAACGTGATAACTGCTCCCTATCTCAATTTTCACGGGGTTATTGGAGGGAAAGGAGACTGTAGTCTTCATCAGTGATTTCCGCTAGTCCAGTAGTTGTTTCATCTTCGCATGGCGCGCCAGAGGAACACCGTTGCCTTAGGTTTCTCCGTCCAGATTACAGCTTAAAAGCTATGCTCCTTTCTCTGGTAACACCGCTTTCCCTTGCTGCTAGTTTCCTCATGAGTATGGATCGACTGTTAATTTTCTCTCTGGTTGACAGTGTGCTAGGTGGTGAAACTGCTATGGAAGTTTGTCTCGGGACAAAGAGAGCGTGGGCGAGAAAGTTCAAAAAGGTAACCCATCGCTTTGTTATTTTTCCACGGTGCTGGAGTTTTTCTGTTCTTCTATTTGGTCTTACTGGTATAGGGTAATTCCCCAGGCTCATATGTATTTTCTTCTTACCTTATGACTCTATTTCCTTGACAGCATTTCCGAACCGGTAAATACATACCTACAGGTGAGCTTAATAAGAGAGGTTGTATTCAGTTTTAGCTTAATTACCCTACTTCTCTTTTTGTTTGTTTATATTCGTTTCGGTTGTCTCTACTGACCGAGTTTGTTCTCTTTTGCGTTTGACAGGTTAATGGCCTTACCTTAAGAGACCCTTCCTTCTATTTAAAAGTGTACAAATCCCCTGATTGGCCGTGTTCTTCTTTGCCAGGTACACCACTATCAGGCGTATACGTTCATAGTTCTCTGCTAAAAGCTTTATCCTTGTGGATTCTACAAGGATTCCCCCTTTTGCCTTCGGGCTCAGGGTTTTTATCATGACGTTTCATGCTATGATAGTATCTAGAGAGAACTGAATTTATTCTACTCCAAGGATGACTACCGTGTCTCTACACTTTATTTCTTGGCTGTAAAATTTGTATATGATCTTATTTTGAATCGTCAGGTCATGAGGGTTGTTAACCCTTAAACCTCCGACGCTCCGATACTATTTTGCAGATGTGTTTGAAATCGTCTTTCGGTTGCTTTTGTAATTTTATAACTCAATTCGCCTGGACTGGTTAGAACTTTTCTTTTTTTCCGGTTCTCTATTATAATTTCTGTGTTCTATGTTCAATACGACCTGTGGAATTGGCAAGCTGGTCTCTCTTGCGCCTTTGCCGCTAATGATTAATTCGGTAGTATAGATGAATTTATATGGTTATTCTTTTGTTTATTATGTCTGTCTCATCTATATTTCTTCAGAGGGTTTGATAATATGATAGTTTAGACAATATGCTTCTTATTGTTACACATGGCTGGTAATTTCAGCATTTACCGTTTTCTTTCTACCTTGCATGCACTGTCAAGCTTTCTTTTCCCAGATATTAGTTATGATACAGGTGGTTAATTGACCAGTTAACGATAATCATACACTCATACACATTTTTTTGTTCTACATCCTTATATGTTTACCTAGATATTTTTTTGTTACGGTGACCGGCCCACCATATCCTCATGATGGTCGTGTATAGTTTTGAATGCTAAACTCAAAGGGGCGAAATATGGGTGGGGTTTCAATTCCCAGACCCGGTACTTTGAACTCCCTTTTCTTTCTATTGTAAAACCCTTGAGAAATTAATTTATCCCATACAGTTTGGTACTATTACTTCATTAGAGCCATGCACGTTTTCCTCTCTACTTCTGTTTAAGCTAACAACGTCGGCACATTTCCATTTTTTCCTGTTTAATGAATAATAAAGATAAACATTCAACCTGACATTTTCATTCTAAGAGACAGTACAGAGTTTCCAATCTTCACACACTACTATTCCGTTCAGTTAACAAATAAATATTGCTTTTCCCTTTAGTAAATGTAAACCCAACCATTTATTTACAAAACAAGTACTAGAACCCTTCTTTTGCTCAGTAAATAAAACAAAACTGTCTAATTCAGGGTACTTATCTGGACAAAAAATCTGTTTCCTCAAGCTGTGGTCCTCCCAGCCAACCAAGTGAGGCAATTACGTCCTGCACTTGCCCCCTAGCTTCAGAATTCTAGGATGGTGCCACGGGAACAACAATGGAATGTACTCTGTTGTGACCTCAGGAAACTTTTCCAGTCACACCCAGAAATTCTGGCCTTTCCAAGGTTCACAGAAAGATATTTTCAACTGGCACCTTCCAGCTCTAGAAAATACTTTCCCTTTCTTGCCAATTTTTCCAGAACCCCTTCTCCTCCTCTGGATTCCAACTTTATCCACTGAGGAGAGGGTAAATGTTTTCCAACTGTCACCAACCACCACCTATTCTGAGAAACCAACACCAACAGCTTAGGATATTTTTCTTTCCATACATGGGTTTTTCCTAATAAATTCAACAAATAAAAGTAAAATGGTAATTTTTGTCTCAACACATAACCATCAAGTCTTTCTTGTCAAAAATTAAAATAAACAAATTGTTTTAACTAGTTAATGCTAGTTAATCCTTAAATGAGGCTGTCACAATGTTCCTTAATGTCATTGAGTTCTTAAAAAAACTGAAGAAATTGGGTATGCTAATCAAATGGTGTTTAATGTCATTGAGCTGTTAAAAATGTTATGGAAGATTGTAAACATTCTCTTATAACCATGGATAGAATTTGAAATTTCCAAAATTTAAAAAGAGAAATTGGTTAATAGTAGTGGCCATAAGTAATTGATTCAAAACCTATACACGTAATGTGAAAACCCCTTGTTTCTAGTTGTCCATCTTTATAATTATAGTTAATAAATTTATTTTAATTTTATTTTAATTTAAATTTATAGAATTTTGAGTAGATAACTTTGTACTTTGACAAGGCTACAAGGTAGCTATTACCTGCCCCTTAATGTAAATATGGAAATGTTACAATTTGAGTTTGAGTATGTTTATGAGTAATTGTTTTCAATGCCTTGTTAATTCACTTAGTAAGAACATATGGATAACACTTTAAGATTGGAATCTATCACGTTTAAAATGCTCAATCATAGATTAACTAATTATAAATATATTATAGTTAAAAAATTAAGTTTTTATTTAAGTTAATTATAATTTAATACTTAATAAATATATATATATATATATATATATATAGTAGATATTTATTTTATTCAATCTGCCACTTCTCTTTAAATTATTTGTGCTATTAGTTTGTTTATTTATTATTTTATACTATTATGTTTATTTATTATTTTATACTATTAAATATTGAACTGCAATTGCAAAATACTCTTAATTTATATAATTTTTATTAATGTAAATTTAGTAAATTATGATAAATAAATATAATAAATTATTTTTTAAAATAAGTTTCCACTTAAATTATTATTATCAATATTTTTTTTATAATATTTAGGTATGATAAAGTTCTTATAAATTTAATTTGCATGATATTTATACATCTTCTATACTATAAAAATTTACTTTTATTTTTAAATAAATATTTAATTTTATTTTTAGTTCTTGCTACTTAGTTTAATTTAATTACTAATTTATTTTATATTTTTATTATGTAATTAGTATTGGTTAAATATAATTAATATTTAACTTATTTATTTATTTCAACTCAGCCATGTTCTGAAAAATTATTTTGAAAAATAATACATGTATTTATGAATTTAAAATTATGTACGATTAAGTAAAAGTAAGTTAATTATATAATATATAAATTTTATTTTATTTTAAGAATGAGCTAAAGTATAATGTAAAGTCATTTTAATACAATTCACATTTAAAAAAATATTAATTATAAAAATAATTAATATATGCATTAAATAATATTATTAACCATGGAAATTTAAGCTTAAATTATTATGGAAAAATTTGAATTGTAAATAGCTTTTGTTACTCTACCATGAGCTAATATTATATAGACAAAATTTATGCTATACTAGAACTAAAATTCAGTAATATATTGTTGTGTTTTTGCTTGGTAAAATTGCTTTGAGAGTGCAAGCTTTTGTGATCCATAACATTTTAAATTCTAAATCTTCCGGGAAATTACATGAGAAATTTTGGAACCGATGCATTTACAGTTGGTAGTTCGAAAGGCATCGGTTCCAAAATTTCTCTTGTGATTTCAAGGAAGATTTAGAATTTAAAACTTGATACTCTATATATTTTTTAAATATTATATATATAAATTTCATATTAGATAAAATAAAATACCTTAACATAAAATAAAGATGCTTTAATTAAATATAAAAAATTTAAATAAATAACCCAAATATATATATGAAGTTTAAATTGAGTTTCTAACAATTTTGAAAGATTAACTGTTATCCATAATCAACAAAACCTATTATCAAACCAGTTTAATATATTAAAATGAATTTATTTTAGAACATTCATTTTTAATAATTATACTTCCTCATAGAAATGTCTATATTTGAAGTAGTTTCCACTCTTTGGGTTGTCATACATAATATCTTATTCCGACCCTTGAAAAATGATTCAAAAAAATTGTTTATCAAAAACAAATTTAACTTATAGCAAGCCTTTAATAAACCTTCCTTACAAGTATTTATTTGAATTATTTTATATTCCTCCGTTGTACACAATATCTGCCAAGCTGTCCTATAAAAGAATTTGTGTAAGGAATCTACTAATTAAATAAATAGAGATATTATCAAGAAAATAACTTCATGGTAAAATCAAACAATTTGTATGAATGGAAAGTTAGTTGTAGGCTTCAAAAATTTTATTTGCAGATGTCGTTATTATTTACAACTCTTGGTATTATTAATTATTTTGAATCCATTGAAAAGTTGCGGAGAATTATTAATTACTTTGCATCCATTGAAACATTGCATCTGATTATTAATTACGATTCCCAAGGTTATTAATTACATTGCATCCATTGAAAAATTGCATAGAATTACTATTAATATTGACTCTGAGGGTTATTAATTAGGTTGCATCCATTTGAGGCATTTTGACGAGTTATTTTTTTAAATTAATTATCTAAACTTGAACAAAACACAAGGAGCTTCTTCCCGTGTCTTCTTCCCTTGGTTGTCATTACATGGAAAGATCTGGTCGTGCGGGGTCATTTAGTTTTCTGTCATGGTTTTCTTGAGAACTTCGTCTCAAATATTATGCAGTAAATTTGGATTTGGGTTATTATTTGTTTGTTAATTATGCATTGTACTTTTAGCACATTTTACAAAGCATTTTCCGATAACATGTTGAAAGTATAGACAAATAAAAAATCAGAAAAATAAATTTAAATAATTTAAATAAATAAACAATAAATTTTTTTAATGTTTAACAATAGAAAATTATAAATTTCTTTTGTAAATAGACCAATTAATGTCTAGAAACTCAATGCATAAGCTCCCACCTAGAGATGCTTTTCATGAAGGGAGTTTTAAGGAGTGGAATATTGATGGTATTTCTGCATCACAAATCAGGCAAATGCTTGATCAAATGATTGTTGAATATAGATTAATGTGTGTTGAGGGAAAAACTGAAGTTCAAGCCTGCAAGACTCTTATTGCATGCTTTACTGGAACATTGGCTAGATGGTGGGAACTAGAATCATCTCCTGCTATGATCACAAAGATGGAGCAAGAAGTACTCAAGGATGAGCAAGGAGATATAAAATTCAATGATGATGGCACTCCACAGAATAACATGATTGGTGCCCTCACAGCACTAATCCAGGAACATTTCTGTGGCGCAGAGTTTGCACTGTCAGATAAGAATGAGCTTATTTTGATGAATCTGAAGTGCAACAATATTAATCAGTATGAAGACTTCCACAGGGATTAGGTTGCAAGGATATTTTTAGTCAAGGATCCTAAAAACATTTTGTGGAAGCAAGTTTATCTTGCAGCTCTAACATCAAAGCTGGTAGACATTTTGAAGCTTCAGGAAGCTTTTCCCTTGCCATTAGAAGTTTATGTGTGGGGAGATTTTTATTCAATAATTACTAAAGTTTTGATCACTCTGTGTACCAGTTCGAAAATGACGAAGTCTATTGAGAAGTTGAACAGACTTCCTGACAGGTTGAGTTTAAAGACGTCGGAAAAACCAATTCCGACATCATTTTTGACTAAAGGAAAGAGTATCCATACTCATGAACTTAGCAGTCCTGTGTCTAAGTTTCCTCATCTCTTTCCTAAAGAAGTTGTCAAGTCACCTGAGTCTAAGACTGAAGAAAAGTCTGAAAGAATAACTATTGCAGAAGCAATAGAAGAGTCAGACTCAGAAAAATCAGTGAGACATGCATTTCCCATCTATGAGCCATTAGAACCTCAATTCACAAGACCTGCAGCCCCTAATTTGTATGGTTCTGGTAAGCTCCCACCTAGAGATGCTTTTCATGAAGGGAGTTTTAAGGAGTGGAATATTGATGGCCTTTCTGCATCACAAATCAGGCAAGTGCTTGATCAAATGATTGTTGAATATAGATTGATGTGTGTTGAGGGAAAAACTGAAGTTCAAGCCTGCAAGACTCTTATTGCATGCTTTACTGGAACATTGGCTAGATGGTGGAAACTAGAATCATCTCCTGCTATGATCACAAAGATGGAGCAAGAAGTACTCAAGGATGAGCAAAGAGATATAAAATTCAATGATGATGGCACTCCACAGAATAACATGATTGGTGCCCTCACAGCACTAATCCAGGAACATTTCTGTGGCGCAGAGTTTGCACTGTCGGATAAGAATGAGCTTATTTTGATGAATCTGAAGTGAAACAATATTAATCACTATGAAGACTTCCACAGGGATTGGGTTGCAAGGATCTTTTTAGTCAAGGATCCTAAAAACATTTTGTGGAAGCAAGTTTATCTTGCAGCTCTACCATCAAAGCTGGTAGACATTTTGAAGCTTCAAGAAGCTTTTCCCACACCATTAGAAGTTTATGTGTGGGGATAATTTTATTAATAATTACTAAAAAGTTTTGATCCTCACCGCGCCTGAGTTCGAAAATGACGGGGGTACGGCCAGAAGTTGGAACGAGCTACGGTACCAATCTTTTGCCAAGGTACGAAATTATCACCATTGAATTCACAGTTTTAACGAAGAGTACAAAAGAAGAGCGAAAAGGAAGGCTCACAAGAGAAGCAGAGCCTCTACATACGAGCTGAGGTTCGGAAAAAGACGAACTCGGACGGCCAAAGAGGAGAGAAGGCAACACAAAGGGAGGAAAGGGTACTATCGATATAAACCTAAGACCCATTACTATCAGCCCCATGACATCCGTCCCAAAGATGTCAAGATGGCCAAGATGAATGAAGTTATATGTTGGCTCTGTGGTCAGCCTGGTCACACCTAAAATATGTGTCCTACAGCCCTAGAGTCTAAACGTGTTCTAGGTAAAAAGTCTCAAAAGAATAAACAGCCCTCTGCGAGCACAACTGTCAAGACAGAACCAAGGTGTGCTCATTGTCACTCCTCCTTCCATAAATCAGCAAATTGTCACAACCGTCCACAAACCCTTCATCTTCAACAACATGCTGTTGAATCATCTGCTGAGTCTTCTTCCTCCTATTCCTCATCTTCTGAAGAAGAATTTCATATGTATTGTCAGGTTTCTGACCCAGACCTTTGTGCCTGTTCTAATTCTGAGTCAGATTATTCTTCCGATGATTCCTCTCCAGAAGAGCCACAGCCTAAGCTGAAAGTCCTCATGGCACAACTCGCAGATGATGAAATGAAGCTTTTTGCTCATATTCATGCCATTGAGGAAGGTGATCTCAAAGCTGCTATGATCAAAGCATATATGCAGCATGGGACTGGTTCTTCCAGTCAATCCTCTAACAAGAAGCCCAATTTTGTTGAAGCTTCTTATGAAAAAAACACTAAGACGTATCTCCAGCACAATAGTAGCAAAGTTCGCACACTCACTTTGGGGGAGGTGAGTAGGGAGATACATAATACAAAAACTGAAATCTCTGCCATGAAAGCAGAAATTGCTGCCTTGAAAAACCAGGTTTCACAGTCAGGTAAGGTTGTTCCTTCTCAACAACCCTCTACATCCATTTCAGGGAGACATGTCAGTTATACTTTGCACTCTGAGCTAATCAGAGAAGAAGTTCGAGTTGCAGAAGGTAGTTTTGATGACTCAGTTGGCTTCAGAGAATTAAATGACATGCAGGTGATGGCAATCCAATATCAGCAACACCACATTGAAGTCAAAGTTTGTGTTGCAGGCAGAGTTTATGATATGACTGCACTAATTGATTCTGGTGCAGATGTTAATATCATCTCCAAACATATAATCCCATCAAGATATTGGACTACTGCAAAAAGAAAAATTTTGGGATTAGGAGAGAAAACTTTAGACTTTGAAGTTTCTAAAGCTGCTGTATGTTTTAATTCAAGATGTGTTAAGCTCTCATTTGCAATTGCTGATATTACAGTAGATTGTATATTGGGAAATATATTTTTAGCAGCAGTAGAGCCCCATGGTTCTATTAGATTTCCTGACAAATCTGCAGGAATGTTCATCACTGTCTCTGGTGAAAGAATAGAGATTCCATATGTTTCAAATACCAGAGTCTCAACCATGGTTCAGGCAATGCAAGAAAAAGAACAGAAACTTCAAAAAACAGTGAAAATCCTGGAGGAACTCAAGGACCACAAGTCCATAATCAGAATTGAAGATCAGTTTAGTTCTCCACAAGTTCAGAGGCATATCTCTGAATTAAAAGAAGAATTTGAAAGAACATGCTGTTCAGAAGAGCCGAATGCCTTTTGGCACAGAAAACAACATTGTGTTGAGCTGCCCTACAAAGAGGGTTATGAGGGAAGACCATGCAAAAGCAGAGCCATTCCCATGTCAGCAGAATACAGACAGCTCTGCCAGAAAGAGATTGATCAACTTCTTGATAGAAAGCTGATAAGAGAATCCAGCAGCCCTTGGAACTGCTATGGATTCTATGTCAATAAAAGAAGTGAACAAGTTCGGGGTGTTCCTAGACTGGTGATAAATTATAAAACCCTGAACAATGTTCTAGCAGATGATACATATCCAATCCCGCATAAAGGAGATCTCATGCGTCGGATACATGGAGCCAAGATCTTTTCTAAGTTTGATCTTAAATCTAGCTTTTGGCAAGTTGCAGTTGCAGAGAAAGATAAATGGAAGACAGCATTCAGTGTTCCACATGGGCATTATGAATGGAATGTAATGCCATTCGGGTTGAAGCATGCGCCTTCTAAATTCCAGAAGGTAATGGACTCTATCTTTAAACCCTATGCTGAATGGTTACTTGCCTACATTGATGATCTGCTTATATTTTCCAAGAATTTGCAAGACCACTTCAGACACCTGAAAATATTTATGAAGCTGGTCCAGAGAAATGGTTTGGTCCTGAGTAAAAAGAAGATGGAGCTGTGCCAAACCAAAATCAAATTTCTAGGGCACACTATTGAGAATGGACAAGTTGCTCTCCAAAATCATGCACTTGAGTTTGCTGATAAGTTCCCTGATGTTATTTTAGATAAAACTCAACTGCAAAGGTTTTTAGGATGTTTGAATTATGTGAGCAATTTCTATCCATCCTGTGCCATTGACAGGTCTCTGCTCAATCAGAGACTTAGAAAGAATCTGAAACCTTGGACAGAAGCACACACTCAAGCAATCAAGGAGATAAAAGCCAAGGTTCGCAATCTCCCTATTCTTTATGTTGCAGATGATAATGCTTTTAAAATTGTTGAAACAGATGCAAGCAACATTGGTTGGGGAGGTGTACTGAAACAAAAGCCGAATGAAGACAGTCCGAAAGAGCAAGAACATGTAGTACAGTTTGTTTCATGGGTTTGGAGCAAATCTGAATTAAATTATGCCCCTATTGAAAAAGAAGTTAAAGCTGCCTGGAATTGTATCAGTAAGTTTTCTATTCATTTGGCCAATAAGCATTTCTTACTCAGAACTGATGCAAAAGATTTCAGAAGGTAATCAGCAAAGTCATTAAGAGCCCAGAAGATGCAAAGTTTGCAAGATGGTAGGCTTTGTTTGCATATTTTGATTTTAAAGTTGAACATATTAAAGGCTCTGAAAATTGTCTTCCAGATTTTCTCAGTAGGGAATACATCCAGCAACAAGAATAGATGAATGACCCAGAAGAAGATTTGCCTCATGTTATGGTCATCATTACAGAGTGGGATCAGGCCAACCAGAGAGAACAGCTCAAATATATTTCAGATGAAGAATCATGGCCTGTGTACGCAGAAAAATGGAGTCCCACATGGCAACTCCGAAATACACAAGTGTTGGACGCAAATCTGCAAAATCACAATGATATCCAACACTTTGTACTTGAAAGGAGGGTGTACCCTAAAGGAAGTCGGTGGATACATGACATGATGTATTCACACAGCATGATGGCTTCACATGAAGCTGAACGATCACTCTCCCAAGAATTTTGGGATCTCTCTGTCATATGTACTGGTGGCCGAGATAGAACAAGAGTCTATTATAAATCATACAGCATAAATAGAACAAGGAACCCTGGCCAAAGTACAGATGGCAGATTCCAAACATGGCCAGGTAATGATCCAAAGCTTATTTTTCCTGACACTGTTTATGATTTTGCAAGGTATAAGAGATTATGGTGGGATCTTTTAAATAAAGACGGAAGAGAAGAAACCCACTATACGAAGCTGAAATTCTCCCCCACATGGATAAATTCAAGAGAACCAGTTGCACCATGGTTATCTGACTGGTGGTATCATTATGGCGTAAGTCCATTTAGCATGGACCCAAACTATTATGAAACTTATTTTCATAGACAATGCACTGATTGTCTCGAGGGCCCAGCTGGAGAATGTTTCCATTATCCATGCCAAACAGTAGGAGAAATTACAAGACTTGAATTTAAAATGAGAAATCCAATTCTTAAGTCCTATATGCAAATGCATTACCCGTGGCTGGTAATGACCAAGATTAAGCACCAGATCATCCTTAACAAGCCCATGATAGTTCGGCGCATCTACACCAAAGCATGGAATGATGAGTTTTACGGAAAATTCAAATATCCTGGTGCCCAAATCTTAGATCCTCCTGCAACATCAGCTAGTACAAGTGGTCCTCGGGAGCCCCACTAAAAAGGTTTTCCCAGTGTAATAATGGTACCTAGTCACGGGTTTACAGTGACAGAGCTTTTCTCAAGGGCTTTTCATCTGTCCGAGAAGTATCCTCCCTGTAGATAATGATTTTGTTTCCTCGTGGGCCTTGTACTTAAATGCATCCACTGTGTATCCACTCACCCACTTCACATGAGTCTGTCGGAAGGATCGAATCGCCGTGCGGATGTCACCTTTGGTGTTACCCAGAAACGATGATCCGCCTTCCAGGTGTCATTAATCCGATGGTCTACAGAAATGCTTGTCCCCTCTTCCCATCTATATAAGGAAGGGTAAGGCTCATTTGTAACCATCGGCATTTGGAGTTTGAGTCTTTTGCATTTTTGTGTTTTGAGTCCGAGTTTTGCTCCCTGCTCTACGTCTGCGCAATTCTTGTGATCTGCTCGCATCACGGAGTCTTGACTCACAGTCCCTAGGAGAACTGAGAAGCCTGCGGGTCTATGTGCTCGGCATAGATCAGAACCTAAAGTGGCCAGTTCTTTAGATTGAGTCTGTATATTTATGTCTGTGTGTTTATATCTCTGAGACAGAGTCTGTATTTTGGCGAGGAAGCCTCCGGTAGAGCACGCTCATTTATTGAGTTGCATAAGTCCGGTAAAAGCCAATACAGTCAATCTCTGATACAGAGCTTGAGTCCATAAAGTCTGTAATCTGATTGTGAGATCATTCTGGAAGAAATAAAAGAGAGAAGTTTTTATCAATTCCGCATTTAAGTACTTTTACTCTGTGTATTTTCATTGCTGTCTAGACACTGTTTATCTTCATACCCACTTAAAAGTTCGCCAGAAGTTCGCCGAAGTTCGCCAAACCATTGAGGGACGCCAAAGGCCGTAAAAGGCGAGGGATGCCGTGTGAAAGGCCGCTAGTTGCGTGAATTTGGGAGTAGGTTCGATTGGGTTCATCGCTGGGTTCAAATAGAGTGGTGTTGTAAAGGTAAAGGAGACACTAGACAAGGCCAAGTCTGCTTAGAGAAAAGCAGTAGCAAGCTTGTTGAGAATTCTTTTATTGACATAGAATCCATAGCAGTTCCAAGGGCTGCTGGATTCTCTTATCAACTTTCTATTAAGAGGTTGATCAATCTCTTTCTAGCAGAGATGTCTGTATTCTGCTGACATGGGAATGGCTCTGCTTTTGCATGGTCTTCCCTCATAACCCTCTTTGTAGTGCAGCTCAACACAATGCTGTTTTCTGTGCCAAAAGGCATTCGGCTCTTCTGAACAACATGTTCTTTCAAATTCTTCTTTTAATTCAGAAATATGCCTCTGAACTTGTGGAGAACTCAATTGATATTCAATTTTGATTATGGACTTGTGGTCCTTGAGTTCCTCCAGGCTTTTCACTGCTTTTTGAAGTTTCTGTTCTTTTTCTTGCATTGCCTGAACCATGGTTGAGACTCTGGTATTTGAAACATATGGAATCTCTATTCTTTCACCAGAGACAATGATGAACATTCCTGCAGATTTGTGAGGAAATCTAATAGAACCATGGGGCTCTACTGCTGCTAAAAATATATTTCCCAATATACAATCTACTGGAATACCAGCAATTGCAAATGAGAGCTTAACACATCTTGAATTAAAACATACATCAGCTTTAGAAACTTCAAAGTCTAAAGTTTTCTCTCCTAATCCCAAAATTTTTCTTTTTGCAGTAGTCCAATATCTTGATGGGATTATATGTTTGGAGATGATATTAACATCTGCACCAGAATCAATTAGTGCAGTCATATCATAAACTCTGCCTGCAACACAAACTTTGACTTCAATGTGGTGTTGCTAATATTGGATTTCCATCACCTGCATGTCATTTAATTCTCTGAAGCCAACTGAGTCATCAAATCTACCTTTTGCAACTCGAACTTCTTCTCTGATTGGCTCAGAGTGCAAAGTATAATTGACATGTCTCCCTGAAATGGATGTAGAGGGTTGTTGAGTAGGAACAACCTTACCTGACTGTGAAACCTGGTTTTTCAGGGCAGCAATTTCTGCTTTCATGGCAGAGATTTCAGTTTTTGTATTATGTATCTCCCTACTCACCTCCCCCAAAGTGAGTGTGCGAACTTTGCTACTATTGTGCTGGAGATACGTCTTAGTGTTTTTTTCATAAGAAGCTTCAACAAAATTGGGCTTCTTGTTAGAGGATTGACTGGAAGAACCAGTCCCATGCTGCATATATGCTTTGATCATAGCAGATTTGAGATCACCTTCCTCAAGGGCATGAATATGAGCAAAAAGCTTCATTTCATCATCTACGAGTTGTGCCATGAGGACTTTCAGCTTAGGTTGTGGATCTTCTGGAGAGGAATCATTGGAAGAATAATCTGACTCAGAATTAGAACAGGCACAAAGGTCTGGGTTAGAACACAGACAATACATATGAACTTCTTCTTCAGAAGATGAGGAATAGGAGGAAGAAGACTTAGCAGAGGATTCAACAGCATGTTGTTGAAGATGAAGGGTTTGTGGACGGTTGTGACAATCTGCTGATTTATGGAAGGAGGAGTGACAATGAGCACACCTTGGTTCTATCTTGACAGTTGTGCTCGCAGAGGGCTGTTTATTCTTTTGAGACCTTTTACCTAGACCACGTTTAGACTCTAGGGCTGTAGGACACATATTTGAGGTGTGACCAGGCTGACCACAGAGCTAACATATAACTTCATTCATCTTGGCCATCTTGACATCTTTGGGACGGATGTCATGGGGCTGATAGTAATGGGTCTTAGGTTTATATCGATAGTACCCTTTCCTCCCTTTGTGCTGCCTTCTCTCCTTTGGCTGTCTAAGTTCTCGTCTTTTTTCTGAACTTAGTGTGTATGTAGAGGCTCTGCTTCTCTTGTGAGCCTTCTTTGCTCTTCTTTTGTACTTTTTGCGGGTAACCAGGGGATCCTCAATGGTGATTCCGTACCTTTGGCAGAAAGACTTGGTACCAGGGAGTCTGTTCAACTTCTCAATAGACTTCGTCATTTTCGAACTGGTACACAGAGTGATCAAAACTTTAGTAATTATTGAATAAAAATCTCCCCACACATAAACTTCTAATCGCAGGGGAAAAGCTTCTTGAAGCTTCAAAATGTCTACCAGCTTTGATGGTAGAGCTGCAAGATAAACTTGCTTCCACAAAATGTTTTTAGGATCCTTGACTAAAAAGATCCTTGCAACCCAATCCCTGTGGAAGTCTTCATACTGATTAATATTGTTGCACTTCAGATTCATCAAAATAAGCTCATTCTTATCTGATAGTGCAAACTCTGCGCCACAGAAATGTTCCTGGATTAGTGCTGTGAGGGCACCAATCATGTTATTCTGTGGAGTGCCATCATCATTGAATTTTATATCTCCTTGCTCATCCTTGAGTACTTCTTGCTCCATCTTTGTGATCATAGCAGGAGATGATTCTAGTTCCCACCATCTAGCCAATGTTCCAGTAAAGCATGCAATAAGAGTCTTGCAGGCTTGAACTTCAGTTTTTCCCTCAACACACATCAATCTATATTCAACAATCATTTGATCAAGCACTTGCCTGATTTGTGATGCAGAAAGGCCATCAATATTCCACTCCTTAAAACTCCCTTCATGAAAAGCATCTCTAGGTGGGAGCTTACCAGAACCATACAAATCAAGGGTTGCAGGTCTTGTGAATTGATGTTCTAATGGCTCATAGATGGGAAATGCATGTCTCACTGATTTTTCTGAGTCTGACTCTTCTATTGCTTTTGTAATAATAAAGTAGCGTTAGAAGGAATTCACTATGTTATTATTGAACTATTAATGTTCAGGGATTGTATGGGTTCATGATTGAATTTGGCAATAGTAAGCCATATGCTTATTAATGCCCATAGTTAAATATTGTACTCGTTTAAAGCTAACGACCATGCAGGCTATGAGTATAGGATAACTATGGGCATTTTAAGTTATAAAGAAATTAAATATAGTAAAGCAATATATGCCTACGATTAAATTTAATTGTGAAATTATAGTTAAATATTGTACTGGTTTAAAGCTAATGACCATGCAGGCTATGAGTATAGGATAACTATAGGCATTTTAAGTTATAAAGAAATTAAATATAGTAAAGCAATATATGCCTACGATTAAATTTAATTGTGAAAATATATTACCCCACCCTACCTGTATAGGGCACCATTTATTAATATAGTATATACAGCCAGATCCCATTAATGAGTCTATGACCAGAGAAATATATATCGCCATCAAATTTAAATAAGTATATTAATAATTCAATAACACTGTAAATATTAATTGGCTCTTGAGCGCGTTTCCACCTCATGCCCACCATTTTGCAATCGCGGGCGTCCGGAATCACGTGGACTTCAGAAAAACCATTTTAGGTTTGGGAAGTCTCCTTGGAATAGACAGGTGGACAGAAACTCTAAACAGGAATGCCACGGTACGTTTACCAGGGACTTTGGCTCCTCGTTTAGATAAGGTGCAGTACATGCATTTTGGGGATGTGAATCCGGTATTAAGAAGTCTATCTCTCCATATCGTACTTTTAGCACATTTTATAAAGCATTTTCAATAACATGTTGAAAGTATGGACTAATAAGAAATCACAAAAATAAATTTAAATAATTTAAATAAATAAACAATACTTTTTTTAATGTTTAACTATGGAAAATTATAAATTTCTTTTGCAAATAGACAAATCAATGTCTACATCACAAGAAACTCAATGCATAATACCTACTGCAGTAGATATAATAATATACTTTATCATTCCCTTTTTCAAATCCATTGTACTAGAATTAATGTAATACTAATTAATAATATATTTTATCTCCTACTTTTTCCAATCCCTTAATGTAATATCAATTGAACATTGAAAAAAATTCAAAATTTATATAAAATCAATTTTTTTAATATAAATTTGTTTTTTTATATTGTTTTTCTAATATACATTTGTTTTTGATATTGTTTTTTTAATTTTGTTTATTTGTTAAATAATGTGAGATTTCAGATGATTGGCACCCTTAATACAAATTTGTTTTTATTTATCTTGTTTTCTTAATTTCTTTTTGTTTATTAGGTAATGTGAATGAGATGAGGTGAGTAGAAATTCGAAAATTTTATTAAAAATTCTACAAACAAATTTTACCCATTCAAATAACAATTTTTTTTAATAAATACATTAAAGTTATAAATTTGTTAGCTTATTAAGTCACTCTCTAAAATACACAGCCATAAACCTGGGGACCAGTCTACCAAAGCTGAGGACGCTAAGGAGGAATTGCGAGTTAAAAGTGGCCGAAATTAATTTAGGTAAAAATATCTTAAAATTTTTAGCAATACTAATATTTGAATTATGTTTTCAGGGTAGAAATGGTTTAGCACCATTTAAAATTTGTGGGTACTCAAAATCTTAAAATTTCACTACTATAATTTAAATTTACAAAAATTCTTGCCAAAATTTTATTTGAATCATGCCAAAATGATTAAAAAACTGCAGAAATTTACAAAAAACTGCAAAAATTTACACTACAGTCAAGAAATCATATTAGAAATACAGAGGCCATACACCTGGCGAGAAATTTTTTGCAAGTAGCTATTGAGGGGTTCAGCGATTAACACCAGTACTTGACTTGGCTGCCCTCACTATATTTGATAATATCCCTAGGAATCATGATATTGTCATCTCACTCGCTTCGGGTTGCAATATTAAGGTGAGGAAAAAAACGAAGTCTACATCCAGACACTTCAGAGGGAGGCCAAAAACAAAATCCCTTTTCCGGGATGAACTCCTTGACCTCAGGGAGGTTCCTATATTTTCAGCAGATGATCTCAGGGTGCTCAGAGCTAGTGACCCGCTAGGGGTCTCTAAATGACTTTCATCCTCTCCTTCATCTTAAGAGGCATGGACGAATCCTCTAAACAATTTTCTTCTAAGTTATTTGCTGAGGGAGTGGATGCTCGAGATCCTTTATTGCATGAGACTTTATATGATAGTTTCATGCCCATTTTTTTGTTTATATCTATATGCCCCGTTGCGTATGCCGCTACGGTAAATGCCCTGGGACGTGCTGGGGATTTTTTGGCAATATGGGATCCTGCATGTGCAAGTTTCTGTGCGTACAACATGTTCAGAGAATATGGCAATCCCATTCTCAAATCGTGCATAGCTTCTGGCTTTTCGGTGGAGTTATTTTTGATGTCCCCATGCTACTTCTGTTAAATTTTTTCCAACTGGCAATTGGGGGGATCATCTGATGGGTATGTTTTTGCCAGATCACAATATTTTCTGTTTATAGGGGCAATGTTGTTTTTATATTCGGAAGTGTTTTACACTATACTTCTTATGCTGTATAATGTACTGTTTATACTAATCATGATATAAAACAACGTTTTTTTCTTTCTGAAAAAAAAAAGGTAAAGCGGCGCTACATATCAGGGGTTGGTCTTTTTGGATGTGAGCGAAGGTTTCATATGGACGATCACAGAATCTGATGCCCCTAACTTTAGGGCGTCTCTACTTGCCTCCAGGAAGCTTGTCATGCTCTTCTCAACATAATGCCCTGCTTGCGTCACCTTCATCGACCTCCTAAACATTCCCTCGCGTGGAAAAATGTTGAGCAAATGATCTCCATTCAGAACTACAACCAACTAAACTACCTCCTGCTGAAACACGCTCAGTTCCCCATCACCCAATGTCAACTTCCTGGCAGTTTCTTTCTATACATCCGGCAACACCTCGGCAAAATTAAATTATGCAGTCAGCCCAGGTTCGAATCACAACCAAAAAATAAACAAAAGCTAGACAAACAAAATTATGCAATCAGCCCAGGTTGAATCACAACAAACAAATAAAAAAAAACTGGGCAAACAAAATTACGTAATTAGCCCAGGTTCGAATCACAACCAACAAATAAAGAAAAATTGGGCAAACAAAATTATGCAATCGACCCACGTTCAAATCACAACCAACAAATAAACAAATATCTGGACAATCAGTCCGCGGACTATTCTCTAGGTTCACCATGCCTTTGAAAGTTCCAGCCAAGGCATCTCTATGAGTGAGAAAATTGGCAGAAAGATTGGACATTTTTTTCATAGTTTCAGGAATCGATGAATGCTTGAACTCTCAATTTAATTCATCACTGAAAAAAATGCGGCGGATGAGAGCGTACCCAATGGCTTGCTATGAGATTGCGTTTTCCTCGGTGATGAGGAGGAACTTTCAGCTGACGAGGAGAGTGTACCCAATGGCTTGTTGCGAGACTGCGTTTGCCTCGATGACGAGGAGGAACTGCACATTAATTCTCATTTAAAACAAATCCATAATCCAACGATGTGTCTCGTTAGTAATAATTTAATTTGAGAGGATGAAGTACATTATAACTTAATTTTAAAATGGTTTTTTTTTTTTTTCTAGCTGATTAATAATAATAACAGTATTTATTCCTAAGGCACACACTATTTCAATCGTCTAACATCAAAATAAATGGTTCATAATAGTACACCTGTCAATTTAGGACAGTTGTTTTCAAATAATAATGTTTTACAACGTAATTAATAACTTAATAAAACTAGATTTAACATAAATTAGTTTGATGAATATTTCTTTTTTAAATACATAAACATTAAATTTTTCGGTGCATAAGCATAAATTTTTTATTTATAGTAAAATTTATATATTACATGGATAAAAAACAATATAAAAAAGGAAAATAACTATTTATATATAAATATTACATTTTTTTGCTACTGTGCTCTCCAACAAAGTATGATAGAAAGGTTGTAATTTCATGTTTAACATTTTGATTATGTCGAATTACACAAAATTAAAAATAAAAGTAAATTAAATAAAAATATTGACACAATGTAATGAACATTTTAACTAGGTCAAAGTACAATAAAAAATAAAAATAATGAAATAAAATAATGATAAACTATAAATACAACCCATGGTATTGACCCATGGTATTTAGGTGGAATGTAGTTTATTTATAGGAGGAACTAAAATGGCCTAAATCAATCTTAACTCTAGATCTAAACTAATTATTTAATAAAATTATTTTTAAATGTTTATAACCATTATTCTTTTAAAAATTTACTTAATAAAATGTATCTAAATTTTCATACATCCAAATATACATAGTTTTTCTTGTTCTGCATTATAAAAATTTTATTTATAGTAAAATTTATATCATAAATTAATTAAACTCCACAAAAACCAATTAATTTATATTACATGAATAAAAAAAATATAAAAAAAGAAGAAAATAATTATTTATATATTTAAATATTACATTTTTGTGCTACTATTCTCTCGACAAAGTATGATAGAAAGGTTGTAATGTCATGTTTAACATTTTGACTATGCCAAATTACACAAAATTAAAAATAAGAGTGAAGTAAATAAAAAGGTTGGCATAATGTAATTAACATTTTAACTAGGTCAAAATACAACAAAAAATAAAAATAATAAAATAAAATAATGATAAACTATAAATACAACCCATGGTATTCATGTGAAATGTAGTTTCTTTATAGGGGGAACTAAGATGGCTTAAATCAATATTAACTATGAATCTAAACTAAATATTTAATAAAATTATTTTTAAATGTTTATAACCATTATTCTTTTAAATTTTTGTTTAATAAAATGTATCTAAATTCTCATGCATCCAATATACATAGTTTTTCTTATTCTGTATTATTTTTGTTACAACTATTTTATTATTCCAAAAATACATGGACTTTTTTGTTATATATTATTTATGTTACAACTGTTTTATAATTCCCGAGTATTATATCTTAATATATATAAAATTAAATTAATAATGATTTTTTTTTAAAATATGTGATCTTTTTTAAATTTCCAAATTATTTCAAGAGGACATGATTTATATTGAGTAATAATGATGAATGTTCATAATTCTCATTTCTTAAATAACACTATATTTACCTTTAAAGGGGGCGGTAACAATTGTTTGTATCAAAGTCAAGGATACAGAAGCAGGGAGACATGGTGAAGAGAAGCTTCCAACCTTACAACAAGCGCTAAAAAGGCATAACTTTGAATGTATGGAATCCATTTTTAGTAATAGACATGAGAAGTGCAATGAAAAATCTTGGAATTTGGAAAATGTCATGAAGCTTATCTCATGTTCCATTCATTTAGATCTGAAGTATATGGAAGAAGAAAAGCAGGACAATGGATACTTATCAAGAATGTATGATTCTTTATAAGGAAACGATGTTGACAAGGCTATGGAGGACCAAATAGTAGAATTAAAAACAAAGGAGGACTCTTCAAAAAATGGGTTACTAAAGGATTTTGGAATCCAAATGAGCTACATTATCTCACTGATTCAAGCAAGTGCTCAAAAAGAGATCGACAATAGTTATATAGAGACAATTTATTCATAAACAAGAGAAAAATAGATTATAACCCGAGATAGAGTTCTTTTTTCGCACAAATTAGATTGTATTATATTATCTGAAAAGAAGGAGGAGAATAAATTCCTCATTACAAAATTTCCCCAATCTTGATACAAAGTGGTTTTGTCTGCCGGGGGTGCATTACATCATGAGTGCTACTAGAGCTGCTATTTTTTTTCCTCCTCTTTGAAGTAGAGGCTATTACGTTTGTGCTATATTGCCGGACAAACTGATCTAAGAGAAAAATACATTTAAATTTTATTTTAAATCTAGATTTACTACTATAGTTCTAGACTTAAACATAAAGGATTAGATGATCTGAAGGATCATTTGTTCACAATGTTCTCACTACCTCTATATCTGCTTCCTTGATCCTGAAAGGTGGAGCCTTGTTCTGATTTTTTGTTGAGAGCTTCCCTTATGAATTTGAGAGACTCTTCCAGATGATTGCATTGGTTCTTGATTGACATTACATCTTTGTTGCAGGTGTACCATTGATAGAGAATGACAACCATCTTTGCTTTAGTTTGAGCCTTGTCTTGCTGAGTTTGGCTTCTCAAACTTTCAATCACCACTCTGTGGGATTTGCAGAATGCACATGAGTGTTGCTTATCTTCTAAGGGGTCCATTTGTTGAAGAAGAGCATGAACACTTGCATTGAAATCTTTTTATTTGTTGTTTCTGTTTTTTTTTATTGCTGTTGCACACTTTTCTGGATTTTGAGTAGACGTTCCTCTGTTTTTTTGGTGCTGCGCTCCTAGCTTATTCATTGAGAAAAGTCTGTATGTTGCAATATGGAAAAATCAATGAAATAAAATCTGAAAGAAAGGAGAATAGGGGCTCTAGAAGATGGGATTGGGAGAGAAAGTAATGGAAGATGTGAGGGGAAGGGTGGGGAAAGAGGGCATTGCAGGATCGCAGAGTTGGCCAACGCTCCATGCAAATGAAAGGAGCGGGGAGGGATGAGGGTTCTGTGGAAGGGAGAAAGGAGAGTGGTGAGTAAGTAGGGATGAGGATGCTGCGAAGACAATAAATGTGTTGAGCCAAACCGAGGCATATGTTTTATAGACCATCAGAGAGGATTCACGAGAGATAGTGTGGTGTGTAAGGAGAGGGTACCGATTGGAAAGATATGGTGGATCTTAAAGGGATCATGCTTGAAATGATTTTTGGACATTTGCCGTGACATTTCAGAGAAAATGATCATGATATATCTCTTGTTTTTCCAATCAATGATAATATGGAGGTGCTTTGAAGTCGGTGATGAAGGAAAAGAAGTCATGGAATAGGGATATGAGATGTCATGCCATCAATTATGGCCTGTCCTATATTTCTATGAACTCCCTCATTTTCTTGAAGATCTGCTCGCTTGTTGTTTTCTCTAAGGATGTGCTTCTCTTCAATCTTTCCTATATGGTTTGCTAAATTTTTTTACTCTGTGCAGGATTTGGTTGAGAGCTGTGTTTTTTGGTGGGGACTTTCTCACCATTGATTGGATGATGAGAGAAGAGTCTCCAAAAATAATTTCATTATTTATTTTCCTATCCCTTAGTATTTTTGGGCCTAAAAGTAATCTGTAAGACTCTGCTTTATTATTTGACATTTGTCCTAATCCCCAATTGTAACCAATATGATTAGTTTTATCTTGTGGGATGATGAGGCCTCCTGATCCTACTTTGCCTAGATTTTCCTTTGACACTCCATCAAAGAAAAGGCAGGCTCTTTTGAGAGAATTAATCCAACTTTGAAGATCTGCCTCTATCTTTCTAATTTTTTAGGTTTGTTGAACCCTTGTGTTCTTTTGATGAAGACTGAAGCTGATCTTGTTGACGGAAAAACAGATCTAGATTCTTTTGTCATCTTGAAGTTGAGACATGTCTATTCCATATAGTCCTTTGGCTGATAGAAAATCAATCATCAATCCCTAAGCTTTTGAAGTTATTGTATTTACTATGGGGATTTTATTTTTGAAAATTTTCCCATTTCTGGCTAGCTATGTTTTCCAACATAGAAAAGATGGAAGGCTGCTCCAGAATCTCTGAATTGTTGGTTTGTTTTTGAATGAGTGAGGAAAGATGCTTTTCCATTTTCTAATAAAATGACTTAGGGGAAGGCTATAATTCAAATTTTCTTCAATAGGTTCCACCATCGCCTCCCAACAATTTCTAGAAAAGGGACACTCTAGGAAGAGATGTTGGATTGTTTCCTCTACCTTCATAGAGAGAGGACATTGTGATGGTCCACATATTCCTCTCTTCTTTAATTTCTCTGCTGTTAATGATTTTCTGTGTACCAGTGTCCATAAAAATATTTTTATCTTGGGGAGGTTTCCCACCTTCTAGGCTTGCCTTCAATATTTCCATTCTTGTTGCCTCTGTTGCTCTTGATTTTTTTTATATCCAGTCTTTACTGAATACTCTCCTCTTGTTGGTATCCAATAGTAGGCATCTTTGATGTTTTTATCGATTGGTGTTGCACCAGCAAGAAGATAAATCATGATATTCCATTTATTTACTAGATCATTGGGTAGATTGGGTTTGACCCATTATTTCCATATTCCATCTAACTCCCAATTGGAAATATCTTCCAATTTTTTGTATCCTTCCCTTATCATCCATCTCTTTATATCCTTAATGTCTGGGTTACTATCTAGGGGAGGGTATACCATTGTGCTTTCCTTGCATAGATTTATTTGCTCCCCATTTCCTAGTCTTATTGAGATGTGGTCCTTGATTAAATGGATTTCTCTGGAGATTACTTTCCAAATTTGAGTGTAGGGTCTAGTTGGAGGACTTTTTTTTCAGAATAGAGATTCTTGGTGCATTGAGGTATTTTTCCTCTAGTGTTGCTTTCCACCAGAGTTTTTCCCATGTTAGGAACCTCCATGCATTCTTATTTTCCAAGGCCAGATTCATTATTCCAAGAATTTTATGGAGAGTTCTCCATTTTTGTAAGGAGTTGTAACTTGTTTCCAATTTACTAGGCTGAGTTTTTTTTTCTCTTTTCCCGCCTTGCCACAAGAAGCTTTTGATTATAATTTCTATTTGTTTGTGGATGCTTGTAGGAGCTATGATGAGAGAAAATTCGTATAGAGGAAAGGCTACAAGAATGGATTTGATGGGGATGATTCACCCTGCTTGATTTAGCCACAACATGCCCCAAGCTTGAATTTTTTCTTTTATCTTCTCAACATATTTATTCCAGATTTCATCTTAATGTTTTTTTTTGTGATGGGCAGCCCAAGGTATTGGAAATGATCCCAGTTGTTCTAATAAGGAATTTCTAGAATTTGGGAAATCTGCTAAAGAATTATAATGGGAGTATTCCAACAGTAGATGCAACTTTTTCCATTGTTAACTTGTCCACCTGATACATCCGAGAAGTTGTCAAGGATTGTTTTGAATCTTCTAGCAATGATGCAGGAAGCTCCACCTAATAAGAGAGTGTCATCAGCAAACAAGGAGTGATTTATTTTTTTGGTTCCACCACTGATAAAGAGGCCTGTTAAGGTGGAATTTCTTCTACTATGCTCCAGTTTTCGGCTTAAAGAATCAGCCATAAGAATATAGAGGAAAGGGGACAAGGGAAAGCCCTACCTTAGACCCCTTGAGCTTTGAAAGAAATCACAGGGTCTGCCATTAACAAGGGGGGCTATCCAAGGGCCTGTTGTGCAATCCTAGATTAAATTGATGAAGTCATTAGAAAAACCATATCTTTTTAAAACAACTGTAAGGAAAGTGAGGTTTACTGTTGTGAAACCAGCTCCAAAAATAGAAGAAAAGAGATATCAACACCTTAGAAATAAGCCACTTTGAGGGGGAAACCTCCAATACATTACATGAATGAACAATTCTCGGATGATACAAATGACAAAACCTCTTTTCTCTATATAGGAGTCCATGGGGCCACAATGTAATCCAAGAAAACCTAAAAATAATAATATAAGGGCACAATAATAACAATATGGGGGTTACAGGGGTATATCAATAACAATAATGGGGTTACACTAACAACAATAAGGGACTATACTAGTAATATGGGGACCTAACATGCTCCTCTCCTTCAAAAAAGTGTTTTCCTCAACGCTTGAGTAGCTCCAGGTGCTTTTGTATAAAATTCTCATCCTCCCATGTAGAATCTTTAGTGGGTAATTTCTTCCATTTGATGAGATACTCTGTAATTGATCGATTTTGTAGCTGTCGAGTTCTTGTTTCCGTGAATGCTTCAGGTTCCAATATGTTTTTCCCTTCCTCATCAAGTTCTGGTAATATTGTTTGAACTGGAAGTTTGTCCCCTATAACCTTTTTTAAGTATGAAACATGTAAAACTGGATGCACTCGCGAAGAAGCAGGAAGCTCCAATTTGTATGTCATAGTACCAATATTTTGCAACACCTTGTAAGGACAATAGTACTTTGGTGATAATTTATTATCCTTCTTAGCTTGCTTGAGAGACATTTGTTTGTATGGTTGTAGCCATAAAAATACCCAGTCTCCCACATCAAAACTTCTCTCACTACGATGTTGATCTGCATGTTGTTTCATTCGATTTTGTGCCAAATTTAGGTTATCCTTTAAGAGTTGGAGATCTTTCTGTTGATGCTCAATGTGATCCTCCACTGCTTGAACCTTATAATTTTCCCTTCAATAATATGTGATGGACGGTGGATGATATCCATAAAGTGCCATAAATGGGGTCATTTTTGCTACAGTATGGAAGGAAGTGTTATACCACCATTCAACGAGAAGTAACCACTTGACCCATTGTGCTTGCTTATCATATACAAAACAATGAAGATATCCTTCCAAAAATTTATTCCCTATATATGTTTGACCATCAGATTGAGGATGATAAGATGAGCTATGAGCTAGTTGAGTACCCAAACAAGAAAATAATTCCATCTAAAAATTTCCTGTAAAAATGGGATCTGTGTCACTTACAATAATCTTCGGGTTTCCATGTAGCTTTTGAATTGTTTTCATAAATTCTGTAGCAACTGTACTTTCTTTAAATGGATGAGATAATGCACAAAAGTGTGCATACTTGGTAAGTCTATCAACTACCACCATGATGACTTAGGTAAACCTATGATAAAATCCATTCAAATCTCCTCCCAACGTTGACTTGGAATGGATAGAAGAACTGGGGTCTTAATTGTCTCAACTTTATTTTGTTGGAAAAACAAACATTCTGCCACAAAATTTTGAATATCAGATTTAAGGCCATTCCAAAAAAAAATTCTTACCTCACCCTGTAGTAAGTTTTTAAAAATCCCGAGTGTCCTCCTAAAGGAGAAGTGTGCAATTCCAAAAGAATCTTTTGTTTTAGTTGGGAATTCTTGCAAATATATAAGCGATCTTTGTACCATAAGGAATCATTTTTCCAACTAAATGTATCAAATATAATAGGATCTTGTTGCAACTTTTGAATGTGTCCACACTTCTTCGTCCTTCTTCCATTCATCCCTTGCTTTGGTTATACAATCTGGCTGGATAATAGAAATGGCACAAAGTAATGCTTCCACCTCTTCATCCTTTCTTGAGAGTGCATCTGCAACAACATTTAGTTTGCCTTTTTTGTAGATGATTTCAAAGTCATAACCCAATGTCTTTGTGACCCATTTTTGTTGCTCTTCTGAAGATATTCTTTTTTCCAAAAATTGTTTAAGACTATCATGATCATTTTTTACCTTGAAGTGTGTTCCCATTAGGTAAGGTCTCCATTTCTTAGTGCATGTAGTATTGCCAAAATTTACTTCTCATAAATAGCCTTTCGTAAATACTTTCCTTTTATTGAATGACTTTCAAAAGAAATGGGTCTTCCTTCTTGCATTAAAACAACACCAATTCCATTTCCCGAGGCATCACATTCGACAATAAAGGTTTTTGTGAAGTCTGGCGTTGCTAAGACTAGTGCTAGGAACATTTCCTCTTTAAGATGTTGAAAGGCCTTAGTTGCTTCAGGAGTCCAAGAAAATGCATCTTTCTTCAATAATGTTGTTATAGGTGCTTGTATTCTCCCATAATTCTTAAAAATCTTGCGATAATACCCTGTTAACCAGAGAAATCCGCGCAACTGCTTTATGGTTGTGGAGACTTTCCATTCCTTAATGGATTTAATTTTTTTAGGGTCTACCTTAACACCCTCGTGAGATACAATATGACCCAAATATTCCACCTCTTGTACTCCAAAGAAATATTTGGATGTTTTTGCATATAATTGTTTCTCCTCCAATAGTTTGAGCACTCTGTCAACATGTTGAACATGATCCTTCCAAGACCTGCTGTAGATTAGTATATCATCAAAAAATACTATCACACATTTTATAAGGAAGGGTTTGAAAATGGAATTAATCAACCCTTGAAATGTAGAAGGTGCATATGTAAGGCCAAAAGGCATGACCAAAAATTCATAATGACCCTCATGAGTTCGAAATGCTATTTTCGAAATATCTTCAGTCTTCATTCTAATTTGATGATATCCTGAACGAAGATCCAACTTGGTAAAATAAATTGATCTATGTAATTAATCCAATAATTCATGTGAGATTATTGAGCTCCCTATAATCCAGACACATGCACCATGATCCATATTTCTTGTGCACCAATACTACTGGGGAAGAGAAAGAAATTTATTAGGTTGAATTTTACCAGCCTCTAACATTTCTGCAATCATACGTTCAATTTCACTGTTTTGGACATAAGGATACTGTAAGGCCTGATGTTTGGAGGAACAATTCTTGGAATCAAATGAATAGCATGATCATGATCACGAATAGGTGGGAGTCCTTTGGGAGTATCAAACACCGAAATGATTGTCCAAGACTTTTTGAAGATTTGGAGAAATAGATGATTTTGATGTTGGAACTTCTAGTGAGCATAATTGTGCAACTATGCCTCATTTTTATTTCTTCATAAGGTTTGTCATGACATTAGAGCTTATTATCTTTCTTGGATTCCCTACGATACCACGTAATTTGATTTCCTTTCCTTCTAAAATAAATTTCAAGAAAAGTTCTTGAAAATTAAAAGCTACCGTCCCCAAAGTTTGTAACCATTGTACTCCTAGTACAACATCATCACCTCCCATTAGGATGGAAAGCATTGGACTATTCAATACATATTTCCCCATGGCTAGCTTGATATTATGGCATTTTCCTGAGCAATTTATAGTTCCTCCATTTGCACCATCACTTGACATTCTGTTGTTGGGTATAGGAAACAATTCAATTCCTTGGTTACGTTACAATGAATAAAATTATGGGTACTACCTGAATCATTCAACACTATTACCTTTTCCTTCTATCTTAAGAGTTTGAGGAGTATTAATTCCTACCAATGCATTACATGATATGGTCAGACTCATTTCTTCTTCTTCTAGGGTTGCTTCCTGGTATATATCCTCTTCTTTTGAAGATTCTTGTTCATTTTCTTCTTCCTCTTCACAATCTATTTAAAATAATTTCTTCTCAGCACTCTAGATCGTTCAGCTTCTGAACCTTCATAGAAATAAAGCTATAGCAAAGATTCCGCGATGCCCTATTTAGGTTAAATTCGGGAGCTTGGAAAAAGCCCTAACTCGCACAGATCATATCTATGAATATATTGTGAACCAAGATCTAAAAATTTGCGACGATGTTCCTCAGGATTTTGGCTTTGCACTCTAAAAATTTCAGCTTCTGAACCTTCATAGAAAAACAATTATAGTGAAAATGCCACGATGACTTGTTTGGAGCAGTGAAACCCTTGAATCCAAAGCTCTGATACCAAATGTTGTGAAACCAGCTCCAAAAATAGAAGAAAATAGATATCAATGCCTTAGAAATAAGCCACATCGAGGGGGAAACCTCCAATACATTAAATGAATGAACAATTGTTGGATGATACAAATTAAAAAACCTCCTTTTTATATATAGGAGGCCATGCGGCCACAATGTAATCCTAGCCAACCTAACAATAATAATGTAAGGGCACAATAATAACAATATGGGGGTTACAGGGGTACAACAATAAAAAAAAGGGGGTTACACTAACAACAATAAGGGACTATACTAGTAATATAGGGACCTAGTAAAGGTGGAATTTCTTCTACTATGCTCTAGTTTTCAGCTTAGAGAATCAACCATAAGAACATAGAGGAAAGGGGACAAGGGACAAACCTGTCTCAGACCCCTTGAGCTTTGAAATAAATCACAGGGCCTACCATTAACAAGGGGGGCTATCCAAGGGCCTGTTGTGCAATCTTGGATTAAATTGACGAAGTCATCAGAAAAACCATATCTTTTTAAAATAGTTTTAAGGAAAGTGAGGTTTACTTTGTGAAAAGCATTAGCCATATCCATTTTGAGAATGAACCCTTTTTCATTTCTAGAGAGGCTAGTGTGGAGAGCTTCTTGCATGAAGATAATACTATCAACAATTTGCCAGTTGGGGACATAAACACCTTGGTTTTCAGAGATAAGGGAATGGAGAAGGGGTTTGAGCCTACCATAAATGATTTTGGATATGATCTTATATGAGACATTGCTGAGGGAAATTGGTCAAAATTTGTTAAGGGTGGAAGGTCAGGGATCTTTGGGAATGAGGGATAGAAATGTGGAGTTGGTGAATCCCTCAATATTTTTCTTCCTGATAACATATCTTATCATCTTCATTAAATCCTTTTTGATGAGATGCCAGAAGATGCGATAGAGAGCAATGTGAAAGCCATCTGTACCCAATGCCTTGTCCAGCTGCAAATCCCAAACAACTGCCTTGACTTCTTCTATTGTGACTTCTTTAATGAGGGAGTTGTTTGTTTCCATATCAGTTTCCTTTGGGATATGATTTAAGAATTCCTCTAAGTTTTCATGGCTATCCACTACTGTTAAGAGGGTTTTGCAGTGTCTAAAGACCTCTTTTTTTATTTCTTCTTGGCCCTTTATTTCTTGTCCTTCTTCTCCAATTATTTTTTCTATGTTGTTCTTTATCTTTCTTGTTCTAGCTGAGTTATGGCAGAAGATGGTGTTCTTGTCTCTAGCTTGTATCCAAAGCTGACTGGATTTTAGCCTCCATGTTTCTTCTTCTTGTCTATTATTCCTATAGATTTTCCATTAGATTTCTTTTTCCTTTGCTTGCTTCTCAATTGTACTGTCAGTGATTTTAAGTTCCTCTTGGATTTTTGTTCATTCATGCTTTAAGGTCTCTTTCTCTTTGTGAGGCTCCTTGTAGTTGGTCTTAGCCCAATCTTTCAATTTGGCTTTGGTAGCTTTTAACTTTGATTCCCATATCTATGTTGGTGAACCACTAATAATTTTCCTCCAAACTTTTTCCACCTCTTGTTTGGCTTCTTCATGGATGCCCCAAAGCTGATTATAGCTGAAAGAAAGGGGGCCATAGTTTTCAGCCATTCCATGTTCAATTAGAACATGTTTATGGTCTGAAGCTACCAAAGCAATGATTCTTGAGGATATTCTATTGTAGCTGGGCACCATTATGTTCTGGATGAGAATCCTATCCAGCCTTTCTTTGATGTTTGCCTTCCCTATTCTTCTGTTGTCCCATGTGTATTTTCCATTTTTGGAGGGATGTCCACGAGGTTGCATTGTTCCATAATTTCTTCTAAAGTCTCTCTGCTTGGGTTAGGCAGAAAGGTGCCTCCTCTTTTTTCCTCTGCCTTGAGAATAAGGTTGAGATCTCCTCCTACAAGGAGGTTTCCTTCGAAATCCTCCATTCTGTTTTCTCTTAGTGTTTTCCAGCATGTCTCTTTGTCCCTATAGTGATTAGGAGAATATATATTGTAAATGCTGCTTTTTTCCCCATTTTCTGCATTTTCCAAAATTGTATTTATCTAGTGCTCTTTTTGTGATATGGTGCATGTGCCATTTTCCTTTTTTTCATATAATACAAATTCCTCCTGAGGCTCCATTTGCTGAGATTGCTTGCCCTTCATAGTTTTTTGATTTTTCTATTATTGTGTCCACTTCTTGACTATTGATTTTTGTCTCTTGGATTAAGAGGATGTCTGGGTTTTCAACTTTTATGAGGTTTTTTAAGAAATTTACTTCGAAGGGGTGACCCAGCCCTCTACAATTCCAAGAGACAACTATCATTATTTACTATTGATGGTGGCTAAGGGACCCTTCCCTTTGTGTTCTTGCTGTGCTTTCTCTTTATTGCTTGGATATTTTTCAAGGAAGCTTTCAAGACCCTGTTGCGTTCCCAAAGATAAATCTTTAATTGTTGCCTTATCCCTTAATTCCTTGTTTGATTTCCTTCCAACTTTATTTGTGTTTTCAATGTTAAGAGGTGTTTCTTTTGATTGGTTCCAAGTAAGGACTCGATACGAGATGTGGGGGAGAGGATTGGAGAGGGAGAGAGGATCCTCTTGCTAGAAGAAGAAGCCTTGTGGGGGGGAGGGGGAGGGGGGCGCCGGGGGGGCTGTGTTTAGAAGGGGGAGGGGAATGAGAGGTTAGAGGGGTGGGGTTTAGGGAGATAATGGGAATAGGACGCTCAGTTGGGATGAGGGCATTGGACATGATATCAAAAGGATTGGTTCCCAAGAAGGAATCAGGGTTTGAGGAGGAGGGTTTGGAGGTGGGTTTTGAGGTCGGGGAGGGGGGGATAGGCAGAGGTGGAGGCTGGGGAGAAGTTTGAGATTTTGTGGCTGTCTTTTTTTTTCACTTGTTCCCATTTCGGATCTGGGTTTTCTTCTACATATTTTTTGGTTTCTTCTTTATGACTATATTTATTTGCAAAATGGTCATACTCGTGACTGTAATATCCCAAAAGGGAGAATGCAACAATACTTCACACAATATAAGAACTTATAGCAAGATAAATAATAAATCTTAAGACAACATCAGAATTTATCGAGAAGCTGAGCCATTTTATTATATTGGAGAAGAATCAGTTACACCATGTAAAAAATATGAGAAGATCTAGCCAAAGAGATGGTTTAGAAGTACCCAGAAAACAAGCTACAACAAGTACAACGTAATTGGAGAGGCTCTATAGAAAATACGGTGCTGTCCCTTCAGCAGAATATGAACTTATAGTTGGAGGTTGAAAAGGGAAATGCATATCTAATCAAAACTAGATTTCAGATGATGCCAAGATTCAAGATTTGGCAAATGTGATGGATTCCCAAGATAACCTAGAAAGGATTTTCCAGATCTGCAACTTTGGAAAATCACCTCCCTAGGATTTGATCTTTGATCTACTGGGAAATATAGATCTGAAAAATAGATGGCTGAAATATGATATCAGATTAGATCTATTCTTGAAGGGATGATCCCTTCCTCAGATCTATGAGCTAGGAGCTCTAGATCTAGCTTCTCAATCCTCCAATGATGATTGTAGCTGTTGCAACACAACTGCCTCTAGGAACTGCGCTGTGAGGGAAAGAGAGGCCTTCTACCTGCAGAAAAATGTTGCAATAAGCTCAGGTTGATAGTAAAACTAATGGTAATGTGAGGGAATGATCCCTCATAGAATTGCTAGCTGAAATACTAGCAACTTCCTTCCTCCTTTTAGATCTGCAAAATGAACAACGTTATTCCTGAAGGGAATACTGCTACTAGGAGGTCAATAAATTTTTCCCTGATGCCAGATCTGCAATGAAGCTCTCGGAAGCCGATCATTAAGCCCAAGGTGATAGGAATAATCCTTCACCAATTCTCTAGCTAAAGTACCAAAGACAACTTCCTCCTTCCAAACTGATCTTCAGAAATCTGCAATTTCTGAATATGGATGTTCTACAGAAAGTAGGAGAAAGAGATGGCACTTAAAGCCTGATGTATAATGAAGTACAATCCTCTTTCTAAAGCTACTCTAAGAAAGAGGTGGGATTCCTGACCAGGAACACCCTATGCTAAACAACACCTGCAATCTCTCCTAAATAGCCCAAGAAAGTAGTGGAATGTTACATGACAATTTCTGATCTGAAAATATCTTACATCAAGAATAATCAGCATGCCCTCATCCTTGCCTTCATCTCCTTTATATAAAATTTGAGCCTTCACAAGCCTTGGCCCTCATCTAGACTGCATTGTCACATGTGGACAAGATCCTCCAAGTTGGACTGTGCTATTTGACCAAATCAACCATCATGTCTAGGTGCAATGTGCACCTTCCATCAAGTGTGCCTTGTTGGCACAACATTATCCATCACTTAATCATGAATGTCCCATGATCTTTGAAATCTTCAAGATCTTATTTGATTGAATCATCTCTGTTTGATCCTTTCAAGATCTTAGTTGACTGTGTCAACCTTCATGATCTATCTCATTAATGAGACAGGTTCTCCAATTTCATTCACACTAGTAGTTGCTCAACTACCTTGTTATGCAGATCTAGGCTAAATTAATCCACATTCACACACACAAAAGTGGATATTTATTCATATTGAGGATTTTGGGTCCCTCCACCCTTTTATTTACTTAATTCATTAAGAATATCAAGGACTCTAATATTCCAAATATGATGTGAAAATCTGGGAATATTATAGTGACATACCTTTCATTTGAAGGGGATTTGCACATAGTCCAGCTGTTGTATGTGTGTCCAGTTTTCAACCTTGATCTTGTCGGCTTCCAAGAAGCCCCATCCATGATCCACCTCGACGCATATCCTTGCACAAGCCTACGTGTTGTCTTTGGGTTCGCTCCTGTTTATATATCTGCCAACTATGTTTCCTATTGCGCACACTGATTCATCTCCCCAACAGTGCAGTGGGAGGTGTGGCAATCTGACCCAAACTGGAACAAAATTTGGTACGTCCAATTCTGGATCAAAATCAAGAGTCTAGCAGTTTAAGTACAATCCTCTCTTGTCCATGAAGTATGGTCCATTGCGAAAAATAAGATCGTGATCGCTCTTGGATTCAAAGTGAAAGGTATAATAGCCTCTGCAATAGAAGCGAATGGAGATTTTCCCTTGGGTGAACTGAGCCCAATTCCTTTCAACCCATTTCTGAACGATTTTGGGGGAAGGCCACAAGTCTGTGAACTGGCCAACCAGACCCTTTTCAACAAGAGAGATCACATCTTTCTTGGAAAAAGAAGGTGACAATGAGATCTCAAGGATGGAGTCTAATTTTTTTACAAACAAAGAGATAGTCGGTCTGGCCCATTGAGGTCCCAAAGAGTTAATCAAAGAGGCGAAGGCAGTCACTGGTGCACTAGGCTGAGCATTGTTCGAAGGGGAGGCATCAACATTGGGGGAAGGTGGACCCGAATCTAGCTCTGGGGAGGTCATGAGCATGAAGGCCCTTCTCTAGAGGCACGGTGTGCTGCGGCTGCTGCTAGGTCATGCAACACAGCAAAAAAAACCCATAATTTTTTTTATAATATAACCCGAGATAGATTTATGGGAAGAGAAACATTCCAATTGTAAGGAGGAGTCAAAGTTACATGAGTAGTAGTTCACTCAACATAATTCTCCACCACTTATTCTGGAGGAGAAATTTCCTACTACCTCATCAATTGAAGAGGGTCCACATGAGAAAATCAGAAGAGATTCCTCAATTTATTTTCATTTGACATTCAGTCACTCTGTTCTTTTTTGTCTAGTAATCTCTTTACCTCTCCCCTTAAATTCAATGACTCGGAAAATATTAGGCAAAAGACACTTACTATTGCAATAAGTTGAAAAAAGGTATCTCTAAAGGGTCACTTGGGGAGGAATTTATTATTTAAAAGATCAGGAAAATAATTTCATTTCAAAAAAAAAATGTACTATCACTAGGGAAGGGAGTTATTACATTTAAAATTTGTTCCCATTCTTGTCACTACAAAATTTGATTGTTGCTCTTTATTTGATGGGAAAATAAATGATCTTTAAAAGGCACTAAAGTCTTGAATTATGATCCTTAAAGAATTCGCTAGATTCCCTGATTATGAGCTGATTTTGTCTTCTTACTTTTGGGTCTTCATGATGTTTTTTATTCTGATTGAGGTGAAAAGTTCCAAAGAAGTGGAATATTGGTCGTTCAAAGAGGAATTATGGAAATATGATTGTAGATAATTTATTAATATAAATTATCTTAATTGAGATTAATTAATCTTCCCCAAGGGTTAAAAATCACCTAAATGTCTCTTATCCATAAAATTGACGATTAAGATAACTCTATGCTTTATGTTCAAATTACAGGTAAAGGTGGATTTACCATACTTCAGCTTCTTAGTAGTCTCTGATGAAGTACAACATTTCATAGTGATAAGTTTTTATTCCATTAAATAATTCTAGCTGTAAAGCAGAGTGAGAGTTCTAGGAGTAGTATCATAGGAATTCAACATTGCGAATGTGATAGAAGCAAATAATTTCGTGCAAGGGTGAAGTCTACCCAACTTGGTCATAAAATCCAAGTGCATCCTTCATTCAGATTTCGTTATATAGAGGTTTTGAGTACTTTGGCCAAAATGTCTCATCCATTATGGAAAAACGCATCTTACATGTAATTAATAACAAAGAAGTTGTTCCACATCAAATACCCAATATGGATATTTTGATTTGAGGTCGAGTAAACATAATTCTCCACCCCTTATTCTGGAGGATCAATTGGAGCCGAGAAAGTTCCTACTACCTCTTCTTTCTTATATGCTATTCTTTCCTATACCACAACCTTACGGCATTTCCTTTGCAACATGTGGTGCAATAACCAATTATATTTGTGGTTCATAGACACAATTTTGCTAATAGAAAATTATGCTCTCTTGATATTGCATTCGGGTTTTCAATGAGTTCTAGTCCACAATCAACACATATATATATTTCATTTGCTATATAATTTAACACATGTATATCGTTTACACTAGTTTTATACGGGTTCTATCCTAATTATTCTATTTCATTGGAAAAAAATAGTTTAATCATTATTGTATACTGCGTGTAGAAAATGTACTTTGTAATTCTTCTATGTTGTTCATTATTAATCCATCAATATTTGAGTGCTCTTCATGTCATTTTGGCTCTAGTACCAATCCTTTTGGGTTATGATATTACTTTATTACTCTCCCCGTAACCCTCCTTGGTTTACATTTAGGTTTAATATACCAAAAAGGGATATTTCAAGTTTTCTGGAATTTATTTATTTTATCACATCACTTACATACCCTTTCCATCTTCTTTATGAAGATTACTCGTTAACTATACTTCAATTCATATTTTCCACGTATTCACTTTATATATATATATATATATATATATATATATATATATATACTCTAGTAAGAATTATACTATGCAAAATCAATACTAAAATCATTCGAAACTACATGTTAATATTAATCCACCCTCTTCTATTTTATTTCTAGTTAGATCTTCAAAGAAATACTTTTTTTTTTCATAAGAATATAATTTACATAAAAAAAAAAAAAACCATAAATATAAAATTTTCCCTACTATGATTACATTATAAATCAATACAACTATTCCCTAATAATATCAGTTTCTCATGTCTATGTGTATCATATTTTAAGACTAACACTTATTCCAAAAGAAAAAGTATAAAGCTGAGAGTTTCATGTATCTAACCTTTTTTATATATATATTTTCATTATTGATTCTATGAGATGAATTCTCTAACGTCTGATTTATAAGCATAAACTTATCCATTACAAATCCCATCACTAACGATTACTTTCTACAGATTTTATTTTCCATGCATGCTTATAGAAATTAGTATACTACTAATAATAAAATATAGGAGTGGAGATATCCATGCATGAAGAAATTATAATAAACTTCATTTAATCTAATCCATCAATGTATAGTAATGAATAAATAATAGTTCATAATTAATCACGAAAATATAAATAGAATCTCACTTAACAGTAACTACAGCTTGGGGAATAATCAGGAGGAGAGAACGTTCCACTCAACCATGAACTATCTCCAATAACTATCCCTTGTGATCTATGAGCTTCTTGTCATCGAGAATCAACACTTTGGTTCTTATGTGGTTTATTTTATAACTTTCTTCCCAACAATTGTTTTTAGCAACATGGCACTTTAAGGTTTGCGAGCCTTTTGCTTATGCTCAGTTTTTTTTTTTCAAAAAAGCTTATTTTCTCTTTCTTTAAAGCACACTTTTCTCTCCCACAATGCTTTATTCCACTGTAAGCTTATTTTCTCTTTCTTTAAAGCACACTTTTCTCTCCCACAATGCTTTATTCCACTACACTTAGTATGTATCTCCAACTAAGTGATTAACAAAATAATTTCTTTCCCGTTATGTTAACTTTATTTCTTTTAATTATTTTCTCTTAGGGATTTGTAAGGGACCTTTAGGGAAAGTCCATCATGTGGACTTGGCCACCAACAACTATTCTAAGCTAGCAAGAAGTCTTCTAAACTCTAGTGCTCATTCCTGAATATTTCCAAACAATTGATTTATTAATTCAAAATAATAATAAAATAATTTATATCATCACATAAGTTTCTTCATGGCTTCAATTTCAATTAAATCTAACAATAGTTCAATGAGTAAAAATAATAAATGTTTAAAAAATAGTGATACAGGGGCATTGAATCTTCCACCCCTTTTAATAAACACCATCCTTGGTGTTTCCTCAATTCCATCATTTTTTCTTAAATACAGAAAGGAAATGTCTCCAACATTTCTTCTTTCATTTATATAAAAGTCTCTTTAGTATTTAAGTGCTTCCACTTCACTTTATTTTTTTAGAAAGGCTCAGTTCTAGATAGAAAATACTCTTATATTCATGTCATTCTCATTACCTAGCGTCTATTCTGTAGAAAATATAGCCACGAGATTCAATCTAATCTTTTAATGCACTAAAAAAATTTACTGAATCCTTATACAATTTGAGGAAATAAAAAACAATCACACAATCACAAAACATAAGATGTATCCGGGGAAAGAAATTGCTAAAAACCCCGCTATCTGTATATTTCACAAGGTAAATATCATGAAACAATACAATGCTATTCCTCACACTCAGAAACCTCGGCACTTTGCTGACTATCTCACTCTAAACCTACTCGAATATGGCATTCAATCTAAGCAAAATTGGTCTAGTATTTAACCTTTTTCTTTCCTCTGCCTCGACTAACTTGCTTACGCATTATTGGACTAATTGAGCCCCTATTAATTAGAAAATCCAAAATTATGATTGCGCAATACCTTCAAGGCCTTCCCGATGCCCTCATGCATGACTTACACAATTTTATAATTATACAAATGATAGTTATCTTCCATTTAACCTTTATCTCAACGAGGCCTTCCTTAGAACTGACATGCAACAACTATTTATAGAGAATTATTAGTTAACAAACTGATCACTATTTGTGAATTAAATCAAATTTAATTCATTGGATCTATCACTAGCTCATCTCTCAATTAGAACTAGTTAAATTGATTTTAACTCAAATAATTGAGTTAACTAATTACAACTCACAAATAATTGTAACTCAACCCCCTTAAATGATGGGACAACTCTACATGCCTCCTCTTTGACCTCTAACTTGAATTTCTTGAGATAACTAAGTCTTCCTGACTCAGTTAACTAATACAAGTTTTCATGAGATGAAATTAAAATTTTTCTTCCAATTTAATGAAGGGGAAATTAAATCAGAAGCCCAATATGGAGCCATTTGTGGGTGCCATTTCTTGGGTTCCATTTTCACTGTTTCGTGTTGCAAATTTCAACACTCCCTCTAAAAAAGAAAGGAATTCAATCTATCTCAATCTGATACCTTTGGAATGTTCTACATGCAACAATTATCTAGTGTTGTTTACTCTTGCAACTGAAAATCCTCCAAAAAATGAATCATTATAATGCATTTGTCATCAGAGTCTCTGACTGCTACCTATTACTGCAATTTCTACTGCAAACTCTACATTTCTATTGACTCTACATTTTTGCTCTCTACACTACTGCCAACTCTAATCTGCACTCAAATATCTGTCATATATCACTATGATTTCTATCTTTATGACATCTGATTGCATCAATCCTACTGATCCTTCATGTTACTGTGTACTATGGGATCCCCATAGCCGCGTCCAATCCATGAGACATGCCATCTCAATGGATCCTACCCAAATTTACTCTCTTGGGATTATGAATTCACATCACCCCATCTCTAACCTAGAGTTGCGTGTGCTCCCTTTGCCCATATAGCTCGAAATCTTCCCCTCCTCGAGGTCTCTACTTGAGTGGATGCCTCCACTCAGTCTCCTCTCTCCTTCTCCAATTGTGGCTACTGCACAACCTTCTGAGACTACTTTTGAGGCTGCATGTTGAGTGGTAATTTAGGCTCCCTCTCAACCACCAAGTCACTAACCTCTGCTTTTATCCTCAAAGCTATGCATACATCTTTGACCTTGAGAGAATACGGTTTCTTGACCCGTACATCGATTTGTTTAACCCGTCCTGTGGTGATGTGTCTAAGTAAAATATTTCCTTTTCTATATATCAAATCATAACCACGGTCTTCCAACACCGCTATGGAGACAAGATTATTCTTTAGCATGGAAAAAAAAGAGCATATGTCAGTATGAGAGGGGAACCAGACTCCCTCTGAAAGGTAACTGTACCTATGTCAGTTGTGTTATACCCCCCGTAATCTCCAAACTCTATGTTCTGTTGGAGGACCTTCTCCTCCATGTCAATGGAGATATCTGTATTCCCCGTCATATGGAACATGGTACTGCTTTCTAGATACCACATGCATCCCATTACAGTGTTGTCAATGCATGAAATTAGAGCAAAATCAAGCTTGAACTGTGAAGCTAGTGCTTCACCCGCTGCAACTGCAGGCTCCTTCTTTCTTGCCTTCTTCTACAAAAAATTTGAGGCATAGTGCATGTGCTCGTGACAATGAAAAGACTTGACCTTCGACAAGTCTCTCTTTCCCTCTTCACCTTGGGACTTCTTTCCCTTGGATTTAGTTCCTTTTCCAACTTGTTGTTATGACATCCCTCACCGAGCTGGGATGTCTAATGATAAGGAGATTTATTCAGCAAAGAAAATACAACAAGGACTGTATAGACTGTCAAAGCTCCTTTTTCACCTATCAGAACCCCTGAAAAGGCTAAAATCCACCTTTTGGCTTTAAAAGAGCTCATTTTAACATATCGAGCCTCTAAGCACTTTTTGGCTTAAGCCCTTAGCCCCCATTTCTCATATGACCCTACTCTATGTCTGACGGCTAAAAGTCCTTAAGCCCTCTTCGGCCATCAGACTTTGCTGGTTCCCAACTCCACTCATTTTCTCTTTTGTTTCACAGTCGAGGTTCATCTTAGCCGAAGAGATCCTGACCATCAATCCTCTAGATCCGACAGCCATTGCGTGTCGCCTATCCATCGCACATCGCACTTTTCTTCATCCAAAGTTCTCATTCCCAAACTCTTTTCCATCGATGTGTGAAACCCCGACGCAATCTCCACCTTTGATCTCCGTAGATCCAACGGTCATCGCTCCAGCGCACATCACACATCGCAGTAGTCCACTTTCACTCTATATTTTGCAGCCGATGTTCATTCCTCGCCGATATAATCTGAGTCGTTGATCGCAATCGATTCAATGGCTATCGGGCCTCCCTTAGCTCCATTTGTTGTCCCCCGTGATGGAATACTGACCGTGGATCCTCCTGATCCAATGGTCAGCGTTGTCTCACTGTTTTACTGTCCTCTACCCCATTCATTCATTTATAAGAAGCCGTGATATGATCTAGACCGTCGATCCTCCAGATCCGACGATCATCGCGCCTTCGCGCTCTCTCCATCCTCCCATTCAAAACCCTTCTGCCTACCATTCCCCGATGAATTTTCAACCGTCGATCCTCCTGATCCGACGGTGTGCGTTATTTCACAGTTTTCCCCTCCCCTTGCACCATTCATTCCTTCGTACGAGATCATGATGCATTCTGGACCATTGATCATCTTGATCCAATGGCCACCACACCTTTGCCTTTCGCCCCGCTCACTTTTCTCCAATTTATCTCCAACGTTGATCTCGTCCCCGATCCAGTGGCTCTCGCTCCATCGGAATATTGTAATTGCTCCCTCCACGTTTCCTCTTCCCGTTTGTTTGGATCTCTGATATGCGAAGCCCCGATTCAATCGAAGTCGTCCATTTCTCCAAATCCAATGGCTCATATTACTCCCGCATTTTCAACCCTACCCTTTCCATTCTCCTTCATTAATAGATCCCGACCGTTGATCTCGTTAATCCAAGGGTCAGCGCTTCATCGATATTTGTCTGTCCCCTCGCCCATATGTTATATATTTCACGTCCCATGATGAATCCCCACCGTTGATCCTCTTGATCCAACGGTGAGCGCTCAATCGCATTTTTCGCCCACCTTCTGGCCCATCTGGTGTTTGTGTGAAATTGTGATGTAATCTCGACCGTTGATCTTCCTGATGCAATGGTCATCGCTGTTTCACCTTGTCGTTAAGTTTTTCGACCATTTGTGATCCACGCGAGATCACGATCATATCCTAACCATTGATCATCCAGATCTGACGGTCCACATTCACTCTCGTGCCCATTTCACCAAAACCTTTTAACACCCAAAATTCAATGCGAAATGGGTGATTTTCCTCATATACGTGTCAGCCTCTAAGCCCTATCGCATTCGCCCGGGGTAAAACTACTTACCACCCAAATCCTGCGTGAATACCACCTCCGGTTTTCCGCAAAACTGCCTTTTGCATAACTTTGCGCCAGATTGGATTCAAACCATGTTTTCACCATGAAAATTCTTCCGCTGCATTCCCTACCTCCACATTGCTCCTCCGCCTTCACCCGAGCCTTCTGAAGCAGTCTACCCCTCATCGCAGGATTTACTTAAATGGTTTGCTGTCTATGCAGGTTTTCATGGCATTTTAAGTATGCAGGCCATCTCATACCCAATCACAGTGGATCGAGGCCAAGGTTGATGATCCTCCATTCCCAAGAAGTAGAGAAAAAACATGTAGAGGGTCAATTCCATGTCCAAGTCAATGGATCATGACCATTGGCCTTTCTATAGGACCCTCCAGTATAGAAGGCCCACTCTCCCACGACTAACAGTATTGCCTTCGCCAGTAGGAGCAAGGGCTCTCTCATCAAACAACAATGATCATTCATGACTGGGCCCGCATGGCCTTTTACCTTATGTTCTTTTCAATTTATCATTTCGGGTGAAATATTTAGTTCACTCCTGCAGTTTTCACTTTCAGTTTAGTAAATTATTTATATTTCAGTTAGAAACGGCTTCAGGCCTGCGTTGTAAGATGATGGGAGGTAGTTCTACCTCATCATCATTTTAGTTTTTGATTTGGACCTGAAATAGCATACAAGTACGCATGGAAGATATTTTTCCAAAATATCTTCTCACGCATAGGAATCAGAGGTTATAAAAACAGGAAGAAAACACTAACAAAAGGTTCCAGATTTTCCAAAGGACTCACTAGCTTGAGTACTCTGTATATATGTTGTATGAACATTGATAGTGGATGTTTGAAGTTCCCGTAGGGATTCAGTAATAATAATTTTTGATGGAATTGGGGATTCCGCTCTGGATGATTCACAATTTGTAGCTCTTCTCCATGTTTTTTTAATACAAATGTTCATTTCGTATCTCTCCACATTTCTTATATCTAATGCTCTGGAATGTGAGTGCTCCCATGCTTAAATGTGAATTTATCATAGCAGATACTCACATTTACTCATCTATAACGCTTTAAATATGGCTCAAGCATGATACTTTGTTTCATTTTCTATCTCTTTCGCCGTTCTTCCGTTACTAACTACAATGGATTCTTATCTTTGAATGAGCCCAGATATATGGATTCTTATCTTTGAATAAGGCCAGTATATATGGATTCTTATCCTTGAATAAGCTCGGTTATAGTTGATATCTTATTCCATCGTCCGCCATAGTCATCGCTCATATATAACTTGATATCTGTGTATTCATTTTAGAAGTCGGCCCCCTTTTACAACATTCTGTTTTAAAGCTGTCTGATGCATTTACTTATTGCAGTTTGTAATCTATTTCTACAGTTTTCCTAGTTATTGTGTTTAACTTTGGGGTTTTGGTTCCACCCTTATTAAAACCATTCATTTGAGTGATAGTTTCATGAGAACCAAACATTTCCAACTACAGTTAGTTGAGTCATATGCTCCTTGCATTTAATATGTCCTAGGCACTGGTCTTTATACAACTCAAGGCTGTCTCTAGGAGCTAAAACACCTTTCTAGCGCCATTGCCGGGGAAAGAATTTAAAAAAATAAATCCCTGGGCCTCGAAAAATATTCATCCACCCTTCAGAATAGGTGAGAAGGAAGGGTAGGGAGTTGTAGATCCATCACCTTGGCAACTCCACTGTCATTTAAAGATAAATCTATTCGTAGTCCTGGCTTCTCGAAAGCCACACCTGAGGTCAGATACATCTCAGTTGGGAACACCTTCAGTGTTTGATCCAGAGAATATTTTGCACAAGAGAAGTTGGAGAGAAATATAATCAGCTTATACATATATTCCTAGATTCTCCCTGGAAGACTCTCCATCCTCCTCTCAATTAGCTCAAGATCAAGGTCCTGATTCTATTGCAAGAACCCTTGATTATACTTCAGATAGCCCCTCCCTGGAAAATATTGAAGTCAAAGATGACGCTGAATCTGTAGATACCATAAGCTTCTTTCTGCATCCCACTCTCGAAGCCAAAGAAGTTAAATAATTCACAGAGGTTTCCACTTCTCATATTCCAGCAGTTCAATCAACCCATCAAGCCATTGTTCAGTATATCCTCATTTTCATACATAATTCTCTTCCACCACTTCCTAATACACATTAGACTCTCCCACCACCTCCACAACCTCCGATGGTTGTTCCTAGCTTCCTACTGAACAAATATTCCCCCCTGGCATTGCCTCAGATCCTAAACGACATGCCTCAGGATTACTTAAAGATCCTACCTCATTTCAATGGAGAAAATGATACTGAAGCTTAGAAACACCTGGAAGTTTTGTGTGCCTTCGCAGAAAATTTCAATGTTGAACATCTGGATGTGGTGTTGATATTTTTTGTCCAGTCTCTAGACGGAGAGGCCAGAAAATGGTTCAAGACCTTGGGGACCGCTCCATTAATAAATGGGAGGAGATGAAAAATTCCTTCACAAAGAAGTGGGTAGAGAATAAGGATCACGGATACTGTCTTACAGAATTCAATGTACTTAGAAAGAGAAATAATGAAGATGTGTCCGAATTGATCAAGATATCTAATAAATTATATACAAGTCTCCCAGCCAAAATGAAGCCTCACCAGATCGCTACTAAAGTGGTGTTTGTAGCAGCCTTTGAGTCAGAGTTCAGATTCTCTTTAAGAGAAAGGAAGTCTTCTACTCTGGATGAAGCCCAGACTGATGCATTGGAATTGGAAGCTAAATTTTCTTCTATGGGTAAATAAAAAGGGAGGTCAGACCATGATGCTAGGTGGAGAGGGAAAGAAGAAGCGTCTACTTCAAGTCAAGATAGAGAGGTAGCAGAATACAAAATAGAGGAGATGAGAAAAATGATCAAGAACCTTTCGAGAAAGCTGGTGAATCTTGAGCTCGAGGAAAAGAACTCATCCTCCCAGCCATTCCAAACTGCTCGAAACAGAGGATTTGACCCACAATATAGAAAGCCTCCTCTTCAAATATTGCAAAGAGATTGGAAGGAGCTACAGGATCACATACAGCCTCCGCTATATCTGGAAGAGTAGATGGATGGTCCTACCGAAGACATTCCTGATGGACAAGAAGATCAATATATTTCTTACTCAGACGAAGATGAAGTTGATTATTCCTTGCAAGAAGGTGAAGGAGTGGAGATTTCCTTGCAAGAAGAAGAAGAAAAAGCAAGTGCTGCTAAAGATCCAGAGATCGATGATTACTGTAAACAATTTGTGGACTTCATGAAAGCACAGTTTCATAGAAAATATGATCTCAGGTCCTCTAGAAAGAGAACCTGCACACAAGAATAAGAAGAAGAGATTCCTCAGAAGGAGACAGTTGTTCAGAAAGTCAAAGATAAAGGTAAGAAACCTGTGACCGAACCTTTGCATCCTAATGTCTCTGTTCCATCTTCTTCTAATATAGTCCCAAACTCAATTGCAAAAGTCAAGCCTATCCCAAAGGAAGAAAAACCTCCACCCGAGAGTAAAGAGCCAAATTAAAGTCTCGTAGAGAAGCCCCCTCCTATGTTTAGCCTTCAGAAAGAGCTGGAAAAAGTAAAAATTCCCATCTCTTTACTGAACTACTGAAACAACCAGCCTACCAGTCTCAGGTTTCTTCTTTCATGCTTCCTCAAGGAGCAGCCCCAATCCCAGATAGTTTAAACCTCCAGGAAGAAAGGCCTATGGTCATGTTTGGTACTCATGTTGAGGAGTTAGATGCTTCAACTCCTCCTTTCTATGTCTCTTTAGTATTTCATGATTTGTTGTTGCACAACTCTATGCTAGATTCTGGGGCGTCCCATAACCTATTACCTCTATCGGTGATGGAGCAATTGGGGCTGCAAATCACTCGCCCATATAAAGATCTCTACTCTTTTGATTTTAAAAGAGTCAAATGTTTGGGGATGATCAAGGATTTGGTGGTAAATATAGCCCAAATCCCAGCTAAGAGCGTGGTAATGGACATAGTAGTGGTCGACATCCCAGCTCGGTTTGGGATGCTGTTATCTAGATCATGGGGTACAAAAATCGAAGGATATATAAAGCTAGACCTAACCTATGGGACCATCCCTGTGTTTGGAGGCCAAGAAAGGAGATTATACTAGGAAACAAGGTTTGTGAAGATGGTCACTAAAGCCAATAATTCAATAAATTCACCGGTGTACAACGAAGAGGGTGAGTTTTCTTGTTTAATGCTTGAGGAAGACCAAGATTACTTGCAGGAGCCATATTTTTTTTAAGTAAAGACCGAGCAGTATTCAAGTAATGAAGAAGGTGGGATTTGGACCTTGCACTTTGACAGAGCCAACTCAAAGGAAGGGAATGGAGCTGGGATTCTCCTTATCTCCCCTACTGGACAACTGGTCCCATTATCTTTCAAATTGGAGTATGAAGCCACAAAAAATGTGGCCGAATACGAAGCCTTGCTTCTAGGTCTACAAACAACAAAGACTATGAATATTCAGAGTTTGAAAGTTTTGGGAGATTCAGAACTGGTGGTGAGACAAGTAAGAAATCAATGTCAAGCTAATCACCCTCGGCTGAGGGCTTACATAAATGAGGTATGGGTTTTGGTAGAGAATTTATTCTTAGCATTAAATATTCAATTCATGCCAAGAGACCAAAACAAAATGGTGGAATCTCTCGCAGTAGCTGCAAGCACTTTTCAACCACCTTAGAACCCCCTCCTGAGGTATGAAATAGAGGTCTGTTACCATCCTTCCATCCCTGACAATGTCAAACATTGGTAGGTGTTTGAAGACGAAGAGCAAGTGAAAATATTCATGGAGACTGTTGGGGAATTCTCCAATATGGACATAGATGTTGGCGAGGAGGAGACTGAGTACCTTCCTCTGAATAAATGGTAGGGTACCATGGCTGGGCACAAGGTGCTACAACTCAAAGGGAATGTAATACCCAGAGGTCTGGTCCCCCTGAAGAGACTATTTGATAAGAATGATGTCCCAATCCGGCCAAGTAAGGTTGTTGAAGAAAATCAGGTAGATGACCTGAACCTCGGCACGAAGGCCGATCCCAAGCTTGTGAAATTGTCTAATAAGGTACCTGAAGAATACAAAGAGCAATATTAGAAGCTATTTCAGACATATAAAGATGTCTTTTCTTGGTCCTATCAAGAATTGAAGACTTTTGATATTAGCATTATACAGCAAAAGATTCCATTAAAAGGAGATGCTAAGCCACACAAACAGAAATTAAGACAGATTAATCCTTTACTCCTTCCTTCCATAGAAAAGGAAATCAAGAAACTGTTGAAGGATAAGATTATTGTGCCATTAAGATATTCTTAATGTGTGGCAAACTTGGTCCCAGTCCAAAAGAAGAACGGGGAAATAAGATTGTGTGTTGACTTTTGGAACTTGAACAGAGCATATCTGAAAGACAATTATCCACTACCCAATATGGACCATATATTGCAGAAGGTGATATGATCTTCACGAATTTCTATGATGGATGGCTTTTCTGGGTACAATAAAGTAGCAGCGCTTTTGGAGGACCAAAAGAAAACCACATTCACTACTCCTTGGGGAACATTTATGTATGCTCGAATGCTGTTTGGATTGATCAATGTGGGGGCTACATTTCAAAGGGCCATGGAAATTTCTTTTGTGGGGGAATAAGAAAAATTCATGGTGGTGTACCTGGAAGATATCACAGTTTTCTCAAAGGATGATGCTGAACATATAGATCATTTGCGCAGAACCTTTGACAAGTGCCGTAGGTATGGATTGTCTTAAACCCACAAAAATATATGTTTGCTTTAGAAGAGGGTAAACTGTTGGGGCATATTTTCACAAAGACAGGGGTAAAAATTGACCCAAAAAGGGTAGAAGTCATAAATAGTATATCCTTGCCCAGAAACAAGAAAGAGGTCCAAGTTTTTCTTGGACGTATCAACTTCTTGAGAAGATTCATACCAAACTATGTGGAGATAGTCCAGTACATAACTGAGATGCTGAAGAAGGATAATGAAGTAAAATGGACTACTGAGTCGTGGGAAGCTTTTAACATAATTAAAAATGCTTTCGCAGAAGCCCTAGTATTGGCAGGACCAGATTATGCAAAACCCTTCATAATATTTTCGTTTGCATCTCCCCACATCATCGCAGCTATATTATTGCAGAAAAATGAGGAAGGTCATGAACAACCCATTGCCTTTTTCAGCCAAGTGCTTCGTGATGCTGAGCTAAAGTATAACATCGTCGAGAAACAAGCTTCTGCCTTGGTCAAATCTCTAAAGGATTTTTGGATGTATGTACTGCAGTCAGCTATAAATTCATTTGTACCCACAGTGGATGTAAAAGACATCTTGATTCAGGGAGATAGTGAAGGAAAGAGAGGCAAATGGATAGCCAAGATACAAGAGTATGAGTTAGAGATACACCCCACTAAGCTAATAAAGGGATAGGGATTAGCCAAGATCCTTTCCGAATCAAACTGTCAGGCTTTGGGGATAAATTTGTCTATGGTGGCCAATGAAGAGCCTGGAAGATCATATGAGCAGCGTGGGATAGACACTACTACACAAAAGAACCATACGAAGTACCTTCTCAGTGCATGGTACAAAGAAATTGTAGAATACCTCTTAACTCTTAGATGTCCTCCAAGCTGCGACAAGAAAAAGTATAGAATGCTGAGGCTAAAATCTCAAAAGTTCATCGTAGAAAATGGCTGTTTGTACTGGGGGGACCCATCTGGCATACTACTTTTATGTCTCATAGAAAATGAAGTAGATGAAGTGATGGTGGAATTCCATGAGGGCATCTGTGGTGGCCACTACAGCTGGAGGGCCACGACACACAAGATTTTGAAAGTAGGATTTTTCTGGCCCAAAATTTTTGGAGATGTTTATGCTCGCGTAAGGGCTTGTGAAAAATGTCAGAAATTTTCTAAAAGGTAGAAGTTCGCACCTTTGCCTATGATCCCGGTGCACATAGAAGAACCTTTCCAACAGTGGGGAATCGATTTCATCGGCGAAATTCATCCTACCTCAAGCGGGAAACACAAGTGGATACTAATAGCCACCTATTACTTCACTAAATTGGTAGAGGTCATGCCAACAAGGAATTCTACACACACAATGGTGATCAAGTTTCTGGAAGATAACATTATCTCAAGGTTTGGTTGTCTTGCTAAGATTGTCACAGATAATGCTCAAGCTTTTAAGTCTGTCAAATTTATCAGGTTTTTCCAACATTATAATATTGGGTTAGGACATTCTACTGCATACTATCCACAAGGAAATGGATTGATAGAATCCTCAAGCAAAACTTTGGTAAGGGCATTGAAAAAGGCCATAAATGAAAACTAGAAGAACTGGGATTCACAGCTCAAGTTTGCGCTATGGGAAAACAGAATCACTAGTAAAAGGTCAACAGGCAAGTCCCCATATGAATTTGGTCTATGATAGAGCAATTGTTTTCCCAATACAATTGGCCTTACCTGTGGCTAGGTTCATGCAGGATTGTCAAGAGGAACCAAACGATCTTACCAGAAGAATAAACCAGTTAGTAGAGCTGGAAGAGACTCAAAATCGAGTAAATCAGAGGTTGATTGAGTACTAAGAGAAAATGAAAGACCTGTTCGATCAACATGCTAAACATAAAGAGATGTAGGTCGGAGATTTGGTGCTAAGATGGGACATAAGAAGGGTTGAGAAAGGAAAGCATGGAAATTTCGATCGTCTATGGTTCGAACCTTTCAAAATTGCAAAAGCCAGAGGAAATAATACTTTCAGACTGGAAAATTTTTAGGGTGATCTGCTCGAAGCCCCTGTGAATGGGAAATTCTTAAAACACTTTTTCCAATATTGATTCAGGCCGAGAGGTCTGCTGTATGATATTGTACATTATTCAGTTGCTTTTATTATGATGTTTGCTATTTTTATTTGTCATGAAGAAAGAAGAAAAGGCATCAATGGACTGTGTTCACAAGAAGAAGGCTAACAGATGGTCTACGGAGTTCTCGACGCATTCAAGGACAAGCGGGTCATCCCCAAGTGGAGCCAATGTTGCTATGAAATCCCTTACCGAGCTGGGATGTCTAATGATAAGGAGCTTTATTCAGCAAAGAAAATACAACAAGGACTGTATAGATTGTCAAAGCCCCTTTTTCACCTATCGGAACCCTTGAAAAGGCTAAAATCCACATTTTGGCTTTAAAAGCACTCATTTTAAAATATCGGGCCTCTAAGCGCTTTTCGGCTTAAGCCCTTAGCCCCCATTTCTCATATTACCTCGCTCTGTGTCCAACGGCTAAAAGTCCTTAAGCCCTCTTCGTCCATCGCACTTCGCTGGTTCCCAACTCCACTCATTTTCTCTTTTATTTCACAGTCAAGGTTCATCTTTGCCGAAGAGATCCTGACTGTCGATCCTCTAGATCCAACGACCATTGCGCGTCTCCTATCCATTGCACATCTCACTTCGCTTCATCCAAAGTTCTCATTCCCAAACTCTTTTCCGCCGATGTACGAAACCTCGACGCAATCTCCACCGTTGATCTCCACAGATCCAATGGTCCTCGCTCCATCACACATCACGCATCACAGTAGTCCACTTTCACTCTATATTTTGTTGCCAATGTTCATTCCCTGTCGATATAATATGAGCCATTGATCGCAATCGATTCAATGGCTATCGAGCCACCCTTAGCTCCATTTTTCATCCCCCACGATGGAATCTCGATCGTGGATCCTCCTGATCCAATGGTCAGTGCTGTCTCACTGTTTCGCTGTCATTCGCCCCGTTCATTCATTTATGCAAAGCTGCAATATGATCTGGACCGTCGATTCTCCAGATTCGGCGGTCATCATGCCTTCGCGATGTCTCCATCCTCTTGTTCAAAACCCTTCTGCCTACCATTCCCCAATGAGATTTCAACCGTCGATCCTCCTGATCCAACAGTGTGCGTTGTTTCGCAGTTTTCCCCTCCCCTTGCACCATTCATTCGTTTGTATGAGATCACGATGCATTCTGGACCGTTGATCATCCTGATCCAACGGCCAGTGCACCTTTGCTCTTCACCTCGCTCACTTTTCTCCAATTTATCTCCACCGTTGATCTCGTCCCCGATCCAATGACTCTCACTCCATCAGCATATCGCAATCGCTCCCTCCGCATTTCCTCCTCTCGTCTATCTGGATCTCTGATATGCGAAGCCCCGATTCAATCAGAGTTGTCCATTTCTCCAGATCTAATGGCCCATATTACTCCCGCATTTTCAACCCTGCCCTTTCCATTCTCCTTCATCAATAGATCCCGACCGTTGATCTCGTTAATCCAATGGTCAGCGCTTCATTGCTATTCGTCTATCCCCTCGCCCATATGTTATATATTGCGTGCCCCACAATGAATCCCCACTGTTGATCCTCTTGATCTAACGGTGAGCGCTAAATCACATTTTTCACCCACCTTCTGGCCCATCCAGTGTTCGCATGAAATTGCGATGTAATCCCAACTGTTGATCTTCTCGATCCAATGGTCATCGTTGTTTCACCTTTTCATTGAGTTTTTCGACCATCTGTGATCTGTGCGAGATCATTATTAGATCTTGACCGTCAATCATAGATCTGACGGTCCATATTCACTCTCACGCCCATTTCACCAAAACCTTTTAACACCCAAAATTCAATGCGAAATGGGTGGTTTTCCTTAGATACATGTTAGCCCCTGAGCCCTATCGCGTTCGCCTAGGGTAAAACCGCTTACCACCCAGATCCTGCACGAATACCACCTCTGGTTTTCCGCAAAATTTCCCTTTGCATAACTTCGCGCCAGATTGGATTCAAACCATGTTTTCACCATGAAAACGCTTCTGTTGCATTCCCTACCTTGGCACTACTCCTCCACCTTCACCCGAGCCTTCTGAAGTAGTATACCCCTCATCGTAGGATTTATTTAACTGGTTTGCTGTCTGTGCAGGTTTTCCTGGAATTTTAAGTATGCGGGCCATCTCATAGCCAATCACAGTGGCTTGAGGCCAAGGTTGATGATCCTCCACACCCAGGAAGTAGAGAAAAAAGATGTAGAGGGTCAATTCCACGTCCAAGTCAATGGATCATGACCATTGGCCTTTCTATAGAACCCTCCAGTATAGAAGGCCAGCTCTCCCACGACTAACAGTATTGCCTTCGCCAACAGCAGCAGGGGCTCCGCCTCATCAAACAACAATGATCATTCATGATTGGGCCCGCATGGCCTTTTACCTTATGTTCTTTTCACTTTGTCATTTCGGGTGAAATCTTTAGTTCACTCCTGCGGTTTTCACTTTCAATTTAGTAAATTTTTTACATTTCAGTTAGAAATGACTTTAGGCCTATGTTGTAAGATGATGAGAGGCAGTTCCACCTCATCATCATTTTAGTTTTTGATTTAGACCCGAAACAGCATACAAACACGCATGGAAGATATTTTCCCAAAATATCTTCTTGCACATAGGAATCAGAGGTTATAAAAACAAGAAGAAAACACTAACAAAAGGTTCCAGAGTTTCCAAAGGACTCACTAGCTTGAGTATTCTATATGTATGTTGTATGAACGTTGATAGTGGATGTTTGCAGTTCCTGTAGGGATTTAGTAATAAGAATTTTTTTTGGAATTGGGGATTCCGTTTTGGATGATTCACAGTTTGTAACTCTTCTCCATGTTTTTTTAATACAAATGTTCATTTCGTATCTCTCCACATTTCTTGTATCTAATGCTCTTGAATGAGAGTGCTCCCATGCTTAAATGTGAATTTATCATAGCAGATACTCACATTTACTCATCTATAGCACTTTAAATATGGCTTAGTCATGATACTTTGTTTCATTTTCTATCTCTTCCGCCGTTCTTCCGTTACGAACTATAGTTCTTATCTTTGAACGAGCCTAGATATATGGATTCTTATCTTTGAATAAGCCCAGTATATATGGATTCTTATCCTTCAATAAGCCCGGTTATAGTTGATATCTTACTCCATATTCTGCCATAGTCATCGCTCATATATAACTTGATAACTGTGTATTCGTTTTAGAAGTCGGCCCCCTTTTACAACATTCTATTTTAAAGCTGTCTGATGCATTTACTTATTGCAGTTTGTACTATGTTTCTGCAGTTTTCCTATTTGTTGTGTTTAACTTTGGGGTTTTGGTTCCACCCTTATTAAAACCATTCATCTGAGTGATAGTTGCATGAGAGCCAAAAATTTTCAACTGCAGTCAGTTGAGTCATATGCTCCTTGCATTTAAGATGTCTTAGGCTCTGGTCTTTATACAACTCAAGGCTGTCTCTAGGAGCTACAACACAACCAATGCAAAATATTCTTTTTTTTCTATGACAGATGTTTTGTCTCTGGTGCTCCACCTTATCTCTTGTTGGATAGGGTACCCCTAGGTTGAATATTTTTATAAAGACTTTGCGTTTTGAGGAGCGGAGTGCACTGTGCAAAGATGTAATAGAGTCTTACAGGCTTTGGGGTGGGTAAAAGATCCTTATTTTGTAAAGGGATGGGAATTTTTGGTATACATTGAGCTCCACCCATGGTTTTCATACCATGGTATTGGAAAAGGAAAAACCATATAAAGAGCTATCTTAGTGGGTCTTATATCAAGTATATTTTTCCATAGAATGAATTTGGATGTAAGGTTGTATTGATTCTATATTCTATTTTTTTGTGCAGAATGGAAGGCTCCTCCATCTGAGTGTGTGGAGACCTTAGAAATTCTATAGCTGACTCCGCAAAACCCTGCAACTGAGTGCGTAGGGCAGGAAGTATTGTATTGAGAAGATCTGAAGTAATGAAAGAAGACTTGAAGAAAAATATGTGTCATTTACTTATGTGCTTTGCTTTATCTATTATTTTAATGTTATCTATGCCAAGTTAGGGTTTTTTTTATATATTTGCATCATGAATTCTGTATTATAGCTTCCTATGTTGATTAATTCATGCTCAAGAGGAATCACATAGTCTGAAAGCTAGTTAAATAGAAGTATTGGACAACAACCATGTAGTTAGCATATTTTTTCTATGAAGCTCTAGTAAGTGTTAAAGAGAAGATAATCCCTAAAGCTACACTCCACAGTCCCTCTAGATGCAAAAACCTAGTTTTAGCATCCCCTAATATTGCCTCAGGTGAGACTTCGGTCTGCGCAGCATATCGTTGCCGAAAGTGTTGGCAATAGTGGGTTTTGTTGGTTTGCATAGCCATATTTGAACCTAGGTCTAGGCCCCATCCAGACAAAAAATGGTTCTATTTTTGAGACTAGGATCTAACTAAGGGATATGTGGATGTGGCATCCATGAAGAAAAGAGATTCAAGGCTAGGTAGATATGAAAGAGTGTGAATTTCTAATGCAAGAAAACAAAAATTCATGTCTATCAAATGAAAATTTGTTACAAAAGTATATCTTCACATATCAACAAGAGATATTTTTCTTGTCATTCGCCAAAGAGTTGCAAGAGTGGTTTTCTATATTAGCTGAGGATACAACCCATTTCAACAACATTCCTACTTCATGGAACCCATAGCTGATTAAGAAACTCAAGGAGATAAACAATAATATCTCAAGGGTTGTCGACTATTTTATAGATAGTATCCTTGGAGTCTTTATTACCGATTTTGTGATCGATACATTTCTGTCCTACAACAAAGGCGAGCGCAGATTTTTAAAATGCATGTGAGGTAATTACTTAAACTCATTGAAGCTCTAGATTAAGATGCTATTGTGTGAAAAGGTTGTGTTGTGAATGTAATCTAATTGATTTTCAGAGGAATAAAGACTGGAACTAAGCGACACGGTAAGAAATTTAGGGTAGATCACAATAATTATGTTGAGTTTGAGGAGAGTCCATTGTTAGGTTCTAAAAGCGAAGAAGGAGAAAGAAACCCTGCAAGCCCTAGAAGTGCGTCAATAACATATAGAGATAATACGAGTGTTGTTGGGATTCCCCAACCCTCCACTCACATCACAACCCATCCCCATATTGTTCCTCCACCTATACCCCCACCTCCTCCTCCACCTCCCCTGTTTAACATGGCTCATGCAACAAAGATGCTTGTTTTCATGGGATTAGATGACCCTAAGAAATTTTGGATTGTTGTAGAAGCAGTATGGAGATCACTAAACTTCACTGATGAGAATATGAAGAAAGCGCAACTGCTTACAATGCTGCAAGATAGAGCCTTGTCTTGGTATATGAAGTAATCTGCGACCAAGGAAAATTTTAGGGGCTAATATTCGTAGGTGGGCTAATTTTCCATGCTTTTTCCAAAAAAAATATTCGCCAATTTGCATTTTCTTGAAAATATATTCGCCCAAATTTTATAGTATAATGTTATTTTACCCTAAAAATCGCCAAAATTTTATATATACTAACATAAAATAGTTAGAAACCTAAATATTTTCACAAAAATATGATAAAAAAATTTACAATTTACATATTGGGTACTAGTAAGATTCGCCAAGGTTTCTAAATTTTAAGATAAACTTCCATCCTTAAAATTTTCCATGTCTACGACGAATCAGAATGCCAGATTTGATGAGATAAAGCTTTCACTAAATGTTGTTTTAGGTCCCTATATTACTAGTATAGTCCCTTATTGTTGTTATTGTAATGCCCTTATTGTTATTATTGTACCCTTGTAACCCCCATATTGTTATTATTGTGCCCTTAAATTATTATTGTTAGGTCGGCTAGGATTACATTGTGGCCCCATGAACTCCTATATATAGAAAGGAGGTTTTTTAGTTTGAATCATCCAAGAATTATTCATTCATGTAATGTATTGGAGGTTTCCCCCTCCAAGTGGCTTATTTCTAAGGTTTTGATATCTCTTTTCTTCTCTTTTTGAAGCTAGTTTCACAACATTTGGTATCAAAGCTCTGAGATTCTAGAGTTTCGCTGCTCCAAACAGGTCATCATGGCATTTTTGCATATAAATTTATTCTACGAAGGTTCAGAATCTGAAATTTTTAGAGTGCGAAGCCAAAATCCTAAGGAACAATTTCGCAAAATGTCAGAGCTTGGTTCGCAATATTTTCGGAGATATGATCTGTGCAAGTTAGGTCATTTTGCAGGCTCCTGAATTTAACCTAAACAGGTCATTATGGTATTTTCATAATAAATTTTTTTTCTATGAAGGTTCAGAAGCTGAAATTTTTAGCGTTTGAAGCTGCAATCTTGAGGAACATCGTCGCAAAATTTCAGCTATTAGTTCGCAATATTTTTAGAGATATGATCTGTGGAAGTTAGGGCTTTTTTTAGGCTTCTGAATTTCATGTCAAAGAGGTGATCATGGGAAAATATTCATATCTCTCTCTCTAAGCATTGAACTGGAATGATGTAAAATGTGGCTGCAAGCACACAGACTACAGTTTTCGGTCTATCAATTTCAGAGCCAAAGGAGGAAATAGTGACACGTGGCAAGTCGTACAAGTTTGATTTACTGAACCAGTCCAAAATTGGGTCATTGTGGGAGATTGGACATAACTTTTCCTTGAAGAATCCAAATCAGATCAGACCTGTGAAATTTGAAAGAAACTTTAGAGGGCTACTATAGGGCTGAATTTCAGATATTAAGGATCCACAATTATAGAGATAATTCAATTTCAACATCGAGCTCCTCAAAAGCAAGTAAAAGGTGTGTATTTTTTTGCGAATTTCATAAGTCTTGTTTGAAGAATCTAGTTGAATTGATTCCAAGGGCATATTGTAGAATAGATATCAGTATTGGATTCTAAAATTTCCCCTAAAAAGAATTCCACACCCATTAAGCCTTTAGAAAGCTCTACTATGACTCATGAAGACGAATAATGGCAACATGGCATATCAAAATTACAAGAGCAAGTGCAACAAATTTCGCTCCCGCAAAGAGAAACAAAAAATGACATGGAATTTTTGAATAAAGGTGTGGAAACTAAGATGGATGGTTTGAATAAAGGCGTGGAATCTAATATGGATGGTTTGAAGAATGGCATGGAATCTAAGATAGATGGCATGGAATCTAAGGTAGATGGCATGGAAGCTGGCATGGAATCTAATATGGATGACATGGAAGCTAAGATCGATGAGAAAATGGAAAACATGAAGAATGATCTAAAAGAAGACATGGAAGGTTTGACGAAGTTGATACAAGAAATGTTTCCTAATGGTGAAAAGATAGTAGAGGAAACTCATGATGAGAACAAAATAAATGTTAATCGTGATTTCATAAAATCTAATGTTGGCGGGAAGAACCACCTTATTCCAAAAATGGATATGAGGAAGTTTGATGGAAAGGATCCTGTAACATGGATACTACAAAAGGAGCAATATTTTGATCTCTATAATGTGTAAAACACACAAAAGGTACGCATTGCAACTTTAAATTTAGAAAAAAAATACATTTGTATGGTAACGATGGCTTTGCTCCCATAAAAAAACTGTCACTTGGTCAATTTTTATGGAGGAAGTGATAGCACATTATGAGGATACAAACAACAACACCTTCTTTAGCCAATTGATAAATCTCAAAGAAAAGGGTTTAATGGGGGAGCACATTGAGGACTTCCAAAAATTGAATATAAGGGTAATTGATATTCCAGAGAAACACATGATTGATCTCTTCATAGGTACTTTAAAGGATAACATCCAACATGAAGTTCAAATTTTGGAACCTGATTCATTGGAGAAGGCATTCAGGTTTGCAAGAAAAATTGAATGTAAAATTATGGTGACAAGGAATCCTACCACTCACTTCTATAAAGAGGGAAGTGTTGCTACTCCTAGATTTCCACAACCTACAAGATTGACACCACAAAAATTGGAAGAAAAAAGAGCAAAAGGGCTTTGCTACAGTTGTGGTAGAAAATACACTAAAGGTCATAAGTGTGCTGAGAATAAATTATTTTACATAGATTGTGAAGAGGAAGAAGAAAATGAACTATAAGAGGATATACACCGGGAACCAACCCAAGAAGAGGAAGAAATGAGTTCGACCATATCGTGTAATGCATTGGTAGGAATTACCACTCCTCAAACTCTCAAGATAGAAGGACATATCAAGAAGAAAAAGGTAATAGTGTTGATTGATTTAGGTAGTACCCATAATTTTATTCATTGTAAGGTAGCCAAGGAATTGAATTGTTTCCTATACCCAGCACCAAAATGTCAAGTGATGGTTGCAAATGGAGGAACTATAAATTGCTATGGAAAATGCCATAATATCAAGCTAACCATGGGGGAATATGTATTGAATAGTCCAATGCTTTCCATTCCTATGGGAGGTGCTGATGTTGTACTAGGAGTACAATGGTTACAATCTTTGCGGACGGTAGCTTTTAATTTTCAAGAAATTTTCTTGAATTTTTTTTTAGAAGGAAAGGAAGTCAAATTACGGGGTATTGCAGTGAAGCCGGGAAAGATAATAAGCTCTAATGTCATGAAAAAGCTTCTAAAGAAATAACAATGAGGCGTAATTGCACAATTATGCTCACTAGAAGTTCCAACATCAAAATCATCTATTTCTGCAGATCTCCAACAAGTCTTGGACAATCATTCCAAGGTGTTTGAAACTCCCAAAGGACTCCCACCTATTCGTGATCATGATCATGCTATTCATTTGATTCCAGGAAGTGTTCCTCCAAACATCAGGCCTTATAGATATCCTTACTCCCAAAAGAGCGAAATTGAACGTATGATTGCAGAAATGTTAGAGGCGGGTATAATTCAACCTAGTCAAAGTTCTTTCTCTGCTCCCGTAGTATTGGTACACAAGAAGGATGGATCATGGCGAATGTGTCCAGATTATAGGGAGCTCAATAAGCTCACCATTAAAGATAAATTTCCCATTCCTGTGATTGATGAATGATTGGATGAATTACATGGAGCAATTTATTTTACCAAGTTGGATCTTCGTTCAGGATATCATCAAATTAGAATGAAGACTGAAGATATTCCAAAAACAACATTTCGAACTCATGAGGGTCATTAGGAATTTTTGGTCATGCCTTTTGGCCTTACCAATGCACCTTCTACATTTCAAGGGTTGATGAATTCCATTTTCAAACCCTTCCTTAGAAAATTTGCGCTAGTATTTTTTGATGATATACTAATCTACAACAGGTCTTGGAAGGATCATGTTCAACATGTTGACAGGGTGCTCAAACTATTGTAGGAGAAACAATTATATGCAAAAACATCCAAATGTTTCTTTGGAGTACAAGAGGTGGAATATATTGGTCATATTGTATCTCACGAGGGTGTTAAGGTAGACCCTAACAAAATTAAAGCCATTAAGGAATGGAAAGTCCCCACAACCATAAAGTAGTTGTGAGGATTTCTCGGGTTAACATGGTATTATCGAAAGTTTGTTAATAATTATGGGAGAATAGCAGCACCTCTAATAACATTATTGAAGAAAGATGCATTTTCATGGACTCCTGAAGCATCTAAGGCCTTTGAACATCTTAAAGAGGCAATGTGCCTAGCACCAGTCTTAGCTATGCCAGACTTCACAAAAACCTTTATTGTGGAATGTGATGCCTTGGGAAATGGAATTGGTGTTGTTTTAATGCAAGAAAGAAGACCCATTTCGTTTGAAAGTCATCCAATCAAAGGAAAGTATTTACAGAAACCTATTTATGAGAAGCAAATGTTAGCAATACTACATGCACTAATGAAATGGAGAAATTACCTAATGGGAAGAGACTTCAAGGTAAAAAATGATCATGATAGTCTTAAACACTTTTTGGAACAAAGAATATCTTCAGAAGAGTAGCAAAAATGGGTCACAAAGATGTTGGGTTATGACTTTTAAATAATATACAAAAAAGGGAAGCGAAATGTTGTTGCAGATGGACTCTCAAGAAAGAATGAAGAGGTGGAAGCATTTCTTTGTGCCATTTCTATTATCCAACCATATTGGATAACTGAAGCAAGAGATGAATGGAAGAAGGACATAGAAGTGTGGACACTCATTCAAAAGTTGCAGTAAGATCCTAGTACATCTGATACATTTAGTTTGAAAAATTATTCCTTATGGTACAAATATCACTTATATCTTTGTAAGAATTCCCAACTAAAACAAAATATTCTTTTGGAATTGCACACTTCTCCTTTAGGAGGACGCTTAGGATTTTTAAAAACTTACCATAGGGTGAAGAAAGATTTTTTTTTGGGATGGTCTTAAATCTGATATTCAAAATTTTGTGGCGAAATTTTTGGTTTGCCAGCAGAATAAAATTGAGACAATTAATACCCCGGGTCTTCTACAAACTTTATCCATTCCAAGTCAATGTTGGGAGGAGATTTCAATGGATTTTATCACAGGTTTACCTAAGTCCGAAGGAAAGAGTGTCATCATGGTGGTAGTTGATAGACTTACCAAGTATACACACTTTTGTGCATTATCTCATCCATTTAAAGCAAGTACAGTTGCTACTACATTTATGGACACAATTCAAAAGGTACATGGAAACCCAAGGGTTATTGTGAGTGACAGAGATCCCATTTTTATTGGAAATTTTTGGACGGAGTTATTTTCTTGTTTGGGTACGTAATTAGCTCATAGCTCATCTTATCATCCTCAATCCCATGTTCCAATTGAGACATTAAATAAATGTTTGGAAGGATATATTTGATGTTTTGTATCTGATAAACAAACACAATGGGTCAAGTGGTTACCTCTAGCTAAATGGTGGTATAACACTTCCTTCCATACTACAGCAAAAATGACCCCATTTATGGCACTTTATGGATATCATACACCATCCATCACATCATATTTAAGAGAAAATTCGAAGGTTCAAGCAGTGGAAGATCACATCAAGCATCAACAAGAAGTTCTCAAACTCTTAAAGGACAACCTGAATTTGGAACAAAATTGAATGAAACAACAGGCAGATCAACATCGCAACGAGAGAAGTTTTGATGTAGCAAACTAGTTATTTTTACGGCTACAACCATACAAACAAATGTCCCTCAAGCAAACTAAGAAGGATAATAAATTATCGCCAAAGTATTATGGTCCTTACAAGGTGTTGCAAAATATTGGTACTATCGCATACAAATTGGAGCTTCCTGCTTCTTCACGAGTGCATCCAATTTTCCATGTTTCATGCTTAAATAAGGTTATAGGTGAAAATCTTCCAGTTCAAACAATATTGCTAGAACTTGATGAGGAAAGAAAAATCATATTGGAACCTGAAGCAGTCACAGAAACAAGAACTCGACAGCTATGGAATCGATCAATTTCAGAGTACCTCATCAAGTGGAAGAACTTAGCCACTGAAGATTCTACATGGGAGGATGAGAATTTTATACAGAAGCACCCAGAGCTACTCAAGCATTGAGGACAACACTTTTTTGAAGGAGAGGGGCATGTTAGGTCCCTATATTACTAGTATAGTCCCTTATTGTTGTCAGTGTAACCCCCTGATTGTTATTATTGTACCCTTGTAATCCCCATATTGTTATTATTGTGCCCTTAAATTATTATTGTTAGGTCGGCTAGGATTACATTGTGGCCCCATGGACTCCTATATATATAAAGGAGGTTTTGTAATTTGAATCATCCAAGAATTTTTCATTCATGTAATGTATTGGAGGCTGCCCCCTCAAAGTGGCTTATTTCTTAGGTGTTGATATTTTTTTTCTTCCCTTTTTGGAGCTGGTTTCACAACATATTGAATTTAGGAATCCGAAATCACAGTCACAATGCATTACAGAGATAAAAGAGATCAAGAAATTAGACACTAAAACTTTGTGGGAAGTAGATCAAAGGTTTAAGACATTGCTTATTCAAGTAAGCTTCAAGACCCCTTATGAGCATTATAAGGAATGGTTTATAGCTGCGTTGTTACCACACAAAAAATTACTATTGTCACAACAGAAGATCACAACCCAAGCGGAAGCATGGGAGATTGTGATAGAAATAGAAGCTTCACCGGTAGTGGATACAAACATAGGGGTTCCACAGATCTAGAACCAGTTGGTGAGCTTAAATATGGAACTCCAGGATCTGAAGAAGGGAAAATAGATTCGGTCTGACATGCGCTCAGAAGCTTGGTGCATAAAGTGCAAAGCGAATGGCCACCATAAGGATCAATGTCTTGTCTATAAAGGTTACTTCGGCACTGGGATGCCAAGCCAATTGAAGCCTAGACCAAGTGTTGGGCCGAGTGTGGGACCGAATGTCTGGTGTATCCTATGTCAGGTTGTAGGACAACACCCCACAGACTATTATCATTTGTTGCAAAATTTTATCCTATCATCGAAGAAATTGTTTTGTAAATTTTGTAGCTCGGTGGGAAATGAATAAAAGAATGGTTAGAGCTATGACTTAATGATGCAGCATAGCCCTAGGACGTACAAAATGAAATTCAAAGGATGAAAATATCCAGGATCACCAGCAACATGTGAATGTTACCAAGGTTGAGGGATGGTCGTGGGGGAGGTGCTAGACGAGGTCATGAACAGATTGTATGTTATAACTATGGTCATCCTAGACATTTCACCAGGGATTTTTAGAATCCCACTGCAATATATTGTAAGTATTGTCGCACATTTGATCATGAAATAGAATATTGTACTACATTATTAGCTAAAATGTAGAAAATGTGCAGTCAACAGTCTGCCCAAAACATACAAATAATGAGATCGGAACCACACAAAGAATATCTAAGTCTCAACATCGTGATATGAAGTGCTATAAATACTGGAGAAGAAAATGTAGAAGGAAAGAAGCATATGGAGGATGCATGGGTTTGAAAAGTTGGAGAAAAGAATAATGGGTTTGATTTACAGCGAAAAGGATAAAATTTCGTTGAAGTGAAGAAGAATTTTCAGAGCCCTCAAGCTTTGATATAAACAACACAGAGATAGTTGATTCCACGAAGAGTAAACCCAAGGAGACTACAGAAACAAAGGAAGTTGATCCATTGATTTTGAAGTCATTTTTGGAGACATGTATGAAGTTGTTAAGGGATCAAAAAGTTGTTGAAGGATTGCAGGACCTGATTGATAATTGCACCGGAGAAGAAGAGCCACAACCTCAACAACACATAAGAAGAGAACAAATAGAAGAATGTGATTAACACTACAAATAGGCGATTATGAAATATAGAAAGTTATTCTTGACCTAGGATTAGATGCAAATTTTTTTCCAAAGTAGACATGGGAAGAATGGGATGACCAAAGCTCTAGTGGTTGCCAATTTAGCTAAGAATGGCCAATCAATAGAAAATCATTCCTATGCGTCAATTGAATGGTGTTGAAGTAGACATTGATGGTGCAAGTGTGTTATCTGACTTCGAAATTATTGAGATTGTTGATGATAGAAATCTGTATCCTACTTTTCTAGGATTCGATTGGGCGTATGATATGGAGGACATAATTAATCTAAAGAACAAGAATATGGTGTTTGAAAAGAATGGTACCAGGGTCATTTTACCTTTGGATCCATCTGAAGGCGCAAAATATTTAGAACCAATTCAAAATGAACATGGTGATATTCACAACATCTATAAGATCACTGTAAAGGATGAAGATTGGATTAATTTGATCGTTGATGGAAGGATAATTTGGGATCGCAATAGCTCTTGTGTTTCAAACTCTGACAAAGAATTGGAGAATTGGTAGAACCGATTGCATGAAGTTTCTACTAAGCGGTGTAATAGAATTACCGGATCATTTTGTTGTGTCACGTCAGAGCTGCATGATTTGACCTATTATGATGGAACTAGGGATGTTAACATATTTCTTGATGAGTTTGATAAAACAATGCCCGAAGAGAAGCGATATGAATCTTTGGACTTCGCTTTGAGGTCCACCTGAACCAGGTGGTGGGGTGCGCACAGAGGAAATTTCGGAGGATGGAAGGAATATTGCAGAATGATGAGGCTCAGGTTTCGTCATGCATACACTAGGATCACAAAGAAGTATAAGGGTAAGGATGATCCCAGCAAACATTTGTCTCATTGGACTATGGCCTAGAGTGAAGAGCCTAAACCTGAATGGGTACACATATTCTTCCACACCTTGTATATAATACTGCAATAGTGGTATCCTCAAACAAAGTTGTGCCATGGCACCACTGATTGGTATAAGATGACTGAAGGGTTCTTATTTACCTATAGTGTCGCAGATGGTTGGTATTGTATTAATGATGCTCTTCGAGAAGTCAGAATATTAATACTCTGATAACCACTAAGCCAACGACTTCGGTAAACCCTGAATGGGATGCGCAATTGGAACTAGCACAAGAATGTTACAAGATGACGACAGAGGACAACGAGGAGGATTTGTGCAACATCACTATTCCAAAATATAAAGGGCAGCACGAGGTTGTAGGTCTTGAACTAGAGATGCTTGACATAACACAATATGTAAAGACCCAGCGAGTAAACATAGGCTCATAAGCAGAGCCCATATTCGCGAAGATGGAGACTACTGGGATGATGGCATAATGATTAAGGTCACTGAACTGTTGCATGAGTATCACGATTTTTTTTCGATGAATTTATCTAAGCTAAAAGGAAATGTAGGATATTTAGGAGTTATGTGCATTACGTTGAAGCCCAGTGTGAATCTAGTCAAGCGGCGCCCATATCGGCAGAACCAAAAATACAAAGAGAAACTAAGGGAGGAACTAGACAAGATACTTAGTGCTTGCATTATTGAACCAGTCGAAGAATCCCAATAGGTTAGCCCTATGGAGGTCCAGGATAAAAATACAAAGGGAGAGATAAGGGTTTTGATCAATATATGAAAATTGAATGATGTGTGTGTCCATGATACATTTTCGACATCGTTCACTGATGAAGTTTTGGAGAATGTGGGAGGGAAGGAAGCCTACTCCTTTACAGATGGGTTCTCAAGATACCATTAGATCTGGGTCGTGCCAGAAGATAGGAGAAATACCACCTTAGTGACTAAATGGGACTCATTTCAGTACACGGCCATGTCGTTTGGATTGAAGAATGCGTCGAAAATATTTTCTAGAGTTGTCATCACGGAGTTTAAAGAACATATCCACTAAATTTTGATGGTGCATTTTGATGACTTGAAAATCTTCAGATTGTTAAAGAACCATGTTTCTACTTTGCAATTGATGTTGGATACTTGCAGGAAGTATCAAATCTCCTTGAATTTGAAGAAATGTATTTTTTTTCTTCCATATGGTATATTGTTGAGGCACATTGTTTCCAAGTAGGGATTGATGGTAGATCTTGTGAAGATCATGATGATTATAAACATGGAGCCACCAACGAATGTGATGTAGCTATGCGCGACGCTTGGCCATACAGGTTATTGTAGAAAGTTCATAATGGCCTATGTACAAATCACTATGCCAATGGAAAAAATCTTGAAGGCTTGTTGTCAAGTTATACTGGGATGATGATTGTGAGAAGAGCCTCGATGTGATGATGGAAAGGATGGTCACTGCGCCAATTCTAGTTTTTCCAGATTAGAAGGAGTTCCATGTACGTGTCGATGTGTCCTACATATCCTTGGGATTTGTCTTAGCGCAACTATGATAAGGCTATCTAAATCACCCTGTTTCTTTCGTAAGCCAAAATTTGTGTAAAACAAAGTAAAATTACTCCACGAGAGAGCATGAAGGGTTAGCGATAGTATATGTGTTGCAGAAATTTCGACATTATTTACTAGGCACACACTTCAAAATGTTCACCGATCATTCTTTGTTGAAATACTTGGTGAAAAAGTCAGTGTTGGAGGGAATATTTGTAGCTGGCTATTGCTATTTCAGGAGTATGGTTTCGAAGTGATAGTCAAGTCAGGACGTAGTAATGTTGGGCCTGATAATTTGTCCAGAATCGAGACATGCAAAGAGCTAATGAATATTCAAGAAGGATTACTCGATGCACAATTGTTCGCGATTCGGGTTGTGGATGAAATTTTTGTAGTTATCATTCAGTTTCTAACTATGGGAGTTACACTAGTGGAGTATACTACACAGCAGAAGAAAGAGCTGGTAGAAAAGGCAACTGGATTTTCTTTGATTGCTAGATATTTATACAAGATAGGGGTTGATGACATACTGCGAAGATATATTTGTGAACATGAGCAACACAACGTTTTGGTTGTAGTAAATGGCGGAGTTGTTGGTGGTCACTACGTACACAAGGCCACTACGCAGAAGATCCTATGAGCTAGACTTTGGTGGCCCACGTTGCATAAGGATTCAAAGGAGTATTGTAGTGCTTGTGATGTGTGTTAAAGGACCGGAAAAACATCGTGAAGGGATGAAATGTCGCTTCATCCTCAAGTCACTTTGCAGACATTCGATAAATGGGAAATATATTTTGTGGGACCGATTGATCCCCTAGGGAAGAAAATAGGTGCACGATAAATTATTACTGTGAAATATTACCTCACAATATGGGTTGAGGCATAGCTGGTGAAGAATTTCACTGCAGATATGACTGCACAGTTTATTTTCAAACATATTTTGTCAAGGTTTGGTTTCTCAAAGATCTTGATGAGAGACAAAGGTACGCATTTACTGAACAACACTATTGAAGCATTGACCGCGGAGTTTGGAATGCATCACCATAAAAGTATACCATATCATCCACAGGAAAATGGTATGGTTGATATCTTTAACAAAATTTTGGACAATGATTTGACTAAGGTGTGCAACATCAACAGGGATGACTGGGACTTGTGAATTCCCACAGTTTTATGGGCCTTTAGGACTACTTTTAAGAAGTTGATGGGTCAGACTTCGTTTTGATTAATATATGGGAAGGAAGCCTGGATGCTAATGGAATACATTGTGCCTAGTCTTCAAATCACAACAGTCATGGATATGGAGGACAATGATATTATGGAGTAGAGATTCGAGTAACTACTCTCACTGGAGGGGGATAGAGATTTTACCAATAGGTGCAGAAGGAAAGGGAAAAATCCTAGCACGATCAACATATTAAGTATAAGACTTTCAAGTAGGGTGACTTAGTTCTTTTATATGACAGTAAGTTTGCGAAGTTTCTAGGTAAAATTCAAATGCATTGGTTGGGACCGTACTTTGTGAGGATTATTTTGGAGGGGGGAGGAATTTAGCTCAAGAATATGAATGCTGATTTGTTCCCTGGACGTATCAATGGTAACATACTCAAGTTATATAGAGATGAATCCAACCCTGGGGCTTCACATTGACTGTATGGCTGAAGAAGAGTCTTAATGCTCCATGCAATTGAAAGAGAGCATGGGACTATATTTAACTCTGCCGAATAAAGACTTCATCATAGTAGAAGTATTGCATGTGGTGTAGGATCATGGAAAAGATGGAGGAAAATGCTTCAAAGTAAGCAGGACTACATCACAGAGGCGAGTCTGATGCAATTCACCCATAATATGACCGTTGGATCTAGAACAGTTGATTTGACAAGGACATGGTCGTTAAAAGGTGCTGGGGGGGATGTATTTAATAGGAATTTTTGGGCAGATCTACCACTAAATTTGAATTTATGAGGTGTATCTGAAGGAGATCATGGAGTTTTAATTTCACTTTTGCTATATAACATGCATCTCACTCCACATTCGAACACTTTTCACTTTTAGATTTAGAATTGAGATTTGTCGCCTGAGAGAGAGCCGCGCATTCTGCTGCATGTCGGATTATAGTTTCGAAGCACTTAAATAGGCATTTATTAAGGCAGGGCTAGGACACACAATGACATAAACACTACTAGCCAATGTAATAGGGCAGAGTTTGCCTAAGAAACAAAAAGGTGCATGTGAAGCGTCATCTAAAAAGTATAAGAAGCGAATGCTTCGCATGTTACCCAGGAATAAAATTCTAAAATAATAGTGGTCTAAGGCAACACAAGATAGGTAGAAGCAGGTCGTGGAGGTAGAGGAGTCAGAAGAGGAAGAAGTATTTCCTGAATGATTAGAGGAAATTGATGCAAAAGAGGAGGAACCTATTTCCAGGTTGGCCCCTTAAATTCTACCATGGAAATCGACAGTTGCAAAGCCTACGAGGGATCGAGACGTAGTAAAGTATAATATTTTTGCACCCTTTCTACCTAAAGAAATATAGGTTGAGGGAGAGTTGTTGGGAAAATTTCCAAAACTGTGCATGGAGGATTGAGATTTCAATGTCCGTAGCAAGTACCCTCAATTTGAGTTGAGTAGGTATTTTCACTCTATATACTATGAAGCTACTGGAGTGACAAGGGTAGAACTAGTGAAGTGAGTAGCAAGAATTCAGAATGCAGGGTTGTTGAACATGCTATATGTTTCACACTTTGGTTGCAGTATTATCAATACAATCTATATGCGCCAACTGCTAGCCCTAGTGTATGATGATTGTATATGGTCAGGGGAATGAGTCCCCATTTATTTAAATTTGATGAGGAAGATCACTGCACTTCCTTACCAAGGATTGGACCTCACTGAAGCATTTGTAGGAAATGACTAAGATAAGAATATGACCAATAAGATGAAGAAGGATTATGGCCTAACGAAGGGAACCAAGGGTTACTCTATTAACTCCATCAAATATAGGTCGGTATGCTTTGCCAAAAATATTTTGGCAGGAAAGATCATGTGGAAGAGCCACATAGAACAATTTTTAGCACTAGTAGTCTCTTTCACTGCATAGTGCAGAAAAGAGGTAGTATGCAACTTGGTGGGATATTTGTGCAAGGAGTTCCTAGATTATTGCAGAGAAGCATAGGAGGAGGCAAGCATATCCACTATGCGTGGTTTTTTCTCTTAATCAAGCCGATGACATGTAAGGAGCATGAAAAATCGCAGTTCCCTACTCTGGACCCGGATATCTGTGAAATTGCACGGTATGCCTCGTCATGGAATTCAAAGTATCCTACTTAGGTAATGGAAAATAAACTATTTTGGGTCAGGTTTGAGATGATTCTACGCACGGTGATCATCCAAAAGCCCTTGTTATCACCAAACATTTATATAGAATATTGACGGGTCATTGACTTTAAAGCAGACTTTCACCATGTGCACACTCGATCGAATAAGGACCTTGCAGAGGTTTGGTATGAGCTTCTATACCTAGTGATAGAGGATGATGTGGTGAACATTGTAAGTGAATGGCTAAGTGATTTTCTAACTTCATCCATCGAAGGAGCAGAGACAGAGCAGGTAGGCATGAGTGGTATGAAGGTCAGTGCAAAGACTGGAAAGAAGGACATCATAAAGCAACCTAAGCATGTCACCTTTGCGACTGATAAGGAGGCTAAAAAAGAATTTGAGTGAGAAATAGAAAAATATGCTTCAAATACAGGAGGTGGCAATGATCAGGGTGGTGATGACACATTTGGGGATCTAGTAGACCCCGCCTCCCCTTAAATTATAAAGAACGGTAGTCCCTGGGAGGTGGAGGTGCATGGAAGAAGGTGAAGTTGGATAGGTCCGCCGGCCTAGAAGTGTTGGTTCTCATTGAGGGGGACTTCAATGAAATTGGTGAAACTATTCAGCACATCAATGAACATTTGTTGGACAAGATCGAGGACCGTTATAAGAAGGTATTGGCGAAGGTCCACAATGGGCTCAAATATTTATAGGTTCAAATGAGCGTACTATAAGCGAATGTAATTCAAGCGAGCGGGCTTCAAGCGAGCGCAGCTCAAGTGATCCGGGCACTAGCAGGTGCAAGTACAATAGAGAAAGAAATTAAAATTACAATTGATATTCATGTGGTGCCGATATATGCATGTAACTTATGCTTTGACACTACTCAAACTTAGGTGCAGGCAACACATTGGCAGAACAACATGCTTAACCTTGTCGTGCTACATTTGAAGGCATGACACGAGTTCCACCAGGGCATCATAGAAGAGTTGTAGATTTGAGAGCAACGCTCCCTATTGATTATCCAAGATCTTAAGTGAGAACGAAAGAAAATGGCTAAGGGAAAACAATAGGCCATGCAGAAGTGCAATGAGGAAGTTGTGCACAGACAGAAATTGGAAGCAACCATCACCAAATTATGCAGTGAACTGCCAGATCTACAGATGTAGACCGAGGTAGCACCAGAGGAGAAAGTTGAAAATCTCTTGATGGCCATGAAAAACTCTAAGGCCAAATTCGACAAGGTACGACTTGAGCTATTATTGAATATCATTGAGTTAGATTTGCAGTTACAGCCATCTACTCCATTAGAGGTCTGGGAGCAGTGCACATCAGAGATTAAGGCAACCACTGACAATATTGAATCAACAATCCAGGAATTCCTCCAAGTATTTGAAGACACTATGGACATCTGGGCCTCATTGCAAGAGGACCCTCATGTGCATAATATTGAAGCGGAAATCCACTAGAAATTGGAACAAATGGACCATATTAAGGTTACCGCGAAGACTCTAGCACCGGCACTGCGGTATACCAATCTCCAAGAGGGTAAATGTTTGTAGGTTCAGATTGATTTGTTGTGCAGAAAGGAACATCTTATCATAGCTAGAATATAGCCACAAGAAACCGAATCCAGTCATCTATTGTAGATTTTAAAGAAACAACCGAAAGCATTGTGCCAGATGCATAAGTCAATTACTCAAGAAACAATTGGGCTAGCCATAAAGAAGTTGTTGACCGAAGTACAAGAAGCTGAAAATTAGTGCACCGAGACAGTCCTGCCACTAAAGGATGCATTGAGAATCATAAAATAAAATATTGAGGGTGAACTAGTAGAGTGACATGGGACAAGTCATATTTTTTTGTTGGGGGCCTGTTGGACAGGGTACCCCTTGGTTGAGGATTTTGATAAAGAATTTGTGTTTTCAGGAGCAGAGCTCGTTGTGCGAAGATGTAATAGAGTATTAGGGTATTTGGGGCGGGTAAAATCTCCTTATTTTGTAAAGGGATGGGAATGTTTGGTATAAATTGAGCTTCTCCCATGGTTTTCAAACCATGGTATTGTAAAAGGAAAAGCTATATAAGGATCTATCTTAGTGAGTCTATGGATATATTGAGTATAGTTTGTCATAGAATGCATTTGGATGTAATTTTTTCTTGAGTACATACTCTGTGTTTTGTGTGGAAGGGAAAGCTCTTGCAGCTGAGTGCACAGAGACCTTAGAAATTTTGTAGTTGACTGCATAGACCCTTGTAGCTAAGTGCAAAGGGTGGAAATTATTTTATTTAGAATATATGAAGTAATAAAAGACATATTTGTGTCCTTTACTTTTCTGTTTTGTCTTATCTATTATTTTTATGTTATTTGTGTTAATTTAGGTTTTTTATATATATGTTCATCATTAATTCTTGATTATAGTTCCTTATGTTGATTATTGCATGTTTAAGTAGAGTCATGTAGTCTGAAAGCTAGTTAACTCGAAGTATTGAAAATCGACTGTGTAGCTAGCATATTTGTCATATGAAGCTCTGATAAGTGTCAAAGAGACGATAAGCCCTAAATACATACTCCATAATCTCTTTGGATGTAGAAACCTGGTTCTAACATCCCCTAATATTTCCTCGGGTGAGACTTTGTTCTGTGCAATAGATCATTGCCGAAAGGGCTGGTAATAGTGGGTTTTTTGGGTTTGCGTAGCCATATCTAAACCTGGGTCTAGGCCCCATCAAGCCAACATCTCTTCTATTACCAAGTTGGACCATAAATGCTCCCAGTCTGGTAGATTCTCTCTCCCATTTACAGAGTCCTGGTAATGATGCCAAATCTTGGGAAGGCCTAGAAGAGCTAGGCTCAAGAAATCATCCCATGCTACATTTACACCAACACTTCCAAGTTATTATCGACATTGAGTGAACTTTGTTAATTATTTTGGTATCGTCTCGCCCTCCTCCACATTGATCTTTTTGAGCTTGTATTTTAGCACCAACTTCCTGTGGTCACTTCTATTTTGAAATAGATCTATCAAGACCTTCCACATAGCATATGGAGTCTCCCCATGGAAACTCGAGACAATATTATCTCAAACTCCTTCTAACAAGATCCTTCTTACCTTTTCTGCCTTCTTCTTCCATGCATCAAGAAGTTGAGCATGTGTTGTTGCTTGCTCAGGAATATCACTATCTATGAATTACTTCAATCTGTTGTCCTCGAGCACTTACTCCATCATGTCCTTCCATGCTATGTAATTCGAATTTTCCTCAAGAGAATATTCAATTCTGAATCCATTGAAAGACATCTTGATCTTTTATTAGGTCCTCAAGAATAAATTTGCAAATTCAAACTTGTTTAAGACAAACTATGTTCTTCTCTTCTATTCTGATTATTGGCACTCTGATACCATGTAGAAAATATAACCATAGGATTAAATATGATCATGCAATGTACTAAAACAAAATATTGAATCCTTATGCAATTTGTAGAAACAAAACATGATTGCACAATCACATAACAAGTAAGAGAGATTAATTTATCAATTGCATAATACAATATGTATCTGGGGAAAGAAATTTCTCAAAACACCGCTATATGTATATTTCATAAAGTCGAGATCATGAAGAAATACAATGCTATTCCTCACACTTAGAAACCTCTACACTCTACTGACTATCTCACTCTTATCCTGCTCGCATCTGGAATTCAATCTAAGAAAATCGGTCTAGAATTTAACCTTTTTCTTGCCTCTATCTAGTCTTCCTTGCTTACACATCCTTAGCCTAGTTGAGCCCCTATTAATTAGGAAAATCCAAAATAATTATTGCACAATACCTTCAAGTCCTTCTCGATTACCTCATGCATGACCTGTACAATTTTCTAATTATACAACTGATAGTTATATTCCCTTTAACCTCTGTCTTAACTGAGCCCTCCTTAGAACTTACATGCACAAATTATTTATAGTGAATTATCAGTTAACTTATTGATCACTATTTGTGAATTAAATCAGATTTAATTCACTCAACCTATCACTGACTCATCTCTCAGTTAGAACTAGTTAAATTGATTTTAACTCAAATAATTGAGTTAAATAATTACAACTCACAAATAACTATAACTGGACCCCCTTAAATCATGGATAACTCTACCTTCCTCGTCTTTGACCTCTAACTTGAATTTCCTAAGTGAACTAAGTCTTCCCGACTCAGTTAACTAATACAAGTTGTCATGAGATGAAATTAAAATTTTTGTTCCAATTTAATTAAGGGAAAATTGAATCAAAAACCCCCTATGGTGCCATTTTATGGGTTCCATTTTCATTGTTTCTTGTTGCCAATTTCAACATTTCATACATGCGAAACAGGTTCTTTCTATTTTCATTCATGCACTCCACCAAGGGATCATCCACCTGCACCATAACAAAGCTATCCCCATGCACCCCACAAGGTCAATAACATTATTATAATATTACAACAATAAGAACAGGTCCTTCCATTGTTTATTTTTTTCAATAATTTCCTGGCACCCTTAATCACTGGGTGTGCAAATTAGTATGGATTCCATTCAATGCTCTTCTGCAAAATGTAGAGACATGAAATTTCCAATTTATTTTAAGGTCATCAATGAAAATTAAAATCTAGCTAATTTCTTTGCTAATATTTATATGTTTCAACTAATAAACTATCATATCAGGTAATGTGCAATGATGTTCTATCATAATTTCCAGCTTGCATTGGTCATGAAAAAATATATTGTAAGACATCCTCTTGTCATTACCACTCTTTTAGGGTTGTTAAATTATTTTAAATCCCACCCTCAAGGTGGAGGTAGTCATGTTCCTTTTGGTTCTTTTTCCACTTGTTTCATACATGTTCATATCCATAAATACTAAACCTAAAAAGTATAGAATTCATAGTACCAACATAGGTAATTCAAATATTTTAGTTAAAACAATTAAATGTAGTTTCACTGATATGAAATTGTTCCTTTTTGCACTTCACCCAAGTTTTATGTGTATCGGTTGTCTTCACACAAAACACATTAGTACAATTGGTTCCATTGATTCTGGAAGATTTTATACAGATGCATGTGTGTGTGTGTGTGTGGGTTTGTATCTATATATATATATATTAGAACAACACATCAATTAGAAAAAGTTAAGTTTAGGGATTTTATTATTCATAGCTATGGCTGCATCATTCAACCATAATAATAATTTTGTTTTGTTTTGGATACTCCATGATTTCAATAATCATTTCCATCATTCCAATCAGACACTTTGATTTTTTTTTTTGGTCGTTCAATCATAATCTAATTTTTGAAGCTTCTAACTAAACAACAATATTGATCTCTATCCCCATACAAATTTGAGACCATTCATCCCTAAGATTGATATCAACCATGATTTTTCTTCCCTTATTAGGGTATCTTGTCATTCGTTTTGAGGGATTACATGTTTTCTATCTTGACTTTAGTTTTGGTCCTTTTTACTTCGATTTGTTTTTGTGTGCAATTGACAGTTTCTGCATCTTTTTATGCCCTATCTTTTAGTGCCTTCATGTTTTTCTAGTTTACTGGGGAATTAAAATTCCATTGTTACTACTATTTCAACTTAATAGTGTCCAATGTTTCTACATATAATATTATTTTCGTGATTTATTTTTCCTTCATCCATAATTTATGGTGACATTATATCCCATCTTGGGTATATATCACATACTTTGCAGGTTTTTCACATATGTGCCTATCCACATTTATTCTCTTGTATCCCCTATATGTATCCGAGGAATATTTCTTCCTTCAAGTATAACCCATCAAAAACTTATTTTCCCTCTGCAAGGCCATTGAAATTTCTCCTTAAAAATTTTCCTATATTTTTCCATGTTCTCTTACTTAAGAAAATTCATTGGTTATAATGTTTGTTCCAATTATTGAGGTATTCAAATATCTGAACCTAGAATTTATAGTCCACAACAAATTAAATTCTCAAATTTCCTCAATCAAGGAGGTCACAATACTATTTATCTAGCCCTTGGTAATATATTATCAGTTCCTCCATAAATCATATCCATCCCACAAAAAAAACATGTCCAAGGCATCCATGTAGTTTGATTCTTGTCCATAAGGGTATAACCTTTAGCATCCTTGAGCTTCATTTATACTTTTAGCATCTATTTTTTTGATAGAAATAGTTCAGTTGTGCCTAGTTTGATATTCTATAGGCTCAAGAAGACTATTTTATTGTGCTACAATATTTGCAGGATATTGGTTCTTAATCCATGTTTAAGTCATTGTGAGTTGGTATTTTATACCTTACAACATTTTTTGTTCTTATGTATGCACTACATGCTCCTCATCCCTAGGTCAAATCCTCTGTTATTATTCACACAAAAACCTAATATATAATTACATATATTTATTCCTGGGTATGTTCTTTCCATAAATCCCAATTTCTTCTAAATGATTATCCCTATTCTATACCTGTTTCCTTTTGTAGAATTGGTTTGTATGGAACATTTTATTATAAGATTCTTGTAGCACTTTCTACTTATTACTAGCCTATAATAATTACCCAAGACTTTTACAATGAGATTATCTATAATTCCCTTCCACTATTTCTTTTTCTAGAGTTGGATAGTAGTACACACCATGAGTACGTGTAGTTATACATCTTACTTTCCTACAATTTTAAATACATGATTATTTATTTAGTTTGTAATTACTAGTGATTTTTTTTATATACCTTTTTGACATTTCCTTTATAATAGGTTGTTCCACCCTCTTGTATTTCCCCTTGTTGTAATTCATATTTATTTCATTATGAAGTCTATTGTCAACACTTATATTACCTTCTATGAACTTCATGTAACAACCCTTATTCAGTTTCTCTTTGTATTATCTTTCCATTTATAGTTAGGAAATGAAATCAATTCTTCTATTATTATACTTTATTCACCTCAGTTGCAAGATCAAAATAATCGAAAGAGGTTATCTCTCTATAGCAAGGTGGTGTAGGGGGTAACATTATTGAATTTGTATTACTTAACACTAATATTTTAAAAATATCAATACACTCATTGCATCTATCATCTTTCGTACAATGATATTTCATTCTTCCTAGATATGAGGAGGTACTTATATACTAGTAACTTGTTTTTACTTTTATAGATAGTTATACCTTATCACAACACTCATATTCTAGTTGTAATGCTATAAAATATCTTGTTAATAATATATCTCTTCCTCAACCTTGAATTGATTTACTATTGGCTATTTCAAGTGTCAATTCCTTTGCTCCATCCAACAATTATGTTGTTGGAGGTGACACTTCATCTACTCTTCACACCTAAGTATGATCTAGTGGGTGCACATTCCTATATTCTAGCTATGTTTTGGACCATAGGCCTCAATATTGAAACTACAAATCTAATGCCATATGTAACATACCCTCTTTATTTTTTTATATATACCATTTTTTTTGTAGCTATAAATAACAACCAAGGACATTATATCTATTCGTTTCACTATTTAATACATTTGTTTCACTATATATTATTTGATGATGTCAAAGGTTATGTTATCACTTAGGGAAAACCTTGGCTGCAGTAAAATCCCCAAGGTAACCTTCACACCTATTTTAGGTTGAAAGTTGGCCCTTCAACCCAGAGAGGGATCTCTCCATAAAACTCAATCACCCTATGGTCACTGTAGTAGAAGGCTTTCTGCAATTGATTTCAGGTGTCCATACTGATATCTAGGGATAAAATTGGATGGGTTATCTTCAAAAAATACCATTGGGCATGGAGTCAAATTCTTAAACAAATGAAATTGTAGATCCAATGAGAAAATTGTACAAATCTTGAAAGAAACAAGCCCTTTTACTGCTTAGGAGATTTAGAGACAAAAGGGATTAGAAGAAAAATAACTTTATATATGGCTGAAGTAACAAATACTAATGGGTGATAATTGAAGAGAGGAGCATAAATTAAATCCAATATTATAAATTGATATTCTTAGACATGACAAAATAATTTGTTAACAAATAAGTACTAACAGGGAAATGAAATTCATGAATTTCCTACAACTTTCTCAGTAAAAACTGTAAATATATTCAAGATTGGTAAAATATATCAAACAACAAATATGTTTTTCAATTAATTTCCAACCCTTCTTCATTCTTCACAAAATTTTATGTAATTCTTGCATAACTATTTACAGAATAGTAGGCACCATATTAGTTACAAAATCTGAGATATTCTAAATATCTTTCAAGTTCATTTATGTAAGATATAAACTTAAAAATGTTCAATATTTTCTTTAATAATCGTAAGAAAATATGTTGATGTTTAGGTAAAACAAAATATCTGGTCAATTGCCTTCTTTAAAACTAGAACAAGTCCTTAAATTGTAGCTCAACATCCTTGGTGGAAAAACAGGTCCCTTTACAAACCAACAACAGAACTCTAACAAAAATTCTCATTTATTCATCTTGCTTTTCTTCAGTTTTGCTGGAAAAACACTGATAATTTATATGTCAGCAATAGGAGTTTTTTTGTTTATAGTTTTCGCTAAGAACTGGGAGGGGAGTATTTCCACTTGTTTGAATATTTCTTCAATGAAGATGTCAGCGTTCCTCACTTGCTCCAAAATTGTTGAAAATAATACTAACAACCTTTTCCTTGTATCTTTTTCTTATCTACCAACATACACAATTTTCATTTCAAAAATAGCTGACAGTGGCACTATCAAATTTATCAAAAATGTTGACAACGAGACTTTCAATTATCTAGACTATTATGTATCCCATAAAAATCGTAAATTCAGTTGTCAACGATTAAGTGAAAACTATGTTTCATAAGATAGATAGGAAAAAATCTGAGTTTAATACCAAAGTATCCTAGCTGAGGGCACTAGAAAACTCATGAAACACATATAGCTTCTCAAATATATGTCTTTTACTTTCTCTTGTCTCCATGGGTCCCATTTTTACACCATCTCTGCCTTGACTCTTCCTAGAGTTTGTATCCTTCTTCTTTTTGTTAATGATTAGGTCTTTCAGGGGCATATTATCAACATCAATCACAGATTTTCCAACTCGGTTACTTCTAAGTTTGATATTGAATCTTAAATTGTTGGTTGGCCTGGTATGTCTATTGTCATGATGGGATACATTAGGCAATGGCTCATCTTATTTGTTTTCCACCTCTATTTCTTTACCCTTATAGTCTTTTATTTCAATTGTGTCTGTAGGGGGAATTTTTGAGGGTATAGATGAACTATGGGAAGAATCAATATCAACTGATGGGTTCACGAGGTATACAGGTCCTATTGTATGAAAAAAAGTCACTTTTTCTTTGGTAAACCTAAGGTATATTCGATGCAGATGAGGTAGATGGAACTCCAAGGTTTCCACAGCTGGGAAGGGGTTCAACAAGAGCTTGATTTTTTTTTTCTTCACCTTTCTAGTAGTCCGGGGTCTACCTCTGTTTCTCCTAATGGGTTTAGGCCGAAAACCTCCCTAGAAAAGGAAATGATTCAATGTCATCCCTTGCTTGGCTAATTGGTTCTCTATTAGCAACTTAATTAGAACATTCATGGTATATGAAATAAAAGGAATGGTTAGTACATGCTCTGTATCTAGCTGCCATATGTTTAAGGCTCTCTAACATACGAAAACATGGATTGATTCTAATCTGTACACCTAGATGAGCTATAAAACATATATGGTACAGGTTGACTGGATTATACTGACCTTCACATGTAAAATATTGTTGACAGAGGCGTAAGGGGGAATACCATTGATCCTGCAACCATTCCTTTCGAACTCCAACTCTCCAATTTTTCCCTCTGAATTCTTCTTTCAATAAGTAGGGAAAAATAATCCTTGCTAGAATGTGACAATGAGAAACCTTCTCATCATATGTGGGTAAGGCCATGGCCTCAAGGATAGTTTTCTCTATAACTATAAAAAATCCAAACCTCCCACCTCCACACGGTTCCCATCGAATCCTTACGCAAAAATACGAGACACCAGGTCATGATAGTCAGAACAACGACATAGAAACATGCTCCATCCTGCCTGCTGAAAAAACCAGATAATATTGGGTAAACATCTAGCCAATCCGACACCTTGGGCTTTGCCTGGTCCAACTTACCTCCTTTCCCCATTCTTTCATGTGTTATCCTTGTGATTTGATCCTGAAACCCTTCAAACGAAACATATCTCAACACCAAGTGTGAAGGATCCCCGAACTTACACCAACTAACCACTTACACGACAAACTAAGGTGGCTTTACATATAGTCAAGGTAAACCAGGTAATGAGTGAAAAATCAAATCATTCTCGGTCATTATTGCGAATAAAATCTGTATCATGTGATAACGTCGTGTTAATGATCTCTCACTGATTACAATGGATGAAAAATGATCTAACCCAATACTTTTACCTTTTTGAAAACAATGGAGATGCGTTTGCTACCCTCTTTTTTAGCGATCTCCTTCACAAGACCATATCAGATTTCAAAAATGTTGATAACCCCATTATCAAAATTTTTCCCTATTTATTACAATTTAAATGATGATAATGCAACTATCAACATTTTACAAAAATTTAAAAAATGAAATTTATAGTGATAACAGGTTACATAATTTATTTATACTTTGTTTTAGTTTCTCTAGAATCTTTCTATCTCATCTAGATATATTAGAAAATTATTGGCACCTTTCTACTAAGGAAATTTAATAAGCTTCTTGTTTTTTCTCATAATAGATAACCCTATCTCTATCATTTTTACTTACAAAGACTCCTTGTCCTATATTACTAATATGTTGGCTCTCAAAAATATATGATTTTAGGTCACGTATAATCCCCCAAGGTGACATATAGATGGTTATATATATATATATTTATGGCACTAAATATATGTCTATATTGTGAGTAATTCCTATATTTATTCCTGAAACCATCAAAATTATGGTTTTAATTTGAATCCCAACAATTTGTAATGATTTTAATAAACTTTACCCACTTTTAACTATATGTAGAAATAGTGCAAAGACATAACTAACCTTTTTCATAACTATTATATCCCCATTATATGATACAATATCCATGCCAATTAATTACACAGATCATAATATATCATGAGTTCTTAATTGATAGTCTTTCAAGTAGATATTTTCATCTTCTTTCAACCAACATACTCTTTATTAGTCCCTGTCACCTGCGACATAAGACTATAGGAATCGAGATCGATATAGTCTTTTAACTTTGCATGAAGATTGATATAACTTAAAACTTATAAAACATGCTTTGTTTTTTTATCATGTTCCCACCACATTCCTTCGACCAATAATTTATATAGAATTTTTTCTATCAACCAATTTTCATTTTATTTGACCTCATATCGAGGCAAGTATGAGGCTGAACTTATGATAAGTATGAGAAAACAACGAAATACAAGTTTAGATAAACTTATGTTAGCATTAATTTTGAACATAAGATACTTGTAAATGTTTGAAAACTATGGCTCCCAAATAGCATAATATTGAAAATAATAAACAATGTCCATCACTTTAAATGTGCACAGTGATCTGTTTGCATACCATGTGCCTGCATATAACAAGTGTCATAACTTTTATCATAAATGGGTGTTGTCCCTGAGAAGAATCAACAACTATAATAGTCTTCTAGTACGCCATTCTTCATCTCCACTTTGGTTTGATCCAGTTTGTATACTCTCAGAGGAAGTTTGATGCAACTACTGTATTTATGTTTTTACTTTAATTTTGTTTACTGTCATGCAATTCTTCCTCTCAGAGGGATTCCCCTTTTATCACCAGGGCATTTTCATCAGCGTAAACTTTGACTTCTTTCCTCCCCAGGCCTAGCATGTCCACCGGTAGATGCAGAGTTTGCTTATCTTCAACAGCTCCCCACTGCTTTCTCTTTCTTCGCACGCCTCTGACCACATCCCATGTCTCGCAAGATGCAACAAGAAAATAGTTATCGAACAACTCATTGCAATATTCTTGCAACACTTATTCCTCGGGCAAGCTGCAATGGAGTTGGAGAGCTGGGATGACCTCACCGTGTTAATAGCCCAGGTACAAACCTCCACTGATGTAAACCCTTGTGTGTGTTACAGAAGGTGTCTTGATCTTCCCCACATAACTTATATGTTACAGAGCACCAAATGAAAAAATAATTCATGTCTGATGATGAATCAAAATACACTTATATTGGAAGTGAATACCTGAGTGTTAGCGCTTATTCTCTTTGTGAAAACCAGATGAGAAAGTGGCAAAGAGAAAATGGATAGGATGACTTATATTAGCAATGAATACCTGAGTGCCTCTGCTCTTTGTGAAAACCACGTGATGGATAGGATGACTTAGATTGGCAGTGAATAATTGTGATGGATAGGATGACTTAGATTGGCAGTGAATACCTGAGTGCCTCTGCTATTTGTGAAAACCAGATGATGGATAGGATAAATTAGATTGGCAGTGAATACTGGAGTGGCTCTGATCTTTGTGAAAACCAGATGAGAAAGTGGCAGAGAGAAAATGGATAGGATGACTTAGATTGGTAATGAATACATGAGTGCCTCTATTCTTTGTGAAAACCAGATGATGGATAGGATGACTTAGATTGGCAGTGAATACCTGAGTGCCTATGCTCTTTGTGGAAACCAAATGAGAAAGTGGCAGAGATAAAATGGATAGGATGACTTAGATTGGCAGTGAATACCTGAGTGTCGATGCTTCTGCTATGGTGCCGTTACCTATCACCTTCGACATCCTACCTGAGTGTCAGTGCTTTTTCTCTGGTGCGGTAATCCCTCGCCTTCGGCATCCTACCTCAGTGACGATGCTTTTTCTATGGTCCCCTTACCCCAGCCTTCGACATCCTCCCATATAGAGAGTTCTGAGGATTGTATGGATTACCTTAGCGGAATCCTATTTTTCAGCAAGGTCTCTAGGGGTCCCATAAAATGTATGCCTCCTTCGCTCTGTATACCCTTTTGCTGCTAAGTCCCAGTAAGTTGACAAGAACACTTATTCCTGTTGGCCATGTATCAAAGTAAGTTGACAAGAACACATATTCCTGTTGGCCATGTATCAAATAAAGGTTTCACGTTTCTATTCACAGTCACAAAATAAAAAACAACTCTTTATTTCATACCAAGAACAGTTAATTGAGAGAGCCTCACGTTTTATTCACAACCACCAAAAAAAAAGCTCTTTATTTCATAGCTAGAACAGTTAATTGAGAGAGCTTGAGTCGCAGTTTTATTTTTAAGTCTCTGATTATTTGAATTCATTAAATTATCCTTTCTATGTTTATATGTTCCAAGCGCTCAAATCTAGAATTGAACCTACAATCCATCTGTCATGCTTAGTAGAGATATATAATTCTCTCCAGCCTGAAGTGAAAAGAATTGAAAAACTGAAAAGAAGTGGAGTACAGGATTGCTCTTCTCAAGATTACGAAATAGTTAAATAGATTACATTAGAAACATCGGTAATAAATAACTGTAGTGTAACTGGACTAAACTGGATGAACTGAAATTAAACTGGAACACTTGGACTGAAGGTTTCGACACCTAGCAGGTGGTTGGGATTACATTCTTTAACACTCCCCTTTAATTTCAACCACATAAAAATTTAATTCAGATACCTGCTGGTCTATGTCTCAGCAAGGCTTACAATTTAAAAAAAAATAACTTTAACTAGATTTGGTTTTCTTCTTCTCTTTTTCCATATTCTTTAGCCTCTAAATCGTTTCAGATTTTTCACTTTGTTGTATCCTTGAGAACTCTATTTCTTCATTTGGTGGTGCAGGTCTTCTATTGTTCCAGACTGGCTAAGCATGTCCTGGAATTCTTCAAAAATTGACTTGTAGGTGGACTGTTGCCACATATTGTCTTCTGCAGTGCGCTTTTCATCATCAATCTGCTGCAACATAAGATTAGAACAATATCTTATTTCTTCAAAACTCCAATGCATGAAAATTTCATTGACATGTTCATCATGCATGTCATCTTCAACATTCATATCTACATCTTTTGTGTAGATCTCATCCAGACATGGTGTTGCAAGCCATGCTTCAATAAATTTTAACTCTTCTTCATAATCATTTTGTGTACCTGCACACTGAAAAACAATGTTAGAATAAAAAATATTTGCAGAACGACATTCGTTCTGGTCTTTTTGCTCTACAGTAATAGCTTTCTGCTGTTGTGTTTCTTTCTTTGTTTCTACCTCTATCTATGTTTCTGCTTTCCCTTTGCAGACTTTTTTCTTTGCTTCTGTCTTTACTTCTTCCTATGTTTCTTCCTTCTTCTCTACAATGAGAGCTTTCTCCAGTTGCACTTCCTTTGCTGCCTCTTCCTTCTCTGCTTCTGCTTCTATCTTTGTCTTTATCTTTTTCTCTATCTCTTCTTCACTAACCTGTGCTGCTGTAAACAGGTTGTCTTCCACTAACTGAAGTGGGATTATCTCACCAAATATCATCATGTCGATATCATATTTTTATTGCATTATCTATAACCAGTCATCATTAGCCAACAAATCTTGATCAAATTTTGTATTAACAATATTTGTATCTAGATTTACCATATCATCAACAAGCTCAGTTGCTGGAATCACCATTTCATCATCAGCAAGCTATGTTGTCAGAATCAAGCTGTGTTACCCGTTATTTTTTTAAAGTTGTAAGCCTCGCTGAGACATAGACCAGCAGGTATCTGAATTAAATTTTTATGTGATTGAAATTAAAGGGGAGTGTTAAAGAATGTAATCCCAACCTCCTGCTAGGTTTCGAAACCATCAGTCCAAGTGTCCCAGTTTAGTTTCAGTTAGTCCAGTTTAGTCCAGTTACACTACAGTTATTTATTACCGATGTTTCCAAAGTAATCTATTTAACTATTTCGTAATCTTGAGAAGAGCAATGCTCTGCTCCACTTCTTTTCAGTTTTTCAATTCTTTTCATGGTATTGAAGCTAGCTTGCATAAGAATCCCTGGAGAGCAGCAACAGAGTAAAGAAGGAGTAGTAGAGAGGAGAAGTTGGTTGGCGCGACTATTAGGCCAATACTCGCGCCAACGCGCCAAAAAAAAGGATTGGCACGAGAATACAAGGCATACCCACGCCCATTTTTTGCCTCGCATGGTTTTTTTTTTAGTCGTGGCTGTTTAAGTCAGGACCGTGCCAGTCTCAAAAGAAAAAAAAACAAAAAAAAAACTACATTCGTGAGTGGAGTATTAAGGTATTTTTTTTATTCATCCTTCACGATGATTATGAAATACGTTTTGGTCACGGTGGTTATGAAATACATTATTACACTTCATGTGATTTAAAAAGAAGTTTTTTTTAAGAGCTTCTGGCCTAGCGTGACTTGTGCAGACGGGAGAGTAAGAGTAAAATCATTTGAAATGATGAAGCAGAGTTAATTGGGTTAACGTAATTTTTTTGAAAAGTTTAAAGAGCTTATGAAGGATTCTTAAGGAATGTTTTAAAATGATAAGGGAAAGTTTTTTTTATTAAAAAAAAAAACTTAGAAAGTGAAAATGTTTCTTAAAACGTGAAAAGGTTTTTCAAGAGAGCGTGATTTTGGAAAAATGAAAGAAGCTTATTTTTTAAAAATAGATTTGAAAGGATTAAAAAAAAAATTGAAGTTTTTTTTAAATAAAAAAACTTAAAGTTGTGATGTGAGATGAAAGTGAAAGTTTACAAGATATTTTTTTTGGAAATTTAAAAAGAGAAATGTGAGAGCCTTGTGAAAGGGAATCTTCAGAAATAGATTTTTGAGGAAAATAAATTTTTAGAAACAAGGTATTTGATGAATATGTAGACTCGTTTGTTTGTGGAAGCCAAACAACGAGGTCATGGGAAAAGCCAAGAGACTAGAGGAAAAACAAAAGATGTTCAAGATCTTTTTAGTTCTGGAAATAAGAAGAGAAAAAGATGCCTATGCATTAAGATGCATAAAAGAATCAGTCGATGAAAGTATACTTCCCTTGATTTCAGATGCAAAGACAGCCAAGGAGGCATGGGATACCCTTGAGAGATGTTTTGGTGCAAAGGGGAGCATTGAAGTTGAAGATGAAGGTGGATCTGTAGTAGCAGATCTACAGCCAGATGAAGAGTCAGAAGAAGCAGAGAGAGAGCACAAAGATGCTTGTGAACCCCACTGTGCACAGCCACACGTGGATGAAGAGAATCCAGCAATAGAATTTTCTAACGAAGATTTGATGATACCAGCAACATGGATTGCTGACAAAGATTTCTTGATTCCAGCAACAGAGCTTGCTGACGAAGGTTTGTTGATTCCAGAAAAACAACTTGCTGATGACGATATGGCAATTCCAGCAACTGAGCTTGCTGATGATATGGTAAATCTAGAGACTAATATTGTTAATACAAAATTTTATCAAGTTTTATTGGCTAATGATGACTGGTTACAGATAATGCAAGAAAAATATGATATCGACATGATGTTATTTGGTGAGATAATCCCACTTCACTTTGTGGAAGACAACCTGTTTGCAGTAGCACAGGTTAATGAAGAAGAGACAGAGAAAAAGATAAAGACAGAGATAGAAGCAGAAACAGAGAAGGAAGAGGCAACAAAGGAAGTGCAACTGGAGAAAGCTCTCATTGCAGAGAAGAAGGAAGAAACAGAGGAAGAAGCAGAGACAAAAGCAAAGAAAGAAGTCTGCAAAGGGAAAGCAGAAACAGAGATAGATGCAGAAACAGAGAAAGAAACACAACAACAGAAAGCTCCTACTGTAGAGCAGAAAGACCAGAATGAATGTCATTCTGCAAATATTTTTGAAAAAATGGGTGCGGGTATGCCTTGTTTTCTCGTGCCAATCCTTTGTTTTGGCGCGATGGCGCCAATATTGGCCTAACAGTCACGCCAACCAACTTCTCCTCTCTACTACTCCTCCTTTTCTCTGTTGCTGCTCTCCAAGGAGGCTTATGCAAGCTAGCTCCAATACCATGAAAAGAATTGAAAAACTGAAAAGAAGTGGAGTAGAGGATTGCTCTTCTCAAGATTACGAAATAGTTAAATATATTACATTGGAAACATCGGTAATAAATAACTGTAGTGTAACTGGACTAAACTGGACTAACTGAAACTAAACTGGGACACTTGGACTGACAGTTTCGACACCTAGCACGTGGTTGGGATTACATTCTTTAACACTCCCCTTTAATTTCAACCACATAAAAAGAAAAATACCGTAATACTCCACTCGCGCTTTGTTTTTGTTTTTTTTCTTCTTTTGACAGTGGCACGGTCCCGACTTAAACAACCACAACTAAAAACAAAACCACACGAGAAAAAAAACAGGCACGGGTATGCCTTGTATTCTCGCGCCAATCCTTTGTTTTGGCGCGTTGGAGCGAGTATTGGCCTAACAGTCGTGCCAACCAACTTCTCCTCTCTACTGCTCCTTCTTTGCTTTATTGCTGCTCTCCAAGGAGGCTTATGCAAGCTAGCTCTGATACCATGAAAAGAATTGAAAAACTGAAAAGAAGTGGAGCAGAGGATTGCTCTTCTCAAGATTACGAAATAGTTAAATAGATTACATTGGAAACATTGGTAATAAATAACTGTAGTGTAACTGGACTAAACTGGACTAAATGAAACTAAACTGGGACACTTGGACTCACGGTTTCGACACCTAGCAGGTGGTTGGTATTACATTCTTTAACATAAACTGTAATCAGTTTCTCGAACTAAACTCCGATTTAGAATAATCTCCTGTCTGAATTCCTTTATATCAAAATATTCACTTCACATATAAGAGAAATTCCTGCGCTGGCAACTTTAATGACATTAAACTCATCATAACTAAATGTACACGAACTCGCAACTTTACTAGTCATCACGACATTAACATCATAATAGAAAAAATGTATAAGAATTGAGATTCATTCTCTCTCCACCAATAACCGTTCGAAACAAATTCTAGAAAAGCCAATCTATTGCAGAAGCACCAATATATGGCAGAATTGTGGTGCTGGAGCTTTTTAGACCTAATGGGCAGCAACAGGATTATCTTTTCATTTCAACAGAAAAATATAAGTTTTGTATCTTCTTGAATCAAAACTTCAATCTTCACCTTATATGAATAAGTGTATAGTTTTCAGGCATCATATGATTTCTGTCATATAATTTTTAATCTCCATTAACAGTTTAAAGTACCTTAAGCCATGCTAGCCAGGTGGTGGTGCAGACAACGAAACTTGCCAAGCTTATTCTTGTGGTGGAGTAGACAATGAAACTTGGCAAGCCTATTACGTTCCCCTAAATATTAAAACAAAATCCAATTTGGATTTTTTCAATTTCTGGGATGGAAGCTCCCAAATTTTATAATAATATGCTCAACTTTGATTCAATATTGGTTAACAGGATTTGTGATTTTATATGATTGTTGACCTAATTTCTCTCCCAGTTTTATAATAATATGTTCAACATTGATTCAATATTAGTTAACACGCGTTGTTGTGATTTTATATGATTGTTGACTTCATTTCCACATGTCCATCCACGAGCACATTTACCATATGCTGGTCCACATTCTCCACCTTTTATGATACTTGCAAATTTGGATTACATTCTTGCATTACACGTTCTCTGCATCCATACTTCAACAAAGTTAGTAGGATTTCGTCCATAGCACATTTTCTGATATAAAATCCCTTATTTTGAAGGGCGTCATTAACGAAGCCTTTCAATCAAATAATTTTATAGCCAACCGGTCACTGCAGTGGGGGGTTGATTAGGACCTCACCGGATTAAAAGACGAGTTAGCATATAGATTGTAAAAAGCAAGTTAGTATATGAATTCTAGAAAATAGTTTTTGATATCCTAAATTTTCACTGATCGCTATAGTGGTAGGGCTTGTAATTTCTTTCACTCTTTAAATTTTGTAACTTCATTGTATTTACTTTAGAAATTTAAGTTATTGAATCCTCATTTTTAATATTCAGTTTTACTCACAAAAAGGAAACCATCTTTTCAATATTGTGAAAATCACATATGTATTTATTTTGGGGTGTTCTTATTTTCAATATAGGCTCTGTTGTTAAGAAATATCCAACTAAAATTTCATTAACAGCTATCAGGATGCTGCAAGGAACTCTACAGTTTATTGTGGTGGCTTTAGTTTTTCATTTATGTATTTATTTTAGGGTGTTCTTGTTTTAAATACAATGAGCACATTCATCTTTTAAGCATCATATACTCTGTGAGGATCAATCAGAACTACTGGAGCTTACTGGTGCTCAAAGTTCAAAGCCTGCAGAACAGATGAAATTTGAGAACAAAAACTGAGCTTATCATAAGCTGCAGCATTTCACATCATACTTATGGCTCAAGGTAGGGACGAGCTGCCTTGCAGCCACCCTTGTTTATTTTACATAACATAACAAAAATTTTCTTTTTGTGCTGGATTATCTTAGATTATTTGTTATTTAACCTCATCACCTTGACGTGTGCGCATAATGGGGTACTTATAATATATTTTAATTGGTTCATTGCTTTAATCATGAAGGAGGTCCTCTTACCGAATGTAAGGGATGGATGACATATGTGTATAATTTCCCATTTATAATACGTGTTATGTCATTTAATAAGCCATGTGACCATGATCCATGTGAATTTGTGTGTTTGGAACATCTAACGACATAGATCTTACTTGAGGGATTAGGGAGTGAATATCAATCAGGGTTGCATCCAATTGAACTACCATATTCCTTTCCTCGTCATTTGTGTTTATTTTCTTGTTGGTTTCACCAAAGCATGACTTTGTTCTTCTTCAAGCTATTATCGGTCACGTTTGGAATGTTTATTGCCATATTTCCTTTCTCACACCTAAAAATTGACACCAAATAACCTTTGAACCCTCAGGAATGAGGTTTCTCTCTTGTTATTGGCATAGGTACTTTATATTGGTACATTTTTTTCCTTATTTCATAATTTTTCATTATATAATTATGTCTGCAGAAAATACTTATTGACATTGAAATCTTTCAATTCTTGTTTCAAGATTGGAAAATGATAAACCTGTTACCAAGACTTAATGGATCAGACCGAATCACATGGGGGTTTAATTTATTCTTCAGAGGTAAAGTACAACTTAGTCTTCTCACTTTCTACCATTTTCTCCATCCAGTTATCTGATTTTGGTGTGGCTTTCAATTAATTCCCTAAATTTTCACATGTTTCATCTAGTGAATTTGTTCAAAATAGGCTACTGATTATATTCGGTAAATGGTGAGGTTTTTGCACACCAACTCTTACCTCCTGAATTCTCAACATTTTCTTCGCATCAACCTTTATAAGTGGAAATTGGGTTCGTCTCCTTGTCAAAATTTTTGAGATTGAAAGTGGTTTAACTTCCTTTCCAATGTTTTTTACTTCTGACCTTTGAAATATATCTATACAATTTTGTAGTGAGGTTTTATAGTTTAATGAGGATACATTATTCCTTTTGTATCTTGTGCATAATATTTACCTCATTTCAGTTTCTAAATTCAGAAATTTATTATATGCTAACTTGTTTACCCTTTTCATTTTTCATTTGTACCCATAACTTATCAATAATTTCCTAATGAACATAGGTTTGTGAAGCAAAAGCATGGATCCACTAATTAACATGTTTATCCTTTATCAAAATTTCTCCTAATTCACAGTTTTAAACTTCGACATAGCTAAGGCATATATCCCTAACCTATAATGTGTTGTTGCAGGTATGACTTGTAACATCACTAGAGGGAATAATTATTCGTATAGGATTTGAAGTTTTTTTTTTCAACACATTGACTCTTTCTTCAATAATTCCAGGTCGGCCAATTTCGAACTCAAATCATGTGTATTCTTACATCAAGGAACATGACTTGTCAACTATGTCCTCTTTTCTTTCTTTTTTTTCGAGAAACCCACACAAGCTTCATTAATTTTTTTCTTACTTGTTTTGATTCAACCCTGTTAGGGTTTGACACAACTATATGAGCATAAGCTTTTATTTTTCGTGGATGTTACTTCTTGGACTCAAGATGTGATAGATTTTCCTTTATGTATGAATCATTGTATGTTCATTCCTTATCCATCCTATTTTACTTTGACATATTTGATGTAATTGTACAATGTATATATTCGACAGGTATATACACTTTCCTTGACGTATATAGATATATGGATTACTTACAATTCGTTTTGTATTTTCTGGTGTAACTCATATCTGGTCATTTTTCGATAGTCTATATTCTTCGTGAGAACTGCTAATTCTCTGATATTTATATTCATGGTTCATAGGCACAATTTCGCTACTAGACAATTATGCTATGTTGATATTGCATTCGGATTTTCAATGAGTTCTAGTTTAGGATCAACAAGTAGATATGTTTCCTCCCTTATATAATTTAACAAATTTATATCCTCTACACTAGTTTAAAACTTTTTCTCTATTAATTATTCTATTGCATTGGGAAAAAATATTTTAATCATTCTTTCTATACTGCGTATAGAAAATATATTTTATAATTCTTCTATGTTGTTCTTTATTATTCCATATCAATAATTGAGTGCTCTTCATGTCATTTTGGCTCTGGCACTAGTTCTTTGAGATTACGATATTATTTTATTAATCTCCATCTAAGACCCTCTTTGGTTTATATATATAGACTTAATATACCAAAAAATGATATTTCTTGTTTCTAGAATTTGTTGAAATGTTACTTTCAACAGTATTATACTCAGAGCCGCTTGCTATGTCTGTTTGAAGGGCTCTGGCAGAAAGCCGCTTTCTAAAATGGTGAAAGAATTGAATTTTGAAAACCCCCTACAGTCCTTTCGCAGTTTTTTTTGGCCTCTGTACATTCAAAAATACAGAGCATTTATATGAAGCAGAGTTTGAATCGATTTGAACGCGGGAGTGGTTGATTGAAGACCGACAGTCCCCACTCCTCAGCCAAGTCAGCATACAATTCAACAGGCTAGTGAATAGCAGGAGAACACATGGTAGGTTTTGATTCGAGCAGGGGATTCGTTTGACAGTCCACGTAGTTGAAGTTCCAGACCCGAAAATTTATAGGGTGGATTTCAATCGATTTCGGGTCACAATAGGGCTGACGTCAGCAGGCCCAAAACGGACCCGATACGCTCTATAGGGCAGATTTTATGAGGATTTAGAGTCACAATCTGGGTGACGTCAGCGAGCACCTTTTGTCACCCGAAATCGTTATGAAGGTTGGTTAAATGAGGTTTGAAGTCCGGGCAGAGCTTTTGGTTTGTTTAATCGCGCGATCAAAGGTTTAATAAATTTTTTTTGTTATATGTTTTAACTATATGCGCAATGGAGTTATATGTTATAAATATGTTTTAACATATATTATAACATATGCGCATTATCATTCAGTGGGCCCGTTGACATTCGTTTTAGTCAGACTTTAGTTTTGAATTTTTTAATGTAGTGTTTATATATATAATACACAGTAGTGTTATTTGAATAGTTAGACAGAACGTAATTTTTTTTGTATACACATCAGCAGTGTAAGTTTTGTAATAGCAAAACATTGCGTTCTTGTTTTAGTTTTTATAGAGACAGAGTATAATCTTATGCATAGCAGTGCGTAGTTTTAAGAGTGACAGTGAGTTTTTTTCTGCACTGTGTTTTGTAGCAGTCTTATTTCTATAATCCCTCTCAGTGAGGAAGTATTTGTAATAGTTTTTTTTTTTAAAGTTAATGAAATAGTTTTCAAGTGGAAACTCTGTCTCCTGTGTCAAGAATTTTTAATTTCTCTGTGTTAGAAGATGAGAGTATTACTCTCTCCATTTTTTGTTCTGGAATTTTCAATATTCCAACATGGAATCAAAGCTAGTCCAGGCTCTTTGAAGATCAAAGAAGCTGAAGGAAAGGAGTTCTTTGTTGCCACAGCTTCTCCAGCAGTGTGAAGACTCAGCCAGAAAGAATTCAAGATATTTCTCTATACAGTTTGTTGTGTTACTGTTGCAGAATAGTCAGTTATTTTAAATACATAGTCAAGTGTTTTTTGAATCATAGTTAAGAGTGCAGAATGGCTGGAGCCAGCACTAGCATGGGTATTGAAAATATCCACCTCCCACTATTTAATGGGAAAAATTATGACTAATGGTCAATAACAATGAGAGATTTATTTACTTCTCAAGACTTATGGGAATTTGTTCAGGATGGCTTTGAAGAGCCAACAGATGAAGAAGAGTTTAATGATTTAACTCAAGCAGAGAAAGAGTTGCTGAAGACCCATAGGAAGAAAGACTCCAAAGATTTATTCTTATTGTATCAAGCAGTGCATGAGAGTGTGTTTTCAAGGATAGCAGCAGCTAAGAGATCTAGAGAAGTATGGGAAACTCTCAAGACAACCTATCAAGGCATGGAAAAAATGAAGACAACAAAACTTCAGTTGCTAAGGAGAGACTTTGAGACTCTCTGTATGAAAGAGTCAGATACTATTGACTCATTCTTCACTCATGTCATTAGAATGGTCACACAAACAAGATCTCATGGAGAGACTCTTGAAGACAAGAGAATTGTGGGAAAACTCTTGAGGAGTCTACCCTCAAGATTCGATGTGATTGTCACCACCATAGAGGAGACTAGGGATCTCTCAAAGTTCACAGTGGATGAGCGACATGCATCACTGATGACTCATGATCAGAGATTGGGTAGAAGTGAAAATTCGTCTCTGGAACATGCCTTTAAGACCCAGATGTCTTTTGGAAGAGGAAGAGGGCAAGGCAGAGGAAACAAGAGAGGAAGAGGTAGAAGCCAAAACAAAGGTGGAAGGAATAGTCCAACAAATGCTCAAGGAAGGGGCAGCAATCCAAATCAGCATCAAGGCCAAGGCAGCAGTCAACAAAGTGGTCAACAAAATGCACAAGGACAGAGGTATGATAAGTCCAATGTCCAATGTCACTATTGTAAAAAATATGATATGATAAGAAGCAGCATGATATGGGAAATAGAACTAGTGCAAATTTCACTAGAGAAAATATCAGCCAAGATAATTTGTTTTTAGCTTGTAATATGGCTGAAGAAAAAAGTGAGGATTTATGGTTTCTAGACTCCGGTTGCAGTAACCATTTGATAGGAAACTTAGCAATGTTTTATATGCTAGATGAGAGTGTGAAGTCACAAGTCACACTAGGAATTGATAACAAAGTTTCTGTTATGGGAAAAGGAAATGTAAATGTTTTAACAAGGAAAGGTGTAAAGAAATCCATAACAGATGTGTATTATGTTCCAGGAATGAAGTGTAACCTCTTAAGTATTGGACAACTTGTTCAAAAGGGGTATAATGTATTTTTTGAGGATGATGTTTGTACCATCATGGACAAACCACCTAGCGAATAATGTATTGTTGAAGTGAAGATGAAAAGGAAGTGGATGTTCCCTCTTAGAATGAGAGCAGATTTGAAGAATGGTGAAGAGAAAGCAATAGTAGAACAAGAGGCTATCCAAAGCGAACCAAAAGATGAAAATTGGTTGTGGCACTTGATATTTGGACATCTCAACTTTGGAGGTCTTAACGTGTTGAATAGAAAAGGAATGGTAAGAGGTTTACCATTGATAGAGAAGTCGGACAACCTTTGTGAAGGTTGTATCTTGGGAAAACAACACAGAGAAAGTTTTCCTTCTGGGAAAAGCATAAGGGCAAAGGCACCCTTAGAGATTGTCCACTCAGATTTGTGTGGACCGATGCAAACTCCATCGCTTGCTAGCAGCCACTACATGTTAACATTCATAGATGATTTTACAAGAAAAACTTGGGTTTATTTTTTGAAAAACAAAAGTGAAGTGTTTGAAATATTTTGCAATTTCAAAGCACTTGTGGAAAACCAAAGTGGGCTGCATATCAAAGTCCTAAGGACTGACAGAGGAGGTGAGTATAGCTCTAAATATTTTCTATGTTTTTGTAGAGAAAATGGTATTCAGACGCAGTTTACAACTAGATATACTCCACTACAAAATGGAGTAGCCGAAAGGAAGAATAGAACCATAATGGACATGGTGAGGAGTATGTTAAAGGAAAAGCATTTGCCTAATGATTATTGGGCTGAAGCTGTACATTGTGCAGCGTACATTTTGAATAAGTGCCCTACAAAAGTAGTTATGAACAAAGTGCCGGAAGAGGCGTGGAGTGGCACAAAGCAAGGTGTCACACAAATGAAGGTTTTTGGATGTGTGGCTTATGCACACATTCCGGATCAGCTAAAGAAGAAGTTGAACAGTAAGGGAGAGAAATGTATTTTCATTGGATACAGTGAGGAATCCAAAGCTTACAGGTTGTACAACCCATCCACTAAGAAGTTTATTGTGAGTAGAGATGTTCAGTTTATTGAAGAGGAAGTTTGGGATGGAAGCATAGAGAAAACAGTGAATGTTAAACATTTTTTATCTCATGATGAAAATGATGATGAATTGACTGAAATACATCCCCAAACAATAGCTCCAACACAAGAGTAGCAAGGCGCACCCTTGATGAGAAATGAAGGTGCTTCTCCAAGCACACCACAAGGAGGAAATTCAAGTGCTTCTTCAAGCATTTGTACATCTAATGAAATAGGTAAGAAGTTCAGAAATTTGAATGACATTTATGCACAAGAGGTAGCAAATGAAGGTATCAATTCTTTGTTTGCTTTATATTGTCATGTTGAAGACCTTATCCACTTTGAAGAAGCCATTAAGGATAAGAAATGGATAGAAGCTATGGATGAGGAGATTAATGCCATATAAATAAACAAGACATGGGATTTGGTTGAACTCCCAAAAGGTAAAGATGTCATTGGAGTTAAATGGGTTTACAAGACCAAGAGTAATGCTGAAGTCAAAATAAAGAGACACAAGGCCAGACTTGTTTTCAAGGGATATACGCAGAAGCATGGGATAGATTACGAGGAAAATTTCGCACCAATTTCTAGAATGGAAACCATTAGAGCAGTGTTGTCCATAACGTCACAGAACAAGTGGAAAATTTACCAAATGGACATGAAGTCAGCATTCCTAAATGGAGTGTTAATGGAAGAGGTTTACATTGAACAACCTCTTGGCTATGAAAAGAAAGGCCAAGAGCACAAAGTATGCAAGTTAAAGAAAGCTCTTTATGGACTGAAGCAAGCGCCAAGAGCGTGGTACAATAGAATAGACTCTTATCTACTCGAAAATGGATTTGAAAAATGTGAGGGAGAACCTACCCTCTACATCAAAGAAAAAGATGGTAAAATGTTGATTGTAGTTTTATATGTTGATGATGTTATTTTCACAAGTAATGAAGATTACCTTATTGAAAATTTTAAAATAGTCATGAAAGAAGAATTTGAAATGATTGACATGGGTTTGTTGAGAAACTTCTTAGGAATAGAAGTAGAACAAGATGAAAATGGGATTTTATCTCACAGGAAAAATATGTTAATGAAGTGCTTGAAAGATTTAATATGCACGAGAGCAAAGCAACGATCACTCCCATAGTGATGGGATTAAAACTTAGCAGAGAGGACAACAACAAGGATTTTGATCCTAGCTTGTACAAGAGCATAGTTGGCAGCCTCATGTATTTGACTACAACTAGGCCCAACATAATGCATGCTATTAGTTTGATTTCCAGATTCATGGAGAAGCCAAAGGATGCACATTGGCAGGCAGCAAAGAGAATTCTGAGGTATGTTAAAGGAACCAAAAGGTATGGTATTTTATATACTACTTCAGAATGTTTAGATTTAGTTGGATACACTGACAGTGATTGGTCTGGAAGTGTAGATGATCAGAAGAGCACTTCCGGTTATGTTTTTCACATGGGTTCAGGAGCCATTTCATGAGCTTCTACAAAACAACCCATTGTAGCATTGTCTATAGCAGAGACAGAATATGTGGCAGCTACATCGGCAGATTTTCAAGCAACTTGGATGAGGAGGATGCTAAGAAGTTTAGGCCAAGAGCAGACAAAAGGAACAGTGATTTATTGTGACAATAGCTCAACTATTGCATTATTGAAGAATTTTGTGTTTCATAAGAGAATGAAACACATAGACACAAAATTTCATTACATCAGAGAATTGGTAAACAACAGTGAAATTGTTTTGGAACACTGCAGAACTCAGGAGTAGTTTGCAGATATTTTGACCAAACCATTGGGATAGAAGAGTTTCGAATTTTTGAGAAAATGTCTGGGTATGACTGATAACCCAGCAGTTGAAAGTAAGGGGGAGTGTTGAAATGTTAATTTTAATAGTACTATACTTAGAGCTGCTTGCTATGTTTGTTTGAAGGGCTCTGGCAGAAAGCCGCTTTCTAAAATGGTGAAAGAATCGATTTTTGAAAACCCCCTACAATCCTTTCGCAGTTTTTTTTGCGCCTCTGTACATCCAAAAATACAAAGCATTTATATGAAGTAGAGTTTGAATCGATTTGAATGAGGGAGTGGTTGATTGAAGACCAGCAGTCCCCACTCCTCATCCAAGTCAGCATACAAGTCAACAGGCTAGTGAATAGCAGGAGAACACGTGGCAGGTTTTGATTCGAGCGGGTGATTCGTTTGACAGTCCGTGCAGTTAAAGTTCCGGACCCGAAAATTTATAGGGTGGATTTCAATCGATTTCGGGTCACAATAGGGCTGACGTCAGCAGGCCCAAAACGGACCCGATACGGTCTATAGGGCAGATTTTATGAGGATTTCAGGTCACAATCTGGGTGACGTCAGTGGGCACCTTTTGTCACCCGAAATCATTATGAAGGTTGGTTAAATGAGGTTTGAAGTCCTAGTGGAGCTTTTGGTTTGTTAAATCGTGCGATCAAAGGTTTGATAAAATTTTTTTGTTATATGTTTTAACTATATGTGCAACGGAGTTATATTTTATAAATATGTTTTAACATATATTATAACATATGTGCATTATCATTTAGTGGGCCCGTTGACATTTGTTTTAGTCAGACTTTAGTTTTGAATTTTTTAATGTAGTGTTTATATATATATATATATAACACATAGTAGTGTTATTTGAATAGTTAGATAGAACGTAATTTTTTTTGTATACACATCAACAGTGTAAGTTTTGTAATAGCACAACAGTGCGTTCTTGTTTTAGTTTTTACAAAGACAGAGTATAATCTTATGCATAAGAGTGCGTAGTTTTAAGAGTGACAGTGAGTTGTTTTCTGCACTGTGTTTTGTAGCAGTCTTATTTCTGTAATCCCTCTCAATGACGAAGTATTTGTAATAGTTTTTTTTTTGAAAGTTAATGAAATAATTTTTAAGTGGAAACTCTATCTCCTGTGTTAAGAATTTTTAATTTTTCTGTGTTAGAAAAAGAGAGTATTACTCTCTCATTATTTGTTCTGGAATTTTCAATATTCCAACATAATTTATCTATTTTACCATCTCACTTAATGTACCCTTCCCATCTTCTTTATGAGGGTTAGTCGTTAAATATACTTTGATTCATCTTTTCCACGTATTTACTTTCAATATATATAAAAAAAATACTATACTAGTAAGAACCATAGTTACCAAATTCGCTTGTATTGAAGAAAAAAATACGATAATTCGGCAATTCCATTCGTATATCAAATATTCGGAAAAAAATCGATTTGGTTGACAAGGTCTATCGTCTGCCTAAAGGTTCAGATTTTATGGAATATCTGCGTAAGGATCAGATTTACATGCCGAGAGCGGTGGCTGCTAAAGCCACATTCCTATGGTTCAGAATTTTATGGAGTGTCTGCCAGCCACATGACCAGAGCGGGGGCATCGTAGATTATTCAAGAACTATACTCTGCAACATCAATACTAAAATTATTCGAAAGTGCATATATTAATCTATTGTTTTCTATTTTATTTCTGTCTAGACCTTAAAAAAATACCCTTTTATTTTGTAAGAATATAATTTACATTAAAAACAAAAACCATACTTATTAAATTTTCCGTACTGTAAGACGATTACGTCATAAATCAATATAACTATTCTCCAATAATATCAATTTCTCATCTCTGTTTGTATCATATTTTAATATTTGCACGTATTCCAAAGCAACAATTAGAAAGTCGAGAGTTTCATGTATCTAAAACATTTTTTTATCTTTTCCTTCTTCATTCTATGAGATACGTTCTCTAATTTCTAAATTATATGCATAAACCGATCCATCACAAATCCCATCACTAACTATTAATTTGTACGGATTTTATTTTTCATGCATGTTTATAAAAATAAGTATGTTAACAAGGGCTATAAGGTAGCTATTACCTATAGCTTAATTTAAATATAGTAATGTTGCAATGTAATCTTGAAAATGTCTATAGTACTTTGGAAAAAAGTTGATTTCAAAGTTGTTCTTTTTTTCATTATATTAAAATAATTTTAAAAATGCTTTTAAAAAACTTATCATAACTATAAATCTATAAGTGTTTTACAATATAGTCAAGATGTTGTTAAACATATTATAAGATGTTGTTGAACATATGACATGAAAACACCATTGAATATATGAATTTGGAATTGTTATATCTCCATATATATTGTAATTTGTAAATCTCCAAATCAAAGATATCTTAATTTACCATACACCAAAAATTAGCAAGTAGAACAATCTTATTCACATGTAAATCAACAATCAGAGATGCTTGAAAAGTGTATTTAGTTACATGAAATTTAAATAATCATTATGTTTTTTCTAAATTTTACATGGTGACTAAATTACTATGCAACACTTCTGATTTATTATTGCTTTATTATGTTTTTATTTTTACATGTTTTTTTAAATATGTAAATGTTTAACTCATATATATATGTGTGTGTGTAAATTAATATTAATGATTATAATTTAAAATGAAGTTTTTAATTATTATTATTATAAAAAAATAAAATTATAATTTAGTTAATTTGTATGTTTTTGATAATATAAGATATATTATAAAGTATTTCTTTTAAATATTATTCTGAATTGATAATATCAAATAATAATGTTAAATTAAAGCATACAATTAGTATTATTAAATTTGATAAGTATGACAATTTCAAATTTAAATTTGTCCTTTTTTTTTAAAGATAGAAACATATAAATGTTAAATTTGTTAATGTTGAAATTCTACTATTCTAACTGTGATTATAAATTATTTATATTTTATGTTAATTTTTTTATTTTATAAAAACATATGCCATTTATTAAGGTGTTTAGTAATACTTACCAATATAATGGTTACTTTTGAGTAATTTAAATATTAAACTTAATTACAATAACATAACTAAACCAAATAAATAAAATATAAAATTTATTAAAAACAAATACTTAACTATGTAGAAGATGAATTTAGCAAAGTAAATACCAGTCATGCAACGATGGTTAATATATAAACTTTCAGCCACGTTGTGATGAGAAAATAAAAGTAGAGTTGGAAAAGCTAAAGGTTAATTTAATTATACATGCAAGCATATACAAAATAAGAGTTGATGCAAAAAAATGTAAAAGTTATTCATCATTATTGTAACTGGGGAGTATCTTTTACTTTAGAAAAGCTAAAATTTAATTCAATTATATATTTATATATGCAAACACATACAAGATAGGAATTGGTCTGAGAAAAATGTAAAAGTTATTCATCATTACCATATCATGAGAGTATGCTTTACATTGGTCTGGAAAAAGTAAAGGTAGTTAAATAAAGCAACATAGGATTCATGCTTTGGGCTATGCTTTGGGCTGTATGCAATAAGGGGATTAAGGGGATTCACAGAACATAAAAGCACTTGGGATTAGAAACTTATTTTGAAGTTGTAGTTTTCAGTATTGTTATCTTTATTGTGCATAAATTGCAACCAGTAAATAGAAAGAAATTAGTTTACGCTATGCTCTTCTCACTTCTCATAGTTTCCATTTTGAATTCACTTCTCACCATTTCCAGTTTCAAAGTTAGATGCAATTGTTTTCACATTAGCATGAGTGAAATAAACATAGAATTATGGACTAACATTTTTTCCCTATCAATTCAAGCAAATTTTGGAAAATAAGATAAACATATTGTTATGGCCTAACATTTTTTTCCGTGTCAATTAAATCAAATTTTGGAAAATATAAATTCTTGCCATTGGCATTATAAATGCATTTAGGAGATCTTTAAATTGGTTTATAATATTCATATATTTAATGTAAAGAGAGGCTCTACTCAAACATATATGTATTAAGTCTCTAAATATTTGTAAATGCCTAAAGGAAAAGATATATGCCTTAAAAATACATACATTAAGTCTCAAAGTATTTGCAAATACCTAGAGGAAAGACTAGATGCCTTAAAGATACTTGTACTAAGTATCAAAAGAATTGAACATAACCAGTTATTTTTGTTCCTAATTTCTCTGGAAAACTTTGCTGTCATATGTGCATTTGTATGCTTTCTTGTTCTAGAAAAAGTTTGCAGACATGTTGTACGTTTAGAGAGGAGGATCCAATCAGTAAAATCTGGTACAAAAATTGAGAAGAGAATTGGAGCGATTTCTGGACTAAGATGTGTTCTTGTTGTAGCTAATGTGTGTAGAAGTGCTAGGGCTGCAAAGAAAAGAGAAAATTAGCACAAATATTTCTATTTTGGATAACATAATTTAAAATGCATATATCTGAATTTTACTTGAGAGATGAAGGATAATTAGAAGAATACTTAGCTTTGGTAGGGCTTCTATTGCTGTCAACACATTGGAGCTCGTTGTCTTCATTGATTGTAAATGTACCATTTATTTTGAAATCTCGTAGCATATACATGGTTGCTTGTTTCTTTTGAACATATTCTTCAAAAGAAATTTGTGCTAGGCTGGGAAGTAACTGTTTCAAGAGTAATTTGTTTCTGATGCAACACTGCAAGCTGGTGTTGTTAGGCTTGATTATGCAATTAAGACATTGTGAATAGAAGAAGGAGAATTTTTTGTTGCACTTAAGGTAGTTCACTATTGTGTCCTCTCTCATTGTAGAGGGTGGTATTGGTGAATTGCATCCAAGACAAAGTGGTTCAAATGGCGTAGATTAAATGCTTGCAGTTGTCAATGTTCCTTTTATCTGTTCATAGAGGAGGACAAGTAGTATATGTCAAAATGGAAAGAAATGAAAAAACAATTTCATATGGAGAAGTAGAGGTATTGTTTCATGTGTACTTACAGAGAATGTTGGATGGCTCAATTTTCTAAGTTCTTCTATTTGTTATGTTTCCTATTTGTTATGTTTTTGAATAACATAATCGGAAAATTCCATTTTTTCAATTCTTGTTTGATTTCATTGTAGAGTGGTGCAAATGTCTCAAATAACTACAACTGCAATAGAAGACAAAAAATTAATATTTTTTTCCAAAGATAATTGAAATTGAGGATGGAACTAGCAATATAAAAAAAATGCAAATTAATTTATGTTACTGTTGCTCTATTGTCATCAAAATTTCCATCTTTAATTTACAATGTATATTGCAAACCAATCTTCCATGCAGCTGTGACAACTGCAACTATTGTTCCAATTGGATATGTTTCTGTATTTGATGTAAGGTGTTTTTTTGTTGTATCTGGAATGAATTTGTAATCTTTGCAAATTGGTGGTATGTTCTGTACGGTACTTGATTTAGTTAGCAACAGAATCCAATCACAATCACTGCGGTCATAATTTGTTTTCGGAAGAATTTTAAAATTTGTAATTGATATTGCTTTTCTTGGTGATATTTTTTGTTCATGTTCTTCAATGAGCTCAGCTGGTATGGACAATGTGATTGTCATGATTCCTTCAGCATCTGTGAAATCTGCACGTAGTATTTGTTGAAAATTTTTCCAGTTTTACGAATGTTTAGTTCTTCAATCGTAACTGGAACTAAAGATGATGCTTTTGATTTGTGTATTGATGATGTTGATGTAGAAAAAGACACAGTTAGAAGTAAAATATGATGTTGATCAATATAAATTCCATGTTAATGACGCCTATAAAATGAAATCTAGATGAAAAGGGCTTCCAAGTTTTCCCAGGTCTTCGACCCGGCTTCTATCCTTCTTATATTTTCACACAAAATTTGGTTGTACCACAATAAGAATGAAACTTCAGTGAAAAAATTAATGCTCAGTGAGCCTATTGGCAATTTCGTAATCAATACTGGGTATTTCAATATTTTGTCTTATTACAAAATTGAATTGTTATCCGGTTAGAAGCATTGGATGTCAAGGACGCACTGTATCGAAGTTACCCTTAGATTTCATCGGGCCTCCTATGGCCTACGCAATGGGTATAAATTTATTGATCAAGGCATGAAGGTTTTTTTGTTGATATTGAACTGACAAAGCTGAGGGCCAAGGTAACCTGTGATTATTAGGCAATCGCATTCTCATAGTGGTGCAGAAGGTTTGCATTGGATGCTTATGAATTTTCAATTATCGCAATATTTCAGCTTCGATTTTGCTCATGGTTATTGGGGGCACTCAATGTTAGCTATTGTGGTTATGGTTGTTGGCCTTGCCTTAAGCTGTCCCAACCTTCTCATTCCTGCAATAGAAAAATTCAGGGGAAAGAATGGAGCCTCGCACCTTTGTTTGGGCTCTGAGTCAGTAGCACAATGGGTTTTAATGATGTTAATGGGTTCGTTCAAAAAAGTTGACATTTTAGTTAGAGATGTTATCTTATATGGTGTGAAGTCTGGAGGAGAAGTATATTGCAAGATATATGTAGGAAATTTTCAAATTGGAGCAAAAGAGATTCATATGGGTTAGGGTCAATCTCGATGTTCCAATTCCCATTGTATCAAACCAAGACTCCTCGTTCTCCCCAACCTAGAGACTAATGCTCAAGGAAATTGCAAGGATGAAATACTTACATATGAGACAAAATGCAAAGGTTGGAGGAATAGAGACCTCCAATACTATAATTGAGGTCGACAAGAAGCCCTTAATCCTGAGGAGACCGAAATTATTCAAAATTTGAAGCTGTCAGTGTGGGTTGCAATCTCCTAAAAATGGTGAGAATACGAATGTAGCTAAAGGTGTATGATATGCTACTTTTACATGTTTTTGTATTACTAAATACAGGCCACGTGAAGCAATATGGAAATCCAACTGGTTTTAAACCGAAACGGAAAAAGCACCAAGACTTGGCCAGTTGGGCACATAACCATAAATATCAAGAAAATATGTCTGGGCTATGAGGCTTACATCGCAATTAAAACATAAAACTAGGCACATCAGCTCACTAGAGTTGGCAGTGGCATTCACAAACTTTAAGGACTTGTAAAGTTTATTTTTCTATAGGCTTGAAAACAAACTATGGGTAAATAAAAACAAAAAACAAAACGCTGAGATTTTAATACCTATTAAAATTAAATTAAATTTCCCTTTTTCTAAAAGGTTTCAAAAACAAAATATTGGAAAACAAAAACAAAAGGGGCGCTGTTTGTTTTTTGTGAGGAGCTTACGCCTTTGACTATGGGCGAGCGATTAATCAAAGTGTGGTTATGGGAAAAAGGAACGATCCAATGGTTTTATAAACGAACTAATGAGCCCATCAATAAATGTTCCAGTGACCAGTGGTCTTGGTCTCCAACCCCGTGGAATAGATGGAACGAAGGAATCATTTCTGTGCTACTTTTCCTTTTTCCAATAAAATGAGGGGGAAATTTTCTATGTTGGTATGTGGGGGAGCTACTATCAAATTTGCAAAATGATATTGACATGTAAATGTTTTAATAGTAAATCAATGCATATAAGAAAAATAACACCAAATGTAATTCATATTTGAGCGTTTCTGATTTAATAAATATTAACTTGTCTAGTTTTGTTGAGGAACTATTAACCTATAGGTTATCCTTTAAATAATTTTCCTTCATAATTTCATTACAGAATTGAAATTCTTCACTTCTAATAGTGGCAACAGATTTATAGATATGAACAAAAAAAAAAATCTAGTCCAAGGGGGAAGTAGTTGAAAACAAAAGGATGTAAAGATGGAATTATGAATACATATTCCAGTTGATGCAGATGATCAGTTTCCAAGTCAATTGAACATAGAGATACATCTATACATATGCATCGAAGAGTAAGTGAGTCAAATGTAATAAACAAACCTGGATGTGTTTTTTTGTTTTTGTGAAATGTCTTTGCAACTTTGACTCATTGTATACAACAATAAAACTCTGCAAGACATATGATTCCAAGTCAAAATGATAGAATTGTTATGTAAAAAGAAGCAATTCCATGTGTTAAAAGAAGTAAATGTTTTTTTCTCATATTTATTCACATGTGTTAGAAGAAGTAAATGCTTTATTTTTATTGAAGCTTATGTGTTATTTGTGACATTGTTAAAAAGCTACAATACAATTTTCAAAAACTTATTCAGAAACAAATTAAAAGTATCATTGGTAATAATACTCACTATTGATTTCTTTTGTATAATAAGGACATGACTAGGAAAGTGTGGCGATATTGACTAGAAAAGGCACTAGACTAGTTTCATTTGCACTATTTTTTGTTGTATTTCTATCTTCGATTATGAGACAAATAGTAACATGGCCGGTCCAATATGTATCTTGCTTGAAAGTTTTATAGCTACAAGTTATGTTTGACCATATGTGATCAATTATTGATATTCGTTGATTGTTATTTGTTTCTAAAAGAAAATGAAGGTTGTAATTGTACATATAAGATCTTAGTTTGTTTGTTTTATTGTTGCTTTCAAGAATATTGATGTTGAAATCCCCGACAATGGCTATTGCTTGATTTAAATATATACTGCATAATGCTTTCGAAAGAAGGTGCAATGTATCGCTCAATGTTGCATATGGTGCAACGTAGACATTGAGAACTATAATATCCATGTCATGAACATTCATATTTGCTATTGTAGCTTCAACATTTTTCTCTTCAAAGTGCATATGTTTCAAAATCTTTATACGTTTTTTGATACAAATTAGCAAACCATGTTTACTATTATTTGATATGCAATTGAATGCTTCAAGTCTTTTTAGTAGCATTGGTTCTTTCAAATGTGTTTCTTGTAAACATAGGATGTCAGATTGCATTAAATCATAGTCATTTAACAAATCATCAATATATATTTGTAAACTGCGGGTGTTTAGAGAAAGAATTGAAGTGTATGCTTTTGTTTCTAATAACGAATAATTGTAGTCTAGTTTCCACTTTACGTTTTTTTGTAAACATTCCATTTCAAGAGAGATTTTGTGTTTAGCTCGGAAGTTTTATTTCTGAAGTGGACTAAGAAAATAAACGATTCCATGTTTATTACACGAGACAGAGTTGTATACACTAATCCATGGCGTCGTATTCCTAAAGGATCAAATGCAAGATTGTCTAGTGTTAAGCCTTGTGATCTGTGTATTGTACGAGCACATGCTAGTTGGACTGGGAATTGTTTTCTAATTTTCAATTTCCCTGTTTTTGCTAATACAGAAACTGGCTTTGTTGTGTGCAATATGGGAGTCCAATCTTTACAAATTTGTTGGCTATATAGAAAAAAAATTTATGTGCTTGTCGATGCCCAACACGCTCATCATAGAATTTGATCCATATTATATCAAATTTGTCTAATTTAAAATATGCTTTAATGATACCATCTGCACTGTTGACAAGACCATCTTGTGAGTCATAGTTTCCTGCATATATTTCAACTAGCATGTTTAATTTTAGGACAATTTGTGAAGGTAATGTTGCTATGTGTGCATGAGATGGTATGTTTCCATGGTTTTCTTCTTCATAATCAATTGCATCAATTACAATTTCATCACCAGGAACAATAGACAAAATTTTCTTGTTGTGTAATGTTACATCCCTATTCCTAAAAAATAGATAAGGTAAAGTAGGATCATTAGGAGCATTTCGAATACAATTTCTATTGAGGTAATTCAAATAATATTCTGTTTGATTATTTGTACGAATCCTATTCAAAATGGAAATGTATTTTTCTTTTGTTTGTCGCATTACAATGTGCAATTCATAGTACTTTACGTGTTCTTGCCAAAATTCATATGTTATTGGTTGCCTTGTTATTGTAGGTTGTTCAAATATTAGTGAATCTTTTATAGGTTGTGCTTGGTATAGGTCGCCACAAAATATGATATCAATGTTTCAAAGTATTTTGTTTGAATATGCTTAATGTTTCTTAGTCGATCATGAATCTGATATAGAAAACAACTTCCAATCAAAGATACTTCATCAATGAAAACTACTCTGAATTCTTTGTAAAGTTTTGTTAAGTTTACTAAGACATCATTGCTAAGTGGAATAAAGCTAGATTTGTTGAAAGGAACTAGCAATGCAGAATGAATTGTGACTCCAACTGCATTATATGCAGCTTTACCTGTATATGCTAATATCAAACCCTTTGGTTTCAAAGGGTTTGTATTGTAATGTTCATTGTAAATTTGCATGAGAATTTGAAATATTGCTTTTGTTGTGAATTTTTTTCCAGTGTCGGCTCCTCCAGTCAAAAATAAGTAGAGTGGTTTGTCTATGTTTTTTCATTTTTTCATTGCAATGTCTTTCATAATTGCTTGTTGTTCCCTATTAAGCATTCTCCTAATCTTGTAGTATTCTTCATTGTTAAGCATAAATGAATGTTTTATTAATTGAAAACCAATGTTAGGACGTCTTTTTTGTCATGGAATTGGAAAAATTGAAAATATTTACCCAAGTCATACTCCTCATTAGAATCATTGGATATTTGAGGTTTTTTTAATGTGTCATTAGAAGTTGCAGTGTTGTTATCAATTTCTTGAATTTATTATTCCAAATTGCCCCATTTCTTGTTCACAATGTATGAAACTTAGTTTCATTGCTCTTTATTTTGTGCTTATGTAACATGTATGCACTCTTCCATGTTGGCAAGTCTTGCTTTAGTGCATCTTTATTGTTTTCGAATGTAACATATAGCAAAAGTTTTTCTCTATAATAGTTTTCATAGTCAATGTGTTTTTTGTATTTGATGAATCGAATTACTTTTTGTTTTTTCCTTTTTGATATTGGTGTCCCATATTTCTTATACTTTGATAAAAATTCAGCTAAACATACATGCTTAATAGCATGAGGCCTATTCATGTAGTAATCAATTATAGAACTGCGCATAACGTCTTTAGAGTTGTTGAGAATTTGTTTCAGAAGAATGGTTGGTTTAAGTATAAATGTGCACTCATCTACTGGTGTTGTGTTTATAAAGTTGCATTCTCTTGAACTATGATTCAATGGTAGGGAGAGAGCTATGTGGAGTGCTTGCTGAGCTGAAATTTGTTGAAGATTAAGCAAGGCATTTCCTAGTGATCGTATCATTTGAACAACATCAGTTTTGCTCTTTTCATGTTCTTTTCGTATCCTTTTGAATGCATTTGTCATAGATCTGTAAACTTTGGTCATATATGAACTGCAATATGAAGTTGAAGCATATGCATTTAGAACATATTGAGCATCTGTATTTGCATTCCATAGATGTGGCATATTGAATGCAAAGCTATTATTCCATATTTCTGATGGTTTTCGTTTCAAGAACACCATTGGTTGTGTTAATGTACTTTGTATTAATGTGATGTAATCAGTTTCTGTTAAGTGCAACTATTTTCATGAGTAGTTAATTGCTCATAGTGTTTTTGTTCTAAGGTGCTTTGCAACAAAAAAACTTTTTCATTTACTGACTCATCTAGCAAAGTAATTGGTTCAAGGATCCTTGTTCTTTTCATTGGTGGCATTAGGAATTTGTGTCTACAATGTGATGCTTTTATTTTTTTACAACTTTTGGTATGATGATGTTCATGTATCTTTGCAAGTTCTGGATCAAGGTGATCTGTGTTACAAGTTATATATTTTTCCAAGAAGTTTTAAATTTCTAAGTTACTATTTATTCCATATACTGGAGCATTTTCTATCCATATAAGATCATGTTCATGTGTGCTACCTCTATTTTGGAACTCAGTTACAAAGTAGTAATCTAATATTTTTCCAAAAAATGTATTACCTTGACATATCAATTGTTTCATTGCATCCATCTTATGTCTATAGTAACGTCTACATGTTACTGGGTCCTTTCTAACAAGATAATCAATGTTGTATTGCTCAATTGTTTCAATGTGTTTTTTTTTTCTTCTATTGCTATGTAATTTAGTAAGAGTTTCTACTAGTGGAGTCCAACAATGCTCTGCACTTGTAAATGTAACAAAGAAAGTTGGAGGATCTAGTTGTCGTATCATTTCAAATATATGTTTTTGCATTTGTTGTAGGTAGTAAGGAGAAATTCTTATGTGTTTGAAATGTATGTATCTAATGTGACTTTTTAGTAACTTTTCTAAGTTGGGCTTGCACTTAACCTATTTTTCTAACAACTTTATTCCTTGTAGTTTTACTTTCCTTATTCGTACGGAAATGCATGACATCAATTTTTCAATGATTATTCGCATTGTCTTGAAGAAAAAATTTGTGATGTGATAGGAAAAGTCACCACTGTAATGCATTAGTTCCCACTTTACTATTTCTTTGTAATGAAATCTTTGTAATATATCATTTTCACATGGATATCCAAAGAATAGTGTTGGGAAACTCATTTCTTCGGCATGTTTGTCTTTGAATATTCCAAGTGGTCATTGCCCTTCAGCTGGTGCTATTTCAATGATCTTGTCTTGCAAATCATGAATGCGTTGTGGACTTGCGAATCCATGTACTAAGGTTTTAGTTGGTCTTTCACTTGTCGAACTGCTATCGGTTTCACTTTTATTGTCATTGTTCTCATCCTTAGATGTATTATCTTTATTGTTCAATTCGAGCATATGATTCCAATTGCTATTAATGGAAATTTTCTCAATTTTATATAAATTCCGAGAACAAAGTTCTTTAAGTGCTCTCATGGCAGTATGCACATGCACTTTTCCTGTTTGATTTGCATTCTTGTATTCTAAACGTCGTTTAAATGCAATAGAAATTGTTATTGTATTGTTCATGAATTGTGGCAATGCTTTTTGGATAATGTCCATGTGGAAAGGTACATTGATTATGGAACCACTTAAGCCCATTTGTGATCGCTTGTAGCCACATTGTCTTATTTGTGCAAAAGAAATTCTTAATGTGACAAGTCTTTCTTCAAGCTCTGAAAGTGTTGCTACAGTTCGCAATGGCTTATTACGTCTTATTTTTTCAGGTGTTGTAAAACGAGGTAACTTCACATTGTCAAGTGCTGTTCTGCAAGATTTACAGATGATATTCAGAGGCAAAGTCTTTTCTTTTCCAGATATTTTTATGTACATTTTTTCTAATTCAGGTCCAATGCTTAAGATGTTCCTTCGAAATTGCAACTTCAAACATATTGTACATTTGGTTTTGGGTGTGTCTTCAATTTGTTTTTTGTAAATCTCAATGGGAGTACTCTTCCGTGCCAAACAATTTTTATTCCTTATCTTATCTCTATTTTCTCCATTTATTTTTGTGTTGTTTGTACATATAATCTAGTTTAGTTTGTGGAAGTTTTTTCTATTCTTGGTGTTTTCATGCATTTCTACTATTTTATGTTGTAGATTGCATTGATTTGTATTTTGATTTGATAGTAATGGTTCGTAATGAATGCGTGAAGTACTTGTTTCGAATGATAATATGTTATATGTTCGATTGCAATTTGTTTTTTATGGGTAGTAATTGACAATGGTTTTACTAGTAAATGACCATATTTGTATGTTTACATTGAATATGATTGATGTCCATTGGAAGCAATATGATGTTCCCTCAACTCCTCCTTTTTCATATGGCATTTCCATATTAATTAGGTATTGTTTCCAGCTTGCAACCATTTTTTGACTTTGTATAGTTTCATTTGTTAAGTTCTTTTGCAGACAATGTAATGTGTCTTTGTTCCTACCCATCAGTGCATTGTAGAAATATTGGACAACATAGAGTCTCAAAGATTGTTCATCAAATTCAGGTGCTATCAAATGACAAATTGCACTAAACATGCTATTGGGACATTTTGACATAGTTTTTTTTGCTTTATGCAATCCATGAATTTTCATTTCATGAAAAATGGATTCATAATGGTTTTCAAGATATTTGCAAAGAGGCGACAAGGAATAATTTGGGACAAAATTGCATCTAGGTAATATTTTGTGTAATAGAGGCTCAAAATGTCCACTAATAGGATCTGTATCATGAAACAAAATGTTTAGTGGAATTGTATCTAGATCATGATTGAACAACAAATACCTTGTTTTCATTGTTAGTGACCAAACTCCAATTGGTATGTTCAACCACTTCGATAGCCATCATATGAAAAACATGTCTCCCCATAGGCCTCTTTCAAATTGAAAATCATTACTGGAAGTATAAAATCACATTTTATGAAGGTATGTGTCAACATTGTGAATCCCATGAAGCTGATATAAAATGGCAGGATCTAGTTCATATTGGTATGATTCTTTTGCCTCTGTTTCATTGCGGTGTAGACAATTGAGAAAATGGTCTATTATTCCATTTCGCAGTTCAGTGGATGAGTAACGAAAGTGAAAAAGCACTTCAAATGCATTGAACAAACAATATCCAGTAGTATATGCAAATTGTTGTAGTCTGAAGAGACCATACTTCGTTAAGACGACATCAATGTTAGCATCTATTCAATGTTTTTTTGTTGAATGGTACTTTTCAACGTCTAATATTTCAACCATTTTTTGTATGTATTTATTCTTCAGAGTTGTATTGTGATTTGTTTACTAAGTGCTATGTATGTTAGATTCGTTTTTCTCAAATATGAGAGAGTGTTCAACTATTTTTTATTTTTCTTTGTAAAACAAGGGACACAAACTTGCAAGTCAGTAGCTCCTATGTCGCACCTCTCTGTATTTTATAAGTATCATTGCAAAAAAAACAACATGTCACATTGATCATCATTTGTGAAGACATGGATTTCACATAGAAGATATGTACTTTCTAGAAATGATTGACCTTTGTATACGATAGAAAGCATGAAATAAACATTGTATGTGTTTTGATTAGTAAAATTTACTACGTGTTATTAAGTAGCATAAAATATGGAATTTTTTTATACATATATGATTTTAAAATTTGTCTATGTAAATTGTGCCTTTATAATCTACTATATAATAAAATTAATCTTCTTAGTTTTGAATAACACACTTGTAATTAATTCAGCTTAACTTATTCACAATGGATCTCTAAACATCGTAGAATAGGAGTACTCGAATGACAATTCTCCACTTTTTTACCTAAGCATTAATAGTTGTATGGCAATTTAGCTTCTTTCCTATTTCCTCAGAAATGTTCAATATCAAAATCAATTTTTCATATGGCTATAGATGCTTACTTAAATCAAGACAATTGTTTTGTTTTTTATAACATGAAACAACCATTTTTTCATGTGTAAGATAGAAATAAATTTATGTCACTGATCGAATGTATTATTCAACATAAATGTCAGGATAAACTTCAGTATAACAAATTATTTATCCCCTATGCAAGCCCCAACTTTACTGCAGCAAATCATGTATCTGGAAAGCATTGTGTTAAGCAATGGGTAAGATAGGACAATATAATATGTACTAATTTTAGCATTATACTTTGAAAATTTGCTCATTACACTACCTTTAGTGATAAGACAAAATATTCATTTGAACGAAAAATAAATGTGTTGTATGATGGTCCTTGACAACTAGTCATTGTTCTATGAACATTAACAAAGATGTTGCATGGTATTGGTTATGGCATCTACATTTAAATTATTCACCACTTGTTTTCTCCTTTTCTTCCCTTACACTACGCTTTGTGACAAGATAAATTTTTCATTTCAACAACACAAATAATGTTGATCTTTGATAACCACTTATTTTTCTATGTGTATTAACAAATATGCTGCATACAACAACATTTGCACCATTTGAAGCTGCATCTAAACCACTTGTTACGAGGTCTACATTCAAAGTATCCACCACTTGTTTTCTCCCTTTCTTTGTTTCTATAATCTAGTCTGTTATTGGTAGCCTCTTCTTCTTCTATGAGTTGTTGTAGCGACTTTGAAGGTTTCATGATACCACATTCCATCATTCCAAATTGATAGATTTGACTCAATGTAGCAAGTGGCACCTAACTTTGTTAAACCATCAAGAAAAACAACAATTTAACTATCTAAAGAAATCAACTGACTCAAGACTAAAAGCAATATTAGATGTAGAATTGTAGAAACCAATCGCACCAGGTAAAACAACTAAAATTTTGAGAAATAAGACATTGTATTTTGTATTGTATTATTTGTCATTGGTTAATGCTATAATTTTCCCCTATATTATCTTTGTTCTTTTTAATAGCAATTTAAAATTACTTGAGTAGGGGTTAAGTCACTTGAAATTTTATTGCGGTTTTCAAAAATTAATAATATAAATTTAAATGTGCAAAGTTTCTAATAACATCTAATTTTAAGATTATATTATTATTAAAAAAATTATTCTCAATTATTAAATATTTTATTATATTAAAAATTCAAGTACTATTTTTTTTTCAATTTAATTTATTAATAAAATATTATATATAAGCGGAAATATATTTAATTATTCAATTCAAACATATCATTTGTGAATATAATTATTTTTTATTTTATTTTTTACACTATTTTTTAAATTAATTTATTAATTAAGCATCACAGAAATTGAGACTGGCAGTGCATTTCTTGTTATTAATTAATTGTACCTAGAGGACTCTACTATATTTTGTAACTATCTGTTTCTTTAGCGATTATCTATAATTTTATTAGCAACACATAAGCAATTAACTATAATTTTATTGCGAAGACATAATTTCTATTTCTATAATTAGTTCCGTTTTGCCTATCATCCACATACTAATGGGAAAACTAAGTAAACAAGTGTCTTGGAAGTTTGCTAAGATGTTCAATGGGGGAAACTAGGACAATGGGATATGGTCTTGCCATAGAGTTTGCTTACAACAATTCAATGAATATATCTACAAGAAAGTGTCATTTCCAAATTGTTTATGGGAGATCACCAAGAGGGGTAACAAATTTTGATGCAAGAGAAGTGTAGATGTGGAGTCATTCTCAAAGCATATAATGAAAGTGAAGGAGAAGGTAAAACAACAACAAGAATGGCAAATCCAAGGGCATAATCAAAGAGTTAATAAGAAAATATGAGTGAACAAATTCAAAGGAGACCTTATGTTAGCTCATCTAAAGAAGGAAACGTCCAGAGGAATGTATAATACATTAAGATGAAGAAAACAAGGCCTTGTAAAATTCTAAAGAAAATTTTAAATAATGCTTATGTGCTAGAATTATTTGAAGGTTTGGATATTTTCCCAACATTTGATGTGGAAAATTTGTATGAGTATCACGAGGCTTAAGATGAGTTGATGTTTGACTAGAAAGAGTAGATTCCATAGTGAGAAAGAGAGGAGATCGCAAAGAACTTGGAAGAGAAAAGTGCAAACAAAACCAAGAGTAAAAAACCAAAGAATACTTGGTTCACTAAGAAGGTAAAGGCTTGCAATAAGCCACTTAGATTTTAGAAGAAGAGCTTGGTTGAGTCAAGTGGCCATTTGAAGAATATTTGATACCAAATTTGTGATTAGGAGATCACTTTTTAAATTAGTAAGGAATTCTAATGCAAGAACATCTCTAGAATTCGTGCAATCCCACACATCGCAAGAATTTATTTATTTTTGTCATGGTTGAACCATCAATGAGGAAAACATGCAGGAGAAGATAGAATGGGAGGAGGAGGTCTGCAATAATAGTGGAAGAGTGAGGGAGAGTGATTATGGAGATATGAATAGACGCACTATGTTAGTGTTAGTCTAGTCGTACTGTCGTCAGTGATCAAAATTTACTCTTTTGCATTTGCATATTAGGAGTCCCATACCATAAAATTTCATCATTCCATTAGGTCATGGATTCATTGATGGTAGTGGTCTTTCATCAGTTTTCCCTCATGTAATACTTGCTGACTCTCCTCTCTATGGTCTTTAGTCATGATTCAATTTTACTCCCAAATCCATATTATCAGGTCATAGGGTTGGTCTTGTTAGGTTCTAGGGTCTCATCATGGTCAAATTAATAAAGTTAAGTGTCAATAAATATCAGTAAAGTCATGAGGGGGTTAAATAAACTCAAAGTCACAACATCTTGGAAAATCAAAGAAATATTCTATTGAGATTGATATAATTTTCACCTCAAAACCATGTTTTGAGGTGAAAACATGATACTTTGATTTTATTATTATCTTCTATGTAATTCTTATATCTTCATATGTAATAAGCTACACTTCAGAAGAGGCTATCTTCACAAAGCCACATCCCTGCCCTTCAAAGTTGTTTTCCACAACATTTTCAGTATAAGATCATGTTCTAAGTATGTCCATCAGAAAGAGCCCAGAAAGAGCTTTCCAATGGTATATTATACTCTCAAAACTGACTCTTGGATTGAAAATTATGCCTAAGTGAAAGAAGGTTCCCTATAGAAATTTTTCTACAATCCCCATGGTATTCATATATTGTTTATGTTCTTCAGCGTATTTCACCACCTCCAGGGATGTTTAAAAGCAAAGGTAGATAATTGAAACTTAAGTCTACTAAATATTGTATTTTAAACAGTGCTCTTTATTGGAAAGATCCAGGAGGTATTGTGCTTAATTGTTTGGTTGAAGATGAGGCGCAACAAGTGATGCACGATTTTCGCAAAGGTGATTGTGGTGGCCATTTGTTTTGGAAAAATACAACAAATAAAGTGTTGAGAGCAGGATATTATTGGCCCACATTATTTTCAGATTTGTATAAAATAGTGATGAGTTGCCATGAGTGTCAAATTTTCCAAGGGAAATGGAAACTGCTTCCTCTTCCTTTGAAACCAGTTTTAGTAAAAGCTCCCTCTTAGCAGTGGGGACTTGATTTCATAGGAGAAATCCATCCCGCATCATCAGCATAGCATCGATGGATCTTGACAGGTACAGATTACTTCACCAAATGGATCGAGGCCGTTCCAGCAAGGCAGGCTACAGATACGGTAATCATTCAATTTTTAGAGTCGAATGTCTTATCTCGTTTTGGTTGCCCTCACAAAATTATAACAGATAACACAACAGCGTTCAAATCTAAGAAGATAGTGGATTTATGTGACAAATTCAACATTGTGTTGGGCCATTCAACAGCGTATTACCCACAAGGCAACGACCTAGTAGAATCATCGAATAAGTCTCTGATAAACATAATCAAGAAAATGTTGGAGGAAAATAAAAGGAACTGGCATCAAAAGCTCATCAACGCGTTATGGGTTGACATAGTTAGCAGTAAGAAATCCATAGGTATGTCACCGTTTGAATTGGTTTATGGTACTGATGTTGTTTTTCCTACATCGCTTACAATTCTAGTCATGAGATTATTACAAGAGGTTGGCAGTGAAGAAGATGATAATCAGCAAAGGATCAATCAAATGATCCACCTCCAACAAACAAGAGAGGAAGTGTCTCAGAACGCTATTCAGTTGCAGGAGAAGATTAAGAAGATCTATGACCATAAGACCAAAGCAGATAATTTTCATTTGGACAATGTGGTGTTGAGATGGGATGGACGAAATGAAGACAAAGGGAAGCATGGTAAGTTCGACAACTTGTGGAAAGGACCATACAAGATTTCAGTATACAGGGGACAAAACGCCTTCTTGCTCTCAGAGATGGATGGCCAAGATTGCCTTGGAGGACCAGTGAATGGTAGGCTTTTGAAGCACTACCACTGTTGCAGATAATGGATCAAAAATTATGTCACAACCATTGTATATACCATGTTATTTTTGGTCAGATTTCAAATACACAGTCATTGAAGTTTGGGGCCTGAGGTGAAGGCTATAAAACTTGAATAATATGTGTATAGTTTGGTTTTATTTTAGTTTTCAGTCTTAGTATTGAGTCAGAGTCAGTCTGCATTGTGTCATTTATCAGTATTTTTTGACTCCATGCCCAATGGATAAGGCTACTTATTCTACGGTGTTCTTGGCACCTCCAAGGAGCTACCATCCCCATTGGAGCCAATTTTAGTGTCAGTCTAGTCATACTGCCATCAGTGATCAAAATTTACTCTTTTGCATTTGCATATTAGGAGTCCCATACCATAAAATTTCATCATTCCATTAGGTCATGGATTCATTAATGGTAGTGGTCTTTTATCAGTTTTCCGTCATGTAATACTTGCTAAATTTTGTCTCTATGGTCTTTAGTCATGATTCACTTTTACTCCCAAATCCATATTATCAGGTCATAGCGTTGGTCTCGTTAGTTTCTAGGGTCTCATCATGGTAAAATTAATAAATTTAAGTGTCAATAAATATCAGCAAAGTCATGAGGGGGTCAAATAACTCAAAGTCACAGCATCTGGGAAAATCAAAGAAATGTTCTATTGAGATTGATGTAATTTTCACCTCAAAACCATGTTTTGAGGTGAAAACATGATACTTTGCTTTTATTATTATCTTCTATGTAATTTTTATATCTTCATATGTAATAAGCTGCACTTCAGAAGCTGCTATCTTCACAAAGCCACCTCCCTGCCCTTCAAAGGTGTTTTCCACAACATTCTCAGTATGAGATTATGTTGTAAGTATGTCCATCATAAAGAGCCTAGAAAGAGCTTTCCAACGGTATATTATACTCTCAAAATTGACTCCCAGATCGAAAATTATGCCTAAGTGAAAGAAGGTTCCCTATAGCCTAAACCCTACCCCTTTTTCCCATTTTTTTCTTTAAAATTTATTTCATAAAAGTTTAAAGTTTCCTTTATAAAACCATTTTCCCCTATCCGATTTCATAATCGCAACGCAAAATTTCTTTTGATCCATAAAATCCCCGATGTGATTAAATAATTTCGATCCAATCGCAATCCTTTCCCTTCGATTGATCGCAATGCTCAAATCGTGTGCCCCGATTGACCTCGCCCGATTGGATCCTGACCGTAGATCTCCTTAACGATCCGGTGACCCATATTGTGATTGTATCATTGCAATCGCACGTCCCGATCACTCCGATGCGATTGTCTCGCAACCCGCTCCCCCGATTGCATTTGCACCGTCGATCCACCCTTCTGATCGGACGAACCACAACCAATCGCTCCATTGCAATCGCATTGCCCTCAATATGTGCTAAAACCTCTCCCTTCTCCCTTTGCAATTGTGATCAATCACCAATCACAATTGGCGTTTCCAAATCTCTTTGTTTCCACCCCGCTCATCCCATCGAATTTGTGATTGCGATTCCCCTTTGGGTCCCACTTAAATCTTCCGCCCTTTTCAAAGAAAATGGGTTCTTCCCTATGCAAATTCCAATATGTCATTCATTTTAGTTTTATAAAGAATTCCTCCCCAATCAAAATCGGTGAAATCCCTTTGTGTAATACACCCGCCCCGAGCCCCGATTGCGATTGCGCTTTACACCCCGGTCCCACCAAAATCCCCCACTCTTTTCATTGAAAAATCGTTTTTTCCTTTGTAAAAACGTAAAGCTCAATTTATATAAGTTTTCAAAGGATTTCTCCCATTTCTCATTTCATTTCCCTTTGTTCAATTGCATCGCATGTTTTTTCGTAAGTTAACATTTCAAAATTCCCACTCCTCTCCCTCTCCGATTGCGATTGCGATTTCCCCTTTCACTTTACACTAATCGCAATCGCAATGTTTCCATCACATCGGGTATTTTTCAATCACTCTATTCCAAATATCTTCCCTCGCTTTCGATCTTTCGATTGCGATTCAGGCCCACATCCCTTTCCCTTTTCTCTTTTTATTCAAAAAAGGGTCTTTCTTCATTAAAGGCGTAATTTTACTTTTCAATGGTTTTCAAAGGAATTTTATTCAAAGTTGGTTTTCTTTGAAGGAAAAAAAACAAGGAAACAATTAATGGTCGAGAGCTAATTATGAAACATAGAGAATCATTTCAGTTTGTATTCTCCTCTGTTTAAAGAAAATATAACAGCAAATCATCAGATGTTCAAAATGTATTGTTGTTCCTTCCTTTCAGGGGCAGATTGTTGGTATCTTTCCTATGTTTAGATTTCAGTTCTGAGCTGGTAAAATAGCTCCCTTTTTCTGTGGATCAATTTCCCTCAATTTCTGTCTATTTAATGTAATTTTCAATCATTTGTAAAGGGGAGTAGGGGAATTCAATGTGGAATAGTGTGGAAATCACTGAGGATGCTCTGCGCTCCACTGTAACAGTTTGACAGGGAATTAATAAGAAATGCAGCTCTGATTTATGGGATCCATGTGGTATGAATTTTAGCATTTGTTCTTTCCTTTGTGTTCATCTGTGAATTTTTTATGTTTACCATACATTCATAAACATTTTTGGTTGAATGCTTTCAATATAGATAGGTAGAATTCATTTTTAATGCTCTGCCTTGTGAAATCATTCAATATTCTGTGTTTCCTTCTGTTTGAAAATAATCCATCTCCTATGCCCTTTTCAGCTCCTCACCAGTCTTACCATCCCATCATTATTTAAACTTAATTGCTGAAATTCCTGCCTACCTCACCCCATGAAATACCCTGTATCCCTGATTTAATTCCCCAGATTAAAACTGCCCCATTTGTTCCATACAACCCTGAAAATTCATTAAAACATTTCCCTTTATTATACCTATCCTAAAATTAGTTTTTAATTATACTTCATTGGATATTTTCCCTCAGAGAGAGCCCTCTCTTGACCTTATAGGGCTAGCTACAAGGCTGAGCGTGGTTTAAGGTTACCCTAGTTTTCCTTTTATAGCCTGAGGTCCAAGTCAGGTGATAACACACTAGAAAAGGTAACCAAAGTTCAAAAATACAACATGAGGTTAACACTTGGCAAAGCATATGGTTTTGGTGAATTAAGGACCTCAAGGAATGATAGGAGTGGAAATACTAGAGACTTGAAGATTGTTGTTAGATATGCAACACATGGGAAAAGTAAAATGGAGGATTCATAATTATCAGTGAGGAAAATTTGTTGAGAAGTTCAGAAGACTTAATGAATGGGAGAAAATAGGAGGGAGAGCAAGAAGAAAAGGGGAATATTATCATTCATTCATTGGGGATGATAAAAATAAAAAAGAGATATAGAGTTCTCATGAAGAGGGTATGGAGAAGAGCTCATGTGCTTATAAATGTCATAGATGTTGTCATATCTATGTGGGGCTGGAATTCCATCGCACGATCTGAAATAAAAAAAACTAAAAGGCTGAATCCATTTTTCTTGACAAACTTGGTTGTGTGGGCACAATAATTGTAATATAACGAAGTGTAACCGAAATGCCTTCACAACTGGTTAGAAAAATGTGTTTTAGAATTAAATTTAAAACACAAAGTGTTTCATAATACGCCATTAATAATATATTATTCCTGTACATTTGAAAATCTATGCATGGTAGGGAGTACATTAGAATATTAGTTCCTGATCCATTTATAATAACTAAATAATTACTTACTAAATTGATGCTTAATTGGCTGAACAAATTTATTGTATAATTGAAATAACTTATTTATATGTATGATTATCTGCCACGTTTATTTGTGCATGTTCTACACTAGTTCTATTCGGACGTTGGCCCACTGCATCTCATTAACTGCGCTGGTTTACAGATTATGGTGTTTTTTTCTAAGTTCGACACTGACTGAAATCCTAGGTAGAGGTTTTTTTTCTGTGCATTGTGTCTGAAATTTTAGCCTTGGAGGTCTGCACGATGCGAGTTTTGCTTCTACAATATTTTTCTCTTCATTCCCCTCCAATAGTGGTGGAAACACGATTATCTAAGGATGAGAAATTTCTCAAGGAGGCCAAGAAGCTGCCGTGGGAGGAATGCATCACACACAAGAATTGGAAGGTCCGAATAGATGGAAATATTGATCTCGCAACAAAAATGGTAGGGTTTTAACCTATTTTTTCGAATCTTCGTAGCATTTAAAAAAATCTTCATTTCGTGTGAAGGTTTAGCTAAAATAAAATTCGATTTGTGCTACAAAAAAAATCAACCGCTTTTCATGAAAAATCACACGGTGCTTAAAAGTTTGCCCCAATTTTTTGGCCACTTCTTAAAATTTTACAGTGAATTGAGCCGAATGTTTATAGCGATAAAAAAAATGATCTGATGCTTAAAATTATAACAAAAAATCATGTAGCTCCTACAGTATGACAAAAAAATTATCCTTTGTCTAAAATGTTGCTAAAATGTTCATCTTGTTTTGAATTTTTACTTTAAAAAGTTATCTGTTACTTCGAATTTAAACGTAAAATTCATTCGCTGCATTTGACGCTAGAAATTCATTCAAGGCATTGAACGATTAGTTATAATGCGATGGCGGTAATTCTACCAAAAGTTGCCTGAAAGTTTCCTTCTTGTTGGGAAATTACACTTACTAGCCTGTTGCGTTTCCAGAGTCCATAATTGTTGCAGGATGAAGGGTTGCTTCACGATTTCTTGGGAAAATTACCACATTCTTTTCCATGAGTTCTGGGATCCTTGGCGAAGGTTGATGGGTTATTTAGTCATGCATTGAGGTTCTATTCTTGCAGGGGCATGCTCGACTGGGATAATATATCAAAAAATAATGAGCGCAGGTGCATGCACCTGTTAATTTTGGTTGAATATGGCTTGCACATAGATACCCATCAGATTTGCATCTAAATTGAAGGGAATTTGTTTTTCAGGGCAGATGGTATTCTTTTGGAGAATTTAGCTGGAATATTCTTGAATGATGTTCAAGTTCCGGAGGCATGACTTTTTCTGTATCCTCTTTAATTTTTTGTTTGTCTTTTCTATAAATAACATAATTCTAAGAAACAATTTAATTGAAAGGTTAATTGAAATGTGTTGCATAGAAAGAAACGATTGGCTGATAAAATAACAGCTGGAGAAAGAAATACAACAACGCAATAGTGAGAGAAAGAGAAAGAAAAAACAATAAATAACATAATTTTAAGGAACAATTTAAAGCTATAAATAATAAATAACATAGTTCTAAGAAAAAATTTAAGTGAAAGGTGTTGCATAGAAAGAAAAACTATAAATAACAAAAAATTAAGAAACAATTGACTGACAAAATTACCCGAAACAACAGTTACAACACAGAATAGTCTTTGCAGCTTCTAGCGTTTGAACAGTCTCTGCTGCTTCCAGCCTCAGGCTAGACGTTGGTTGCAACCTTCCCATGACAGACCTTGATTGAAGCCTTCAGCCTTCCCACTTATATGTAAATCACAAAACTATATAATAAAAAAAACAAGTCAATTGCATGAAAAAAGGAAGCCCCTCTTTCAAATATCATAAAAAGCTGAAAAAATTCCTGAAACAAGAGTTTCAACTAACACTCGCTGCAACTTCAAGCCTCAATGTCTGAATTGCTCTAAAAAATACCTAAAACAAGAGTTGCAACTAACACTCATTGCAGCTTCGAGCCTCAGCCTCTGAACTGATTTGTGCCAAATTCTGCTTCCAGCCTCATCCTTTGAAATGCTCTGTAGCTTCCAGCTTCAGGCCAAACGCTGATCGCAAATGATTCGAACTCTAGAGGCTGATTGTAGAAATGCGTATTTAATTTAAGATTTTCAAGGATTTGGATTAAAAATATGACCGAGGCCACTGAATTAAGGACGATGTCATGTCAAAATATTCATATCCATGAACCTATCTTGAATTAATTGTCAAAATATTCATATCCGTTAACCTATGTTGAATTAATTTCAAGTTTTATTAAAAAATAATTTCAACCTATTTTGCAATTATTTCAACCTATATTGAATTAATTGCGAGTTCTATTAAAAAATATTTTCGTTGTAACAAGGAATCTTGGCATGTTTAAACTACATTTGGATAAAATTAGAAAATATTTTCGCTGTAACAAGTAATCTTCGCATGTTTAAACTACATTTCGATAAATCACATAGGCAAATAATTATTTATTTGAAATATTTTCAAATAGAATGTTCGTAATCAAGCCACAAAATACTTTGTTTGAAAAATAGAAAAAAATGTTTGAAAACAACTTGTAAAATGAAAGAGAATGAATCTGAAATTCATTAATTTGTGTGGAAATGATGTAGAAATTGCATAGATAAAATTAACCTATAGCCATAGTGTATTAAGGGCATATATCATTTTTCATTACAAAAAACCTCTAGTACGAATGGATGGTACTTGGAGTTACAATTACTATAATTCAATAGATAAGTCATATAATTTAACAGATAGTCTATACCATTGATTTTATGTCTAGAAGAATCTGATCGTGGATTGATCAGAACAAGCTGCAATAAATACCTGAGTGACAAATTACGGCAACATGCATTAAAAGGATTGATTGATAGAAAAAATGAATTAACAATAAAATGGAGCATATATCTATATAAATGAAGTATTACTACTTGCAGTGGTCCAAATATAGAAGCACAATCCGCAATGTATAACACATTAGGTATTGCATTGACTAACTATTAATTTACTTTTGACCATTTTTTTTTTTAATATACAGTATAGTTGAAATTCATAAATTAAATTTTATTATTATTTAGAAATATTTAAATTTATTTTTTTCCATCTGATTGGCTACCTCCATTAACATTTTATTTCCTCATAATGTCATTTCTTGTAGAGATGATATTACGTGGATGATACTATTAAATATATAATCACTTTTATGTATGTTCATACTTACTATCATTATGTACCATCATTATTGTTGTTTGTTGTCGTCTGCATATGACAAGACCCCTGCTCTATCTATAACCACTAATTTTTTGTATTTAACTATTATTTCAAATTTGCGCTTACTCCCATGTAATTTCTTTGCTCCGTCATTTTTATGACAGATTATCTTTCATAATTGCCTTGTAATTTCAAACCTTACTCCATATTAAGATAATTTATATATTTGCAGCTACTACGATGGTCCATATCCACATAGCCAGCCCAACCCCACTCCATATTAAGAAATCGCTGCAAATGCAAGTGTCGTACCTATATCGAGAGGATCAAAAAACTTTAAACCTCTTTCGTACGCCATCTGCAATAAGAAGTGAAAAGTAGCAGCCAATAAAGTTTAATAAAAATAAATTTAAATAATTTAAATAAATAAGCAATAAAAATATTAATGTTTAACTATGGAAAACTGTAAAAATTTTCTGCCCATAGACAAATCAATGTCTAATCACAGGAAAACTTGATGCATAATACCTGCTGGCGGCAGGTATAATAATAATAACACATAGGAGTGGAGATATCCATGCATGCAAAACTTATAATAAGTATGGTTGAATATAGATATAATTTGTTTCATCTAATCCATCAATAGATATTAATGAATAGTTCATAATCAAACACGAAAAAATAAATAGAATCTCACCTAATAGTAGTTATCTCTTAGGAAATACTAAGTAGTAGGGCATGTTCCATCTAACCATAAACTATCTCTAATATTTCTTTCTAAGCTATGAACCATTTGATTCCTAGGTGGTTTATTTTATAACTTTCTTCCCAACAGATATTTTTAGTAGCATCTTACTTTAAGGTCCGCCAACATTTTTCCTAGGTATTTTTGTTTTAGTTTTTTTATTTTTTCCGAAAAATATTATTTTCTTTTTCTTTAAAGCACACTTTTCTCTCCCATGATGCTTTATTCCACTCCACTTAGTATTTATCTCCAACAAAGTGATTAAAATAATATTTCTCTCCCATTATGTTAATTTTATTTCTTTTATTTATTTTCTCCTAGGGATTTTTAGGGGACTTTTAGGGAAGATCCATCATGTGGACTTGGTGACTAACAAAATTTTCTAAGCTGACAAGGAGACTTCTAAACTCTAGTTCTCATTCCTGAACATTTCCAAGAAATTTATTTATTAATTCAAAATAATAGTAAAATAATTAACATCGTAAAAATTTTTTGGCTTCTATTTCCATTAAATACAACAATAGTTCAATGTCTAAAAATAGTAAATGTTTAAAAAATAGTGCCATAGGGGCATTACACACACAAGGACACACATTAACCAAAGAATCAAATAAAAAAATTATGCATAAATAAATCTAATGCGACTGAAAACAAGCACAACAAAAAGAAAAAATAGCTATAATGTAATTGAATACAGACAAAAAAGTAAAACAAAAGCATTGACCCATGACTTTTTTTTAATTATTTAATCTATTAGGATTAACTATAAAAAAATTTATTGAAAGCATCGAGAAGTCATAAAAGCTACTTATTGATATGGAGACACTTTATTGCAAGTAGAGACAACAAATACAAAAATTTACTCATATTAGTTTCAAAGATTTTCCAAAGCACTATACTCTAATTAAAATAAACACCTCAAAATGATATCAACTTGAATTGTTCCTCCTATTTCCTCGTAAGTGAAAAACGTGTTTTTTTTGAACTTTTGAAAATTGTTGAAAAGAAAAAGGTGGTGAAATCTGCAAACCATCAATCGAATTCACTCTCGACATAGATTTAAATGTAAAACCATACATCTCTCTATCACCAATATATAAAGTGGCTTGTTGCAAAGTCATCCCTTGTGAGTTTTGTATAGTTAGTTCCCATGCCATTTTCATAGGAATCTGTTTAATATTCCCCCTAATGACGAGATCTATGGGCACAATTTTTGGGTAGTCACTATTAAATGGAAGACCAGTGTACTTCTCAAAAATAATGGTACCAAATTCTAGGAGTTGCAGTGGCTTTGAACTAGGTGGAAAGAAGATATCTTTAACATATACAAGCACACCATTAACCAAATCATCTTCAAACCACAAATTTCATGTAATCATGACATGCACTCCATGAAACAACAATGCTTAACACTATAAGATGTCGTTGTCATTTTCACTGTTGAGATTCAACAAGATGATGAGCTTAGTGAAAAGTAAGCACCTTCACTAAGTGGGGCCCGTGGGCTATTTTTAGGTGTATGTCTATTTTTAGATATGGTGAGCATATTCTATAACTTTCAGGATGCTATTTGTATATGGTTGGTCAAATGTGGAAAATAGATGAAATTATATTTTTAGAATATTGGGCGAAGTCTATTTATAGATCGTCGATCTAAAAATAGATGCATGTTGATTATTATTAGCTCAAAATAATAACCTGACAATAAACATCAAATTATTCTCTTGGAGCACTTTATTTCAGTGAATAGATTTGGAAAATCAGTGGGCTGAAGGAATTACACAATTCTTAGGGTTTATTGGTGACTCATGCATGGAGGACTCAATTAGAACTGAAGTGGCAAAGTTATGATAGAGTTGGAAGAGTAGTTACAGGAGCTGTTATTTAGTTTAGCTTAGTTAAGTGAATTAAACTCAGTTGAGCTAGTTATATCTAGTCTAACTGAAAGATACACTAGTGAGAGTTTAGTGAATTAATTAGTTAATTAATTCAAAACTAATAAGTCACTAACAACTTAACAGAAATAGCAGTTAACTAAAGTGCATGTCAGTTCCAGTGGAGACACAGTGGAGAGATAGGTGAAAGGTGTTAGGGTCCCGTGATTTGGCAGAATGGAAAGCCAAATGACAGGGTAACATCAAACCAAATTTGGAGCCCAAGGACCTAGAAATCCTGGACTTAGAGAGGGCTCTCTCTATTTGTGCAAAGGATGTGAACTTGTTTGCTTTCTATGTATCTAATTTTAGGCTAGTTGTTAAGTGTGTTTTTGGTTTGTTTTAGGTTTTTGAGGGAGAACTGATCAAAAGATAGATAGATAAAAATATTGTTAGATCAACTGGGCTATGGGGTCGATAAGGTCGAGACTGCCTCAAAGGGTGGACAAGGTATATTGCAGGGCCAATTTGGTCGAGGTAATAATGGATTCTTTTAGGTGGAATGAAATGGGATGGACACTAAATTTGTGAAATGAAAAGGAGGTTTTAAGCATACATAGTTTTACAACGAACATCCATGTGGTAGGGCTAACCATTAATCACTATAGATGAAACTCAAACTGATAGATGCATAAAATAAACATTCAGACGATACATAGAAGTATAAGACCCTCTAACTTTGGGAAAATCACCTTTAGACTTTGCGGAAAACACACAAGATAGACAAACAACTCCATCTATGAAGAGGGAACTCCTAGACATCATATTTTGAGCTATTGGGAACTTTGAACTAAGATTGCAGAGCATAGGCAAAGGGCAAGATCAAAACAAAACCTCTTTGGTTCAACTAGGACAATCAAATATTCAGAGAAAGGTTTCAGTGATGGGGTTTTGGATAGCTAGGATTAAGCAGGGCATACCTTGAATCATACTTGATAGCATACATAATAACCATTAATGAAATTGATAACAAGTTCTTAGGGTATCAAAGAGCAGTTAAGAATTCTTTGACACAACTAAGAAAGAAGAAAAACATAGAAGCTTTAATGAAATCAGGAAACTTGAGGTGCCTCCATGGACATGTCTCAAATCTATTCTTTACTGACCTACAACAAGTAATAAACATGGAAACATGTATGAAAAATGAAGGAAAACATACATATAGGAACACTATACCATTTACCAAGCCAAGGAATCCAACAAACAATCCTCTTCCACCATCCAAGGAAAACAAGAAATCATCCACATCATGAGACAAAGTGTTTCTTCAAGGCTTGTAATATCATGTATTGCTCTATATCATCAATTTCGGCCTCTTGATACAATGAAATCTCTTGGAATATATCGGCTAAAGAGAAGTAAACTATCCAAGAGCATCTATAAGGTCATTGGCCTATTACAAATATCTGATTTTGTCCTTGAGGCTTTGCAAAGCCCAAGGCACAAAATATCTTTAAAAATATCTTAAAATGATAAAAAAGGAAATAAAATTTACTTTTGCTAACTGAAAATGGCCAAAAAAGGCTTAACACATATTTGGATAAGCCACTTCAGAAAACTGCCTTTTTTGCCAAAATGCTACAGGAACGTAGCAGCAAAAAGTTCCCTGTCTTGTAGACAACGTTTGAGGGACCTCCCGATGTCGAAACAAGGCTCGTGATGGCTCGTGGGAAAGCCCTGGAGGTCTAGTTTCTGGAACTACTTGATTTTCCCAACTGATCCCTGGAAGTATGTAAAAAGGTGGACTGAGTGGAAAGAACCAAAAAATTGGCCCTTGCTGATATGTGAGGCAGAAAGATAAAAATTCATTGTTTTTTGCCTCTTTGGGGGACCAAAACACCTCTTTTGGATTTGAAAATTTGTGAGTAGCTTCCCCTAAATTTATTCCATGCAAAAAATTTACTTTCATGAGCTGAGGATGCTCCTAGCACCCATGGCAACGCCTTGAAAAATGTGCAATTATGGCCAAAAAACACAAAAAACAAAATCATGTCAAAATTTGCTCAATTTTGGCGAGCAAGACCCTTATGGGTTCTTAGAAGCATGTAAGGAAGGTGAGGCCAAGATTTCAAGCCCTAATGTGCCTTTCTCCACTTTTTCTACCGGGCACCTCTTTTAGGCATCCTTGAGCTTTTCTTGAGCAAGTTTGAGCTTTCTTCGGGCAAATTGGTTTAACTTCTTATAATGCCCAATCATCTTCTTTTGTAGACTCAAGTCTCTGTTAGCTTTCTCTAATTTATCCTCCACATTCTTGTTGGCCCTTTCAAGCCATGATTCTCTATCATTCTCTATTTCTTGGGTGAGCAATTGTGTGAGAGGATAAGATTGAACAAAGGTTGCCTCTTATTCCCTCTTATTCCTTCTTCGGCCTCTTCCTCATTAGCTGCTCTTCTTCTTCAGTATCATCAAATTTGCCCATAAGCTCTCCAAGCTTGACTTGTGCTTTGTAGACTTCCCTTTGGTATTTGAAAGCCCGGGCCTCATAAACTGCCATTTGACCACTCGTTTGTTTTGCATCTGTAGAACATGCATAAGGTCCTTGGACCCTTCTAGATCAGCTTGTAGGTCATGAATTTGGGCTTCTCTGTTTTGTAAAAGAGCCTCAAGAATTATAGATTCATTATCCCCATCATCACTATCTATCTGTATGATATCAAACTCCCTTTCCTTTTCATAACTACTCTCCTCTTTTTCTTTCCCCTTGCCTTGGATAGAATTCTTGGTCCTCTTCCTCTTTGGCAATTCAAAAATACTCTTTTTAGGTAGTTTGCCTCTACTTCTTAGTGCTCTTGTGACATTTCTGGTCACTGCTGGAGTGATCTTCTTCTTTGCTGATCTAGTGTTTCTAGGCTTCACCAATTTTGGAGGAAGAGTCATGGTCCCTTGCCTAGGAGAGGCATCTAGCACATGCTCTTGGCTGTGTTGAGGAGAAGAGAGAGAAAATTTATCTATTTGTATTTGCTCAACTTGGTATTTTACCTTGATGCCTCCATCATCATGAGCTCCAACTTCACCTTTGTCATTGTTTTCTTATGTTTGAAGATTTCCTTGTTTTTCTTCACCACTTCTATGCTCATGGTCACTAATTTGGTCTTTTTTCTCCATGCTTCCCCCTTCAGAATGATCACTGTTTGGTGTTTGCTTTCCATCATCATTACTTGCTTGAGGGCTGTCTTGTTTCTCATCATTAGTGTCTTTTTGAGGACTATCATGACCCTCATCATCACTGTTTTGGCTGCCACTTTGTTTTTCATCTTGAGGTCTGTCTTGTTCATCTCTGCCCCTGCTTTCTTCATGAATGTTATGCTCTTTGCCTTCACTATTTTGTCCCTCCTCACCATTAGCCTTACTGATGTGTTGGCTACCATCATGTTCCTCTTCATGACTGCTATGCTCACCATCAATTTGTTCATGCTCACCATCATTTCCTTCTTCCCCACTGTCATGCTTAGATTCTTTACTTTGTCCCTCATCATCACTAGTTTGCCTCTTGTCACTTTTCCCTTCTTCATCACTAGTTTGCTTCTTCTCTTCTTCACTCTCAATCATAGGATATTTTTGTCTCTTAGGAGTGGATTTACTAGAAGAAGGAGAAACGTGATGAGTGGATGGTGAGGAAGCCGCATGAGATGAAGAGGAAATGGAAAAATCAGGATGGGAGATGAAAGAGTCCCAAAAAACTCCCTTTTTCTCAAGTTGATGGAGGATGATGATATTGATAAGGGAATGATGAAATAAACAAGCTTGTCATTGAGTGGAGGGCTTCTTTTGGACAGTAGAGGCCATCTTGTTGATGCTTTTTTAGAGGAAAAAAGGTAGGTTCAACAACTGAGTTCTTGTGAAATGCATAAGAAGCCTGATGTGATAGGCATAAATCCGGGAAAACCTCCCTTCACATGTGAAATAATTCATGATGACTTTCATGAGGGGGGCATAGCTGGTCAAAAAGTGAGAAAAAGTGAAAATAGCTTGCCAAGCATCCTGATGGTCTAGTTTTAGAAAGGGTTTGTAGTGATTCAGATCTAAGTATGTTTGTTTGAACCACTTTTCTCCTATATAGGGGATCTTAGTAGCTTTCGAGATAGCCCTAGGAGAGAGTTTGAAATCTAGACCTGCTAGATGGACATGCTTTCCTTGTAGCCTAAAAGTAAACAAATGTGTCAAAGGAAGGTGACTTTTTACTTCTTGGACTTTTTGGCAAAATTCCAAGCACCCTACTTCATGAAAATTGAAGAGTATTGAAGGAGATTCATTCACCTCTTGAGTTGTAAAAATCTCATACCTATTGTGAGACCCACTTTTTCTATCCTTATTTGGAGGCATTTTTGCTTTTGATACCCTTCACTGACTTACCAAACAAGACCTTGAAATGCACTGAAAGATAGACCCTTTTTTTGAGCATTGCTTTTCTCTCTAATTGGAAAACAAGTATTTGTTAAATGAAAACAAATTCACTTCTCCAGCACTGTGTTTTGAGTAAGGAGGCCTTTAGTAAGATCTATTTATGGTTTTTTGAAGACAAGTCCCCTCTCTTTTAGACACTAAAACTCTTTTCCTCTCAACCACTATCTTCTTTTGTAATCACTGTTTAAGAGGTGAGAAAACCAATCCATTTTTGGATGAAGAACACTTTGTTTCTCTAATGAAAGTAGTCTCCCTATTACTGAGTAAGAAACCTTTAACACAAACTCTATCTTCTCTTTATATATTGTGTGATCCTTTATGTACTTAAAAAGAAACAAACTTTCAACTTTCACAAGGTGCTAGTGTTTTTTAAAAAGTGATTCCCTGTTTTATGTAGTTCATGCCTTTAATCTGAAATGATGGGTCTCCTTGTTTAATCAGTGCTTTCTCTTTGGTTATTTGAAGAAAATAGAGCGCTCTTTGTAATCACTGGTTTTTCTCTGATCTTGATAAACATGGTATGCTTGAAAGAACATTGTGTTTTCCCCTTAACTACTTCCAAACCCCTTTCAAACTGTCAACAAGCCCTTATCCCTTATTCACTGTTTCTCTTTGATGTTTTAACAGGAAAGTTTCATTTTGGATGAAGTTTAATTAGTTTTCCTTAAGCACAAGATGTTCTTCTCTTCTTGATAAACAAGCCTTTGCAAACAAATACATTTCTAGTAAAACTGTGATTATCTTTTTACCCTTAATCACTATTTCCCTTTGAAGCTTGTTATCAAACCTTCCCTCAAATTAAAAACTTGGCTAAGAGACAATAAATACCTTTAGAAAAGTCTCTTGATTTATGTGGAGGTGACTTCTTGGTTGAAAACCTGACCTTGGCACCTTTGAGGGTTTCTTTGAGTATTGGCCCGAGCGGAAAACTGGCATTCAGAAATGGTTGATGGGCCGGGCAGGCCTGAACGGGCAAACACACCACGTTCAGAGATGGTTACTGGGTGTCGGGAAAGGTTTGAATGAAAAGAATGTGCCGCGTTCAGGCTGTCGGGTTAGTCCGGGGCGTCGGGCACAGGCGTGCCACGCACTTCTACAGGTGCGCCGCGCTGTGCAAAAAATTGTTCTAAAGATGCCTACAGGCGTGTCGCGCAATCACACAGGTGCGTCATGCATTAAATCAAGCTTGAAATGATTTTAAAATCACTCAATAACTATGTCTCTCCTCTGGTGGGGTTTGGCACGATGCTAATGAATGTTTCGTTCACCACCCTTTATACTTTTGAAACACAGTTTCCTTATTTTAATTTGAAAAACGAAACATCCCTTTTTGCCTTTGTTTTCAAAACAAAATGACTTTGTTGCATTTGTATTTGAACATAGTCTTTCCTTTGTTTGTTTGAAAGAGACTTTTGAAACATCACTGAAGTCTTCATTTCTTATGTCACCGTAAATTTCTTTTCAAAACTTATTTAACCCTGCTGTTTGCTTTTAACCCCTTCTTGTTATGAAAGGGGCTATAAAAACTGTGTTATTTTTCGATTTGTCTACAAGGGAGGTCATCAAAAAAACCACTATTGAATCCATCTTAAAACTACTATGTAACTCCACTGTTTTTTGAAGTGATGAGGGTCTTCTCATATGTGTTTTTTCTATCCCTTTGAATAGATATTTTTAGGGGTAAACTGTGTTTTTGTCCATTTGTCACCTTTGAAAAACTTCTCAGGTCTCTCATTTATGAGGAAGGAGGCTAAAAGCAATAATGTTTGTTTCCATATTCATATTACTTTTCCAAAACCTCGAATGAACCCTTTCAGCACTGTATGTTTTAAGACTGTCCATAACTGACTAACTTTCTAGACATAGTGCTCTTACTTAGAAATTTGATCTTGTACTTGCTCATGAACGAGGTCAATAAACCATGATTTGGTTTTCTGATTGTATGATGAAGGAGGCTTCTAAATCATAAAAATTTACCTTTATCAGACACTGTGGCATACTATCTTTTCGAATGTGGCCACTTCAAACTTGAGACTTGAATTGATCCTTTGATTTAGAATATCTTAAAAAGAAAATTCCTTGCATTGACCAAGACTTGGTTTCCTATATCTCGGCTTTACCCTTTGAATAAGATGAACCATATTGTAAATATTTTGGAGAGGTGATCCTTTGCTTTTGTGAAGGAGGCCTTCAAACATCGAAAGTTTCACCTATCTCAACCATATGACCTCTGCCTTTTGAATGATCTGACGAAGTAACCTTTGGCGCTTGCCCTTCATTCATCATTTGGAGGGGTTAGTTATGACAAACCATAATGGATCTTGTAAAATAAAAATTCCCTTTTCACATACACCTTTTGTGTGAATGCCTCTCTATACCAGTATGCAGAAATGACTAGAAACAGAGCATAGTCTACTAATTTTATCATTCAGATGAGGGTGCTTTTAAACAAAACTTCAGCCTTGGATTTTGTCCCTTGGAGGAGGCTTTCATCAACATAGGAACAGAGGATTTTTAGAACCATCATGTCACTATCTTGATTTTGATGTGAAATAGGCCCTTAACTTATAAACATTCATTTGTTTTACCACTGTTTCTCAACATGGTCTTACCAACAGAGACTTTATAAAAAACAACATTTCAAACCCTGCTATGCATTCTCTGTTCATCCTTTGGAGGAAAAAGCGCCAAGCAGCCACTGAAGTTACTTAAGAAAATGTTGGCCCTCTACTTGTTTGTGAAGGAAGCCACAACAATGTCTTCCTAACCCTCTTATTTTTGAAGGAGGTTCTGTCATTGTGAATTCTAACCATATTCTTTTCATGAAGGAGGTTATCATCTTACACATGAAATTTCATTTATTTCAACACTGTGTCATTTCTCTGCAATATATGTCTTTTCTTGGTATCATATCACTGTGAATTTTTTAGGGAGTGAATAAAGTGGTTGGTATAAGGATAACACTCACTTTTGGACACCTTTGAACTAACTTTCCCTTGACTGTGTTTTCAGAGGTTCATTGAAATTGTTTTTTACTAAATTTCAAACCCAGGTTCAAAGGTAACATAAGAAGCAACTGTCTTCTTATGCCCTACATGATGATGCCCTTTGGAAGATTATGCAACACTGCTTTTGGAAGAGATCATGGAGCACTGCTGATCAACGTCTCATTTTACTTCATTTGCTTCATTGATGAAGAATGATCTCTGCTCCTCAGGCGGCCTTTAGATTTATAAAATGTGCACTTTCTGCTCTTACTTACTGTAATTTACTTGCCTTGATGGCAAACTAAGTCAGCATGAAGGACCTGTTGAAATTTGCCATTTTTCCCTCCTTTGTACACTTATCATCATTAAATTGCACCCCTGCAGAGATATAAAAATAGATTCTTTGGAACCTTGGAGAGATCTATTGGTGTTTCATGGAGATTTCGCCTGATCTAAGCATATTTCTTCAGACAGTGAAAAACCTTCTCTTTTCCTGATTTGGATCTTTGTTGAACTTTTTCTGAAATGAGACAAAGTGACCTCTTATTGGTGTGTGACCTATGGATAGAACAATGCTTGTTTTGCAGAATAGGAACTAATTCATGGTTGAATGGTACTAGACAGAGGATGTTTTGCCTGGGATATCTTAGCCAAGGAAAAACTCCCTAAACACCACTATCTAACTTAGGGACAATTTCGATAGATTCTGAGTGTTTTCTTAGGTATGATCAGATTTTCAAATGACAAGATGACTAGGGATAGAGTTGCAGACACTTTTTCAACCTTTGGATAGTGATTGGCATGAGAAACAAGGGTAAATGATAACATATAAAACAAGCTAAGATAGCTCTAGACAGGGATATTTTACTGAAACAAGATAGGACTTGAAAAATGGAGATTGTTCTCATCATAGACTGACAGGAAGGGGTAGGAGGACAAAAACTTTGTTTGGGGTGTTTTCTAGATGACAAATTGATAGTTTGAGATTAGCTTCTAGAAAACTTAGCTAAGGAATCTAGTCATTAACAACATGTAAAAATATTGATGACTAACAAAAGGGTGAGATGGACTATCTATTGTGACTATAGTGATGCATTCAATGCATCTGACACAAATTGGAGTTTCCAATGAGGATTGCACAGTCAATTCAAGGCCAATTCGAATTCATTTAGGGGTTTTCTTCTGCAGGGATTGTGCAGTGGAGGCAGGCTGTCAGGAGGTAAGAAATTGGTGCATAGATATGCAAATTTCTGCATGACAGTGTGTAATGAATCTACATTGTACTGAGAGCTTGATTTACTAATCTTTGTATGGAATTATTACATGATTCCATTGATATACATAATATATGATAGTTGGGGTTTTTAGCTTTAAGCTTTCTTGTTAAACAACTGTGTTATGTGAGATTGAATTTATTCACATGTGTTTGCAATTTAGTTTTAAATTTTTGCAAGTTTAACAGTGGAAGGATTATGTATTTAGAAAGAAGATAAATATTTTTAGATCAGGAGGATCTGGTAATACATCAGTATTAGTAAATTTATACATGGTATCCAAGCAGTATTGGTTACTGGAGATTGAAATTGTGAATAATTGTTGAGTTTTGTGCTGGTGGACAATTCGAATTTGCTGCAGAAATTTCTTGGTGTGACAGTTGAGTATTCATTGAAATGTCTTTTAATGGGTTGCAATTGGAGTATGCCCTTAAGGGTAGCTCGAATTACATAGCCTGGAAGGATAGGATGGAGGCAGTGCTTGAATATAATGGGCTAAAGGAGTTCATCGATAGCGATGTTCCTAAGCCTGCTTCTAGCGATGCTGCAACACCTGACGCATGGAAAAATAAGGTAGAAAAGACAAGAATAATTATGTTGGAAGGTGTGAAGGACCATATTGTTTCTAGCCTTCATGGGAAATCCACTCCATTTGCAATGTGGAAGGATTTGACAGATCTTTTTCAAAGCAGCAGCAACCAGAGGAAGTTGGTGCTGAAAGATAAGCTAAGAAAAATAAAAATGGAGAAGGGCGACAGTATTCCAAAATATCTAACGAAATTTGTCCATTGTAGGGATGAACTAGGAAGTGTGGGGATTACTGTTGATGATGGTGACTTGGTGAGATTGGCTCTCCTTGGGCTTCTGAAGATTTGGCATAGCTACGAAGACTTTGTCAATGTACGGGAGAAACTGCCGGGTTGCGAGCGACTTTGGTGAGATCTTGTGCAGGAGGAGATAAGGTGAAGTACCAGGGATGGCTCTTCATCAAAGAATGATGATGAAGAGAATTTCACTTTGGCTGCCAAAGCAAGGAAAGGTAAGGGGGATAAATCCCATCCAAAATCCGAAGCTAAAGGCAAGAAGTTGGATTTGTCCAAAGTGAAGTGTTTTCATTGTCACAAACATGGGCATCTCGCCACTAACTGCCCAAAAAAAAAGAAGAACAAGAAGGCTGCTGGAGCTACAGCTGGAGAGGCCTTAGCCTCGTAATTTGAAATTAATTTCTCTTTGATCACATTCTTGGTTTCAATCTCAATGGGATCGATGTGGTATCTTGATAGTGGTGCCTCTTTCCATATGATGGGAGATAAGAAGTGGTTTAGTGACTTGGAGGAGAAGGATCTCCAAATGTATATAGAGAAGGGCGATGGTGGCAGATACAGTGTGGCTGACATTGGAACCATTACCTTTGAGAGGGAGTTAGGTAAACCATTTCTATTGAAATATTTTATGCATGTTCCAGGTCTGAAGAAGAACTTGGTCTCGGTCGCAATGTTGGAAGACAGAGGTTATGACGTTGCTTTCAGTGAGGGAAAAGCTTTCCTGTGACATAAAACAACGGGTCAAACCAAGAGGATAGGGATTCGAGTTAAGAATCTCTACAAGCTGGAGGAAGATGGCTACACTGCAATGATGGACAAAGCAAAAGAAGTGGTTAGCCTGGATGAGGGAAAATTATGTCCCAGGATATTAGGCCATCTTCACCATGGCGCCTGTTAGCCTATTTCATAAAGGCAATTATAAATCCAAAAGAACATAAATTGAATAATGTAAAGTTAGGATAAATATATTTATTAAATTAGAATATTTAATAAATATTAGAGATATTTAGAAATAGAAATTTGTTACTAAAAATTAGGACTCTAGAAAAGAGTCGTTTCCTAGGCTCTAAGTTAGGAGTGAAGTTAGTAGAGTGGTTAGAAACTCATTTATTGTAAATGGACACTTGTTGATTTTCCAAGTGATCCATAACTAGATTAAGTTAGAACATAGAGCTTATAAATAGGATTGTTTCCTATTTCATTGTGTAATGTGAGAGTAGTGTGAGAATGAGAGTTTACGTCTATAAACTCCTGTAGTTTTGCAATGCAATCTTTTCCATGATCAATAAAGTTATGTGTCTAAAGACACTTCTAAATCTACATGTGGTATCAGAGCCATGGTAGTGAGAGCTCAGAGCTCAGTGCTGTGTTGTGAATGTGAAGAAATAGTGCGAGCTGCGTGTGAAACAGAGCTTGCATGCTTAGAGCACGTAATCTGGAGCTGGTGATTTAGTGCAGAGGGCCAGTCTAGTGATGAAGCGATGAACGCACGCATTGAGCAGTTTATCAGTTGAACGCACTCTGCAGATTTAGTTGGAAAACACGTGTTCAAGGGTGAGTTGATCTGCGCTGTATATTTTAGTTGTTTTTAAAATCCTTTTAAAACATTCAAATCAATTCTGCAAATCGATTCTGCTCTTTTCGATTCTGTAAATCATTCGAAACAGCATTATATTTCAAAGTGTTGTTGTAAAACTGTGGGAAAACAAGCGCTGCCCCTCCAAACATTCAATCGATTCTGAAACAATCGATTATGCAATAGCAGCATTGAAACATCGAATCTGTAATTGGTATCGATTTAAATTGATTCTACATTTTCATTCTCTCAATTTATGCCCAAATCACCTGCGTTGAACATTCTGGCATCGAATTTCATTGTCAGCGTTTTAAATTTAGCCAGCAGCATTCAACAGCATTTTTTATTGCCATCGATAGCGTTTTAAATTGGTATAGTCTGCACTTTCAATCTGCAATTGAAGCATTCTGCACTTTGAACGCTGCCCAATGCACCATCAATCCAGCTCTTTCATGGTTGTAAAATAAATCAAGGATTAACATTTAAATAAATCATTTAATTGGAAGCTTGATTCTGTTGAAAGCGTTGTATTCTGCACTTACATGTGGCAGAAGTCATGTTCGGCACCCTTCTTTTACACAAAATCAATTGATTGTATGAGTTTTTCAAAAAAGCAACAAGTTTACATCTCCAAGCGAGCGTGATTTCAAGCAATTTGCATCAATTCAGTGCAAAAATCAACACATCAAGCGAGCCAGAGTGAATTTTATTGCAGTAATCATCAAACAAGTTAAAACAATCTGAGTTCGACATCAAGCGAGCGTGGCTATTCATTGAAGTGAGCATAAAATCATCAAGTAAGTCAAGTAAAGCAATCGTCATCAAGCGAGCATGAATTCCAAAGTTTCAGCAAGACAATTTTACAACTCTAGCAAGTGCAATCAGCAACAAATCAAGCGCATGTGCCATTCACGCCACATTCAAGCGAGCCTGTCATTCAAGTGAAACAGTTCAAAGTATGACATCTACAACAAGAGAGTCTGATTTCAAGTGCACAAGTTCAGATGGAGCAACATATTCAGTTGTTAAACATTCTTCACAGTTTGATCATCTCCAGTGATGAAGACATGGTGCATGTCAGTAAAGACACTCTTGCTGATCTTTCACGGCATCTCCAACAAACACATGAAACTATTGAGTTTCTTCAGCTCCAGTCACAACTTCAAAGGATTGAATTACAAGAAAATAATGATACTTTCAAGTATTTGAACCATCCAGATGATAAGTCATTCATTCAGCCAGCTTCAAGTGTCGCAGCTGTTCTAGATCCAATTTCTTCCAAGCCCATCATCAGGCCCTGGGAAGACATTCAGAATAACAAGAATCGATGAGGCTTAGGATATGTCCAAGATGACGCCAACTTACATATTCCCGATTATTCCAAGCCCATTCAGTTCGTTAGTGTGGGATTTCTTGAACAGATCCCCTTAGCACATTCAGAGAAAGTTGCAGACAACCAAAAGTGCATGCAACCCAAAGTTACCGAAAAAGAGAATTCCCCACAACCTAAATTTGAAGTCAAACCGAAATGTTCTCATTTTCAGAGAACCGGTCATATGGAAGATCAATGTTTTGATCTCCATCCTTGTCACCATTGTGGCAAGTGCAACCATTCCTCAGAAAAATGTCGCAATCAACACAAATCAGAGAGATTGAAGATACATTATGAATGGATCGACCCTTGGGAATGGTCATCCACAGTTAAAAGATTGATTTAGTTCTACAACCATATACAATCACACATTCTGCAGCCAACATTGAAATGATGATGGTACTCTCATGTAGTTGAATGGGGGAGTACAACAGTGTAAAAATCCTACACCTGAAAGGGGGGGATCTCAGGAATATTTTACAGAGAAGTGTCTCTCCTTTCAGCTGACAAAGGGGGGAGAATTTCAATGAAATTGACAATGGTTGTCAGACTGAAAGTATCGACAAAACCACCAAAAGTAGCTAGTGGGCATCATCAACAAATTTTCCAGTGGGCAGTCGACAGCACAGAAGTAGTGCACAGTTTTCAGCATAACAAAAGCAACAGTGAGTTGTTTTTGACATGATCAGCTAGTGGGGCTTTGAAAAAAATTTGATGCTGATTTCATGCAAAGGATAGTCGGATCCTTTCGCAATTTGGCACTCGATGGCGTTGTCAAGCAACATTCAGAGATGAATCAGACATACAGCTGATTCATGTTCTCTTGAGATTGAAGAATTTTTCAGCATCAACTTGAGAACTTGGAAGATGGTTCCTCGTTCTTCTTTTGGATTTATCCTTGAAGGGGGGAATGTTAGCCTATTTCATAAAGGCAATTATAAATAAAAAAGAACATAAATTGAATAATTTAAAGTTAGGATAAATATATTTATTAAATTAGAATATTTAATAAATATTAGAGATATTTAGAAATAGAAATTTGTTAATAAAAATTAGGACTCTAGAAAAGAGTCATTTCCTAGGCTCTAAGTTAGGAGTGAAGTTAGTAGAGTGGTTAGAAACTCATTTATTGTAAATGGACACTTGTTGATTTTCCAAGTGATCCATAACTAGATTAAGTTAGAACATAGAGCTTATAAATAGGATCGTTTCCTATTTCATTGTGTAATGTGAGAGTAGTGTGAGAATGAGAGTTTACATCTGTAAACTCTTGCAGTTTTTCAATGTAATCTTTTCCATGGTCAATAAAGTTATGTGTCTAAAGACACTTCTAAATCTACAGCGCCTTGAAGATTTTGCAGCAGATTTCTGTTGGACTTCCCAAGGGTACTCGTGCACAGTCAAATCAATGCAAGGGATGTACTATGGGTAAGTTTGCGAAGACACCTTTCATGAGAAGGATAACCATGCTTTGGTGATCCCAGAGAGAATTCACACAGATGTGTGTGGACATTTCTCAGTTTCTTAAAAAACAAAACAGAGGTATTATGTTATATTTGTTGATGACTATTCTCGTAGATGCTGGATCTTCTTCATTCAGAAGAAGATCGAAACATTCTCAAAGTTCTGTGAGTTTAAATCATTGGTGGAGAAGGAGTCGAGGAAGTAAGTGAAGGCTCTGCGGAGTAATAATGGTGGTGAATATATCTGGAACGAATTTGAAGACTTCTATAGCAAATAAGGAATTTGAAGAGAACTCATAGATCCTCATAACCCACGGCAAAATAGGGTCGTGGAGAGGAAGAAAAGAATGATCATGGGTGCTGCACGAGCTATGCTGCATGACTAGGGCCTATCGATGCACTTGTGGGCGGAAGCATGCAACACTGTGATTTATGTGCAAAACTGTTGTACTCATAGAGTACTTAGCATGAGTACACCTGAAGAAGATTTCACTGGTAAGAAGTCTGATATTTCTCATTTTAATATGTTTGGCTCATTTGTTTACATTCATGTGACAAAGGACGCTAGGAAGAAGCTGGAGCCGACTGCAGAAGTTGGGATATTTGTGGGGTACAAAAAAACACCCCATAATTATCGTGTGTATTTTCCAAACGGTCGAATGACTGTGGTGCGACGGGATATAAAATTAAATGAGGCGAAAGCCATGAATTTGTCGCTTGAGAGGGAGCTACACTTGCATGTAGAGGAGGAACTTCTTGTTCCCAAAGATGAGCCTCTAGATGTGGATCAGCCACAGGAGGAGATTCATGGATTGGAGGAGTCCACTCATGCAAATCCAAACATCAGAATAGGCAGAAAGCGTACCACAGAAGCTGAGAGACTAAAGCTTGATGCGGTAGAGAATTTAGGAGTCCCTACAGCATAGCACGGACAGAGACAGTCACCTGACCGATTTACTAGATACATGGCTCTTATGAGCAAGTGTGTCATGATAAAGCCATTTTATTTTGAAGAAGCAGCATATGAACCCACATGGGTAGATGCCATGGTGGAGGAGTATGACTCCATTGTCAGAAACAATGCTTGGGAGATTGTTCCAAGGTTGGTGGGTAAATCCGTGGTAGATTCCAAATGGATATACAAGGTAAAGCAAGCTACTGATGGGAGCATCGAGAAGTATAAGGCAAGATTTATTGCTTGGAGCCTCTCACAGATCGAGGGGATTGATTATGAAGAAACCTTTGCACCTGTCGCACGATATTCTTCCATAAGGACTATCTTTGCTCTCAAAGCACAGATGGGTTGGCACATTCATCAGATGGATGTGAAGACTGCATTCCTTAATGGGATCATTGAGGAAGAGGCGTACATTGAGCAGCCTAAAGGATTTGACATCTTCAACAGCGAGTCGCATGTGTGCAGACTCAAAAGAGCGCTATATGGGCTAAAGCAAGCACCACGTGATTGGTACACAAGGATAGACAACTATTTCACTAGACTTGGCTTCACCAAGAGTGAGGCGGATAAAAACCTGTACCAAATTGTAGTGGAGGGTAAGATTTTAATCATTGTTCTTTATGTTGATGATTTAATACTAACGGGTGATGAGCAGTTGATACACTCATGCTAGGCAGATCTTGCAAAGGAGTTTGAGATGAAGGATTTGGGGCTCCTTCATTATTTCCTTGGATTGGAAATATGGCAATGAGAAGGTGAACTGTTTGTGTCTCAAGGCAAGGTTGCTCGGGAGATACTTGGTAAGTTTCGCATGGAGGACTGCAAGCCCATGGATACTCCTCTTCCAGGAAATTGGAGGAAAGAGGATGCTACATCAACAGAGGTAGTGGATGCCATTGTTTATCGACAGTTGGTGGGTTCGCTCATGTATTTAGTTAATACAAGACCGGACATATGCTATGCGGTGAACCAACTTTCAAAAGCGATGGTTAAGTCTACCAAGATCTTTTGGAAGGCAGGCAAGCATTTCCTGAGGTATCTCAGGGGCACATCTGAGTATGGCTTATGGTACAAATAGATGGATTAGGTGAGGTTTCATAGCTTCATGGATGCAGATTGGGAAGGCAACCCACTAGACAAAATAAGCACATCAGGAGGGGTTTTCAGTATTGGATCTACAGTAGTTTCTTGGTACAAAAAGAAACAAATATTCGTGGAATTCAGTTCAGCGGAAGCAGAATACATGGCAGCAAGTCAAGCTGCATGTGAGGCTATCTGGATGAGGAAGATCCTGGTCAGTTTCTTTTGTTCACATTTAGATCCTATAGTGATACATTGTGATAATCAAAGTTGCATTAAACTCTCGATTAATCCTATGTTTCATGATAGATGTAAACATATTGATATCTGGTATCATCATATCAGAGATTGTGTTCAGCGGAAGATTATTTTGCTTCAGTACATTCATACGGAAGATCAGGATGCAGACATTCTGACGAAGACACTCAACAAAAGAAAATTTGAATACCATAGAGGCAGGATTGGGGTGAAGGATAATCCCTATCTTGTTGAGAGGGAGTGTTGAGATTCAACAAGATGATGAGCTTAGTGAAAAGTAAGTGCCTATTTTTATACATGGTGAGCATATTCTATAAGTTGCAGGATGCTATTTGTAGATGGTTGGTCATATGTGGAAAATAGATGAAATTCTATTTTTAGAATATTGGGTGAAGTCTATTTATAGATCATCGATCTAAAAATAGATGCATGTCAATTATTATTAGCTCTTAATAATAATTCGACAATAAACATCAACTTATTCTCTTAGCACACTTTATTTCATTCAAAAGATTTGGAAAATCAGTGGGTTGAAGGAATTACACAATTCCTAGGGTTTATTGGTGGCTCATGCATGGAGGATTTAGTTAGAACTGAAGTGGTAAAGTTATAACAGAGTTGGAAGAGTAGTTATAGGAGTTGTTATTTAGTTTAACTTAGTTAAGTGAGTTAAACTAAGTTGAGCTAGTTGTATCTAGTCTAACTGAAAGATAAACTAGTGAGAGTTTAGTGAATTAATTAGTTAATTAATTCACAACTAATAACTCACTAACAAATGAACATAAACAATAGTTAACTACAGTGCATGTCAGTTCTAATGGAGACACAGTGGAGAGATAGGTGAAAGGGTGAGATGGATTATCTGGTGTGACTATAGTGATCAATTCAATGCATCTAACACACACTGGAGTTGTCAATGAGGATTGCACAGTCAGGGCAAGGCCAATTCGAATTCATTCAAGGGTCTTCTTCAGTAGGGATTGTGTAGTGGAGGCAAGAAATTGGTGCATAGATATGCAAATTTCTACATGACAATGTGTAATGAATCTACATTGTAATGAGAGCTTGATGTACTAAGCTTTGTATGATATTATTACATGATTCCATTAATATACATAATATATGATAGTTGGGGTTTTCATATTTAAGCTTTCCCGTTAAACAACTGCGTTATGTGCGATTGAATTTATTCACATGTGTTTGCAATTGAGTTTTAAATTTTCGCAAGTTTAACAGTGGAAGCATTCTGTATTTAGCAAGAAGATAAATATTGTTAGATCAGGAGAATGTGGTGATACATCAGTATTAATAAATTTATATAGTCATCTATTTCAGTTCTTCCATCACATTCCGTAATACATCTTGAAATAAGACAATTCAATAATTCCATCATTTTTTGATTGTGCAAATTGATCAGACTATTTGTTGCAAACCAGTGAACTGAAGAATCGAATAAAATATTTTCATCTGGGTGTAAGAAACTATCTACACATGTCATAAGAAGATCCGAATCAGCCAGAAAAGTATTTGCGTTTCTAATATTGGTTAAAATATTGCGGAAATATGCTTGTCTCGAATCATCTCCTTCTTATCTATATATTATATCTAAAGTGACAAAAATTTTGAAGCTTTTCCACAACACTTTTCCTCTTGTTTTACTTGCATACAAGGGTTTATCCTTGACAGGAGGCAGCTGGCCAAGGTCACTCATGAGAATTATGGACCTACCACTAAAAGGACAATCCTTGTTTTCAGGAAAGGCTTCTTGCAAATGATCAAAATCTATCTATATGAAAATATTTGGACCCATAAAGCTCATTTCATCAATCAAAATATATCGAATGTGTCTCATTTCTTTTTGAAACATTTACAAAGCCTATCTAGTCAAGGGTTTCATATATATTTTTAGGAATTTTGAAGGTAGAGTGAATTGTTTCCCCGTGTATATTAAAAGCAGCTATACCAGTTGGAGTGAGAAAAAAAAATGGACTTTTATCATCTTTTGTCAAAGTAGAAAGAGCATGAGAGATACAACGAATACGATAATATTTCCCAATTTTGATGGTTCCTTGAATAATAATTTTCAAAGAACCATCCTTTCCACCTTTAAAAAAGTGCCAATTTTTTTTTTAAATCAACTAGTTGTTTTTCGGATAAAGAGGAAGGAAACAAATTTTTTTCTACAAAAGATTTAACATTAACAACCCTCACAAACTGCACATATTTTATAAAATGGATAACATTTTCTGAAATTTCTTTTGACAACATTGTTTCCTGCTAATTGAAATGGATATCAAAGTCCCTTCTTCCAAGATTTTGAAGGTCATAAATGTTTATATTTCATAGAGGAATTATTCGAGAAAAACCTTGCCATTCTTATGAATCTCGATCAACATTTTGTTCATGAACAAGGGAATCAACATCCTCCTCATCGTTTTCATCTAGAAAAGGGGCTCGATCAACATGCCACACATGATATCTTCAATTCCTCTAATTATCAATGATAGTATCACTTGAAAGGCCTATATTTGAAGCAATGTAATGAAATGGCTTATACAAAGGTAGCTCTGTCCAAAAAAATGTTTCAAAATCTTCTAAATTCCTATTAGGAACAATATAAAATCATGGCTAGACATGAACAACGGCATGGAAATCTTGTGGTCTCCACAACCCATGTTTATGTTTGTTGTCAAAACTCCACAATCTTGTTATTTCTCTCAAAAACAAATGATCCAAAAATGGCGTTGGGTTTGATAAAGAAAAACAAAATTATTTCCTCATGAAATTTCTTAATAGTACAACAATAGTTTTGGGTATACATTCTTTCCAACATTCAATAAGATAAATTTGAAACTATAGACAAGTGACAATTTTAGCAACATATGGCATGTTTCTTGTGCTCCAATGTCATGCTCAAAAATAATTTCAACAAGGAAAAAAATAATTTCAGCAAGGAACCTTTTATATGTAGATAACACAAAAGCCTCACATCCACTTGCACAAGCAAATCTTATCAACATTTTGTGATTACTTTCTGATATTATTTCTTTCTTGGAAGCATATTTCACAATATATTTCAGAACTTCATGTCGAGACAAAATTATTTGGAAATAAACATGTTATCACCACATTGTTAGAAGATATCCATTGTGAACATTCAAGCGGTCATAATTTTGTGTGAGTTAGTATTTCATTTTCCCTTTTTCATTTATGAAAAATGCTAACTCTGCATAGAACTGCCATGTAGCATAACAACAATGCAAAAGGATAGAACCATTTTTATGTAAACAATAATTACCACTATGTTTTGTATGCCTTTGCACTTGATTTACCAAATTCTCATAATCTTATGGAGGATTGGAATAAAAAAATTATTGAGTGTTCAAAAGAAAAGGATCATCATTTAGACTTCGAGGGATCGCAATATTTCGATGATGTAGGTCAAGTGGATTCCAAGCTGTTAAATATTTTTGAAGTAGAACTTTGCTATATGCAGATCAAAATGGTTAGAACAATCTAATGTTTCCATATTCGGAGCTCTTGGAAATAATAGGAAATCATGGATCTACACTGAATCCTTATGTTTCCACTCATACCTAAAAAAAAATGTGGAATTAACATATATAACCAGCCATATCAACAAATATTATGCTCCAAATCGTTCAACAACATGGGAAAGGGAGCAAGAACAAACTTAAACCAAAAGTATTTAGCACCAAGATGTTTTTGTAGAACCAACTCAAAAAATATATTAAATCTTTAATGCATATACAAAGAAGCCAAATGTGGATAATCAATAACATTTTCGATTGTCCTTGCATGCACACTCTCACTGTTAATGTTTGTTGGTGATAAAACTAACTATTGATCAAATAGCTCTCCAGGTGAGAACCTGGAGAGTGTATACACACATACACACAGTCTGATCATTGAATCAAATGGCCCTAAATTATATAGGCTTTCACACTAACGGGATGGTTTCAACCACTCCCTCGATATCAGGATATGAGATCTATGATTAGAATCTCAATCCTATCTTTATGATAACAACAAACTAACTATGGATTTCTTCATTAATTCCAACACTCCTCCCTTAATGGAGAAATGGTACTAAACAATAACATATGCTTGCTGGTCTAGTCTGAGCTAGGCTTACAAAAAAAAACATAAAAAACTTGACAATAGAGGATTTCACTTTCGTCTTTATGCTTCTGAGTCCATATTTGTTCATTCTATATCGAGGCTTCATCTTCACTTTCTTCACTGTGAGGTAGTGATGTATTTTCACCTCATTTCTTCCCCAGTGATGGAAAGCTTGAACGCTTATCCTCGCCCTTTTGAAAATTATGACAGGCTTAATAGGAAACTATTTTCTGTCACCATTTCTGGTATCACGCATGTAAATTTAAGCAATGTTGTTGTCTGCACACACATAAATATTCATGAGATTATCACTTTTTAAATTCTCTCCAACTCTGTCTTCTTCTGCCACGTCTTCACTATCAGCTTCACGTGGCTTGTCCAATTGATCTTCAACACTTTGTTCATCTTTACATCCTTCTTGAAAATCAACTTTTGACTCTTCAATATCAGGATCTTGCACACTAAATTGTGCCTCTTGTTTCTCGTGGTCATCAACAGAACCACATTGTTTTTCTGAAAAAATGCTACCCATGCTACCTAGGCTAACACCTACAAATGCCCACATGAAAATATCATCATCATCGTCATCAAAATCAAAAATATCTAAAAATATAGACATGTTGTTAAAGGTCCAAGTTATCTGGTTTTATCTTGCTTCCAAATTTCAACTCCACTCGGTCCTCTAACGAGCTCCAACAACCCCGTTACCATGCAGGCGGGAATCCTCCCTTTGGCAGCTCTTCAATAGTAGAACCTTGTAGACTGTGGCTTCTATGCCAAGCAAGGCTTAATTCCCTCGGCTCTTGTGATGAGCAATAGATGAGCTCTGACAACGTTATCAATGTCTAATTAGTAACATTCAATGATGGTAGCACTCAAAAAAAAATAAAAAATTATGTTGTTTCGAAAAATGCAAAATCGATTAGACTACTTCTGTTCAACAGAGACCATCGATCTGTGGGTGATCTGAATCACTTCACATATTTATGCTTCACGCCAAGTCTGATTTCACCGAAGTCAACAATATGGCCTCCGGTGAAAACGTGTGCCACGCGTAGCAAGATTGGAGGATCCTCCCCTCTCCTGTGAAATTAACGAGATGCAGTGGTTTCTCTCCTACAAATCAAACCACACAGAACGTGGTCCAATTGGCTTACAAACAACGACCCTTTGTCGGCGATGAGGCCACGACCTAAACAGTGGGGTTTTCCTGGTGTAATATCTCCCGATGTCACATCGTCCTCCACTATTCTGTATGCCTTGGATGCACAAGTGATCCATGCAATCCTCACGTAGGTCATTCACTCTAGTAACCAAGTCATAGACGTGGAGCCCATGCAAAATCGACGGCTCCTACCACAGAAATATATGAAGAGTGCCTACACACAGGTAATTGTTCTCCACGCTGCAAACAATCCACACAGCAAACAATCCACGCAGCAACAGGGAAATCTAAGCGAGTTAAAATAGAAAATAGGTAAAAAAAAAAAAACGTTTTCTTTTCCCTGATTTTCTTCAAGTCCTTCAATTCAAGGGAGGAAAACAGTTGAAACATTCTATGAAAACCTTCCATATCTAAACATTGTACCGCCGCTTACATTTATCGTAGAAACCATAAATTTTTCTGATTGAAGCGCATTCATGGTTTACCCTCAAGAAAAAAGTTTTCAGGGAATTTTATTTTGTATGACAGAAGAAGGCATATTTTCTCTATGCTCTGCTCTCCACGGTCTACAAAATCCCCTAAAAAACAAATAGTTTGCTTGTGGTGGATAGCCACCATACTGAAACAGTCGTAACAAATTTGAATATTGACCATGTATATCACCGCAGATATTTATAGGCACCTCGAGCTCCAATAAATTCGGTTGATTGAGAAATACTTATTTTGAATCTTGACACAGCTGCCGTACCTCGACTTTCTGCTTCTCCTCAACCCCTTCTCTCGACAATCTCACAAATTCAAGAATTCTGCACAACCACACATGCCGGATTCACAAACAGGTCACAATTACTCAACAAAGCTTAGTTACACAGAGGCTTATGATCCTGTGCTTCGATACCATGATAAAACTAACTATTGATCAAATAGCTCTCAAGGTGAGAACCTGGAGAGTGTATGCACACATACACACAATCTGATCATTGAATCAGATGAGCCTAAATTATATAGGCTTTCACACTAATGAGATAGTTTCAACCACTCCCTCGATATCAGGATATGAGATCTATGATTAGAATCTCAATCCTATCTTTATGATAACAACAACCTAACTATGGATTTCTCCATTAATTCCAACAGTTGGAAGGCATAACACTATGCAAGTTAGACCACTTTGTGTTAGTTGCAGTCAACTAAAAAAACTGAAAGTAGGGAAACCCAATTGCGTAATTATGTCAATGAGTTCAAAACAACAATTTGTCCAATATTCCCTCATGCCCCTTAGAGAAGAACCAAAATGGATCAATTTCTTTGCCAATTTATTGTTAGGAAAATCATAAAGTTGTTGACACAATTATTGAACAGTTGTAAGTATATTTTCATTAATATTCTTCTTCAAAAAGAAAGAATTTGTTCCTTGGCTATGGTGGTGCATAATCATATTCAATAGGAAATATCGAATGCGAGAATGGCTTCCAAATCTTTGATCATAATATCTTAGTAAATGTAAATCATATTCATGCATTTCAATGTTGAAAATAGGTGGTTGCAACCAATCTACATCACCTGCGGGGAATAAAGTAGGGAATTCCATGTGTATTATACTCATCAATGGGATACTTACCAATATATGTCCATTGCAATGGTTCATGCGGTCTTGAATTTGCATTTTCAATAAATCTTCTTATCGATTCTAGGTCCATACAATTATTTGGAAAGTAAGAAATAAAGGATGATGGATGAGAGTGAAAATAATTCCCCCCTGCCTTTCAATCTCCGCAATGGCTCTGTATGTCTCATCGAGAACACTATCGACATATTCTAGCCTACTAAAGACATCGGTAGGTCTTGTTTGGAGAGAAACAATTGAATCCATATCAAGCTCAACATCCCTTTAGTATTTATCCATCTCCATATTATAAATCAATGTGCCCATCACACATTGTCTCTTAACATAAAATTCATAATATTTCGACTGAACACCACGTCTTCTCACAATCACGAAGTCAAGTTGTTAAACACGTATTGGAAGCTTCTTTGCAATCAAAGATATTTCTTGTGGAAAAATTATCATGTGGAATATATATTTATATTTACTGCCACTAGCATGTGTCACTTGTAATATCAGATTTACTCATGTTATTAGCATCTCTCCAACTTGTCTCAAAAATCTTAGAACCTCACGTGGACAACTTGGATGCATGTTCTTAAAATGAGAAAAATGATGAGTGGCATTCTCTCTGTTACATATTTAAATATTTATATATGGGCCCTTCATGCCATCTTAAAAATTGTATACCACGGTAACGTTCATTACACACTTGGTACATTTGCATAACAGACAAATTATCAACCAATGGACAGAAAGTTTATATGAACTTCGATCATGTCCCCACTAAAATGACCGAGAGCAATTTCATTTTCTCTACCAAAAATTAATCTAGGTTGACATTGACGTGAACCAACTTTTCCAATTGAAGCAATCATTGGATCATTTCTTTCCATAAAACGATGTGAATCCAACCTTCTAAATTGGATGCAGTTGAGCACGTTCTCTTTGAAACAACAACATTGTCAAATTCGAATATTTAAAAGACAACAAAATAAATTTTTCAAGTGAACAACAAATTCATGAGAGAAAACATATACATTTTCTTCATCGTTGCATCCCCCGCATGGAAGTTGAGGAATTGATGTTGGTTGTGTTTTGAATAGTTTTGTCGACCACTATTAACTTGAAGAATGTTATACCAAAAGAAATGAAATAAAATATCAAAAAATAATTAGAAATTTTAAGTTGAAATGTACAAACCCTATCAAAATAAATTCACATCAACCACCTCTGTCGTGCCAACATAACTAGCACAACCACATTAGTAAAAACTAATGTGGTTGATATACGCCGATAGGCGTATATAAAATAGATTTACAACCACATTTACCAATGTGGTTGATATACGCCGATAGGCCTATATCCACTACCCATCACATTAATTTATATATCAATAAATAAATATTATATATAATAAATTTATTAAAACTAGCACAACCACATTAGTAAAAACTAATGTGGTTGATATACGCCGATAGGCGTATATAAAATAGATTTACAACCACATTTACCAATGTGGTTGATATACGCCGATAAGCCTATATCCACTACCCATCACATTAATTTATATATCAATAAATAAATATTATATATAATAAATTTATTATATTAACTTGAAAAATATATATTATATATTAATAAGAATATTAATATATTAAATATATTAAATATATTAATTATGATTAAAATCACAAAAATATTTTATGTATATTAATAATATTATAAAAATATTAATAATATATATAAAAAATATTTATTAATATATTAAAAATATTAACTATATACATACTATAAATTAACTTCAAATATATATAATATATATTAATATAAAAAAAAATATTAATAATATATAATAAATTAATATATCATAGATCGTTATATTATTAATAAAGCAAAAGAACTAATAATATATTAATAATATATATTCTATCATAGTTGGTTATATTATTATTATTAGAATAATATAAATATTAGAATATTTATTTATAATGATTATTAGTAATATTATAATCTAATATTTATTAATAAATATTATTAGTAATATTATAATATTATTTAAATTACTAATGATTTATTAAAATATTATAATATTACTAATAATCATTATTAATAAATATTTGAATATTTATTTATAATGATTTTTAGTAATATTATAATATTATTAATATTACTAAATAAATATTATAATATTATAATATTATTAATAATATATATTAATAATATTATAATATTACAAATAATCATTATTAATAAATATTTGAATATTTATTTATAATGAATATTAGTAATATTATAATATTATTAATATATAAAAAATATTAAATATATAATTTTAATATTATAATAAGTATTAATACTATATATTAAAAATATTTATTAATATATTAATAATATTAACTATATACATACTATAAATTAACTAGAAATATATATAATATATATTAATAATATTTATTAATATAAAAATAATATAAATAATATTTAATATTTTAATGATTATTAGTAATATTATAATCTAATATTTATTAATAAATATTATTAGTAATATTATAATATTATTTAAATTACTAAATAAATATGAAAATATTATAATATTACTAATAATCATTATTAGTAAATATTTGAATATTTATTTATAATGATTTTTAGTAATATTATAATATTATTAATATTACTAAATAAATATTAAAAATATTATAATATTATTAATATATATTATGAATAATATATATTAATAATATTTTAATATTACAAATAATAATTATTAATAAATATTTGAATATTTATTTATAATTAATATTAGTAATATTATAATATTATTAATATATACAAAAATATTATATATATATATATTTTTTTTAATATTATAATAAGTATTAATAATATATATTAAAAATATTTATTAATATATTAATAATATTAGCTATATACATACTATAAATTAACTTGAAATATATATAATATATATTAATAATATTTATTAATATAAAAATAATATAAATAATATTTAATATTTTAATATTTATTGATATATTAATATCATAGATGGTTATATTATTAATAAACTAAAAAAACTAATAAACCCAAGGGTTTAATATTATAAACCAAAGCAAGTGGTGAACCCAAGGGAAAATCATTACCCAAAAAATTATAAACCAAAGGAATTGGTGAACCCAAGGGAATTGATTTAAACATTGAGACAATTTTTGTCGCAATGCGACGTTGGGGCAAGTATGACCATGGTTGGCCATGGGTGATTTTCATATTGAGACAATGTTTGTCATAATGTGTCAATTGATCATGGATGACATTGATCGATTATTCATATTATAACCCAAAAAAACTAATAAATATTAAATAATAAACTAAAAATATTATTAATATATATTAATAATATTTATTAATATAAAAATAATATAAATAATATTTATTGATATATTAATATCATAGATGGTTATATTATTAATAAACTAAAAAAACTAATAAACCCAAGGGTTTAATATTATAAACCAAAGCAAGTGGTGAACGGGAAAATCCTTACCCAAAAAATTATAAACCAAAGGAATTGGTGAACCCAAGGGAATTGATTTAAATATTGAGACAATTGTTGTCGCAATGCGACGTTGGGGCAAGTATGACCATGGTTGGCCATGGGTGATTTTCATATTGAGACAATGTTTGTCATAATGTGTCAATTGATCATGGATGACATTGATCGATTATTCATATTATAAACCAAAAAACTAATAAACCCAAGGGTTTAATATTATAAGCCAAAGCAAGTGGTGAACCCAAGGGAAAATCATTACCCAATAAATTATAAACCAAAGGAATTGGTGAACCCAAAGGAATTGATTTAAACATTGAGACAATTGTTGTCTGATGCGACGTTGGGCAAAGTATGACCATGGTTGGCCATGCATGATATGCGATACAATATTTGTAAGAATTTGACATGTGATCATGGATGACGTTGATCGATTATTCATTTTATAAACCAAAAGAACTAATAAACCCAAGGGTTTAATATTATAAGCCAAAGGAATTGGTGAACCCAATGGAAAACCATTACCCAACAAATTATAAACCAAAGGAATTTGCGAACATAAGGGAATTGATTTAAACATCGAGACAATTTTTGTCACAATGCGACGTTGGACCAACTATGACCATTATTTCTCAGGGGTGATTTTCATTTTGAGACAATATTCATCAGAATGTGACATTTGATCATGGATGAAATTGATTGATTATTCATATTATAAACCAAAAGAACTAATAAACCCAGGGGTTTAATATTATAAACCAAAGGAATTGGTGAACCAAAGGGAAAACCATTACCCAAGAAATTATAAACCAAAGGAATTTGTGAACCCAAAGGAATTGATTTAAACATTGAGACAATTGTTGTCGCGATGCGACGTTAGATAAGTACTTGACCATGGTTGGCCATGCGTGATTTTCATATTGATACGATGTTTGTCGGAATGTGACATTTGATCATGGATGACATTGATCGATTATTCATATTATAAACCAAAACTAACGAAACCCCGAGGGTTTAATATTATAAACCAAAGGAATTGGTGAACCCAAGGGACAGCCATTACCCAACAAATTATAAGCCAAAAGGAATTGGTGAACACAAGGGAATAGATTTAAACATTTAGACAATGTTTGGCGCAATGCGACGTTGGGCCAAGTATGACCATGGTTGGCCATGGGTGATTTTGATATTGATAAAATGTTTGTCAGAATGTGACATTTGATCATGGATGGCATTGATCGATTATTCATATTAAAAACTTAAAGAACTAATAAACCCAAGGGTTTAATATTATAAACCAAAGGAATTGGTGAACCCAAGGGAAAACCATTACCCAACAAATTATAAACGAAAGGAATTGGTGAACCCAAGGGAATTGATTTAAACATTGTTATAAAAGGTTATCCGTAATGCGTAGTTGGAGCAGAGTATGACCATGATTTGTCCATGGGTGATTTTCATATTGAGATAATGTTTGTCGAATGTGACATTTGATCATGGATGACATTGATCGATTATTCATATTATAAACCAAAAAAACTAATAAACACAAGGGTTTAATATTATAAACCAAAAGAATTGGTGAAACCAAGGGAAAACCATTACCCAACAAATTATAAACCAAAGGAATTGGTGAATCCAAGGGAATTGATTTAAACATTGAGACAATTGTTGTCACAATGCGACGTTCGACCAACTATGACCATGGTTGGCCATGGGTGATTTTCATATTGAGACAATGTTTGTCAGAATATGACATTTGATCATGGATGACATTGATCGATTATTTATATTATAAACCAAAAGAACTAATAAACCCAAGGGTTTAATATTATAAACCAAAGGAATTGGTGAACCCAAGGGAAAACCATTACCCAATAAAGTATAAACAAAAGGAATTGGTGAACCCAAGGGAATTCATTTAAACATTGAGACAATTGTTGTTACAATGCGACGTTGGACCAAGTATGACCATGGTTGGCCATGGGTAGAACCTTTTCATATTGATACAATGTTTTGTTAGAATGCGACATTTGATCATGGATGACATTGATCGATTATTCATATTATAAACCAAAAAAACTAATAAACCCGAGGGTTTAATATTATAAACCAAAGGAATTGGTGAACCCAAGGGACAATCATTACCCAACAAATTATAAACCAAAAGCAATTGGTGAACCCAAGGGAATAGATTTAAACATTGAGACAATGGTTTCCACAATGCAACGTTGGACCAACTATGACCATGGTTGGCGATGGGTGATTTTCATATTGAGACAATGCTTCTCATAATGTGTCATTTGATCATGGATGACATTGATCGATTACTCATATTATAAACCAAAAAAACTAATAAACCCAAGGGTTTAATATTATAAACCAAAGCAAGTGGTGAACCCAAGGGAAAATCCTTACCCTAAAAATTATAAACCAAAGGAATTGGTGAACCCAAGGAAATTGATTTAAACATTGAGACAATTGTTGGCGCAAGGCGACGTTGGGCCAAGTATGGCCATGGTTGGCCATGGGTGATTTTCATATTGAGATAATGTTTGTCAGAATGTGACATTTGATCATGGATGACATTGATCGATTATTCGTATTATAAACCAAAAAAACTAATAAACCCAAGGGTTTAATATTATAAACCAAAGCAAGTGGTGAACCCAAGGGAAAATCCCTACCCAAAAAATTTATAAACCAAAAGAATTGGTGAACCCAAGGGAATTGATTTAAACATTGAGACAATTGTTGTCGCAATGTGACGTTGGGCCAAGTATGACCATGGTTGGCCATGGGTGATTTTCATATTGATACAATGTTTGTTAGAATGCGACATTTGATCATGGATGACATTGATCGATTATTCATATTATAAACCAAAAAAACTAATAAACGCAAGGGTTTAATATTATAAACCAAAGGAATTGGTGAACCCAAGGGACAACCATTACCCAACAAATTATAAACCAAAAGGAATTGGTGAACCCAAGGGAATAGATTTAAACATTGAGACAATGGTTGTCACAATGAAACGTTGGACCAACTATGAACATGGTTGGCGATGTATGATTTTCATATTGAGACAATGTTTCTCATAATGTGTCATTTGATCATGGATGACATTGATCGATTATTCATATTATAAACCAAAAAAACTAATAAACCCAAGGGTTTAATATTATAAACCAAAGCAAGTGGTGAACCCAAGGGAAAATCATTACCCATAAAATTATAAACCAAAGGAATTGGTGAACCCAAGGGAATTGATTTAAACATTGAGACAATTGTTGTCGCAATGCGACGTTGGGCCAAGTATGACCATGGTGGGCCATGGGTGATTTTCATATTGATACAATGTTTGTCAGAATGTGACGTTTGATCATGGATGACATTGATCGATTATTCATATTATAAACCAAAAAAACTAATAAACCCAAGGGTTTAATATTATAAACCAAAGAAAGTGGTGAACCCAAGGGAAAATCATTACCCAAAAAATTATAAACCAAAGGAATTGGTGAACCCAAGGGAATTGATTTAAACATTGAGACAATTGTTGTTGCAATGCGACGTTGGGCCAAGTATGACCACGGTTGGCCATGGGTGATTTTCATATTGATACAATGTTTGTTAGAATGCGACATTTGATCATGGATGACATTGATCGATTATTCATATTATAAACCAAAAAAACTAATAAACCCAAGGGTTTAATATTATAAACCAAAGGAATTGGTGAACCCAAGGGACAACCATTACCCAACAAATTATAAACCAAAATGAATTGGTGAACCCAAGGGAATAGATTTAAACATTGAGACAATGGTTGTCACAATGCAACGTTGGACCAACTATGACCATGGTTGGCGATGGATGATTTTCATATTGAGACAATGTTTCTCATAATGTGTCATTTGATCATGGATGACATTGATCGATTATTCATATTAATAATTTAAATGTTATTAATAATTTTAATAAACCTTAATCATGTTTGAAACTTATAGTTATTAATACAATTATGAACATTAATGTAATTAATGTAATTAATCATGTTAATATTATTAATAAAATGTTATTAATATTATTGTTATAATTTAAATGTTATTAATAATTTTAATAAACATTAATTATGTTTGAAACTTATTGTTTTTTTTTTAAATACTAATACAAATTATTATTAGAGTTATATATATATATATATATATATATATATATATATATATATAACAAAGTATAATAATCGTTAATATATTATTATCAAAATATTAATATTAATATTAACATCAACTTTAACTTTAACTTTATATTTTGTTTATATTTTATTTTTCTTAATTTGTTAACCCAGTTAAATTTTGTACATTTAAATAATTAACAGATCAATTTTTTTTTATCACTTTTAAAAAATAGATTTAAGTTAATTTAAAAATTCTAAATATAAGTTATATTTAAAATCTTATACTTTAAAATTGTAAATATAAGTTATATTTAATTCACATTGGAGGAATTACAAAACATATGTCAAATCTATATTGGAATTACAAGTCATTTCATACTCTAGAATGAATTTTTTAATTCAATTATAATTAATTTTATGTTTTTTTATTATATTTTTATCCAATTAAAATGTTAAAAAAGACATTACATGATAAATTTAAAAAAAAAAATTTAATTAAAAAAAATACCAACAAAAAACCAAAGTTCATATTATAAAATAAAATAAAAAAATTCAAGAGTATGGTCAAAATAATTCAAAACTTGATATAATTGAAATACAATTAATTTGTAATTTACAGAGATTTATTGTTATATATAATAATACATTTTAAAATAAGATGATATAAATCTCATTATTATATACAAGTCCCTGCCTGGTCGGAAATCCTTACAGCTTGGTTGTAAGTGTGCGCCATTAATCGTTTGCAGTCCAAAGACATGATCAATAGTGCATAGTGAATAGTGCAGAGATGATACTGAACTATAATGAAACATTTCAATGGAGTTGTTGCCTAAGCAGATGTAACTAATTCTCTTAATCTCGCTTCCACTTTTTTTACTTATTCCTTCGTAAGCCTCGATCTTTACAATAAACATTTTAAGGAACCATTGTTTCCTTACAGACTAATTTGGCGTGGGAACTTCTTAATTGTGAATTCTACCTTATCCTCAGAAAATATTTGAAGGCATTTCAATGGCACTAAAACTTTGATAGGAAGTATTAGTTGTATAAAAATATTTCTCAACTTATCATAATTGTGTTTTAAAAAATATTTATGAACTCACCATAATTTAAGTTATAATATGTCGTCTCGCTGGCAAACCGATAAATTTGATTATTTTTATGGCACCTTGCTAGAATGATTATTCTCCCTAAATTGCTTATTAAGTCTTGCTTTAGCCTTCACCTCAATTTACATTCCCATAACTGAAACACATGTGAGCATGTATATATATGTGTTAAGAATAACATATTTGTTGACATGACTTTAATATATATTATTATTGATATGAACTTATTAAATATTAATTCATATTAATAATCTTCATATTTTTTTTGTCATGTAATATAATATGTTGTATATATTTTATATTTATTATTATTTACATGTTGTGACTTTAAGTATATATATTGAATAAAATATATATATAATAATAAAATATATAAAAAGAAAAAAGCAACCACAAATGGTCATTCATCATACATTCAACGAAATTTAATCACCTAAACATGTACCAAAAGGGAATGATTCAAAGTTTTATGATGCCAAAAAAACATTCAAAACGAAACTAATTTAATGCAAAGGAAACTTTCAAAATAATTTAATGTGAAGGGAGTATTATCATCGATGCTTATCGTAATGGAGGACTCCATGCTTTCACTTCGACGATGGAAATGCTCAAACAACCCTCCATGTTGGCTCTAGACTCATCGAAGCCACTCTACGATAGTTCATCACTCCAAGCACGACACGTTGCATCAAATAAATGCACCTGCATTAAACGTTGCATGATTATGCCTCAGTTTTGAACTTGGTTAAAATGTATTTGTTTTGTGAGCCTCAAATTATTTTAATTACGTTTTGTTTCGGGTTGCAGTTCCATGTAATCAACGTTCAACTCGCAGGATAATATTGCTGAAGACATCTAGGCTAAACATTCGCACCACAGAGAACGAACATTGCAGCTCTATAATGAATAGGCGATATAAATGCCATGGTTGCTGCCTTACATATGTGCATTGGCAAAGTTTCATTACAGGTGATAACTGTGTTAATCTCTAGAATCCTGATTGACATATTCCATGAAGTTAGAGGAATGGATCAAAACAACTAAATTCTCGTACAATTGCAGCTAAATGATTCCTAAAATGATTGGCGCAATTTAGAAATCGGTTTCACTGAAATTATCATTGTAATTATAATATAATCTGTAGCTGAGAGTGCATAAAGAAAGCACTTATTAACATTTTTGGTTCTGTGGAGTTTTTAAAGGAAATATCATCAAAAATCAAAAGACTATTACACCATCCAGAAATAAACTCTATCTGAGAAATAAACTCTATCTGAGGAATATCAGATTCACGCACCATGCGTTCCATTCCAACTACACGTTCTAGCTCGTCCTGAACCTTCTTCAACAGTAGCGGTTTTCTAAATAATTCGGACATTGCCCACACTATGGTTGTAGATGAAGTATCCGTGCCAGCGCCTAACATATCCTGCCATCATCGTTATCATTAAGACATCAATTAATTCCTCCATTAAATATTACTAATCATTAAGATTTCACTATTTTCTGGAGAAAATTTTAGCTTCTCACTATGGTGCATCATATATGCTTATTCAAAATACAGAATACGTTGAATTTTTACATACATAGAGGATGGCCTTCATATTGTCTCGTGTAATTTGGATTTTCATATCTTTATCTGCAGAAGCTGCAATCAGAACGTCCACCAGATCTCGCGTGACGTTGGGGTCATTCTGGGCAACGTGTTCCTCTATTACTTTCTCTAGCAAATCGTCTTGTATGCGATGTAATTCCTTGAAGCGTCGGTTGAGACCTTGTAGATCCATCCAGGCTACGTATGGTATATAATCTCTAACATTAAAGGCACCGGTTACCACAAAACTTTCCTTGATCACTGAATTGATTCCTTTGCCGCCAATAGACTCTTGGTCAGAGTACTTTCTACCGAAGGTCATCCTGCACATTATGTCAGTGAGTAGGGTTGACACGGTTTTGCTAATGTTTACAGGCTGATCTGAATCATCAATAGAATGAATCATGGCAGAGACCTCGTCTTCTCTTATAAAGCGGAAGTCATCCAATCGTCTGGAGCTCAGCAACTGTAAAACGCAGACCTTACGCACTTGCCTCCAGTAAGCGCCATAAGGAGCAAACCCGATATCAGTGCAATTATACCAAAAACAATTAGTGGCTGCGGATGGAGGTCTGCTAGCAAAAACCAGATCATGTGTCTTGAGAAACTCCTTGGCGATATCGGGTGAACAGACTACCAAGGTGGGAACAGAGCCGAGGCGGAACGACATGAGAGGCCCGAATTTCAGAGAAAGTGCTGCCAGTGCTTGGTGTGGAAGCTGTCCCAGCAAATGGAGATTTCCGATGATGGGCAAAGGGAACGGCCCCGGGGGTAGCCTCTTATTTCTTCCCTTGACGCAGAAGCTCCATGCCCCCACCAACGCAATGACAGCAATGGCGAGTTTCATATAAAACTCAAGAGATTCCAGAAGGAGATTTCTGATTTGAAACCACTAGGGCGCCCATGAAGTTTCGTCTCACGACGTGTCTCTGTCCGCTCGCGCCTTCAAAAACTTGGCATAACCGTTATCCGCTTTGAAACGACCAATCTCTGTCCGCTCGTGCCTTCAAACACTTGGCATAACCGTTATCCGCTTTGAAACGACCGACCAGGGCGCCCACAACCTTTCTTCTCACGACGTGTCCTTGTCCGCGGGCGCCTTCAGACACTTGGCACTTCATGGGCGCTTTCTTCAAGATCATATAATAAAGACATGACACTGATAAGCGTTAGTCTTTCTATTTATTCTAGTTAATCTGGAGAAGTCAATTAATTAATGGCAATGCGAATTTAATCCGCATTTGTAAAATTAATTTATACCGCTAAACACCGATTAGATATGCAAGGAAGATAGTGATTTCATCCATCATTTAGTGGCGACGACCAGAATATACTCGGGTATCTTCCAACTCACCAATGCATCAAAAATTAATTAATCTAATCACAAAATATGTCTTTCCAATGGTTACGCCATTCTACAAGTATGATGCACCATAGTGAGAAGCTAAAATTTTCTCCAGAAAATAGTGAAATCTTAATGATTAGTAATATTTAATGCAGGAATTAATTGATGTCTTAATGATAACGATGATGGCAGGATATGTTAGGCGCTGGCACGGATACTTCATCTACAACCATAGTGTGGGCAATGTCCGCATTATTTAGAAAACCGCTACTGTTGAAGAAGGTTCAGGACGAGCTGGAACGTGTAGTTGGAATGGAACGCATGGTGCGTGAATCTGATATTCCTCAGATAGAGTTTATTTCTCAGATAGAGTTTATTTCTGGATGGTGTAATAGTCTTTTGATTTTTGATGATATTTCTTTTAAAAACTCCACAGAACCAAAAATGTTAATAAGTGCTTTCTTTATGCACTCTCAGCTACAGATTATATTATAATTACAATGATAATTTCAGTGAAACCGATTTCTAAATTGCGCCAATCATTTTAGGAATCATTTAGCTGCAATTGTACGAGAATTTAGTTGTTTTTATCCATTCCTCTAACTTCATGGAATATGTCAATCAGGATTCTGGAGAATAACACAGTTATCACCTGTAATGAAACTTTGCCAATGCACATATGTAAGGCAGCAACCATGGCATTTATATCGCCTATTCATTATAGAGCTGCAATGTTCGTTCTCTGTGGTGCGAATGTTTAGCCTAGATGTCTTCAGCAATATTATCCTGCGAGTTGAACGTTGATTACATGGAACTGCAACCTGAAACAAAACGTAATTAAAATAATTTGAGGCTCACAAAACAAATACATTTTAACCAAGTTCAAAACTGAGGCATAATCATGCAACGTTTAATGCAGGTGCATTTATTTGATGCAACGTGTCGTGCTTGGAGTGATGAACTATCGTGGAGTGGCTTCGATGAGTCTAGAGCCAACATGGAGGGTTGTTTGAGCATTTCCATCGTCGAAGTGAAAGCATGGAGTCCTCCATTACGATAAGCATCGATGATAATACTCCCTTCACATTAAATTATTTTGAAAGTTTCCTTTGCATTAAATTAGTTTCGTTTTGAATGTTTTTTTGGCATCATAAAACTTTGAATCATTCCCTTTTGGTACATGTTTAGGTGATTAAATTTCGTTGAATGTATGATGAATGACCATTTGTGGTTGCTTTTTTTACTTTTTATATATTTATTATTATATATATATTTATTCAATATATATACTTAAAAGTCTAACATGTAAATAATAATAAATATAAAATATATACAACATATTATATTACATGACAAAAAAAAATATGAGAATTATTAATATGAATTAATATTTAGCAAGTTCATATCAATAATAATATATATTAAAGTCATGTCAACAAATATTGTTATTCTTAACACATATATACATGCTCACATGTTTGATTATGAGATGTAGATTAGGTGGCTAAAAGCAAGACTTAATAAGCAATTTAGGGAGAATAATCATTCTAACCAAGGTGCCATAAAAATAATCAAATTTATCGGTTGCACGAGACGACATATTATAACTTAAATTATGGTGAGTTCATAAATATTTTTTAAAACACAATTATGATAAGTTGAGAAATATTTTTATACAACTAATACTTCCTATCAAAGTTTTAGTGCCATTGAAATGCCTTCAAATATTTTCTGAGGATAAGGTAGAATTCACAATTAAGAAGTTCCCACGCCAAATTAGTCTGTAAGGAAACAATGGTTCCTTAAAATGTTTATTGTAAAGATCGAGGCTTACGAAGGAATAAGTAAAAAAAGTGGAAGCGAGATTAAGAGAATTAGTTACATCTGCTTAGGCAACAACTCCATTGAAATGTTTCATTATAGTTCAGTATCATCTCTATAATGAGATTTATAGAGATGATGGGACTTGTATATAATAATGAGATTTATATCATCTTATTTTAAAATGTATTATTATATATAACAATAAATCTCTATAAATTACAAATTAATTGTATATCAATTATATCAAGTTTTGAATTATTTTGACCATACTCTTGAAATTTTTATTTTATTTTATAATATGAACTTTGGTTTTTGTTGGTATTTTTTTTAATTAAATTTTTTTTTTTAAATTTATCATGTAATGTCTTTTTTAACATTTTAATTGGGTAAAAATATAATAAAAAAACATAAAATTAATTATAATTGAATTAAAAAATTCATTCTAGAGTATGAAATGACTTGTAATTCCTCCAATGTGAATTAAATATAACTATATTTACAATTTTTAAAATATAAGATTTTTAAGTATGAGGGTTTCAGCGGTGCATTATATTAGATATCGTAAAAAGCGCTTGAGCAGAGGAGTTCTAGGATGGGTGACCTCCCGAGAAGTCCTGGTTACTGGGTGCAAGCCTCGGAAGTGTTGATTGACGCTATGTGATTCATTTCACTAGTTTCAATCCCACTTCTTCACCCCTGTGAGCATCACTCGATGCAATGAGTGCTAAGTGGATTATTCAAAAATCATGAGAAATTAGTCAGTTATGAATACCTCTCATGAAAATGGTCATAGATGAATGACTTACTTAACGCGAGTTGAATCCCAAAAATGATATCTAATATAAGATTTTAAATATAACTTATATTTAGAATTTTTAAATTAACTTAAATCTATTTTTTAAAAGTGATAAAAAAAAATTGATCTGTTAATTATTTAAATGTACAAAATTTAACTGGGTTAACAAATTAAGAAAAATAAAATATAAACAAAATATAAAGTTATAACCGTTATCAATAATGAAAAGCTTGGCCAGACAGGCGTATTTTCTTCTCACGCGTGTCCTTGTCATGGAAGAAGCCTTCGGACACTTGGCATAACGATTGTCACACACTTGAGACAAGCGTTAGTCTTTTTCAGTTTCTTCGAGAAGGTTAATCTTGATAGGTGTCAACTAATGTAATGCTTTGATAGAATTTTTAATCAGTTTGTATAGACAAGAATACGGTTTAAACACGATTTAGATATGCAAGGAAGTTAGTGGGGTAGATTTCATCCATCGATTTAGTGGCGGCGACCAAAATATGCGGCATCTTCCAATCGACCATCCGGATCAAAAAATTAATTAGTCTAATCACAAAACATGCTCCTTCCATTGAGGAGGTTACCTTTGCTCAGTAACTAAATTGTTAATCATGTCCACTGATTTCTCTGATTTCACATGACATCACAGGAAGTGCTTTTTCTTTGCTCATGTTTGGTGCACCAATGTGAGTATAGTCTGCAAAACCCTAAAATTCAACCACGAATAAAGCACCATATGGGGTGTGAGACTGATTTGATTTTGTGTCATATTGGTGAACAGTACAACATTCAAGAGGGTGATAGAAAAGAGAAGTACCGAGAGCTTTTCAGGGTTACCATATACGATAGCGCTCTTCAATTGTCTTCTCTACACGTTCTATGGGTCCCCTCTCATCAGCAACGGGTGGGATAACATTGTAGTTATGGTTGTCAATGCCATTGGCCTCCTTCTCGAGTGCTGCTTTGTTTGCATCTATCTTATATTCGCTCCACCTAAACCCAAGGTAAATATTTGAATTTCACCATACTTCCTGTCATGTAAATATTCACTGAAGAGCAGACTGGGTAAAATTAACGCAATCTGGAGGAACTGCGCTTACCGTCTCGCTCTCTATAAAATGTTGTAGAGGAAAATGGCCGGGATGGTCGCGTTTGTGTTGGTGGTGTTTGCGACTATTGTGATAGCTTCATTTTGGGGTGTACACGACCACAAGCAGAGGAAGGTCCTTGTAGGAACCACAGGAATGGTAGCGACTGGCATTCTCTACGCTTCGCCGCTATCCGTCATTGTAAGCATTACCCTGCCCTGTCTGGTTTTCATAATTATGGGCACTATACCATAATTTTGGTAATTATGGTGCAATAAAAAATCTCAAAAGGTAATGAAAGCTACTGATAGTGACTGTTGTTAATGTCTTTTTACTGTGTTTATTACTATTCAGAGACTAGTAATCCATTCGAAGAGCGTGGAATTCATGCCGAGCTTTTATTTCTCGTTGTTCGCTTTCCTCGGAAGTGTGCTGTGGATGGTGTATGGCGCTCTCAGCAGAGACATTCTGATAATGGTAATGTAATAATTAAATTGTTGTTACGAGTTTATATGTTGAAATTCATGTGATCAGTTTATTTGACCCAACAATATCGCGCATTAAGAACCGTTAATTTGAAGCTACCGCTAAGTTATTTGTTGCTTTCTGTGTACTTCATATTTTGCGCAGGCACCAAATTTTGTTGGAGTGCCATTGGGGTTGGCTCAAATGGTCTTATACTGTTTTTATCGCAACAAAAAGAGGCCACGTGTTGAAGATGCAAAACTAGTGGATGGAGGCTGGCCAGTGGAACCGAGAACGGAGAAATGCGAGGAAAAGAGTGAGGAGGAAAAAGGAAAATGTCAATCCGATGAACCAGACATCGAAATGCAGTTGAACGTATGAGCAGGGGAGGGGGTGAAACACAACTCTATTCAACATGCATGTTCATAAGCATCTTCATCGAATTGTTTCATCCGCGATTACTGTTTATACCAGTAGCTGTCCAAAAATATAACAATTGATAATTATTATGCGTGTATGCATCCGCATCTCTCATTGTTTCATCCTTGATTACTGTTTATGCATCTTTAGTGACGTGAAGAAATTTCGGTATGAGAGCCAGATGTTTAGAAAAACAAATTTTAAATTAAAGTACCATATTATTTATCAAAACACTTATCAAATTTCGCATGAGTTATCAATTTGGGATGATTTATCAAAACTCTTATATTTCAGAATTGAAGCGTTAAGAATCCCTAAAATACCATTTAATAAAGTAGCTTACTAGTTGAATAAGGGAATTAAAACATTTACGAGTCATTTTTTAAGGTTAAAAAATAAAGGCATATATGAAAATGTGTAGATGATACAATTAATAACTAATTTATTTTTCGTTTAAAATAAAATCAAATATTGCATATCGATAAGAAATGTATATATGAAAATGGGTAAATGATAGAATTAATAAATATTTCTATTTTATTTAAGAGAAAATTAATTTTTTAGAATTACAAATATTGACAAGGAAAGTGTTTAATTTGATAATTATAATTATTGGTGGTGGTGGTGGTGGTGGTTAACATCCACTGAGACCAAAGTTTGGTCTATCTGACCTAAAGAAACAAATTATTTAGTTTATTTTAAAATTGTACTTCTATGCTTAAAGAGCTTGGAGAGAAGTGTCTTGAGTTCACTATAATTTTGACAACAAAGATTATGAAACTGATATCTAATGTGGGTGTACGCAAGACACTTTAAGAGAAAGTGATTTTCATCCTCAATGTTCATATTCTCACAGAGATAGCAGATCCTTTCCACCCATGGTGTTTTAGGAACTACCCAACAATCTGTTTCACTATGGAGCTCATGAGAGTTCGTTCTTATTTTGGTTATTTTAATTTTTTTCTTTGAGCTAGTTAAAACAAAGAGATACTTGGAGCTCATGAGAGTTCGTTCTTATCTTGGTTATTTTAATTTTTTTTCTTTGAGCTAGTTAAAACAAAGAGATACTTTTGATCTTCTAGAGTAGGGTTGATGACCTCCTTATAATATCTTAATTTTCTTTTAGTCTCTAAATCTTTCTCATACCTCATTTTCTCTTTAAACTTAGAAGTAACAATATTTTTAACGTTATTAATATTTTTCAAAGAAATATTTTCGTGGATCTCCCAATGGTTTGCCCATGCCCTCGTATATTTATACCAACCTCCTTTGAGCCTTAGGTGGTTTTGGCTGGAATTTAAAGCTAGCTTAGGAAGTCTATGCTCTCCCATGTTATTGATTTTGTGCTTATACAACAGAAGCCTAGTCATAGCTAGGCTCTCGATAGGGGGAATACCCACTTCTATAAGGAGAATATGATAGGGTGTATTACTTTTAATTTTGAGGTTATACGTTATAAAACGCTTCTAGATTTTCTCAATCTTTCTCTAGGATTCTCTAGAGATGTTGCTAACCCAAACCTCAGATACATACAGGATAACATGAGTGACTAAAGTTTCAAAGAGGAGATTCTTTTTATCCCATATCACAAGGTTTTCCGCTTTACAATTATTTTCAAGACCAAAATAAGATTTCCACCCTCCATTAATCCTCTTCTCAATGCTATAGTTCCAGTTGAGCTTGTGATGAATATCAATTCCTAGGTACTTGTAAGAAGACACTTCCTCCAAGTTTCTATTGTCATATGAAAAATTAGCGTAAGTTTCCTTCGTGGATTTGGTAATCATAAATTTTGTTTTATCAGTGTTAGAAATCATATCCATGGTAGAGCATAAATCCTGAAGAAGTCTTAGTTGCTTATTAAGACTAAATGGACACCTTGCGAGAAGAACAATATCATTAGCATAGAGAAGAAGGATAATGACTATTGCAGCTAAGATCATGGCAGCACAACCTTCTTCCTCTAAGCAACCTTCTAGCTTATCGATGTAAATGCCAAATATGGTAGGGGAGAGGGGGAAACCTTGTTTAACTCCGATATTACACTTAATGTCTTGCGACCACCCCTCATTGCTCTTAAACTTGCAATTACCTTCTCTTATAACCTTATAGCGACATCTCTCAACTCGAAAGGAACCTTTAGCTCTTCTAATCTATTCTATAGGTTATTTCTAGGCAAAGCATCGAAAGCCTTTCTAAAGTCCACAAAGCAACAAAAGAGATTGGATTTATCATTACGACATTCCTCCACAATGATCCTAAGTGTAACGAGGTTGTCCGTTGTTGAGTGTTGCCTTCTAAAACCCGCTTGGCCTTTAGCCCACTTACCTTCACTTTCAAGCCATATGCTCATCTTATTTTCCAAAATAATATCATATAACTTGGCTAAGAGAGGGCTAATCATTATAGTCCGACAATTAGAGGGGTTATTTGTATCTCCAATTTAAAAATACGAATAATGAGGTTGTGAGTCCATGGTTTGGGGAACCCTTTCTTGACTGCTTGATTGAAAAGCTTGGGGGTGTGAGGGATGAGGACAAGACCTCCAATTTTTAATTTTTCTGCTTGGTAACCTTCAATGTCCTTATCTTTTCCATTAGCCACGTGATTAACCCCAAAATCTATGTTTTCTAATGAGAAAAATTCTTCCATTGTGACCAGGGTTTCAAAGTTATCTATGACATTTGGAGATTCATAAAGTTTTTTAAGATAAGAATTCCAGACGTGTAAAGAAATTCTTTTATTATCTCTTTTTTTTCTAGTTAGTTTTTATAATTAATATATATTGAAAAGGGAAGAGTGAAATGTGAAAATAATAATTATTAAGAGATGAAGCGGCGGAAAGCGTGGTGGGTTACACTTTTCTGAGAATCGGGGGCAAAAAAAAATTTTCGGCAATAGTTCGGCCGAACATTTTATAAAGTTCGGCCAAACTTTATAATAGTTCGGCCGAACTATTTTTCAGTACGTTAGTAGAACTTTTGAGTGCGTTAATATTGGCCGGCAACTGTGACTGGCCCGATAGCGATAATTTTCGCGGAGGTTTGGAGCGAGCCGAGCGCGTGAGTAGACAGTGAGAACTCGTTTGAAAGTTCGCGCAGAACTACGAGTCCAGCCGAACATCGGTTCGGCCGAAACTGTGTTTTATAAATAAATCGCCGCCAGAAGGTTGTGGAGTTCTCTGTTTTCATTGTTTTCAAAGCGCGTCTTTTGTGTACCTGCTTCGTTGATTGCGGCTGGGTGATTTCCGCGCGATTGTTGGTCGAGGTTCAACGCGCGACCGTTAAGATGCGATTTCATTTGGTCGAGGTTCAGCGCGCCCATAAATTAAGATACGATTGCTGGTCACGAGTTTCAACGAAACGCGCCATAGATTAAGATACGATTCTTTGGTCGAGTTCCAACGCGCCACGATGAGATCTGCTTTAAAGATGGGTTACGGCGGGATGTTATTCATTTAACGATATTATTCAATGCTCATATCCACGGAATACGGGTGTGTAAGTATTGCCATATGTGTTTAGATTAATACCAGTAACCATTCACGTATTATGTATAATGAACTCAAGCATGAAGATGATGACTGACTTGTTGATTGCTTGGGATTGGGCTTTGTACGCCAGCTGGTGTACGAAACCTATGTAAAGCAAGCGTATAGGTGCTGAGTTGATCCACGGTAGTGTGATGAAACGCTACCCAATTTCGCTAGCTATATGTGATTAGAGTCGACGTATGTGTTAGTACTAATATCCGATATCAATACCTTATAAAGAGATTACGAATTTTTCTGCATATTAGCAGAAAAGCTATCATTTCAGTTTCATGGAAAACTCCATTGATTACTACTGAGTTAGCGAGTTAATAACACGTGCTCCGCTTCACTTATTGCGAGATGCTTGTAATAGGTACATATACTCGATGGTTTCCCGGTCTCCAAAGCCGGCGTCCTTGCGGCGCCGGCTCCCCCTCGCGTGGTTCCAATTCCCGTTTTAGTGAATTGGTTGGTCGCGGTTTAAGCATCGATAGTGACTCGGTGGTTCGCCGGAAAGCGAGCACGGTTGATTCAGGTTGGCCGAGCGAGCGAGAGAGAACGAGCTCGGTGAGGCATGAGGCATCGTAGACGCGGAGAACTCTTAGTTATCCTAGCGGGTGCTTATTATAGAAAATAAGCCATGATTACGGTTGATTTCAAATGATTACGGAGGCGTGTGGAAATAAAACACTGTATTATGAGAGCTTAGCTATGATACAAGATTAGCGAGTGTAATGAGTGAGATATGGATATCATTGATTATGATAGAACAATAACCGTCGCAGAATAACATTATTACTTAAACATAGTTATGAGTTACGGCTTATCGATGTGAGGAGTGTAATCCCCTGTTTAATTACCTATACGATAAAGGATCGTGTCGTGTGGTTGAAATCGTACTTGTTATACTAGTATTCCGGTATGATCATTCATTAGTATAGCCTCGGATGAAATCACTACTGATTACGCTTATCATTATTCATAACAATACCATGAGTTACGGTCTTAATAAAAGCATGAAGTACTGCTGTTTTAGATCGGCTTACTTGGAGACATGAGTGGTCATAACACCACTTTGGTTCGTAGTAGAACTCTTGAACTTGTGTGTAATCGATAAAAGCTTCGTGATATTGTGCTCATGTAACTTGCCGAACAACTTTTCATCAAAAAAATTTCTCAAAAGCATGATACGTAGATCCTAGATCCTACTCCCCGAACATGTATTTCAATCATAAGCAAGCATTAAAGCATTAGCAATACCCAAAACAAGACAGGTAGAACAATCCTCAAAAAGATTAATTTTCATCCACTAAAGAGCAACCCTCTTACCTACCACGTAGTTTATATTTTGTTAAATTAAATATCAAATGTTGTTATTATAGAAGATATGAACATTGTCAATTTCATAGTAGGATTTTAAGTAAATGATTAGTTTGTTGGAAAGTAATAGATTTTGGTTTGGTTTAGATAGGAATTATAAAAACCATATTATAGGTTCAATTAATTAACTTTTTTCTAAATTTTATGAACCATTGTAGTGTTTGTAGAAGTTAAATTTAACTTATCCTTGTTGTGTATTTGAAAAAATAATTGGATCATAAAAAAGTTCAATGATTTATTCTCTATCATGTTTTCAATTGATTTGACCCTAGTCAATATGGTATTATTCTTTATCACAAAACTAGAAACTCCACTAATGAGGAACTCTATTACTTTATTCCTTTTTTGCGTTTCTTTTCTCTTAGTATTAGCCTTAAACGTTGATTTTTTGTTAGTTAGATATGATATGAATACTTTAAGAACCAAAACTTTGGAATTTCTCCAGCACTTCATATAGTTTATCTCATTTCTAGGGCCTTCTAAATACTTATTTTGAATGAAGAAGCATGCTAAATGCCTTTCTTTTTAGGGCTTTTTAAATACTTATTTTGAATGAAGAAGCATGTTAAATGCCTTTCTTTCTTCAAAAGCATGTGCATATACATGTTTTCTTAATGTAAAGTGTGTATACATTATGTCTACATTTCCATTTTTGATTGAGAGTTAATTGCTTAGCATATATTGTGCAAGTGTACTTCGAAGTATAAGAACCTGGATTGACATTTAATGCAAGTAATTTATCTCACAATTTATTTACCGATTAGGATGCTTTGACCTAGTAACTTGAGAGATGAAAAAATATCCTATCACATTAACATGAGGATCCATTTTCACAATGAACATTAGGAAAAGACAATATTCATTGCGAGTTGGTAATATAGTCAACTAGTAGACTATTCAATTATTAACAAAGTTGATGAAAAAATGCAAGGAATTTAAGGTTGCATTTCAATTTTGAAAATTTTCTACAATAATTTTTGTAGGATAATTTGTTAATGCAAGTTTCCATAGTTATTTATAATTTTTTATTTTAGTAGAAAGAGCCTTCAACCAAAAATACCCAAGGTTAGTCCCTGCGTGTGCCCTTTGAGACACATTAGGTCATCCCACCAATTCATGCCCCATGCTTCATGAGTTGAAGGGTATCCTTCATACCCCTTAAGCACCCCCCATTTCTCCCCACTCCATCATGTGATGTTGCCACCTCATCACGTAATAAGGGTTTAAGAACCAACGAGCTCTTGTCTATTTATGTGAAACACAAACATTATACACAACATTGTCTCAATATCCAACGATATCAAGATGTGTTGGTCACCATACATCATGCCTCAATAGTAGCACCACCACTTACACCAACCTCATATGTTGATGATTCCTCTTCCACCATTTATTATGTCACGAACTCGTTAATTAGTATTTGGCATGCCCTTGAGTGCTCTATGTTAAAGACACTCATCTCATCTATATGTGTCCTGTACTCATCAAATACCATCATCACTTGCATGCATCAAGTGACATATCCCCCTCATCAAGATCCCAATCCGCCTAATTTTGGATGCTCCTCATACACTAAGTACCTTGACCATATCAATGGAATGCCCAACTCCTAGCATGGTTCCCACCACACCAACACAACTATTGGAGATTCAAACGACCTCACCACTTAGAAAATGATACGAAATTATTTCACCCCCTTGTACTAGAACAATACATAGAAAGAATAACATAATTAATAGAAGAGATAAAAAATATGAATTAGAGAAAGGCATGGATCACATATTAAAGGAAATAATAGAGCTCATGTACAAATTTCCATATTTGTTGCATTTATGTGTGTCTAACATAACTCTACTTTCAACATCTTGCTTCATGCAACATGCACCATACTTTGAATTTGCAAAGACCCGAGAATTCTCCACCCCCCATTTAAATGACCCTACAAGTTGATTCTTTTAGTTTTTTCACTCTATAAGCATAAACGTACGATTATGCATGATGGAGAATCTCTAGCGCTTTCCCTTGTTAATATATTTAACAAGGGAAAGCGCTAGATATTCTCCGTCATGCATAATCATACGTTGGATTTGGTGATAATTGTCTCCATATTTTGGCTTTAGCATATATTGTGCAAGTGTACTTCGAAGTATAAGAACCTGGATTGACATTTAATGCTTGTAATTTATCTCACAATTAATTTACCCATTAGGATGCTTTGACCTAGTAACTTGAGAGATGAAAAAAGATCCTATCACATTAATGTGAGGATCCATTTTCACAATGAACATTAGGAAAAGACAATATTCATTGCGAGTTGGTAATATAGTCAACTAGTAGACTATTCAATTATTAACAAAGTTGATGAAAGAATGCAAGGAATTTAAGGTTGCATTTCAATTTTGAAAATTTTCTACAATAATTTTTGTAGGATAATTTGTTAATGCAAGTTTCCATAGTTATTTATAATTTTTATTTTAGAAAGAACCTTCAACCAAAAATACCCAAGGTTAGTCCCCCCGTGTGCCCTTTGAGACACATTAGGTCATCCCACCAATTCATGCCCTATGCTTCATGAGTTGAAGAGTATCCTTCATACCCCTTAAGCACCCCCATTTCTCCCCACTCCATCATGTGATGTTGCCACCTCATCACGTAATAAGGGTTTAAGAACCAACGACCTCTTGTCTATTTATGTGAAACACAAACATTATACACAACATTGTCTCAATCTCCGACGATATCAAGATGTGTTGGTCACCATACATCATGCCTCAATAGTAGCACCACCACTTACACCAACCTCATATGTTGATGATTCCTCTTCCACCATTTATTATGTCACGAACTCGGTTAATTAGTATTTGGCATGCCCTTGAGTGCTCTATGTTAAAGACACTCATCTCATCTATATGTGTCCTCTACTCATCAAATACCATCATCACTTTGCATGCATCAAGTGACATATCCCCCCTCATCAAGATCCCAATCCGCCTAATTTTGGATGCTCCTCATACACTAAGTACCTTGACCATATCAATGGAATGCCCAACTCCTAGCATGGTTCCCACCACACCAACACAACTATTGGAGATTCAAACGACCTCACCTCTTAGAAAATGATAAGAAATTATTTCACCCCCTTGTACTAGAACAATACATAGAAAGAATAACATATAATTAATAGAAGAGATAAAAATATGAATTAGAGAAAGGCATGGATCACATATTAAAGGAAATGTAAGCCAACCTAGAAAGAAACCAACTCTTCGCTCCCACTTCAAATAATTTTTAAGAGTAAACAATGAAAACAACAAATTGATCTATGTACTAGATGTACAACATTCAACCATACCTATATAAAGAGTGTACAATGAAATTAATGTTGGTTTACTTCAACACTTGGAAAATATCTTGTTTCTATCCCATTTGTGGAAGTTATGCAAATATGAAATAAAGATATGAGGTTATGAAGTTCTTAAATTTGATGAAGTGTAGATGACCCTACTTTTGAGGATTATCCTATAGAGTTATAAAAGATGAATCAAGGGAATAAAAATGTAATTCATAAACATTTTCATATATTCCTACTAATAAATAAAATATTATTACGTAACTATATGCTAGATTTAGGAGAAACAATCTGATGTAATTCCTTTGAAAGTGATGAAATAATTAGGCCTTACAACAACTAGGGCATATAGAAATGTATGTGCTATGGATCCTATGAAAATCGGGATGGGTAGAGTAATAAATACACATGTTTTGAAATTTTTTTGAGGAGTAACTCAAATCATGCATATATACAAAATGAAGTGGCTACTCTCTTCATATTCCATGAGGGACTATTGTTCTTCCTAAATACTATTCATATCATGTACCTCTGAATTATTTCTAGTGAAATTAAATTACTTGAAATTAAATTTCCTAAAGCCTATTGAAATTTCTCCTTCAAAATAAGGATGCACTCCCATTTGATTCTCACGGATAGGTTGTAATCATGAGGCTCTCGCTCAAGAGTGGACCTTCACAAAATCTTGTGACATCTTGTCACAAACAAAACCATCAAACTGAAAACACATCATTTTCTCCTTCAAAGAAAAAAAAATTCACATCATGTGAATATGTCCATGTACTCTTACATATTGGTGTACAAAAACATCAACCAAACAAGTTGAAAAAACATGCCTCTTCAAACAAGCGACTCTTAGCTCAAATAATAGAGCTCATGTACTTTCTCTAACAAGGGAAAAGCACTAGATATTCTCCATCATGCATAATCGTACGTTGGATTTGGTGATAATTGTCTCCATATTTTGGCTTTTTTGACCCGCTAAAAACATAATTATTTTAGAAGGGAGGGAAGGAGGGATGATCACATTGACTTGCTTGATGACACTTTGTCCTATGAAGATTAACTAGTACCTCAAGAATTATTTTTTTGCGTAGGGAAAGAGACACATTCCCATGTCTAGTTCTTTGATATTGTTAATGCCTCTAGTGTTTACTACTACAAGTTCTATAGGCAGAGTCTGTAAAGGGCCAGGTAGCCTCTGGATCTCATCTTTTATGAAAGGTGACATATCTAGTAAATGCCCCTGCAGTCAATCTCCGGAATGGATCTAAATAGAAGTTCTTCATTTTTTAATATTCGTAAAACACAACAACTTTAAGGTAAACTATGTACATGTTCCATTCATCATGAACACAAACCTCACAAGCCTCGTTGGCTTTGGAGCATTTTCCATGTTTTCCATAACTAAGACCCAAATAATTAGGCCCTTCTTGAAGAACATTTGGCTCAACTATGCCTTGTACATGCTTGCCTTTAAAACCCTTTACTTTCATAGCACATTTTCATCAAAAATTTGGACCTTGTTCCTCTAATGTCTCTCAAAAGCACGTACACATTCATTTTCAGATGAAATTGAAGGTAGAAACCAATAGCTAATTCTTCTAACTAACCTTGACTAAAATGAGCTAAATTGTACTTTGATACGAACTTGATTTAAATTGTCCACCCCACATTAGGCACCAATGATTATAACCTTTAATGGGCTAGCACTAGTTTGTAATCATCATCTCAAAATGGTCTAGTAGATGAAAAATTATCATGTTTGTAATCATCGTTTCACACCATCTACATATGACCCTTCTACACATTATATGATTGAATTTATGGTAGGTCATCCCTTCTATCTAGACCACGATTGATTGTGACATTAGGTGAATAAAGGAAATTTGATAAGGAAATGATCAATATAAGTTTGTCCTCCTCCACGCACTCCATATCTAATGATTGCCTATTTTTCTCTTCCAACATTTTATTTTGGAAATTCATTTTGGTAGTTAATTCTACTATTTAGTCACAACACACTTGGAAGTCAAAGAAATTGTTATATACACTACTAAACTCAATTAAAATTGTTTGTTATTGGAATTTACAATAACAAACAACGTAGAGTTCATTAATGTAGTAGTGTATAATATGATAATTATATGTATAGTGGTGTGGCTATCGATAAAATTAGCTGCTAATGAATTTCGAGAATAGAAAGTTGGAAGTGGAAAATTGAGAAATCACTAGCTATGGGGCGGATGGAGGAGGACAAGCTAGAAACTATCTTCTTCTTATAAATTGTATTTTATTCACCTGTTGTCACAATCATTCATGGGATAGGTAGAGAGGATGACATTTCAAAAATTCATGCATATAATATGTAGAAGGGGTCATGTATGAGATGGTGTGAAGTGATGATGATGGACATGGTAAATTTTCATGTGCCAAGTCATTTTTAGATGATGATGACAAACCAATATTAGCCATTTTAAGGATATAATCATTAACAAGAAATATGGGTAAGGAAATTCAAAGTGCCAAATTCTAAGGAAAAAGCCATATTTGCTTCTCAAAAACTTTATTTGATATATTCTTAAAAAACCAAGTACAAATTTTAGTAATCCTAGAATCATGCTTTACATAAGGTAAAATTGGGGAACCCATGACTTGTACTATAGATAAAAAAAACATTTACACTTACCAAAAAATATATGATAAAAATTGACAAACTACATACCCTTAAGCTCAAGGGGATATAATCATTCTTGCCTTCCATATAGATAATGAAAATGATTGTTCTAAGTCTCATGTTGCTTCTCATGTTATTTTATAAACCTTGGTTGGAAAGAAAAATAGGAGGACATAAATGTAAGAAATATATAGAACATATTGGATTTAACAGCCCCAAACTGGATTTTACTTCGAGGTATTGATTTTTTGAAATCTATTTTGTGAATGTTGACCAATAGATATATATCATGGAGGATGAAAGACGAAGATCGGCTGAATCCCATATGGAGGGTCGGGGATTGGAGGATGTTCACGGTATTTAAATATAATCTTAAATCTCCATACATGTGTGTACATATGGAATTGATTTTTTTATTAACTTTGTGAGTGAAATTAGTTGTTAATAAGTTTCATATTTTAATTTTTGGGAGGCAAGAGGAGAAGGCTTTCTACTCCATCAATGGAGCGTGGCCAAGGTTCAACCGGTCGAGGTAGCAGGGTGCCGGAAGGGGGTGATATTTATTCCCCCGAAGGCCAGCAATCAACGACTGCTGGTTCTCAACAGGGTCACTGTGGGTCTGGTTCTCAGCAGCATCATTCTGGGGCTGGTTATCAGCAGGGTCATGTTGGAGATGATGTTAACCAACAACATCAAGGTTTCCATCAATTTCAATATTTTTTCATTAAATTTTTACAACTTTTTTTACACGTGTTTTTTCTAATATATGAAATTTTATATATATTGATGCAGAGGCTGAAAATGTTCGAGCCAGTTGTCAAAAAAGACGCAGGGCAGCGCGCTACATTGAAGAAGAAGGCTGTCAACCTAGCACAACTTATCCGGCTGAGATTACTGATATACCATGGGAAACGAACATGGCGGAATGCACCTTACAAAGGTGTCAAAGCCTTTATGCAAAATTGCAGAGAGATCTACAGGATTTGACTCTACCTGCTGAGAGTAGACAAAGCCTACAGATAGTTACACATTCATTGAGTGAAATGGTAAAAGTGTACAAAGATTTGGGGCCAACCACTGATTCGTTTGTAGAAGTGATGAGACAGAGAAGAGAAACAGTGATAGGTCCCGATAAATGGAAGGACATAAAAAAACAAGTTTCAAGAGAGCAGGCTAAGTCAATGTTTAATTATAAGGAAGGGCCAAAAAGAAAGATGTTGAAGGTGCAGTATTTCAAGCACCCAGACATAGCAAAATATTTGTATAGTCGACATCTTGCGGCCTTTGGAAGGCTTCCATGGACCGATGAGGTTCCTCTTTATTTTGCACAAATGTTTTATGCAGAATTTTTTAAGGGTATGAAACCCGACTACAATGATCTTCCTTCAGAATTTTTTGGCCCGGGGAGAGGTCGATTATGTCAACGTAAGGGCGCAAAGCGAGATGTGGAGTTGCCTCGCCCTGAGCCGCCATTAGTGAGTCGACCGTCTCGAGTCGAAACCTTGCGATCAGAGATGGATGCGACTTCTCAAATAAGTCGTGAAGCAAGAGATGTTATGATCGAAAATGTTCATAGCGGATTGAGTGGAGTCGATCTTGGCTTAAATCGACAAAGAGCACGTGAATATGCACGTGCCAATTTTGTTTATCATATAGATGAGGAGATTTACAACATGAATGTTGAAGATCTCCGAACATACGCAATAAATTGTCGCAATGGTCTGCAAGACCTAATTTTTCGTGAGGAAGAGGGCACCGGAACGGGATGTGTTAGTGACCTTAGGATTTGAAATTATATTTACATATACATGTGTACAATTTGTAATAAATACATGTGTATGTACACATGTATACATTTATTTGTATGTGTACATTAATCTAACAAAAAGGTATGATTATATGTTAAAACACCATTTGCAGTTCTCAGGCATGATGCGTGATGAAAATGTTAATATTACGTTCGGGACCTCTGGCTCAAACGATGCAGATGGGTCCGCCCATCATGATATGTTGGCACATGTATGTTAGTGTTTTTTAAGTGACTCTAAAATAAATAATTGTTGCCACACATGTACATGTATGTATATATATAATTCGATAAAATGTTTTAACAGGTACCGATTCCGTCTGATGTTTTTGGGATCCCGGTACCTTCTTTTTCTTTAGGAGATATACCTTCTACTTCATTGGGAGATGACCAAGTATGGACAATTTTTCACAAGTTCAAAATTTATGTTACCTCAAAAAGTTCCATAAAAAATTGAGATATATAGAGAGAGATCTATATTTTGAGTTATTAAATTTTTTTTGAATTTAGGTTTGTATAGAAGATTTTTTTAATCCGAGGACTTTAGCGACGGAGATAGGGACATCCACAGCATTTGAAGAAGTTTTCTTTAGTTCTTTTTTTTAATATTATTGTTCAAATAAGTTTATATATATGTACACACGTGCATTTTCATTTGAAAGTTTTTAATTTATATAAATTATTTTTGTATATATATATATATATATATAAATTTATATTTAACTGTACATGTATATTGTACAGGTTACCACTAGAGATGTTTCTATGGCAAATCATGTTCATCAAATGGAGAGGCAACCTTACGAGGTATTGCGCGATTTTTTTGTTATATTTTGTTTTTTACATGAAGTTCTAGATATATATATTCTCATTTATTTTTAAAACTTCAAATTTTAATGTTCAAGTACATGTACATTGTGTATGTAGGTTTTCCCTTTACAAGATAGCGAGCCAACCGAGACCCAGAGGCTAGATCTTCCATTTGATGGACAAGATATACAGTAGATTTGATTTTATTTCAAAATTTAGATGGTTTTAAAATTTGTTAAACTTGATACAGTTTGATACTTGAGTGAGATTTACAATTTTTTGACATATTTTATTACAATATGTTTTTTGGACATATTTTTGGACATATGTTAAATGTTTTTGTTGGATAGTTGAATTATAATTGGCATGGCATGTGATATTTAATGTTAAATGTTTTTGTTAGATAGTTGAATTATAATTGGCATGGCATGTGATATTTAATGTTAAATGTTTTTTTAGATAGTTGAATTATAATTGGCATGGCATTTGAAGTTTTTAAAACTACATGAATGATGGAATGTGAACCTACATTTGCACATGTGGTAAATTGAAATGTTACTTGTAACAAGACAATCCCCATTGATTTCATTACATTATATATGTTGATTTCTGATTTGATATAATTGCATACATATGATGGTACATTACTTGTAAAGTCATTGGATTAATAACTTGTTCATTGATTTCAATGTTCTTTGGATGGTTTTAGTACTTTTGGCATGTGAATGTGAAGTAATGTTGTCATTGAATTACATTTGACATTTGATATTTAATGTTAAATATTTTTGTTGGATAGTTGAATTATAATCGGCATGGCATGTGATATTTATTGTTAAATGTTTTTGTTGGATAGTTGAATTATAATTCTAATGGTATCTGAAGTTTTTAAAACTACATGAATGATAGAATGTGAACCTACATTTGCACGTGGTAAATTGAAATGTTACTTGTAACAAAACAATCCGCATTGATTTCATTATGTAGTATTTGTTGATTTCTGATTTGATATAATTGCATGTATGATGGTACATTACTTGTAAAGTCATTGGATTAATAGTGTTCATTGATTTCAGTGTAACATGAATGATAGAATGTGAACCTACATTTGCACATGAGGTAAATTGAAATGTTACTTGTAACAAAACAATCCGCATTGATTTCATTATGTAGTATATGTTGATTTCTGATTTGATATAATTGCATGTATGATGGTACATTACTTGTAAAGTCACTGGATTAATAGTGTTCATTGATTTCAGTGTAACATGAATGATAGAATGTGAACCTACATTTGCACATGTGGTAAATTGAAATGTTACTTGTAACAAAACAATCCGCATTGATTTCATTATGTAGTATATGTTGATTTGTGATTTGATATAATTGCATGTATGATGGTACATTACTTGTAAAGTCATTGGATTAATAGTGTTCATTGATTTCAGTGTAAGCGCAAAAAATTATTGACAATGTAGAATGATTTTTGTGTTATAATAACTAAACCTAATAATATTGGAGAGCAAGAGAGACTTGAGGTATGGTGTTTACTACAAGAGTTTGAGCTAAATATTTAAATGGTGTATCTATCTTTCATAAAATAGTTTAAGATTGATCACAAGAATTAAGAGAATGTTTCGGTCCATCATTGGTATGGTCCATCATAGAATGATCATCCATGTCAATGACTCTTAAGTCTATCTTTCCAAACCATGACCCTACTCTCACATGTGTGCTTTTCATGACACCAGTCGTGCTACTTTTATCCTTGAGTTGACCGCCTTGAAAGCACTCAACTCTTTCTCGATGCTAGCCTTCCTCTTTCTAAGAGATGAAGCTGCCTTTCGACTTAGGAAGCTATGGGTAGCCCCCGTGTCTATCAAAGCAGAGAACTTTTTCCCATGTACGGTTGTAGACATGAATCTCAAGTCCAATGAACTTTCATCATCATTCATCCTTGTCTTGTGCCTTACTTTCGCAATCTTCTTCAACATTTCCTCTTCCAATATGTTTTTCGAACTAGCCCTTGGCTTAACAGTGCTTTTCACATATCTCTTCTCATGAAGCTCCATATAACAATTTGATCCCGGGCTTGCTTGAATTGGTTCAAGCTCTTTCTTTTTCGAATTTTGTCTAATTGCTCCAATACGACATATATTGACTCCTTCCAAACGAAGTGCACCAATCCTCTTAGTGTGGTCGTCTTCTTTTCCAAGTGTGCCAACACATACATTTTCTTTCTTCAAACCAATAGGTTTCGGATCAAGAAAGTCCCTCTTGATCTTATCTTCCATGTTCTTGACTTTACCCTGCAACGTGGTGCTTATTTCCTTCAAGTGAGCCCTTTCCATAAAGAGTTCCTGAAGTGTTTGTTCACCTTGTCGTATCTCCATATCAAGCTTTTCAATTTCAGCAGTTTGTCTAGAAAGTCCATCCTTGGAATTTTTTGCGTGAAAAACCAAGTAGGTTGAACCAACGTTGGTCTAGTGCATTGGAATTCATTAAAGAATTGGTCATTGGCGCTGCTTCAAGCTAGGAGTGAGCATCGTCACCAACCTACATTTAATATTTTACACTCCCTATGGTGAATGATACTTTAAATTGATTGACAGTCTAAGACTTTCGAATTTTTCCGAATGCCAAATGATCTTACAAAGTTACTATTTATAATATTCTAGTAGGTCATTTGGCCACAACTTTTACCAAAAACTTGAAACGACTTTGGCGTGTGATATTTAATTTGTTAAATGTTTTTGTTGCATTGTTGAATTATAATTGGCATGGCTTAACAGTGCTTTTCACATATCTCTTCTCATGAAGCTCCATAGAACAATTAGATCCTGGGTCTGCTTGAATTGGTTCAAGCTCTTTCCTTTTCGAATTCCGTCTAATCGCTCCAATACGACATATATTGACTCCTTCCAAACGAAGTGCACCAATCCTCTTAGTGTGGTCGTCTTAGTGTGGCGTGTGATATTTAATTTGTTAAATGTTTTTGTTGGATTGTTGAATTATAATTGGCATGGCATGTAAAGTTTTTAAAACTCCAGTTTTGGATGGTTTCAATCTACATTTTGCATGTGATATTTAATGAACTTTAAATGTTAAATGTTTTAATGATGCACAATATATAATCGAAAGGGTTTTAAGACTTAAAGTTTTGGATGGTTTCAATTTACAACTTAAAGTTTTTGATGGTTTCAACCTACATTTGCACATATGGTAAATTGAAATTATGTTACTTGCAACAAGACAATCCCCATTGATTTCATTGTATATGTTGATTTCTAATTTGATATAATTACATGTATGATGGTACATTACTTGTAAAGACATTGGATTAATAGTGTTCATTGATTTTACTTTAAGTGCAAAAAATTATTGATAATGTAGAACGATTTTTTTGTTATAATAATTAAACCTAATAATATTGGAGAGCAAGAGAGATGAGGTATGGTGTTTACTACAAGAGTTCGAGCGGGGCATTCAGTGACAACTTTTACTAGAAACTTGAAACAAAGAGAATCTATCTTTTGCTAGGACATCATGTAAGATGCTCGACATAAACAGTAAAATTGTACTTAAAAGCCGAGATTCAGGAAAGTGGGGACAACCACTTGTTATCTCGTCCCTTGGAGGCTAGGCCATATGGGGACCGAATCTGACTTTACAAAATAAAGTGAAATAATTTGTACCATATGGTCGGAGAACATATACAAAAACAATTAATATACAAGAACAATTAATTGCATTCTAGAATATATATATCCAATACATATTTAACATTTTTAATCAATGCACATGTATAGAAAAACTATTTTCAGTGGAAACTAGAGCACGTGCTTGTACCCAAATAATTTGTAACATTTGCAAACCACAAATAACATAAGTAGTTCAATTTTTAGTTGAGTACTGAAAGGTTTAAAAGATAATAAATTGTTGTCCTGACACTTCACTCAAAAAAATTCTAATGGAATTCCATCCTCAATAATCCGTTCATGATCGGATTTTGGCATTTTCCATTTCTTAATTTTTGATTTTTTCTTTGATTGAACTTCTATCAACTTTATGCGTGCTGCACACACCAAGTGACTATATTGACAACTTATGGAATCAGGTTCATAGTCTTCGAAGTAAACAAAGTCTCCACTTTGACGAGTTTGTTTGAAAAAATAACCTTTCAGTATAATAGACCCTTTGTCATACCGAAATCCGTGATCATTATAGTCTTGTAATAATTTCATTTTTTGTTCAGTGCAACGCATCAAATAATACTTCACATTTTCATCGTTGTCAATAGGTGCAATTACAGCAAAAACATCTCCTGCACAATAAAATAAATTTAACATTTAATTATGCATATTTAAATTCAAATTTGTAAATATTTAAATCATTAAAAAGTAATTCAAATGTTACCTTCTCTAACAAGATCAGAAACTCGATCACCATCGGATGATATTGTAGTTTCCTCTGATTCCATTTCTTCAATCATTGCAACAGACATTTTTCCCTTTGTATTTAGCTCTGTATGTTTCCAAACGTTCACATACATTTTGTTTTCACAGATGTCATTGGATTTTGTGTTGTCTATGCAAACATCACAAAAACAAGAATATTTTCTTTTATCCAATGCAAACACATTTGTGGAAAATTTTGTTTGAATTGAATGCAATTTTCGAGTCCCTTTTATTTTTCCAACTTCATTTCCAATTGATCTATTTACGTCTCCGATTCCAATATGCCAGAAAAACCTTTATATGGAAAATTAGAAAAAGAATTTGTAAATATGATATCAAAATACAATTAAAAATAATCATTGCATGATAAATGTAAAATGTTTAAAATTAGATTACCAATATAAATTAAATTGAATGTACCTTTGCACTTCTCGTGATGGGTTAATCTCATGGCTTAGAGCATTTTTGCACCATTGAACAACTTCTTCAACGTTTGCAAGTCGGCGTGCAAAGTGGTTCATTTGATATCTTCGAAGTGCTCGTTTTATGCATGCTCCTGCACCGTCATGTTCTCCTTTTCCATGGCCAGTCTCAAAGAAATTCCAACAATGTTTAATGGAGGTTTTCTTATGAAGACGACACAACCAAAAAATGATCGTGCAGATTTGAATTGACCTGCGCATCCGTCTGACCATATCCAATGTTCATTGAATGTTATTCCACGATTTTTCAATGAATCATAAATTTTTCCAAAACAATGTTGTACAAAACATGTATCATGCGTACGATCGTCACTGATATAAAAATGATATTCTTTAATGATATGTCTATTTTCACTCGTGCTTTCTATATGATCGACATTTTGTTCAGCATGTCTATATAGAATATGAACGAGCATGGAGACTTGGTCAGAGTGATAGTATTCACTCCGAATTTCTTTTTGTGGAGCAAATGTGTAGTTTTCTGCAAAATCAATCACTGACAAAATGGTTCCTGGTGGAAAAACTTCACGAGATTTTTTGAATTGCAAGTCTTGCCATCGAGCTCTATGGGAATGCATGGTGTATTTGTAAATTTCTGCTTCAAACTTTCTCAAAAAAGTCTATTAGAAAAATTTCGTCTTCTCGTAATTCGATTCTTTTAACACTATCTGCACTTTAAATCGATGTACTGGTATATTCGTATCTCTTCCATTTCACTTTCATGTTGGACAATGATTGATCATTTATATCAATACGATATTTGTTTTGAAATTTAGTCAAATTTCCACAATCATCGCATTTTTTACCACCAACACATTTTTTTTTGTAAAATAGTTCATCGCTTTCTCTTTCACATAGAATTTGAGATATGAATTCACGGATAGTGGAAGGAGGAGGTGAATCCTTCGATAATGTTCTACCGAAATCAAGGAATGTGTCATAATATAACTCAAATTCCACATGATAACGGCAACAACAAGTGTCGCGTACGGTGATAGGTTTTACATACCATGGTTTTTGTTGAACAAAAGCACTGAGTGAAACTTGAATTTGACGATTCTCTTATTTGAACTTGTTGAATAACTCTATTTGAGTGGTTTCCAAGAGATGTTTTTCATGTTCTTCGTATTGATTTCGTGTTATTCTTCTTCGCATCACATGTCTTGCAGTGGGTGAAACACGCGAATTGTTCTTCCAATATTCATATATTATTGTTTTAACATCTTCTCCAAGTCTATCTTTGTATGGTTGCCTACAAATAGCTCTCCAACAAGCGAGTTCATCATTTACGTCTATTTGCAGTCGAAATTTTCGATGTTTGTGCAGAGTTTTTCGCGAGGTTCCCAATGCTCGTGCCATAGATGTTAGATTCAAACGATTCTCTTGAGTACTTGGTGAAACCATTGCCATTTGTATTCCTCTACGTATATTTGAAACATTTTTATCTCTAGATCTCTTAATCGACTCTATAGCACTACTCATATTTTTTATCACCTCTTCTTTCATTTTTTTATCTTTGGTTGATTTTCGAATACCCAATAGTGTCGTCGCTTCTTTTAATTTCCTTGATGATAAGAGACCTTTCAACATTTGAGCTTGAACTATCACCTCAGTTTTGAAAAACATTTCCAAAATTTTCTCGACACGATATCGTATAAAATAGTCAGGTTTTTTATCTCCATATGTGCGAGTGTCGACATTTTCTAACATCTCATTATCGATAGTGATTTCATCCGTACATATTCGAAAAAATAGTACATATTCAATAAATAACTAAATTAATAAATATGTCAATAAATATTAGGAAAATTTTAAATATATCAATAGATCATAATATCTACATTTACATACCCGATTCAATTTCTTCTTGAGGTTGATTTTATTCTTCAATATTTTGAGGAGTATCTCTGTCTGTTTACATTAAATAAAATATTTTTCAAACTAGTTCATCAAATAAAAATTAAGCTTCACATTCTACATTGGGAAAACTTTAAAAATATATCAATAGATCATAATATTTACATTTACATACCTGCTTCAATTTCTGCTTGAGGTTGATTTTCTTTTTCAATATTTTGAGGAATATCTGTGTCTGTTTACATCAAACAAAATATTTTTCAAACTAGTTTATCAAATAAAAATTAAGCGTTACATTTTACATTAGGAAAATTTTAAATATATATCAATAGAGCATGTAATATTTACATTTACATACCTGCTTCAATTTCTGCTTGAGGTTGATTTTCCTCTTCAATATTTGAGAGAGCTTCTAACTTTCTTTTGCTATATTGTCTCGTCTCTTCTCTACGTTCCTCGGGCTTTCTTTTTCGATCATATTTTCTCACACAAGTTCTTTGATTTCCCATGATAATAGGGTATGAGGTTCAAAAAATTTCCTTTAAAAAATTAGACAATAACTCAATTACAAATAATATCACAAAAGATTTAATTTAAAAAAATCTTTTCTAAAAAATACGTAATCCAATCCAAAACACGTACATATCTCTAAGAAAAATCACACCGCCTCCAAGAAATGTCGTCCAAAAAAATTCTTTAAATCTTAAAATGTGAAGAAAAATTTTTGAACAAAAAAGCTCAAAAGATTTATTTCAACACAAAACACGTACATACCTCCAAGAAAAATCACGTTGCCTCCAAAAATGTCTTCCAAAAAAGTTCTTTAAATTCAAACTTTGAACCTCCAAGAAAAATCACGCCGCCTCCAGAAAATGTCTTCCAAAAAAATTTTTTAAACCCAAACTTTGAAGAAATTTTTTTGAATTCAAACCAAGTTGTAAGATGAAATGAAGTGCGAAATGTGCGAAAATTGTGAATCATTTCGCGGAAATTTATATTGACCGCGAAATATGTGTTTTGTAGGGGGCTCCACAAAATTTTCCGGCCGACGGAAAATTACACAATAGTTCGGCCGAACTTTTGATAATAAGTTCGGCCGAACTATTGTGACGTTAGTTTTAACTGCTCGTAAGCGGAAAACATAGTTCGGCCGAACTATTACTAATAGTTCGGCCGAACTAACGCGTCACCAATTACGCAGACCCAGGCTCTGAAAACGGTTCTGCAACTTTGGACTGATTAAACTCCATGAAAAATTGTTAATTAACTGTCGGAACCAAGACAAGCATTTTCAGAATTGAATCTACTTTCAGGAAATATAAATTTTATGAAATTTCGTAAACGTTTATTAATTTTAATTATTTTTCTAATAAAATGAGTGCAAACAATTTTTGAGGGTCATCGTGATTCAGTGAAATCAAAATTTTGTGTCTCCCAAAATATATTGTAAAAAAAATTGAAAAAATTATGGGGCATTACATTGGTCCGTTGACTCTAATGGGTAGCTTTTAGATTTTTATTTTATAACTTATATGTTAAGAAATTTGTTGCCACACGAAACATATCAAAAATACGCAGTTTTTCGTATTAGACCAGTTCAAAAAATTCTAGTAATTATGATATGCATCCATTGGCTTTGTAAATATGACGAAACCAAAGTAGACTCTGTCTAGATTGTTGTAACACATTTTGTTTTGTCAAAAACACAAATTTTCAATGAATACAACGTTGCCACATAACATGACTACTTATGAATTCTTTGATTGTTAAGAAACACACACTCAAAGAAACGCTAAGTTGACATATCAAATCCGCATAAAAAAATTTCAAAAAATAAGTAATAGAAAGCTAACAAATTTTCTCACAACTTTTATTTTTACCGCAAAATGAAATTCTACACGGAAAAATTGTTATAGTTTGCAGAAAGTTGAAGAACCCAAAAAAATGAAAATTTTTTCTCAAAAAAGGGCAAAAAGTGTAACCCAGCTTCACATTTTCACCCTTCTTTGTACAGTTTGTTGCAAAAACTAGAAGGGAGAGGTGTTTACAACAAATGAGAACATCTCTCCATTTGCATTCTTCTTCATGGAGTTTACAGCAGAGGAGAACATCTCTTTGTTTGTAATCGGATAGAGACAAGGCCCTGGAGCTTTGTGTTTTTCCAGCACAGCATGTCATAACGAAGAATGTTAATTCCAAGAGAGTTGTGTTTTTTCAGAATAGCACGTCACAAGGAAGAATGCTAATTCCAAGATTGAGATAGCAATGGTTGTTTCAAGGAGTTGATGTGTGCAAATAAAGTGGAATAATTCCATCCACTAAAAGAGAAAGTGACTTGCCAAGCGCCTTCTTCTTCAATTTGGCAACATGTTGAGCATGGTAATAAAGGCATTGAGCTCTTGCAATACACTGTAATGTGAATGTGAATAACAAGTATTCTTACCACATTTTTAATTTGTACTATCTTAATTTTGGTTTTTCCAATTATCTTTGTATTTACATTTTTTTTGAAATTTAATTGTTTCTTCGTGGATGGTTCTTACTACACTTTTAATTTGTACTATCTTAATTTGTTATTGCAATTATCTTTATATTTACAATTTACTTGAAATTTAATTTGTAAATTATATTTGTTGATTTTTTCTTAATATAGTTTTCCCTTTATAAATTATTAAGGTTTTGCCTATATTGTTTAATTTATACTATCTTATTTTCAATTCTTCAATTATTTCTTTGAAATTTAGTTTTTTGTTTTACCTCAACATGCCATTAAAATAAAGATTTTATTCATATTTGGAAAATAAACGTTTTCATAATATAATTTAAATTCTTTAATTATTTCTTTGAAATTTAGTTTTTCTTTTTACCTCATTAGATTTTAATAATATTTGGAAAATAATTTTTTCATAATATTATTCTAGAATATTTGAATTTTAGTTTTTCATCTTATTCTTGATATTTGTTTCCATATACTTAAAATATGTTTTATATTATTTTGTTTAAAACACACACACATATAGATATATATTTTTCATATTTCCAAATTTTCTTATCATTTTATATTTTAATCTTAATAATTATAACTTTGAACAAGTGTGATAGATGATTGGTTTTTCTAGTTTTGAATTCTAATTGTTAATTTTATATATCATTTTTGTCATGGTGTATTTTTTTAGGATAATATTCAATTTGGAAATGATAATAAATTGATGATAAAATTTAAGCTAACTACATCTATAGGAACAAGTATTGGTTTATATTAAAGCCATGGCATGACTTCCTCAAATCATATTACAAAGAGTGGGGGCAAAGCCCAGATTTCCTCTCCTGCCAGGAACTCAATGGCCCAAATACTTAAAATTCGATGGTTCTTACATATAGCTATCGAATCAATCTCTATAATTTTCCCTAACTTGCGGATAGAAATGAACTGATTCAATAGAATGCAATTAAACATCAAAACACAAATTGTAAGAGATAGGATCCCATTCTTCATCCCTGTCTCTTAATAAAGTGCCGGCTGAAAGAAGAACTTCTTTATTGGCTTCCAAATCTGCATCCTTGTTATTCTCCCTCAACACATGGAAGAAGTTCACACTCTGAAAAGATTTAACCAGTGTTTTGATTCTTGTCACCACTCTAGAAAATATGAAATTTGTAGTGGCAGAATTGTCCACTATAGTTTTTATAATGGACTGAGAATCACCAATTACATTTTCCTCTTTGATACCTAGATCTTTGGCTTTATTGAGGCCTTGGAGCAGAGCCAATGCTTCTGCTTGTATGCTAGTATTGTGACCCAAGCCCCAGGCATAACTTTATTCAATTTTGCCTTCTATGTTCTTGATAACACCACCTACCCCAGCTTTCCCAAGATTACCTTTGGCTGCCCCGTCAAAGAATAAAGTATGTCTAGATTGCTTGATAATCCACTCTGAAAAGTCTTTCTCATTCACTCTAATCTTCCATTCTTTAATTGGTTTGCTTTGCCTTACTACTTCAAAAAACTAGAGGTCCATCATGGCGCCCCATTCCAAATCCTGTTAGCTTAGGTTTGTTTCCTCAAGATGATCACCCAAACTTTCTTTCAGCTGGCATTTAATCTTGACCATGATAAGCTTCACATCCTGAACTTTGTCTCTAAAAATTCTCTTATTCCTCTCAAGCCAGATTTGCCAACAAATAAACTTTGGCAAGGAGAGTTAGGTGGCCTTAAAACTTTCATTTTTCGGGAATGCACCTGGATAACTATGCAGCCAATTAGCAAACAATTCAGAGATGGAGGTGGGAAAAATAAAATTGTTTTTCCAAGGGCTCAGAAGCTCCTGCTAGAACTTTGTTGTGAATTTTCATTCCAGCATTAGGTGGCAAACGTTCTCTTCATTTTCACATCACATTTGAGATCTAGATGGCCCATGAAAGCCTCTTTTCTTCAATCTATCCTCTGTCAAGATTTTGTGGTGGCACATGAGCCAATAGAAAAAATTGATTTTTGGTATGGTCTTGTGCCTCCAAAGCCCCTTCCACGTCGCTGGATTAGGAGGAACGTGGGGTTGTTCCAGCAATTTTGCATATCCCTGAGGCACTGAATAGAAGCCCGATTGAGGTCCCCAACCATGTTTTTCATGTCTCCAAGCAAGGATCAGAGCCATACCATTCAGGAGAGAAAATAAGGCGTCGCAATCACTCTTCAGCTCCAAGGGCACGTGGAGTTGCTTCCAACAATGCCAATTGCTTTCAACCCAACACGAGATGTCCCACAGTGTTTTAAAACTGGCGATGGACATCCAATTCCGCAGCGCATGGAAAGAGTTTATTTCGGCAAGCAGGGGATTGTTCATAATGCGATCCTCCCAAATTTTTATTTTTTTTCCATTGCCCCGGATCCAAAAGGCGTGGAGATTGATCAACAAAATGGCTTTGGAACAAATTTTGAGGAAGTATGAACCAATTTTTGAGAGGGGGCTATCAAGACAACATTTTCTTTGACCATAGAAACATTTCTTCCACAAGGCGTTTTGCGCCCAACCAGGATTAGGAGCAATGAGCCTCTAAATAATTTTAGCTCCCATGGCCACATTTTGAGTGCATAGATCTTTGAAATTCAAACCTCCTTCCACTAGGGGCTTGGTGACTTTGTCCCAGCTAATCAGAGGGATTCTCTTCTCATTTTGTTTACTGCCTTTCCAAAAGAACTTACGGATTAAAACCTCCATTTTCCTGAGAATGCAAGAAGGAGCCAAAATAATAGAGAATTGGAAAATGGGAAGATTGCTGAGAATAGCCTTGATGAGAACTGACTTACCTGCAAGGTTGAGCCAAGAGCAACCCCAAGCTAACTACATCTACAGGAATGAATATTGGTTTATATTAAAGCCATGGCATGACTGCCTCAAATCAGATTACAAAGAGTGGGGGCAAAGCCCAGATTTCCTCTCCTGCTAGGAATTCAATGACCCGAATACTTAAAAGTCAATGGTTCTTACATATAGCTATTGAATCAATATCTATATTTTTTCCTAACTTGTGGATACAAATGAACTTATTCAGTAGAATGCAATAAAACATGAAAACAAAAATTTTAAGAGATGGGATCCCATTCTTTGTCCCTGTCTCTTAATAGAGTGTCGGCAGAAAGAAGAACTGCTTTATTGGCTTCCAAATATGCATCCTTGTTATTCTCCCTCAACACATGGAAGAATTTCACACTCATAAAAGATTTAACCAGTGTTTTGATTCTTTTCACCAAGGTTGAGCCAAGATTTACTGACTTACCTACAAGGTTGAGCCAAGATTTACTGACTTACCTGCAAGGTTGAGCCAAGAGCAACCCCAAGCTAACTACATCTACAGGAACGAGTATTGGTTTATATTAAAGCCATGGCATGATTGCCTCAAATCAGATTACAAAGAGTGGGGGCAAAGCCCAAATTTACTAGAGTGGTGACAAGAATCAAAACATTGGTTAAATATTTTCAGAGTATGAACTTCTTCCATGTGTTGAGGGAGAATAACAAGGATGCAGATTTGGAAGCCAATAAAGCAGTTCTTCTTTCAGTCGGCACTCTATTAAGAGACAGGGATGAAGAATGGGATCCCATCTCTTAAATTTTTTGTTTTCATGTTTTATTGCATTCTACTCAATCAGTTCGTTTATATCCACAAGTTAGGGAAAATTACAGAGATTGATTTGATAGCTATATGTAAGAACCATCGTCTTTTAAGTATCTGGGCCATTGAGTTCCTAGCAGGAGAGTAAATCTAGGCTTTGCCCCCACTCTTTGTAATTTGATTTGAGGCAGTCATGCCATGGCTTTAATATAAACCAATACTCGTTCCTGCAGATGTAGTTAGCTTGGGGTTGCTCTTGGCTCAACCTTGCAGGTAAGTCAGTAAATCTTGGCTCAACCTTGGTGAAAAGAATCAGAGGGAGCCAATATTTGCTGAAGGTGTTTCTTTGGAAGATTGGGAGGCCCAGATACTTGAACGAAGACCAGTTGGACGAGGCAGAAAATCCCATACATTTGGAAATGGCATTGAGGATGATGGCAGAAATGTTCCAACAATAAATATGGAATTTCTCTTATTTAGATTGCTTCCAGTAGCATCACAGTAATCATCCAACACATATTTGAACCTTGAAGCAGAAATAACAAAGGCTGCACCCAGCAACAGAGAATCGTCGACATACAAAGCATGGTTTATGTTTTTGACTCCTCTTGCAATTTTAAGGCCCATAATCTCTTGGTCTAACTGCTTCTTGTCCAAATAAAAACTTAGAACAGAAGCTTGGAGGAAAAAAAGGAGAGGGGAAAGAGGACACCCCTACCGAAGCCCTCTCGAAGCTTTGAAGAAGTATGTTGCTCTCCCATTCACCAGAGGGGTGATCCAAGGCTTAGAAATACAAGCCCGAATCCAATTAATAAAATTAGTCCCCAACCCAAAATTGTGCATTACCTCCAAGATAAAATTGTGTCTGACATGATCAAATTCATTTTCCAGATCTAATTTGACTACCATACCCTTTTCTTTTCATTGCAGGGTTGAATGGATCACCTCTTGAACTAAGATGAAATTATCCACAATCTGCATCCCTTGTACAAAGCCACCTTGATTCTCTGAGATAATATTAGGAAGGATACTTTTAAATTTATTGGCAATCACTTTAGTTATCAATTTGTAGCCTATGTTACAAAGAGAAATGGGGCAAAATTTGTTGAAAGCATTGGCACCCTTTTCCTTAGGGATGAGGGCAAGAAAGGCAGAGTTAGTGCTACCCCCAATTTTCTGACAGGCCTCGGATTTCAAAATAATTTTGTGAAGATCCTTTTGTATAATATGCCAGAAAGATTGAAGAAATCTAGCAGTGAAACCATCTGGGTCGGGGGTTTTTTAGGGCTCCATGGCAAAGAGAGCAACCTTTATTTCTTTTTTGGTGACATTTTATTCCATATACTGATTCATCCTGGAGGTGATCTTTGAAGGAACCACATCTAGGAATTTAGAGTTTGGTTCCATCACCGCTTCTTCACTATAAAGATTTTTAAAGTGTGAGAAAGATGCCCTTTTGATGCTCATAAAATCCTTGCAGGTAAGTCAGTTCTCATCAAGGTTGTTCTCAGCAGTCTTCACATTTTCCAGTTCTCTGTTATTCTGGCTCCTTCTTGCATTCTCAGGAAAATGGAGGTTTTAATCCGTAAGTTCTTTTGGAAAGGCAGTAAACAAAATGAGAAGAGAACCCCTCTGGTTAGCTGGGACAAAGTCACCAATCCCCTGATGGAAGGAGGTTTGAATTTCAAAGATATCTGCACTCAAAATGTGGCCATGGGAGCTAAAATTATTTGGAGGCTCATTGCTCCTAATCCTGGTTGGGCGCAAAATGCCTTGTGGAAGAAATATTTCTCTGGTTAAAGAAAATGTTGCCTTGATAGCCCCCTCTCAAAAATTGGTTCACACTTCCTGAAACTCTATTCCAAAGCCATTATGTTGATCAATCTCCACGCGTTTTGGATCTTGGGCAATGGAAAACAAATAAAAATCTGGAGGATCGCATTATGAACAATCCCCCGCTTGCTGAAATAAACTCTCTCCATGCGCTGCGGAATTGGATGTCTGTCGCTGGTTTTAAAACACTGTGGGACATCTCGTGCTGGGTTGAAAGGAATTGGAATTGTTGGAAGCAGCTCCAGGTGCCTTTGGAGCTGAAGAGTGATTATGATGCCTTATTTTCTCTCATGAATGGTATGGCTCTGATCCTCGCTTGGAGACATGACAAACGTGGTTGGGGACCTCAATCAAGCTACTATTCAGTGTCTCAGGGATATGCAAAATTGCTGGAATAGCCCCACATCCCTCCTAATCCAGCGACGTGGAAGGGGCTTTGGAGCCACAAGACCATACCAAAAATCATTTTTTTCTACTAGCTCATGTGCCACAACAGAATCTTGACAGAGGACAGATTGAAGAAAATAGGCTTTCATGGGCCATCTAGATGTCGAATGTGCTGCGAAAATGAAGAGAACGCTTGCCACGTAATGTTGGAATGAAAATTCGCAGCAGAGATTTGGTAGGAGCTTCTGAGCCCTTGGAAAAACAATTTTATTTTTCCCACCTCCATCTCTGAATTGTTTGCTAATTGGCTGCACAGTTATCCAGGTGCATTCCCAAAAAATGAAATTTTTAAGGCCTCCTGACTCTCCTTGCCAAAGTTCATTTGTTGGAAAATATAGCTTGAGAGGAATAAGAGAATTTTCAGAGACAAAGTGCAGGATGTGAAGCTTATCATGATCAAGATTAAATTCCAGCTGAAAGAAAGTCTGGGTGATCAGCTTGAGGAAACAAACCTAAGCCAGCAGGATTTGGAATGGGGCGCCATGATGGACCTCCATTTTTCTGAAGTAGTAAGGAAAAGAAAACCAATTAAAGAATCGCAGATTAGAGGGAATGAGAAAGACTTTTTAGAGTGGATTATTAAGCAATCTAGACATACTTTATTCTTTGACGGGGCAGCCAAAGCTAATCCTGGGAACGTTGGGGTAGGTGGTGTTATCAAGAACATAGAAAGCAGAATTGAACACGGTTATGCCTGGGGCTTGGGTCACAATACTAGCATACAAGTAGAAGCATTGGCTCTGCTCCAAGGCCTTAAGCAAGCCAAGGATCTAGGTATCAAAGAGGCAAATGTAATTGGTGATTCTCAATCCATTATAAAAACTATAGTGGACAATTCTGCCCCTACAGATTTCAGATTTTCTAGAGTGGTGACAAGAATCAAAACACTGGTTAAATCTTTTCAGAGTGTGAACTTCTTCCATGTGTTGAGGGCGAATAACAAGGATGCAGATTTGGAAGCCAATAAAGAAGTTCTTCTTTCTGTCGGCACTCTATTAAGATACAGGGACGAAGAATGGGATCCCATCTCTTAAAATTTTTGTTTTCATGTTTTATTGCATTCTACTGAATCAGTTCGTTTGTATCCACAAGTTAGGGAAAATTACAGAGATTGATTCGATAGCTATATGTAAGAACCATCAGCTTTTAAGTATCTATGCCATTGAGTTCCTGACAGGAGAGGAAATCTGGGCTTTTCCCCCACTCTTTGTAATCTGATTTGAGGTAGTCATGCCATGGCTTTAATATAAACCAATACTCGTTCCTATAAATAAATAAATAAAAACATTTAAAAATTAAACTGGGTGTTACAAAAAAGTTTATATATATATATATATAGATAGATTTGGCATACGATATTGATAAAGCATGATATTGGCTCATGGTATTATAGCACTTCCTATTTATAGGTTAGGAATCTATATTAAAGATAAGGTGAATTTCCATGGCTAACAATTTTATTACATTACTCTTTTCCTTTATGTTGATGACATCATTATTCTAGCCACGAGCCATGACGACCTCACAAGTAGCTTAAAATCCTCCAAGATTACTGCTTCAAGATGTTATGACTATTAATACCTTCAAGGCTAAGGTCATGATAATTAAATTCAAAAAGATAAATTATGATAATAACTACTTAGAGAAATTTTCTCCATACAAGTATCTACAAATCTATATTCATCATCAACTTAATTGTAATTATATTATTGTGAAAAGAATAATTAGGGGTTGAAAAGCTTATTATGGGCTTGAAATAATTTGAAGTCAACAAATATTTTGGTATGGATTAAAAAAAGTTTCTCTTTGAGACTCTAGTCACCCCTATTATTTTATATGGATGTGAAGAAACAAATGTGGTAGGAGTAGGATTCCAAACTCCCAGTTAAATGCTAATATGATGCAAGATGTCAAATTTATTGTTGATTGGTGTACTCAAAATTTGTGTCATGGAAATGATAATAGAAGTTATAAGTCTACGTATAAGTTATTTTGACATATAGTAGATGTTGATCATGAACATAATTATACATGTAAAATTGTACCAAGTACAAGGTCTTTTCATTATGTTAGAAGCACAAATCACATCGATTCGGTTTTACATGTCAAGTGGTGTGCTTGTTATTGTGGATGTTGCAGAGTGAATGAATTCCATGATATGCTGCACAACATGGATGTGTTGAAGAATGTAAACAAACTATCTTGGAACCTTTAGATCGTGTTGGTCTTATTCATATGCACATTCTAAATGAGGAGAGAGATGAGGGCTCCCATCTTCAAGCTATGCCATCATTCAAATATATCTATAATTTTAAATATTGAATTATAAAATTGACTATATTTAAACTTTATATTGACTAGATAGAAATTAAATTCAACATGTTTTTTATGTTTCAATTATGTGTAAAATTCCATACAAGTGATGTCTTTTTGTTATAGCACCTCCTAATAATGTGGAAGGGGTTGACTATCATATGTTGTGATGCACTACAATAAAAAAATTGTTGGACAACCTAATTATTAGTGACGGTCAAGACTTTAAGAGAGCACTTGTTATCCTTAAGGAAAAATACTTTAAACAAGTTGAAAGGAAGAGTGGATATATATTTAAGAGTATGAACCACATAATGTAGTTATGCAATATATCATAACATTATTTCTACTCATTTTCCTTTCTCTTTATTAAAACAACATGGAAATCAAAGTAAATGATAGAAGCTTGGATAACTTGGACTAAATGATCATGAATGTTACTAATGGTCCTTTCATTAAGAACTAATCATAGTATATAAAAAATCAGATATATGACCAAACATGTCAACTTTCTATCTCAATTTACTCATCAAATTGGTATGTAATAATTAAATTAAATAGAATTTTAATTCTTATAAATAATAAAATATTCCAATTGAAATTTTCAATGAATTTTTTTAATAATTTTGAAGAAATGTGTGTGATAATTTGTTAAAGTTGCAAAATATAGAGTATAATATATAAATATAGGTTTAGATGCAAACATTAGTTTATTAAATATTAATTATTTTTACATTTCCTTATTAAAATTTATATAATTTTTTTGTGCAAATTATTGTTGAGTAATTTATTTGAATTAAAATTTAATTAATATTTTGTATTACAAATATAAATTTGTTCACTGAAATAACATTGTTTAATTTGTGTTAGAATTTAATTAATAATTTATAATATAAATACAATTTTATTAATGCATATAATTTTTACCAGAAGAAAAATCTTAATCTTTTATAAAAAGATAGAAAAATACATATGCACATGTAAAAGCTTTGTTTTTTTTTTTTTTTTTTGTTAATCACATAGTTGAAAATTTAATTAAAAAATAAATAAATAGCCTTCTATTTACAAAACAACTCTCTCATCTAACACTAACCAAAATATCTTGATGAGCCTAAGGCTTTTACAACCAAAACAATCCGACACCATATGCATATAATCTAATAAGGAAAAAATAAAATTAATTAAAGACAAAATTATTAAGATAAAAATTTGAAATTAATTCAAACTAAGTAAATAAATACATTTAATTTTTTTAACAAAATCTTAAATTAAAAAAGTTAAGTAAATTTTAAAAAAACTATTGCTTTTAATATAAACTAAAAAATTAAATTTTTATATCAAAATTGTCTTTTAAAAGTATTTATCTCACAACACAATTATATATTAATTATAAAATAATAAAGTACACACATAAAATTCATTTCGTTACATATAAAACATTGAAATTTACTAGATTTATTTCTATAGATGTAGTTAGCTTAAATTTTATCATCAAATTATTATCATTTCCAAATTGAATATTATCCTAAAAAAATACACCATGTCAAAAATAATATATTAAATTAACAATTAGAATTCAAAACTAAAAAAACAAATCATCTATCACACTTGTTCAAAGTTATAATTATTAAGATTAAAATATTAAATTATAAGAAAAATTGGAAATATGCAAAATATATGTTTATATATGTGTGTGTGTTTTAAACAAAATAATATAAAACATATTTTAAGTATATGGAAACAAATATGAAGAATAAGATGAAAACCTAAAATTCAAATATTCTAAAATAATATTATGAAAATTTTATTTTCCAAATATTATTAAAATCTATTGAGGTAAAATTAAAAACTGAATTTCCAAGAAATAATTGAAGAATTCAAATTATATTATGAAAATGTTTATTTTTCAAATATGAAAAAAATCTTTATTTTCATGGCATGTTGAGGTAAAACTAAAAATTAAATTTCAAAGAAATAGTTGAAGGATTGAAAATAAGATAGTATAATTAAACAATATAGGCAAAACCTTAATAATTTATAAAGGGAAAACTATATTAAGAAAGAAACAACAAATGTAATTTACAAATTAAATTTCAAATAAATTGTAAATATAAAGATAATTGCAATAACAGAAATTAAGATAGTACAAATTAAAAGTGCAGTAAAAATCTTTCAGAAAGAAACCACAAATGTAATTTACAATTAAATTTCAAAAAAATGTAAATACAAAGATAATTGGAAAAACCAAAATTAAAATAGTACAAATTAAAAATGTGGTAAGAAAACTTGTTATTCACATTCACATCACAGTGTGTTGCAAGAGCTCAATGCCTTTATTATCATGCTGATCAACAGGTTCCCAAATTGAAGAAGAAAGCACTGGCAAGTCACTTTCTCTTTTAGTGGATGGAATGATTCCACTTTATTTTCACACATCAACTCCTTGAAACAACCATTGCTATCTCAATCTTGGAATTAGCATTATTCCTTGTGACGTGCTATTCTGAAAAAACACAACTCTCCTGGAATTAACATTCTTCGTTGTGACATGGTGTGCTGGAAAAACACAAAGCTCCAGGGCCTTGTCTCTATCCCATTACAAACAAAGAGATGCTCTCCTCTGTTGTAAACTCCATGAAGAAGAATGCAAATAGAGAGATGTTCTCATTTGTTGTAAACCCCTCTCCCTTCTAGTTTTTGCAACAAACTTTACAAGGATTATGACTTCTTATAAATTTATATGTAAAATGCACAGTCAATATGGCAAAAAAAACCTGAAAAAAATGCCAAGAAACGTTCAAAAACAATACATTACCGATGTAAAACTTTGATGGCTGCATATCCAAACACGCTGCCCCAACCGTTACTCATCCCTGTTCCGGAAATTTCAAGGCCAGATCGTCGTTATAATTTCCATGTCTCTGTTGATAAATCTTCTGCTGTAACTGAAGGCTGGAAGCGTAAGGCAGCCAACACTTTCTCTCTCAATACGCTTTCTCTTGCTGAGGGAATAAACAGCTTCGGGTTCGAGCTTGCGACCTTGATGAACCCGTAGCTTAGTCACTACCCTCACTTGAACCAACAGCAAAGGGCAAGCATTTAATTTCAAAATTTTCGAAAATTTTGGGTGGGACTAGTGATTTTGAACGATGTCTAGGTGGCAGAACGATGCCAATGCCCATGTTTGATATGTATCATGCTATACCATGCGGATGTAATCAATTCACGTGACGGAGAGGGAGAGGTCACGCCAGAGGGAATAGCCGGAAGCTGTCAAATCAGCTTTGGTTTGTCCAATCTTTACCCTCTTTATAATAAAAATATAAATTAAAAGTGATTTTTTTCAAGATTTAATAAATTTACAAATAATTTTTTTTTGTTTACACTATTATGTTAAGTAAGTTAAATATATTTAATAGGATGGCATTCAACAAAATTGTAATAATATGAAAAAGGTTAAAAAATTTAAATTAATTTATTTCTTTTTCAAAGCCTTAATCAAGTTAATTATCATCATCCATCAATCAAAATAATATTTAATTATAATTTAAATATTATGTTTTTTAATCAATAAAAAATATAACAAAAAATATAAATCTCAAATTTATTAATCTATTTTAAAATGATTTAATTCCAAATATATTAATTTGTTTTAAAATTATTTAAGTTACTAAATAAATAAATTTTAAAAATTAAAATTGAAATTAATAAATTAAAATAAAGTTCATCATTTTTAAATTTTATTTTATTAATTTAAATTTTTATTTTAAATATAGTAATACAATTTAAAATGATGTAAAATGATGTAAATGGTTAAAATTTCTAAATAAATAAATCAAATAAATTTGTATCTTAAATACAAATTAAAAAATATATGTTTTTCTTAAATACAAATTAAAACAATATTTGTTAGGAGGATATAGTCTTTTTCTGATTCTCAGTAGAGAGATATACTATAGATAGTTTAATATGGAGACTTGGGGTGACTTGGTGAAAAATAAACTTAATTGCTACCTCGCATTTTAGTCTTAGGTAAGTGGAAAAGTATATGCAGGACAAACCAGCTAATTTCCATTAAAGATCAGCTAGCCAACACCAAATAAGTATGGTAGTATGTTTTTAAGGAACATAGAGGACATGGGTTATGCACTATTGCATATAAGAAATATTAAATATAAGAAATATTAAATAAAAGTAGAGATAAATTCATAATGAAATCTCATTGAACACAAAATTCGATAAAACACAATAAAGAGGTCATTGTGAATATGCTAAACTTCATTGAATAAAACCCACTTGCAAGCAAGTGAACACAGATCAATAATATGCCAAACTTGATAACCAAGATTCATTTAAATGCATTAAATAAAACCCTCTTGCAAGCAAGTGAACACAGATCAATAATATGCCAAACTTGATAACCAAGATTCATTTAAATGCATTGAACAACTGTAAAGGAATCTGAATAAACGTATTAACTAAATATTACAGAGAACGATTTGATAGGTTCTCAAGAGAATAACAATTACAACTGAAATTCATCACTGAAAAGATTAACTACTATATCAGATATATCACCTTGTTCCATTTTAAAAATATAGTTCATTTGAAAACCTCATTTTCTTAATCTGAGATACAAAATCACATTAAGAGTTTCGAGACAGGTTATTTTCTACTCAATCCAAGACCGTCTGAGTTCAACCCAACGGACTATTCTAAAAAAGAAATGCATGGAGAGAAAAAAAAGGAAGCATGACTAAGTCACATTTAGTGGTCGAGAAGGGAGCGTTTCAAGATTGAAAACCCTCGAATAATTTTAACAAATACACCAGGACAAACATTCAACAGCCAAATGAAAATGGGTTACAATGACATGCATCGATCTTCAAATAGGATTTGGAAAGATTTAGTCGAAAAATTACAAAAATACGTGGAAAAGAACCACTGTAAGATTTGAGATGACGATAATCTAGCCAAAGAAGAGGAGAACCGTCGAACACATGTTATACCCTAAAAAAACCCAAAAGACCCAGTTAAGACCGCCGCTATGTAACTACTATACTTAAAAGAATAAAATGAAGATTAGAAATTGTAAACTAGAGAACAATCTTACCTGGAGTGTGAGGATTTTGTTAAGCCTTGAATTCTAAAAAAGGAAGCATGAATCAAAAACTTAATCATTGTTGAATACATGCAGAAGAAAAAGGATGGTGGTGATAGAAGTCTACAAGGGTTGAGGATCGACTACCTATCCATTGTTTCAAACTAAATTGAAACTTGGCATAAGAAACTGCCATGGGATTGGAAGGGAAGTCGAGTGTCAAGACCACGTCAAACCCAAACCTTTGTAGGAGAAAAGAGTAGTATCCCGAGTCAAATAACTAAGGATTAGAGTAGCTCGGTATTCAGACATGCTCACACGGTGGAGGAAAAAGAAAAAAAAAAGCAGACTCACTTGCCACTGTGGATGCGAATAAAATCTTCTCACTGTCGTGTCGAGCAGGGTAATCACTGAAATAAGAAATTGCAAAGCAGAGATCAATCCAAGCAACGACTAATGGAAAGTGCGGCAAAGGTTTGGGGGAGGAGTATAAGCATAACCATATTCCTCATACTTCCAACCATCGGATCAAAAATAGAAATGCATGATCATGATGGAATCGGATGTCCCCTGTCTCATGAGCCAACACAGTTGAGGGGTATCCAATCACCGATTAATTTAACAAAGACAACATCTAGAACTCATCAATGGTATAAGATCTAAGTTTATATGATATTATTGGCTAAGGTTTCTTACCAACATAAGTAAATTAGATTAACCCTACTATATAGCTTTATAACCATTCTAATGTGGATTCCACGTATCTATAACCAAAGCATGTGAACCAATTAATGTTGTAAACTTTGAAGTCTCAGAATTCGAATGGGATATATCAAACATATTAAATAATATTTTTTATTTTAAAAATACAATCATGTAATTTATGGTTGAAGATATATGAGACCATATTTCATGTTACAATAATAATACAATAATAAAAGTATATGTTTTTTTTACGTGTATATTGTTGACAGAGGTTACATTATCCTAAATATATGCCATCACAAACTACGATGGAACTTGCAATAACACAAACAAATTTTCCCCCAATATATATATATATATATATATATAACTAAATAATTATATTAAAAGAATATGAAGTCACATATTTTTTGAAAAACATATATTTTTTTGTTATTAAATATATTTAAATAGTAAATATATTCCTATGACATATCTAAATATATAATAAACCAAGTAATCAGAATACGAATAAAAATAAATTATGAGGCTCCATAGAAGTGATAGTTGGAAATTAACAACCTTTGAAAAGAAAATTAAATACATAAAAGGGAATATATATATATATATATATATATATATATATATATATATATTTGTTTTCAAGAAAGTAATTATCATGTATTTTTTTTTTCCATTTTACATGTTTTTAAATCAAATATGTGTGAGAATAAAATTGCAATTACAAAAAACAAATCAGAATTTGTTGTTTAGACAAAGGAAAGTCTTATTCTTTCTCCTCATCGTTTCAACATTTATTTTCAATTAAGTTATTTCAAATTTTCTTTTCAATTAAGTTTTAATTTCACTTTGGTCCATTTTCATATTTTTCCTCATCATTTGTAAAATCTTTTTTTTTTAAAAGGAATAAAGTTCTATTTTTTTAATATTTTATATTTTTTTTTCAAAATTCATTACAAAATTTTTAATAAAAAATTTCTTAAACGAAAAATTACACAGGGAAGAATAAATCTCACAATGGATTTCCTAAAACCGCCAAATTCTTTCAAAGTAACCGCCCTCTTTTAAAAAAAAAAAGGTACGAAGGGCATCCCAATTAAATCAGCCTAAGGGTAGAGTGTTATTAAAAAACCCAAAAATGGCAGCCGTTGGAATAGGAAAATTGAATCATTTTAGATTAAGTACCAAATGTGCATAATTGGCTAATTCGATGTTAGATTAAGTACCAAATGTACATAATTAACTAATTCGATGTTACTTGTTCCAAATACACAAATTGTTCCTCATAATCAAAGTAAATAAACCTTAAACAACAAAAAAAATAATTTACAATTTTAGAAATGTTAAGAGATGGGCTTAATAGGCTAAGTTGGTCTCTTTGGACACCTACTTTCTAGTGGCGGCGTGCAAGCTCGCCACCAAGGCCACTAAATTCTCGGTCGGCAGGTTGCGGTCGAGGATTGAGAGCGGCAAGAGAAAGTAGAGGTCGCCCAACCTAATTGATCCACCTGCAGATCTGAAAAACTAATGTAGATAATCACATAACAGGATAACGGCACGAAAAAGGAATAACACAGTAGACCTCGAAACAATACCACATTCTTTATTATAAGGGAGAGATGAACATTTTATAAACAATGCAATCATTCTCCTTATCTTTTATTTTGTAATTAAATAAGATATTTTCATAAAATCAAATGCATTATTAGATAAAGAAAATACATCGATATGTTTCCCTCTTTCCTATACTTTTAGACGTTTCCCTCTTTTCTACTCTTACTCTTGAAATTATACAATATGTATGTATATATTGGATTCACCCGATCTAACAATATGCTAAAGTTAAATATTGGATCGCTTCTACAAATATTTTTGGAATTAAAAACACAATCATCAATTACAATACCATGAAGAATGATCAATCACACACAACACAGATAATTTCTCAGGGAAAGCTTACAGCTAAAACCCCACTATCTTCTATTGTATATTATATCATGGATCATGAAACAATTACATACAAAACTCCAGTCACAAGAGCTCTCAGTACATCAGCTAATTGTCTCACATTTTCATACAAAAATTGGCAAATCACTTGCTCAATTTACTCTCTCCAGACAACCTGCTTCCAGTGTGCAATCCCTGAATGAATGCAATCTTCCCTGCCTTGACTGTGCAATCCTCATGGGCACATCCAATGTGTGTGTGGTTGCATGTGTTCAACCGGATAATGTCACAACTTATAGTCAACTTCTCTTTCACCTAGAACTCAATTGGGTCTCCACTGGATCTGACATCCATGCAGTTATTAATAGTAAATATTCAGTTGCATGTGAAACCACTGGTTTTCAATTAATTAATAATTAATTCACTTGATCTCTCACTAGTGTATCTTCAGTTACAACTAGCACAACTGAGTTTAAGTCACTTAACTGAGTTAAACTACTTTACAACATGCACAACTGCACTTCCAACTCTGTTAAAACTCGAATCACTCAGTTACAACTAAAGTCAACCTACATGTACCACCAACCAACCACTCAACTCTATATTCACTTAGCTAACTAATTTTCTACTTCAGTTAACTATTTCCAAGTGCTCATTGAGAATAGATTATAGTCTATTGTCCATCTAAATTAAGGAATAATAAAGATAGACATACATCTATAAATAGACATGCATTCTATAAATAGATTTTGCACATACATATATAAATAGACATACACCTAAAAATAGCCTAAGGCCCCATCCTAGTGTAGTTGCTTAGTTTTCACTAGGATCTTCTTGTTGAATCTCAACACTCATTCTCAACAAGAAAGGGATTATCCTTCACCCCGATCATGTCTCTATGGTATTCAATTTTTCTCATGGTGAGCACCTTTGTCAGAATATCTACATCCTGATCCTTAGTGGGAATGTACTGAAGCAACATGATTATCCTCTGCACACAATCTCTGAGATGATGGCACCAGATATCTATATGCTTGGATCTATCATGAAACACATGATTAATCGAGAGTTTAATGAAACTCTAATTATCACTATGAATCATTGTCAGATCTATATGAGAACCAAACAAACCAACCAAGATCTTTATCATCCAAATAGCCTCACATGAAGCTTGAATCACTGCCATGTATTCCGCTTCTGCTGAACTGAGTGCCAAGGATCTCTTCTTCCTCATGTACCAAGAAACAACTGTAGATCCAATGCTAAAGATCCCCCCTGATGTTCTCTTTTTGTCCATTAAACTTCCAGCCCAATCTGCATCCGTGAATCCATGCAACTTCACTCCATCTGTCTGTTTGTACCATAAACCATACTCTGATGTGCCCCTCAGGTATCTCAGGACATGCTTCCCCACCTTCCAAAAGAGCTTGGTAGGCTTAACCATAGGTTGACTCGGCTCGTTAACCGCATATCCAAAGTCCGGTCTTATGTTCACTAGATACATTAGCGAACACACTAACTGTCGATAGATAGTAGCATCCACTACCTCTCCAGAAGTTGCATTCTCTTTCCTCCAGTTTCCTAGAAGAGGAGTATCCATGGGTTTGCAGCCCTCCATGTGAAACTTACCTAGTATATCATTTTCATACTTTCCTTGAGACACAAAAAGTTCACCATCTCGTTGTCATATTTCCAATCCAAGGAAATAATGAAGGAGGCACAAATCCTTCATTTCGAACTCCCTTGCAAGATCCTCCTTGCATGAGTGTATCAGCTGCTCAGCACCAGTCAATATTAAATCATCAACATAAAGAACAATAATTAAAATCTTACCCTCCACTACAATTTGGTACAAGTTTGCATCTGCTTCACTTTTGGTGAAGCCCAGTCCAGTGAAATAGTTGTTGATCTGAGTGTACCAAGCACAAGGTGTTTTCTTTAGCCCATACAGTGATCTTTTGAGTCGACACACATGAGACTCATTTTTGAAGATCTCGAAACCTTCAGGCTTCTCTATGACACCTTTTCCTCAATGATCTCATTGAGAAACACAATTTTCACATCCATATGATGAATGCGCCAGCCCATCTATGCTGAGAGAGCAAGGATGGATATTATGGAAAAGTACCTTGTGATAGGTGCAAAGGTCTCATGAGAATCTATCCCTTCAATCTGTGAGAAACCCTAGGCCACAAATCTGGCCTTGCATTTCTCCACACTCCCATTAGCAGCTTACTTTACCTTGTCGATCCATCTCAAACCTACCACTGATTTATCAACCGGCCTTGGAACAATTTCCCAAGCATTGTTTTTGGCAGTGGAGTCATACTCCTCAACCATTGCATCAACCAAAGTGGGCTCCTACACTGCTTTCTGAAAGGAATATGGTTCAATCACAATACATTTTCTCATGAGAGCCATGTATCCAGTAAATTGGTCAGGAGACTGTCTCTATCTGTGCCGTGAAGTAGGGGCTCCTACATTCTCTGCAGCATCAAGTCTCAGCATATCAGCTTCCGTGGTGCGATTTTTTCCATTTCTGATGGATGGCTCTACATTAGTGGCTTCCTCCACTCCATGAACCTCCTTGTGTGGTTGATGCAGGGGCATTAGGCTCAAGGCAATACTTTGTATATAAATGAACATAGGGGGGTCTCATATTTTTTATTTCCTATGTAATTATTCATATTTGAGTAGAATTGTAATTGTCCTCGAATGATTAGGGGGCATATGAAGAGATAGTCAGTTTCAGTTTATTTAGGATTTATTCTAAAGTTAGGAATTTGGGAATTTGGAGAGTTTTGTCGAGTCATCAAAGAATCTGAATCGATTCATTAGTAGTGTTGTATAAAAATAAGTCTGAAAGGCATTAGTAGGGGTCCTGCAGACCTGCACAGAGCTGCATAAAGCTAGGGAGACGGAGAGGTAGAGTAGGGAGAGTGAGAAGGCCATTTGAATTGAAGATCTGGCCGAATCATAAGTTGTAAGTAATTTCAAGTATATATTATGGAAGAAATTGTTTCAGTATTGCATGTGCATTTGTTGATTTAAATTCCTGTGTGAATGGACTTGAATTTCATAAGCGAGAGTAGAAGAATGTGTAAATAGAATCTGTAATTGGAGGGCTTGAATGGTGTGCTGTATCTGATAAAGAAATCAATGTTAATTCCGGCTATTGAATATGTTTAGAGGGAAAATCAAACCCCTGCTTTGGTATGAACTCTGGTAGGGAAGACTGTAATACAGTGGTGCCCGATTTTGATAACCTTGGAGCTTAATTTGTAGTTGAACATGTTTGGATCTGCGTTGAACTCTATTTGATTGAACCCGATTGAAATTGAGTGGAATCGATTTCTCATTCATAGCTTTTAACCTATGTGAATGAATTGAAGCTATGTATTGAAGCGAGTCTTCAATTGGAGAGCGAAGGCAGATTTTGTTTATAATATAGAGTTGATAAAGAGACGGAACCTCAAGCGCAGGGAGAAGTGGAACCACGAGGAGAGAAAACAGTGAAAGTGGTTCGAAGGTAGATACCAGTGGTATCGCGTGATCAAAAGGGCGGTAAGTGGTATTTAAGAGAAGAACGTGATATGGGTCTTTATCCAACACGTGGAAATGAGTGGTTTTGTAATACCATTTACATCGTGCAACTTTTGAGTATTAACCCTCGTGCTCCTAAATAACGCGATATCCACCGACGATCGTTCATTCGAGTTTTGGAGCGCGACGTAATGTGGATCATTGGATCCGCTCGATAGTTACACCAAGGTACGTTTATATGAGTTGTGGGACCGGCGGACCTTAAGGTCTATTGGTCTTTGTTTTAACTCAAAGTAAGGATTTATTAACAGGTGTAAATGGAAGTACGACCAGCGCTTTACATTGGAATTGTTTATTTAATAAGTGAAAATTGCATAGTGGAGGCGTGGGCCCCGTAGGATGCAATGTATAAGGAATTGTCGCATTCATTTAATTAATGGATGGATATTAAAGGGTGGATTGAAGAATCTTTGGTATCTAACCAAAGCTAAAGCTGAACCTTGTATGGTATAAGTATTAAGTGAAGGCCACGAATATGTTTAATAGCTGGTGCTTTGGGTTGAAGGAAATTCGAATATTAAATTCGAATACTCTTAAGAGAGGCTAACATATAGTTAAACCCATGGAATTAAAGGCAAAGAATAGGTCCTCATATGGTGAAATTGTAAGGTAGATATTGACCTTGAATTTAATCATAAGGATCGAGGAAAGCTTCCGAATGCGAAACAAAAACATTGGTGGGGTTTTATTAAAGGAGTATCTTATATGTCTTAAGGGTTTATACTAAGGTTTTATATGAAGATAAAAAGAGAGAGAGCTTCCACATAAGAGAACAGAATTGGGGCTATTGAAATGTGTGGTTTTATAATCATAAGAGAAATTTGAAATTAATATCTCAAATCTCAGATTTGAGATATTAAAGCTTCAGCTTTTATTTATCTATTTAAATTGCCAGGTCAGGAAATAGCATTTTGTGAGTTTGCCCAGATTGTCGAGGTTGTAAAGGATTTCAAAAATTGGGATGCATTTATATGCATAGAAGGTCAAAACGTGGGTTGAACATGTAGGCATGCCATCAAGTGGTATCAGAGCTAGATAAGCTCTTTGAAAATTAGTTTTTGAAATGCACATGTACTGAAACAGGAAGAAAGTTTGGTTTTTAAATCTGTTTAACAAAAATTGCAGATTTGATTGGATATGCAGTGAAGGTCCCCAAATGTGCAGAATCTGGAGTTGAAGACAGAGTGTCTTAAAGATTGCAGCAGATAGAGATGCAGTGTTGGTGAAAGAAGAAGCAAGATCATTTAGGGAACTTGAAAGGTGAGTTAATGAGAATTTTTGGACTCTGGTTTGAAGGATTTGTTTGCAGAATGAAGAGTGCAAGAAATTGAGGAAGAAATCTCAACAAAGGCAGATCACAGCTTTGAGAGCAGTGATGAAAGAATCCAGCAAGGGATTTTGAGTTTGGTATAACCTGGAGAATTCCCAATAGAGGTTGGATGAAGGAAGAACATATTTATTCTTGAGAAGTTGCAGAGTGAAGCCTAGAGAGAGCATGAGAGAGTGCTCAGAAGGTTCCAGCAGAAGGGGACCAGTACTTGTCAAAAGCCGGATCTGGGGGAAGGGATTGGTGAGGTAAGTTGCAGCAAGAGAGCTTGCTGTTGCAGAGGCTTAGTGCAGCTTGTGAGTAAAGAACTCATGGAGGAGAAAATGGCTACTGGTAGCCATAGCAGATATTGCAGAGGTTCTGAGAGAGGCCACAACAGAAGAGTGAGGGAAGATGCCAAAAAAAATGGCATGAGGAAGAAACTCACTGATGAAGAATATTGGAAAGAGATAGCTGAGATCTGGGAGCAGTTCAACAAATTGGAACTGATGATAAAGGAAAGCCAGATAGTTGGTTGGCTCATGAAGAAGAAGGTGAAGTGGCAGAGGCTACAAATGAAGGAAGAGCAAATGAAAAATGCTCAGCTGAAAGAGAGATTACTCAAGATGATTGAGTATTTGGAGAAGGGCTTGAAGACTGAAACTTCAAGTGAGACCAAGAGGTAAAATGGCCTTACATCTGAAAAATTTTGTATGTTTGTAGGAATAACATGTGGAGAAGAAATGACTGCTGATGTTGTCACTAAGGAAGAAAATGAAACAACTAGATGTTTTTAAAATGTCCATGCACAGTTGGAGAAAGGTTATGCTTTCCAACATATTGGAAGAAGAGGAGATTTGAATTATGAGGATGGCCAGAAGCTAGGAATTGAGTAGTAAAATGGACAACTCAAGGAGACTGAAGAGAATACCATTGAAGAATCTCTGAAGTGTATAGAAGACTTGGAACAACAGGGAGATTTGATGATCAAATGAGACCATGGGATATTATGTTTTTACAACTAACAAGTTGTGTGTGAATGCAGGTGTTGATGAAGACAGCTCATGTGATGAAGCTATGTTAAATGAAGCTGATTGTTTCCAAGTAAAGTATGATGAGTATCTTCCAGATGAAGATCAGATTGAATTATTGCAGCAAAAGGAATTCATAAATTCCTTGTTTTATAAAAGGGATTGCTTCAATGAGGACATGAAAATTATGTCTGAAGATGATAAGTTTGATAATGAGAGATTTTTTTTGTTGAATGGAAAAATGAAGAGTGATGGACAGATAGCTGAAGTTATTATAGAGATGGAAGATCAGAATTCTATTCTGATGAAAGATGAGGAGATAGTGACAGCAGGAAACTTGACTTGTGAAAACAGTATGAATGTTTCCTCAGATGAGATGCCAGGATTGTGGCATGAGTTAGGTGCTCCAGAGTACAGGACAGAAACACAGAGAGGAGGTGTTCAGATTGTAAAGGCAGAGATGAATGAGAAGGATAAAGTTCATTTTTATGAACTAGAATAGAGGGGCATCCTTGAAGAGGATGGTGCAGAGGAGAGACTAGCTGACAGCCTCGAGAATTGTTTGAAGGATTGGAATCAACATACTGATGTGCTGATTGAAAAGGAAAGAATTCCTGGACATCATACTGAGATGCTGGCAGAGGAAGGAAAGGCACTGAGGCCTTATGAATTTTGTTTTGACAATTGTTTTGTGAATGCAGATTCTGTTGATGCTGAAGGAAAATTGACACCATTGGGCAGTCAATTAAAAGAGGAGGAGAATTTTGTGGAAGATTTTAATCCATCAAATGGAGAAATTAATTTTCCGGGGTTTATGCTGAATCAACAGGATTTAATGCAAGAGAGAGAACCTCAATTTAAAAATTGGGGATTGTAGAATGTGAAGATGCAGAAGAATGAAGACAGGGAAGATTTTATGAGTCATGGAAGAGACTTAGAATTGCAGAAAGAAGAATTGGTGACTGGGTCATCAATTGAGACCATTGGGTCTTGTAATTTTAAATTTGACAAGTTGATTGTGTTGACAGGGACTGCAGAAGACAATCCATCGCTTAGAGTTGTCTTGAATGAATATGGGCTGTTGAAGGAAGGTGAGGCTATCCTGTCTCATATGCAGAAACTTGTCACTGTTGGTGACAAGGAAGAAGTGGCTTGTCTGATGGGCCAAGAGAAACTTGTGGGGCAGACTTTTGGGGCTGCTACAACAGTGGAGAATCAAAGTTTTACTCTGATAGAAGACGAAAATACAGTGTTTGAAGAACTTGATTTGATTACTGGAATCAATCAAGAGGATGAATGACAATCACTGAAGATTGTCCAAGAAGAAGAAGAAGATGCTGAAACTGAGTTGCAGCATATTGATGAATTGTTTGGAAAAGGATGGCTAAAATTTTTGCTGAAAACATTTGGAAAAGAGAGTGAAATGGCAGAGCAGCAGCTGATTGAAGTGTTGCTGGAAGAAATGTTGGAGAAACAAATTGAAGTGTTGCCAGAAGAGGAGAAAGAGACACAAAGATTTTATAATTTTTATTTTTGTCTTATGATTGCAGGTACTGAAAGAAGGACTAAGGGATGTTTAGTCCAGAAGAAGAAAATAGATGGTGATAGTGACTGGCAATTTAAATGCCAGTTTGAAGAATTGCTGAAGTCAGAGAATGAAGAAATTGTCACAAGTGACAATCTGGAAGAAGTTTTCAGTTGCAGAAGATAAGAGGGTATGGATGATTGGGTGGCAGTAAGCATGGCAGTAAGAAGAGCTACAGATACATCTAAAGCTAGCACGGGAGCTAGAGATAGAGTTAGAGTTGGGGCTAAAGCTACAGTAAGTGTAGGAGCTCAGCAAGAAAAAGCAGAAGCAGAAGTAGAAGTTCAACAATAAAGATGGAGCAGTATCCAACAGTCAGAATATAAATTAGATCAAGAAATTGAAACTATGAGAAGACTGATGGTGAGAGTGTCTGAAAAGAAGGCAACAACAAGAAAACAGAGAAACAATAGAAAGAAGAAGACAGTCACAGACTGTGAAGGCATAGCAAATGGAAGGATGCAGCATAAAATATGGAAGCTTGGAGAATTACAAAAGAAGAATGTTGTAGAAGATGATCAGCTACAAAACAAAGTGTGGGATCTAGGAAGACAAGGATGAAAGCACATGATTAGGAGATCATGAATCATTTTAACCTGGGGAGTCTGATGCAGGGGCATTAGGCTCAAGGAAATACTTTGTATATAAATAAACATAGGGGGTTCTCATGTTTTTGATTTCCTATGTAATTATTCATATTTGAGTAGAATTGTAACTGCCCTCGAATTATTAGGAGGCATATGAAGAGATAGTCAGTTTCAGTTTATTTAGGATTTAGTCTAAAGTTAGGAATTTGGGAATTTGGAGAGTTTTTTCGAGTCATCAAAGAATCTGAATCAATTCATTAGTAGTGTTGTATAAAAATAAGTCTGAAAGGCATTAGTAGGGGTCCTGCAGACCTACACAGAGCTGCATAGAGCTAGGGAGCCGGAGAGGCAAAGTAGGGAGAGTGAGAAGGCCATTTGAATTGAAGATCTGGCCGAATCAGAAGTTGTAAGTAATTTCAATTATATATTATGGAAGAAATTGTTTCAGTATTGAATGTGCATTTGTTGATTTAAATTCCTGTGTGAATGGGCTTGAATTTCATAAGCAAGAGTAGAAGAATGTGTAAATAGACTCTATAATTGGAGGGCTTGAATGGTGTTTTGTATCTAATAAAGAAATCGATGTTAATTCTGGCTATTGAATATGTTTATAGTGTAAATCGAACCCCTGCTTTGGTATGAACTCTAGTATGGATGACTGTAATACAGTGGAGCTGGATTTTGATAACCTCGGAGCTTAATTTGTAGTTGAACACGTTTGGATCTATGTTGAACTCTATTTGACTGAACCCGATTGAAATCGAGTGGAATCGATTTCTCATTCATAGCGTTTAACCTGTGTGAATGAATTGAAGTTGTGTATTGAAGCGATTCTTCAATTGGAGAGCGAAGGCAGAGTTTGTTTATAATAGAGCGTTGATAAAGAGACAGAACCACGAGGAGAGCAAACAGTGAAATTGGTTTGGAGGTAGATACCAGTGGTATCGTGCGATCAAAAGGTCGGTAAGTGGTATTTAAGAAAAGAATGCGATATGGGTCTTTATCCAACATGTCACAATGAGTGGTTTTGTAATACCATTTACATCGCACAATTTTTGAGTATTAACCCTCGTGCTCCTTAATAACGCGATATCCACTGACGATCGTTCATCTGAGTTTTGGAGTGCGACGTAATGTGGATCATTAGATCCACTCGACAGTTAAACCAAGGTACGTTTATATGAGTTGTGAGACCGGCGGACCTTAAGGTCTATTGGTCTTTGTTTTAACTCAAATTCGGGCTTTATTAATGGGTGTAAATGGAAGTATGGCCAGCGCTTTACATTGGAATTGTTTATTTAATAAGTGAAAATTGCATAGTGGAGGCGTGGGACCTGTAGGATGCAATGTATAAGGAATTTTCGCATTCATTTAATTAATGGATGGATATTAAAGGGTGGATTGAAGAATGTTTGGTATCTAACCAAAGTTAAAGCCGAACCTTGTATGGTATAAGTATTAAGTGAAGGCCACGAATATGTTTGATAGCTGGTGCTTTGGGTTGAAGGAAATTCGAATATTAAATTCAAATATACTCTTAAGAGAGGCTAACATATGGTTAAACCCATGGAAATAAAGGCAAAGAATAGGTCCTCATATGGTGAAATTGTAAGGTAGATATTGACCTTGATTTTAATCATAAGGATCGAGGAAAGCTTTCGAATGCAAAACAAAAGCATTGGTGGGGTTTTATTAAAGGAGTATCTTATATGTCTTGAGGGTTTATACTAAGGTTTTATATGAAGATAAAAAGAGAGAGAGCTTCCACATAAGAGAACAGAATCGGGGCTATTGAAATGTGTGGTTTTATAATCATAAGAGAAATTTGAAATTAATATCTCAAATCTCAGATTTGAGATATTAAAGCTTCAACTTTTATTTATTTATTTAAATTGTCAGCTCAGGAAATAGCATGTTGTGAGTTTTCCCAGATTGTCGAGGTTGTAAAGGATTTGAAAAATTGGGATGCATTTATATGCATAGAAGGTCAAAACGTGGGTTGAACATGTAGGCATGCCATCAGTGGCTGATCCACATCTAAAGACTCATCTTTGGGAACCACCAGTTGCTCCTCTGCATGCAAGTCGAGCTCCCTCTCAAGTGACAATCGCATGGATTTCCCCTCATCAAATTTTATATCCTGTTGCACAACACTCATTCTGTTGTTGGAAAATACACACAATAATTATGGGGTGTTTCTTTGTACCCCACAAAAATCCCAACTTTAGCAGTCGACTCCAACTTCTTCTTGGCATCCTTGTTCACATGCACATAAACAGATGAGCCAAAAATCTTAAACTGTGAAATATCTGGTTTCTTTCCAATGAAAGCTTCTTCAGGTGTACTCATGCCAAGTACTCTATGAGGACAACAGTTCTGCACATAAACCACATTGTTGCATGCTTCCACCCAAATATGCAATTGTAGGCCTTGATCATGCAACATTGCTCGTGCTGCACCCATGATCGTTATGTTCTTCCTCTCTGTGACTCCATTCTGTTGTGAGTTATGAGGTGCTATGAGTTCTCTTCAGATTCCTTCTTTACTACAGAATTTCTTGAATTCATTATAGATGTATTCGCCATCATCATCAATCCTAAAAGCCTTCACTTGCTTCCCCGAATCTTTCTCCAACAATACCTTAAAGTCACAAAACTTAGAGAATGTTTGATATTTCCTCTGCATGAAGAAGATCCAACATTTACGAGAAAAGTCATCAAAAAATATTATATAGTACTTATGTTTTTATGTTAAAGAAACCGAGAATGGTTCACACACATCTGTGTGAACTCTCTCAAGGATCCTCGAAGCACGGTTCTCCTTCTCATGAAATTTTTACTTTGCATACTTCCCCATGGTGCAACCCTTGCATTGATCTAACTGAGTAAGTGTTCCCATTGGAAGTCCAGTAGATATTTACTGCATTACTTTCAAGTCTCCATGATGAAGATGACCCAATCGCCTGTGCCATAACTCGCCCTCATCGCGGCTCACTATTTCTCCTCCTTGCCCATCATGGAAGCGCAACCATCTACCTCCAACTTGTAGAGATTCTTAACATGAATCCCTATCCTCTTGTCTTGACCCATTGTTTTATATCGTAGGAAAGTTTTTCCATTACTAAGAACAACGTCATAGCCTCTATCCTCCAATATTGCGACTAAGACCAAATTTTTCTTCAGACCTGGTACATGCATAATATCAATTAATTGAAATGGTTTACCTCACTCCCTCTGAAAGGTAATGGTACCAATCACAGTGCATTGTACCGTCTGTCGTCGCCCATCTCAATATGCATCTGGAGATCTTTCTCCTCCAAGTCACTGAAAATTTCCTTATCTCCCGTCATGTGAAAGAAAGCGCCAATATCCAAATACCAAACTGATCCCAATGCACTTGAAACCATGCATGAAATCATGGATAATTCAAGCTTAAATTGTGAGGCAAGGGCCTCACCATCTATAGCTCTAGAAACCTTCTTGTTCTCCTTCTTTTGTGGACAATTAGTAGCAAAATGCCCATGTTTTTTATAGTGAAAACACTTCACCTTGGACATGTCCTGCTTCTTTCCTTTAGAATCGGATTTAGAATGGAATTTCTTCCCCTTCCCCTTTTTCGCCTTGGCAGCCAAAGCACAGTCCTCTTCATCATCATGCTTTGATGAAGAGCCATCTCTGGTGTTCCACCTGAACTCCTCCTATACCAAATCCGACCATAGTCGTTCCCAATCCGGAAATTTTTCTCGTACGTTGAGAAAGTATTGATAACTGTGGCAACTCTTAGGAGGTCCCAAGAGAGCCAAACTCACCAAATCATCATCAGCGACTATTATTCCCACAATCCCCAGTTCATCCCGACATTGGACAAACTTTGTGAGATACTTTGGAATGGTGTCGCCCTTTTCCATCTTCATCTTTCTGAGTTTATCTTTGAGTGCCAATTTCCTATGGTCGCTGCTGCTTTAGAATAGATCTGTTAAAGCCTTCCACATAGCATATGGTTTCGTCTTCCCATGAAGGCTTGAGACAATGTCATCTCATAATCCCTCCAACAAGATCATCCTCGCCTTTGCCACTTTCTTTTTCCATGCATCAATATTGGCAGCGTCTACAGCATCTCGCTTAGGAACATCTTTTTCAATGAATTCCTTCAAGCGATTGTCCTCGAGTAGCGTCTCCATCCTATCCTTCCAAGCAATGTAGTTCGAGTTTCCCTCGAATGAATACTCTAACCTCAAGCCATTGAAATCCATTTCGATCATGAATCAACTATAGCACCAAGAATTTCTTTCTGCAATTTCGAATTCTATCCACCAACAAACTCACTTCACTTTTGTAATTTCTTGTGCTCCAATACCATGTAGAAATTATACAATAAGTATGTATATATTGGATTCACCTGATCTAACAATATGCTAAAGTTAAACACTGAATCGCTTCTACAAGTCTTTGCGGAATTAAAAACACAATCACCAATTATAATATCATGAAGAAAGATTAATAACACACAACACAAATAATTTCCCGAGGAAAGCTTACAGCTAAAACCCCCATTATCTTTTATTGTATATTACATCATGGATCATGAAACAATTAAATACAAAACTCCAATCACAATAGGTCTCAATACATTAAATAATTGTCTCACACTGTCATACAAAAATTGGCAAATCACTTGCTCAATTTACTCTCTCCAGAAAACCTGCCTCTAGTGTGCAATCCCTGAATGAATGCAATCTTCCCTGCCTTGACTGTGCAATCCTCATGGGCACATCCAATGTGTGTGTGGTTGCATGTGTGCAACCGGATAATGTCAAAACTAATAGTCAACTTACCTTTCACCTAGAACTCAACTAGGTCTTCACTGGATCTGACATGCATGTAGTTAATAATATTAAATCTTCAGTTTCATGTGAGACCATTGATTGTGAATTAATTAATATTTAATTCACTTGATCTCTCACTAGTGTATCTTTAGTTACAACTAGCACAACTAAGCTTACGTCACTTAACTGATTTAAACTACTTTGCAATTTTCACAACTGCACTTCCAACTCTGTTACAACTCGAATCACTCATTTACAACAAATGTCAACCTGCATGTCCCACCAACCAACCACTCAACTTGAAATTCACTTAGCTAACTGAATTTCCACTTCAGTTAACTATTTCCAAGTGCCCATTGAGAATAGATTATAGTTTATTTTCCATCTAAACTAAGGGATAATAAATATAGACATGCATCTATAAATAGACATGCATTCTATAAATAGATTTTTCACATACATCTATAAATAGACATACACCTAAAAATGGCCTGAGGCCCCATCCTAGTGTAGGTACTTAATTTTCACTAGGATCTTCTTGTTGAATCTCAACACTTAGATGTTTCCAATGAAAGAATGTGCTTTTTCTTGGTTTCCCAATTAGTGAGAGGTTGTTGATTTTTGTTTTCTTCTTGGTTGTCCAATTCCTCCCTGTTTATATCAAGAAGCATCTTGGCTTCCTCCACTAAATTAGGGAAAGTGCATTGCAATGTTTCTGCAGTCATCCATTTTTCCCGCGCTAGTGTGTGTCTCCTCCAACCAACCAGATATGAGAAGCATAGTTGCTAGTGTGTATTCTGTTTCTTGGAGTCCATAATTGTATCTTTGAGCAGAGGAGGCTGGAAATCTAGAATATTATTGACCGGATGACAAATTGTAATGAATTCCTCAAGGAGAGGAGGTTCAAATAGTTTGAGATTATTAACATGAAGCACATCATGGATGCCAAGCTGGGAAGGAAAGTCCAAGTGATATGCATTTTCTCCAATGCGTTCCATAACAGAGTACGGGCCATATTGCAGAGGGTGCATCTTATGATGTTGGTCGTTGAAGCATTGCTTGTACAACAAGAGCCACACACGATCTCCAAGTTGAAAATACAAGGTTATTTGCTCCTTTTCATGCCTATGTTTGGCATGATCTTGGGTTGCTTTCAAAGCAACAATTACTTGAGCTTGGCGTTGATAAATGGAGTGTATAAAATGATGACCTGATTTTTTTTACTGTCGTTGATGTGCAGAACGAGAAGGGGTGATCGTCAGTGGCATCTCAGAGGGTGCTCTTGGCTGAAACCCAAAACAAACCTCAAAAGGTGAGAAACTAGTTGAGGAGTGTGTCGCCTGATTGGTCAGTCCAAATGGCATGACCAACCATTCAAATAGCCCAAAATTTGTTTTAAAAGTAGTTTTTCATGTGTCGGTTGGATGCATGTGAACTTGATGGTAGTCTACAGTTAAATCCATATTTTTTAAGAAAGAAGCCCCATGTAAGTGGTCCAACAAATCCTCAATGTGGGGAAGGGGGTAGCGGTTTTTAATAGTGGATTTATTAAGGGCTCGGTAGTCTGTCACAAGGCGCCATTCAGAGGTATCCTTTTTTGGAATAATAAATGTTGGAGATGCACATGGTGAGGATGAAGTTTGAATATGACCGGATGTCAACAATTCTTCAATTTGGCATTCTATCTCAGCTGCATCTTGAGGAGCAAGGCGATAAGATGGGGTATTGGGTAAGGAAGCACCACGAATAAGATCAATTTGGTGTTCACCAGAGCGTGTTGGAGGCAGCCTTGTGGGTTGGGTGAATACATATGAAAATTATTAAAGTAGAGGAGCAATTGTAGGAGGGACTGGATTGGTAAGGTTGTCTGGCTTGACAGGGCGAACCAAGCACGAAGAAACTCCTTGGTTTAAATTGACTCTCATAATAGGAGCTTTGCCAATAGAAGGTTGGGTTGATGTCCTAGTTGAGGATTTGAGCACATAGTTGTGCCCATCGTGTTGCAAGTGGTATTGGTGATCTGTACATTGATAAACAACATGTCGAGCCTCTTGGTATGAAATTCCTAGCAATAAATCAACACAATCGAGAGGAGAAACATCACATACCACAATATCATGAAAAGGTCCAATAGCGACAGTGACAAGACAACATTGGGAGATGGTAAGACGAGGAGCATCCTTTTGGAATCAACCGAGTTGACACGGGTGTGGGTGAGGAGTAGTGGGAAGGAAAAGGCATTTAACCAAGTATTGTGCCACAAGATTCTTTTGACTCCCATTGTCAATAATAAGTGTGGCCAACTCATGTTTGATTTGACGATTATGGGTAAACAAACCCGTAAGAGAGGTGTTTGTTGCATTAGCAGTCATGAAGATGAGAGAGGGATCCACTTCAGTAGGATTTTCGAGAGAAATAGATAGAAGTGGGGTAGTGGCATTTGGTTTCTCGACCTCTGTAAAAATAGTCTTATTAGGGCGTAGATTTTGCAGTACTCGAAAATCTGCAGAAGCATGTGAGTTGGTCTCATGAAAAGTACACCAAGGGGTATTGTGAGGTGTGGGGGATGAGGCAAAGGCGAGATTAGAAGAACTAGAAGGAGATGGACGATTTCTGGCTTGAGAAGATCGGATTGGAGTACCCACTTTGCTTTCCACATCCAGGGCCTTAATTAAGGCCTTGTCTTGTTGACACCTAATCCTATGGATGGGTGTGCATATGTATTTTTGTATATTATTTATTATTAGGAAATAAGGAAGGCCAAGAGTCATTGGGAGATGAATCCCAATAGCCTCACCTCCCATCTATATAAGCATGTACATTCTTCAGCTAATACATATTCTAGTTTTGAGGAGTTACCTCCTGGTTTGACATGGTATCAGAGCCAGCCCCACAATAGGCATTTCTGCCCTGTGGTGTAACTCCCTATCCTTTGCTCAGTCATATTTTTTAATAGTTTTCTGCTGCTCTTAATTGCTAGACTGTTATTCTGCATTTTTTTTTCCCTATTTAGCACTGACATTTGCAGCTCCAACTCCTACAGCTCCTGAAGAGTGCAGGCTCTGTCAATCTGCAAATTGCAGGCTCTGCCATTCTGCAATTCCAGCAGTCCTGCAACTCTGTCATTCTGCAGATTCAATTTCAATTTTTTTTTGTAACGCCCTTTTGGGCCTCCTTCTCTCCATTCATTCCTACGCTCCTCCATTTTTTCTCCTACCCATCGCCTTCCCCTCCCCTGCCTGCATTCCCATTCTCCATTCCCCTCCTCCATTACCTACTCCGCCCTCCCTTCTGCTCGTCCCTCATATCCCCAATAAGCAATAGCAACCAGTGCATACATTTTTTATGCTATATACAGTGCTCTGTCATATATATCAATTTCCGCCAATATAACGCGCTGTCTATCGATTCCTCACCATACATATTACCACTGTCTGCACATTACAAACACATCGTTGATTCCACGTTGCCTCAACACAGCGTTGCCTCCAATATAACGCGCTGTTTATCGATTCCTCACCATACATATTACCACTGTCATACTGCGCCCCAGTCCAACGCATATACCATACACAGTCCGTTTCATTTTCGCCCCTCGGCTCTCCACTATACATAAAACGTTGTCATATAACATATGATCTATCATACAGCGTGGAGTGTTAGTCGACAGGCCATAGGAAATACTGTTATACAACGCCGCCTTTGGTGATATATTATTACGCCGTTTCATATACCCTTGGTAATACGCCTCCACAGCGTTAATACAATCTGTCTGCACGTTCAAACGATGCCTCTATTTCATATTACACCGCCGTGTCATAATATAACGCACATTCATATTACACTGTGTTTTTTTAAATACGTGGTATGTCCATGTAAAACGCTGTTTGGACATTATATACAACGTTACCTCTGCGTTATAATACCACCGCCCTTTGCATATACCACACCTCTTATATATATACCACGCTGTCATTACATGGTGTTATCGCTGATTTCATATACGCTGTATTGTGCTCCATATTTAAACGTTGTTGGTATCACATTACCGCCCTCCACGCATATACAGTCCGTCCCATATACAGTCCTCCAGCGCTATTTACCTCCCACCATTACCACCCTTCCATACGCTGTTGAATACCACCTTTTCATATATACGCCGGTTTATATCACAGCATCCCATTTTAAACGTGGTCATATATACGCTGTTTCGCTGTCATATATGTGTTTTACATGTTTTATGTCCCATATATATTAATACAATCCGCTCCATTTGTAAACGCTGTCAATTCACTTCGCCCCATTTGTAATATTCATTTCCCAATCCCCATATCCCTCCATTCCGCCCCTCCTTTCCCCTTTCATAATTCCGCCTCCTCCCATTCATACCATCCCACCTTTTTCATATACATTTTTTCCCAAACAAAAAAAAAAAATTATATATTTTTTATGCAGAATCAGTTTATAGCAAAGAGTATTTTTTGTCCATTTAAATTCAGTCTTTAGAGTTTTTGAGCAGAATTAGTTTCCAGCAAAGAGTTTTTTCAGTACATTTTCCAGCAAAGTTTTTTTTGTTTTCTCTCCTTCAAGAGAAATTTTCCAGCAGAGTTTTTTTATCTCCTCCTTCAAAAGAAGATGGCAGTCCCTTCATCTTCTAAAGAAGCTGCCTTGGCCCAGAGAGAAAAGAGACATGATTCAGGTCCATCCAAAGGAAGAGAAGACAGAAGACAAAGAAGAAACTTCAGAGAAAAGGGGGGCAGACAATCTAAGGCTCAGCAGCAAACAAATCAAGACAGAGGTAAAACTGATGACAAAGACAAAGGTAAACTAGTTGAATCAGCTCATTCTGTTCTAGCACATTGTAACAATGGAGTAACTGAAAACCTATTTGATGTTTCATTTACTTCATGGAGAGATGATTGGTTGCTAGATTCAGGAGCAACATGTCACATGACATTTAGAAAGGATTTTTTTGAAGAATTCACTGACAAAGTTGATGGAGCAGTATATTTCGCAGATAAATCCAAACTCAAGCCATCAGGGCTTGGCACAGTCAGGCTTAAACTGCCTGGTCTTCCTGATCATATCCTACATGAGGTTCTATACCTCTCGGAGTTGAAGAGAAACTTGCTGTCCCTGATCGAAATCCGGCAGCAAGGACACTCAGTTCACCTGTTTGATGGCAAGGCAGAGGTCAGATCAGCATCAGATCACTCACTTGTCATGGAGGGAATAGAAGAAGGGAGACTCTTGAAGCTGAAAGGTTCATCTGCCCATGCTCAAAACTTTGCATTCAGTTCATATCATGATGAAGGTACATTTCCATCAAGTCTATTATGGCATGCTAGATTTGGACACTTAAATTATGACAGCCTTCGTTTGTTGAAGAAAAATGGTGTTGATGGACTGCCTACAATTCCTAGAAAACCTAAGGAATGTGATGCTTGTATTCTAGGAAAGCATAGCAGACAGCCATTTCATGATTCACACTCAAGAGCACATAGGAAACTTGAACTTGTTCATTCAGATTTATGTGGCCCTATGCCTATTGCTTCTGCAAATGGAAACAAATACATGATGACATTTATTGATGACTACACGAGAATGTGTTGGATTTACTTACTGAAGAATAAGTCTGATGCTTTTCAAACTTTCAAGAATTTTCATGCATGGATTGAAAATGATGCACAAACACATATTGGCTCTCTACGTACCGATAATGGAAAAGAATACACTTCAAACGAATTTGAAAATTATCTTCGTCAACATGGAATCAAACATCAAACAACTGTGCCATATAATCCACAACAGAACGGTGTAGCTGAAAGAATGAACAGAACCATTTTAAATATGGTCCGCTCCATGTTATTTTTAAAGAATGTAAAATTGATGTTTTGGGCTGATGCAGTTCTATGTGCTGTTTACATAAAGAATAGGTGTCCTTCAAGTTCAATTAGAAACAAAACTCCTTTTGAAATGTGGAATGGCCACATTCCTTCGGTAAAGCATTTCAGGGTCTTTGGGTCCACCTGTTATGCCTTGATACCCAAGGGTCAAAGGAACAAACTTGGTGCTAGAAGCGGAAAATGTATCTTCTTGGGGTACTCCAATACCTCCAAAGGATATCGTCTCTATGATGAAGCAAATAAGAAGTTTGTGATAGCAAGAGATGTCATATTTCTTGAATCCTCCAAGAGTGACAAGGTTGTTGAGCGGCAACTTGATCGCCTGGACAGATTCACACATGCAAAGTCTTTCCAAGAGTTTGATAATGTGATTCCACACCTTGAAGGGGGGATTCCGATATTGAATCAAACTGTGGAATCATTTACTGAACCGCACTCTCCCCCACATGAAGAAACAACCACGGATGACACATTGGATGATGTGATTGACAGAATTGGGAGATTGAATCTTGAATCAATCCCAACTCAGTCAAATGACCAGCTTGGGCCATCTCAGAAATGTCCTCCCAAATGGCTGACAAAGACACTGGAGAATTTTCATCCTGATGAGGTTGGAAAAACGGGAACAAGAAGTTCCACTCAACAAATCGAAGGTGATGTACATAATTCTGATTCCCCTGTTGATATGGATATTGCTTATAACTGTGAATTGAGTTTGTCTACAGATCATGAACCAACTTCCTTCAAAGAAGCCGCTTCTCATGATGAATGGAAAGAAGCGATGCGGAAGGAGTATGATGCCTTGATAAAGAATGGCACTTGGAAGCTGGTTGATCCGCCTTTGGGAACGAAACCAATTGGCTGTAAGTGGGTCTACAAGAACAAGTACAAAGCAGACGGCTCACTTGACAAGCACAAGGCCAGGCTTGTGGCAAAAGGATTCGCACAGAAAGAAGGAGTTTATTATGAAGAAACTTTTGCTCCCACAGCAAAATGGACCACCATCCGGACTCTCTTTGCCTTAGCAGCTCAGAGTGGATGGAAAGTCCACCAGATGGATGTAAAAACAACCTTCTTGAATGGAGATCTAAAGGAGAAAGTTTATATGTCCCAGCCAGAAGGATTTGTGATAAAGGGTCAAGAACACAAAGTTTGCAAACTTGAAAAATCCTTGTATGGCCTCAAGCAAGCACCACAAGCCTGGTATGAGAAATTGACCGAGCATCTTCTGAAACTTGACTTCAAACATTTTGATCTTGATGATGCAACTTTGTTTGTTAAGAAAGTTGGAAAAACAGTTGTATATCTTGTGGTATATGTAGATGATCTTTTGATAACAGGAAACAATGAGAGCTATATTGCATCCATGAAGAAAGAGTTGAAGAAGGGTTTTGAAATGACTGATTTGGGTCATGTTCATTACTATTTGGGTATTGAAGTAATTCAACATCCTAAATTCATATTTCTTTCTCAAAAGAAGTACATTGGAGATCTCTTGAACAAATTTGGCATGGATGATTGTAAACCCTTAAGCACTCCAATGGAACAAAACTTGAAGCTCACATCTATTGAAGGAAAGGAATTTGAGGATGCAACTAAGTATAGACAACTTGTAGGAAGTCTTATCTATCTGACCACCACCAGACCTGACATCTCATTTGCTGTTGGAATCCTCTCAAGGTTCATGCAAAAACCTTGTGAAGGACATTGATCTGCTGCAAAAAGAGTACTAAGGTACTTGAAGGGGACTCAAGACTTTGGACTCAAATATACACAGGTAGGCGACTTCAACTTGACCGGATACTCTGATTCAGACTTTGATGGCGACAAAGAAACAGGGGTGTCTACTACAGGTTACACCATGAGTCTTGGATTAGGAGCTGTCTCATGGAGATCACGCAAACAGTCAGTTCCAGCAGATTCCACGACCGAGGCAGAATATGTGGCAGCAACTGAAGCAACAAAGGAAATTGTGTGGCTCCGGAAAATCCTGGAAGATTTGCAGATGAAACAAATGTATTCCACTCCACTCATGATCGACAACACTTCTGCAATAAAGTTGGCCAAGAACCCAAAGTTCCATGATCGAACAAAGCACATCAATACAAATTACCATCTCATTCGACATCATGTTCAGGCCAAAACCATCCATCTACATCATTGTTCCACAAATGAGCAAACTGCTGACATCTTCACCAAAGCACTTGGAAGAGAAAAGTTTGAAAAGTTCAGATCGATGCTTGGACTCACCAACATCGCTTCGGATTAAAGGGGGGAATGTTGACACCTAATCCTATGGATGGGTGTGCACATGTATTTTTGTATATTATTTATTATTAGGAAATAAGGAAGGCCAAGAGTCATTGGGAGCTGAATCCCAATAGCCTCACCTCCCATCTATAAGAGCATGTACATTCTTCAGCTAATACACATTCTAGTTTTGAGGAGTTACCTCCTGGTTTGACATGTCTAATGAATTACTATCAAACAACTCAACTTCACGTCGAAAAAGCATTAACAAACCATAATTAAATTTGATAATTAGTACCTCTTCTGGATCAGAGATATGGATTTGAATGCGCAACTTACAGAAGGAATCAATGTAAGCTTGCACTGATTAATTGGGTATTTGTTGAAGTTGTAACCATTTGGTAAGGAGATTTTGGATATATCCTAGAGGGTAGAAGCGTTCTCTTAAGGCCTAGAAAAAGAGATCCCAAGATGTGATAAGTGTCGATCTAGTCTTGGCTGGTTCTCCAAGTTTGACAACCAAGGACATATTCTCAAGATGAATATCCCACCATGTTTGTGCTAGGCCTTCCAATTGTAGATTGATGATCTGAAATTTTATTTCCTCTTCAATCATTGGACATGTTATGAAATAGTTGGAGAGATTACGGAGCCAAGAATCAACAGCCTCACCATTCATTTGGCCTGAGAATTTGGGCAGTTGAAAGCGTGTATCAAGTTGCATTTTCTCTAGAGGATGTCATTGTTGTCGCACCGTAATTAGCTCTTGAAGAGCCCTAGCTAAATCATTTACTAGCGAGTATGCTGTGGAGGGCTCTTAACGGGGCGGCATGATTTTCATCCACCGAATGGATTGAAATGTATGAACCTAAAAAAAAAATCTTTGAAATGTATGAACCTAAAAAAAAGATCTTCGAACAGGTGGGATGGCTTTCAAGATCTTATGCTCTGATACCAATTGATATAGCTGCAGATCTGAAAAACTAATGTAGAGAATCACATAACAAGATAGAGGCACGAAAAAATAATAATACAGTACTTGTGGAAACAATACCATAGTATTTATTATGAGGGAGAGATGAGAATTTTATTAAAAAAAAAATGGTTCTCCTTATTTTTTATTTTGTAATTACAAAATATATTTTCATAAAATCAAATGCATTATTAGGTAAAGAAAATGCATTGAGATATTTTCTTCTCTCCTATATTTTTAGATGTTTCTCTCTTTTCTACTTTTGAATGTTTCCAAGGAAAAATTGAACTTTTTCTTAGTTTCCCAATCAATGAAAAATTGTTGATTTTTGTGTTGTTCCTGGTTTCCCACCCCCGGACATCCTCCGACTGTAGGAAGGGGAAATTGACGGCGAAGAGATCCCGCGAAGAGCATATGAAATGGCAGGGGTAGTTTTGCAGCACTCGCTTTACTCTAACGGGTGCTCGAAACTCGTCCAAGTGTGATCTGCTAAGCTAGACGACCCTGATAGCCTCAGGACTCACCGCGTCCGTCTGGCGGGAGCATGAGGCATCGATCCCATAATTGTTGTATACAAAAACCAGCGGCGAATACAAGATTGTGGTAATCGAAGTCTGGAGAAACGTAGGGTAGACCAACTGCCTGGTAATGAAGAAGAAACCTTCGATTGTGAGCGAAATTCGAGAAATTTTTTGAGAGAATGAACGCCGACTAAACTAAACGTTGTGTGACCGCAGAAGTTGTAATGGCGGTATTTTGTCGCGACTCTGCATTGGATATAAAGAACAAGGAGAAGAGGATGTTGAGTCAGCAGGATGGTGTTAATGACACGTCATATGACAGATCAACGACCGATAAATATTGCGTATCTTCCAAGGGATTATTTGAAGTCCCGACAATACGTCGAAAGCACAACAAACATTACCAATGTGTCAAACGTTGCACATATATACATGTATAATATTTTAAAGACAATTTATATGTTGTTTTGTTTGCACATATATATGTATAATATTTCAAGGACATTTTATATGTTTTTTTGTTGGACATTTTATGTGAGTTATATATATATATATATATATATATATATATATATATATATATATATTTTTTTTTTTTTTTGTTAGAGTTATAAGTGACTTTTGAGTTGAGTGGCATGATTAATGTGTTTTGAGTAATTGTAATTAAAGAGTATCTTAAATATTATTTTAAAGATATTTTATATGTTTTTTTTGTTGGATAGTTTAAGATAGTTATATGTGTCTTTTTGTTAGAATTATAAGTGACTTTTGAGATGAGTGGCATGTTCAATGTGTTTGAGTAATAGCAATTAAGGAGTATCTTAAATATTATAAGTTTTATAGCGTTTGGCCAAAATTTAAAAGTTAAGAGGTTTTTTCAAGTAAATTAACTTTCTAAAGACTATGGCGTATTCAAAATGGTTGGAGAATGAATTTTTTGCTCAAATTTGAACTAGTGATTTTTACACCATGAAATGTTCTAATATCTTAATTTTTATCGCTCCATCTAAATTTAAAATAAAAAATTCTATCCATTTGAAATTAAAATTCTATCCCTTTAATTCTATAAGTTCTATCCATTTACTTCTAATAAGAAATTAAAATTCTATCCTTTTAATTCTAATAATAAATCTATTTATTTAGTATTTTTATTTTTATTAATTCAATTAATCATCAATTAATCCATCCATTTATTTGTTTTAATAATATAAAATCGTAGAAAAGGAGCCACGACATCATATTCAACATCTTCGCACTGGATTTTCTCATTGGTTCGTATCAAATATAGAATTTTGGTCTTTCTTGTCCGTAAGTAACTCCAACATCTTTTCAATGTTTGGATTTTCTCATTGACCCCGTATCAAACAAGCGTTACTGGTGGATTTTTTCATTGACCTCGTTAGTTTGCTTATATTTTGGAATTTAAATTGTGTGTGAAAATAACATTAGATGTCATAATAAATCACCATTTTTGTCCAAAGTTCATTAATTGATTATTACTTTTGTAATGTAAAGAATATATATTATTGTCTAATAAATATTACTTTTGTAATGAAAAGAATTTATATTTTGTTTATGGTAGAACACTATTTTGATGAGATTTAAAATTGGATACTTTAAACACACATAAAGAACATTGCTACCTAAACAATTAAAAAATGTAAAAAATAAAAATATGAATAATTAATTTAAATGAAATAATAAATTATTAGTTTGAATATTAAAAAACATTGAATTAAAACTATATATTTATTTCATTATTCTTTAATTTTGTTTTATTTAATTTAATATTTTGTATTAGAATATTAATTATATTGTTAATAATCATTTTAATCTTATTTTTAATATAATAGTATAGTTTTATTTTCCTTTAGATTCCTTTGCACTTGGAAAAGGTGACTCACCCCATTTTGACAAGTGATGCATTAAATTATTTTCAACCAATTAAAAATGTAAAGAAATGAAATATATTAAAGTGAATGAGAATTCATGAATTGAAGAAAAAAATTATGAATAATTAATTTAAATGAAAAAAAAAATTATTATTTTGAATATTGAAAAACATTGAATTAAAACTATATATTTATTTCATTATTCTTTAATTTTTTTAATTTAATATTTTGTATTAGAATAATAATCATATTGTTAATAATCATTTTAATCTTATTTTTACTATAATAGTAATAGTATAGTTTTATTTTTCTTTGGATTCTTTGCACTTGGAAAAGTTAATCACCCCATTTTGACAAGTGACTCATTAAATTATTTTCAACCAATTAAAGATGTAAAGAAATGAGATATATTAAAGTGGACGAGCATTCATGAATTCAAATTGATTATGAACTAGTCTAAGCTGAAAGAAAAATATTTGTTTAATGATGATATATGAGATATTTATTTAATAATATCATACATTTTTAATTAATGTTGATTAATATATTTTGAGTTTTTGATTTTTAAGTAAATAATTTGTAATGATTACTACTATTTTAATTATTAAGAATAATAACATAGTTGGTAATACAACAATTTACTTTACTTTTCTTATTTAACAAAATTAATATTATTTAACTAGATATATTATATTATTAATATATATGAATATTTTTAAACATCCATCTCAAAAAATGATTTAAAAGAATATATATATATATATATATATAATTTAATTTAATTATATCAATTAATGAAAATATATTTTTTAGGAATTAGAATTTTTTTATAGAAATTAATACAAATTACTCACAAGTAACAATTCAAATCACTAACATAAGATTGCTTATTAATCATTAGATAGAATGTTCATTATTGTATAGAGTAACTTTAGTGGAGGAATAGCATAGAGTAACTTTAGTAGAGGAATAGTAAGTTTCATAACCATTGGCAACCTTGCATTCATTTTATGATTCCTTTAGCCAGATTAATTAATCACATACCTGACATTATCAACATCACATCATGCAAGGAATGTACATATCAAATTGACACAATAAGCAATCACATAATCTCCTAGGGTGAATTTTACTCGTGAGGGCCTAGAAACCTAGTAGGGTGACTTTGACTCATGAGGGTGTTCACCCCTCACTCAATGGAGATTATAAGGGAGACCATCCCCTAACCATTGTTATAAATATTAATGTAGTGTGAAAACCAACAAATGTTTACTAGTGAGGGTATTCACCCCTCACTCAATGGATATTATAAGGGAGACCGTCCCTAAACCATTATTATAAATCTTATCTTTTAAATAAAAATATCTAGCTTAAAGCCATTACAATCATTCATAGCATTTACTCACTAATATTAAATCTTCATATCTTGGTGGCATGGTTGTACCTACAATGGACCATCATGCAACTCACACTCATGTTAAGCATAATATATCCTTTGCACAATTCACCATCATTCATAAAATATTAATAAACCCATTCATAAATCTACACTAGTGATTCTTCTCCATATATTCATGTAAATTCATGACATGCAATTAAAATAGGGTGACATGCTTTCTTTAAGAGCACTACATATGCCCTAGTTATAAGCAATCCATTAAATTAATTAATATTTCCCTCACATAAGCACACATTCTTGCAAAACAAATATCTTGAACTTCTAGGCATTACTTTAAAAGGAACTAATGCATTAGTGACGATCTTTGTGCATGAAAATTACATAAAATAACTAACGCTTCGGCTATTACTTTTGGTACATGAAAATACATGAAAGCTAATCACAACAAATGTTGTTCCTATGCATGAAAATGTATATATTTTCCAAAAGAATCTTCCCAAAGGAATGCTTAAACCAATAAAGCATGCAAACACAAGGAAATAGCATAATAGAGCAAGCAAAAACATGTTTCCTTTTCCATAAAACTAATGGAACAAAGCATACAAATACATGTATTCTTTTTCAAATATTATAACAACATTACCCCCATATATATATATATATATATATATATATATATATATATATATATATATATATCAAGGAAACCAACACATTACTATGGCTTTTGTGCATGTAATTCATCTCCTTTCCCAATGAATATTCTAACACAACATGTTATCATTTCCCACATAAAAATATGTATTTTTTCTAATGAAATTTAATATAAGTCTTCCACTCATATACATGATGTTATTCCAAAAGAAATAAACATAATTGTTTTGGTAGCATCACATATATTTTTGGTAAAGTAACATAACTCACTATTTCTTTTATAGTATCTCTATAACAGAATGAAAATTTCGTTGTGCATGCAAGAGCTTATCATAAGAGCCTTTCTTTAATGTGTTGAACACATATTTCCTTCTTTAGAATTCTACCATCATTAGCTATTATTTTCATGGAAACAAATACATACTAAAAGAAATTAATATAACATACTTCTTTTTCAAAAAAAATTTAATATAACATGGTTTCTCTATTTTACTACATGCAAGTTTCTTATCCTTTATTTTCAAGAAAATACTATAAATAACCAGTCTTTATTTTCAAGAGAACGCACTTGTAAATGAGTGGTAGCTATTTTTACATGAAAATATATACTTTTTCTCTAAAAAAAAATCTAACATAATATATATTAATCTCATCCATACAATTACAGAGTTTCCAAAAGAAAATCCCGTTTTCCAATAAAAACCCAACACAATAGTTCTTTTTTTTTTTCTATTTGTGCATGCAAAGAATGTATTCCTTATATAAAAAGTCCTAACCCAATAATTTTTATTTTGTAAGTGAAACACGTGTTTTTCTTAACACAATTATTATTCCTTATAAGCACAAAATCTTTTCAAAAACAAATATAGGTTTTTATCTCTATATACACATAATTCATAATTCATAATAAAGTTTCCAAAAAAATAAATATGATTCTTACCTCTTCATGTTCAAAGTTTGTACACAACTTCAAGAGAACAATTTGACTCTTACTATTTCATGTGCAAATCTTTTTATTCTAATGATATTCATGTGCAATCTTTTGTGCATTTAAATACTTATATATTTTTCAATTCATCAAGCAATATAACTATTCTTTTCCCCACGTTTGAATTCAAGCTTATCTTTGCAAGCATATATTATCTATGCAAGTACATATTTGTAATCAAATATAATAGGTAGGTCCAATGAGAACATATATATATATATTTATTTATTTATTTTTCAGCTAACACAAAAAAAAAAAATTAATACATATTATACAATTTTTTAAATTTTGGAATATAAAATTAGCACATACTACTTATCTTTTAAATCTTGGAATCTTTTAGCCCAATAAAACTCTTAGCCTTTCTCCCATTCGTTCTCCAAAAAGGTTTCGAACCTGCCATTCCTCTGAAAACGGCTTTCGATAGCTTAGTTTGATTGGAGCCCGGTTCTCTTCAGAAAAACCGATGACACAAATAATTGGGAACGAAGTACCTTTTTCCTCTTCACCGACATGCACAGACACATGTCCATGCAGACACCTCGTCCTCTTTCTCTCGTGATTTTCATGGTTACGTTTTGAAATCAATTTAAAACTGCTATTTCTTTTTAAAAAACTGTAGCTGCCTTTATTATAGGCTATTTTGGCAAGCGCCATCATTTTCGAATGATACATTTGCAGGTTTAACCACCTTAAATGGATACCTCAAGACCCCTCCTACCATATATTAACCACACACTATATCTTTTTTCACACCCTTGAAATTTTGTTTGCATTAACAAAATTACTATCCAACAAAACTTACTCTTGATAGTTAGGGTTTTCATGATATGTTTTTTCTTGAAAGAACCGTAGTAAGATGTTCAAATGTTAATACTTGATTGAGTAATTTTATGGAAGTTTTGTAACTGCCAAGAAGCTTAACAACTCTTTTCCACTCATTTACTTATTCTTATTTTCAAGAGACCATTTAATTTCACAAGTGATTAAATTAGTTTTTTAAACAAATTCTAGATAGAATAAAATAATAATATTTTTTTATTAATGCTACTTGTAATTAAATAGATTTAGTGATATTATATTTACCACTAATAGTATCAATATCATTATATGCAACCAAAATAAAATGATTTAAAAATTATATTATATATTATATATTTTTATATTTTTAAAATTTTAATAAGATAAATGAATTATAATTATTTTAAATTTAACTTAAACAAGTAATGAAAATAGGTTTTTTTTTTTTCATTTTAGAGAAATTTGGATTTAAGAGGGTGTTATTATATATTATTCTTGATAAATCTAGTCACAATGAGGAGATTTGATCTTTGGATTTCTCAAATATTTCAAGGCTCACATTAGTTCCATCACCAATTGAGTTATCTCTAGAAACTAATAAAAATATAATTGAAAAGTATATTTTTTTAACAAATTATATAAAATTACAATTACTTCACATTTAATTCAAACATGTAATAAAAATATAAATTTAAAATTTAAAATATATATATTTTTAACAATATTATGTTAATTAACTTAAATATAATTAATATGAGGCATAAACCAGAAACCTAATCACTATTGAATAAAAGTAAAAGAAAAAAAAGAAGGTGGTGATAGAAGTCTGTAAGGGCTGAAGATCGACTACCTGTTCATTGTTCCAAACTAAATTGAAACTCAGCATAAAAAACTGCGATGGGATTGGAAGGGAAGCCTAGTGTCAAGACCACCACAAACCCAAACCTTCGTAGGAGCAAAGAGAAGTATTATTAGTCAAATAAATAAGGATTAGTCAAATAAATAAGGATTAGAGTAGCTCGGTACTTAGACATCCTCACATAGTGGAGGAAAAAAAAACAAAAAAAATGTAGACTCACCTGCGACTGTGGATGCGAATGAAGCCCTCTTAATGTTGTGCCAAGTAGGGTAATAATTGAAATGAGGAATTGCAAAGCAGAGCTCAACTCCGAGCGATGACGAATGAAATGTGCATAAAGGGTTTGGGTAACCATTACCGTATTCCTCATACTTCCAACCGTCGGATCAAAATACAAATGCATGATCATGATGGCACCAAATGTTCTATGTCTGATGTACCGTATTCCTCATACTTCCAACTGTCGGATCAAAGTACAAATGCACGATCATGATGGCACCAAATTTTCTATGTCTGATGAGCCAACACGGTTGAGGGGTATCCCATCATGGATTAATTTAATAAGGACAATATCTAGAAATCATCAATGGTATAAGATCTAAGTTTATATGATATTATTGACTAAAGTTTATTACCATAAACATAAGTAAATTAGATCAACCCTCCTATATAGTTTTATAACTATTCTAATGGAGATGCCACCCTCTTATATATGACCAAAGCATGTGAACCATGCCATAATGTCATTGATAATTAATGTTTTAAATTATTGAAGTCTCGGAATTCTAATGGGATATGTCAAACATATTAAATGGTATTCTTATTTTAAAATGACATAATCATGTAATTTATTGTTGATGATATATGAGACTATAGTTCATGTTACAATAATAAAGGTGTATGCTATTTTTTTTAAATGTGTGCATTGTTGGTAGAGGTTATATTATCCGAAAGATATACCATCACAAAATACGTTGTAACTTGCAATAACATAAACAATTTTTTAGCCAATAGAAATACAAATAAAATTTATAAAAAAAATTGAAAAAATAAAAATATAATCTATAAAAATATTAAATATATTAATATAGCCAAGATAAGAATGAACTTTCATGAGCTTTATAGTAAAACAGGTTGTTGAGCAGTTCCTAAAACACCACACCATGGGTGGAAATGACCTGCCATCTCTGGGAGAATATGAACATTGAGGATGGAAATCACTTCTTCTTGAAAACTAAATATCGATTCTATAAAATGCGGAGTAAAAACTTTTTAAATAGAATAAAAAAATAATAGCTTAAATATCTAAATAAAAATTCCTTAATACGGAAAATAAAACTAGAATATTAAACTGTAATACTCAGTAATGTAAATTGAATATCGATTCCATAAAAAAATAAAATTGCCCAGTAAATTTTAAATACCTCCAGCCATTGGTGTTGAAATACTTCTCAGATCTATTTTGTATGCAAAATTTTTGGCTGCTTCACTGTATGAAAATCTTTTGCTATCAATCTGTTTAGCTTTCGCTACCAATTTGTAGCCATTAATGGTAAATCTGTAGCATTCAAATTCTCACTGTATGTGGCTGTATTCAAGCCCAGGTCTCCACGGACACAACGTGGAAGTCTCACCACTATATAATTAAATTGGAAGCTGCGAGGCTTTTATGAATCCCACGTATAAACCAAATGGTAAATCATGTATTTGACCATAGTTTGGAGAAATAATTACATTCTGTTATGATATATATATATCATACATATAAACGCCTTCAATGCAATATTAAAACTCCAACCAGCTTCCGTTCATGCCACTGATTATGCTACAGAAAACAATCATGGAAATAATCTAGCACAGTAGGTAAGAAAAAGGAAATAGAAAATCTGAAGGCTCTTCCAAGCTCTCCTCACTCTTACTTGATGGTGTAAAACTGAAGGGGATTGAGTTAGTGAGCTTGGGGACCAAACATAAGAGTTTATAGCCAAGCTTCCATCAAGATTTTGTTGGTTATGTGTCAAATGTTCCAGTGATCATGGTAGAAAACTGCAGTGGGAGTAATGGACCACTTCAGAAGCTCCCAACAAGAAATTAATGAACTGTAGTTGATTTCCATAATTTAAGGAAATTGCTGCAGTTGGTTTCCATAAATTAAGGAAATCACTGTAGTTGGTTTCCAGAATTTACTGCATTTGTTTCCAAAAATAACTCCAGTTGGGAGAGGGAGAGTAACATTCTCCCACTTGGTCCATATTTCCAAACTTAATGTCTCATCTTAAAACCTATTGATAATCTGTATTAAGCAATAGATACATGAATCACGGCAATAAGTCCTCTAATGACGAGTATTAAATTCCATGTATTACTATGTATTTATTTCTATAAAAATTTATGTGGTAACAATTTCTTAATGAATAAACCCCATGTTTATTCTTGGTCCTACACAGATGAATTCTCTCAAATCAAATTAAGGTGCACATAAATATGAGAAAAACATCACAATAATTAAGAATTTCATTAAAAATAACATTGTTCATAGAATGAGAATCTACATAATGGAACCAAGTCCCATATTCATTACATGATCCTTGAATTTAAACGGTGGCATGCCCTTAGTCAAAGGATCAGCGATCATCAACTCAGTGCTAATGTGCTCAATGACCACTTTCTTTTCTATAACACGTTCCCTTATAGCTAAATACTTAATGTCGATGTGTTTATTTCGGCTCCCACTTTTGTTGTTCTTAGCCATAGAAACAACAGTTGAATTGTCGCAATATATTCTCAATGGCTTAGAGATAGAATCCATAATTCTAAGCCCAAAAATGAAATTCTTAAGCCATACACCATGTAAAGTAGCCTCAAAATAGGACACGAACTCGGCTTCCATAGTAGAAGTGGCAATCAAGGTCTGCTTGGCACTCCTCCATCATATAACTCCACTAGCCATCATAAAAATGTATCATGATGTTGATTTGCATGAATCAACACATCCAGCAAAGTCAAAATCTAAGTAGCCAATCACTTCCAAATTGTTCGTCTGTCTATACATAAGCATGTAGTTTTTGGTTCCTTGAAGGTACCTCATTACTTTCTTTGCAGCTCTCCAATGGTCTAAACCTGGATTACTCGGATATCGTCCCAACATTCCCACAACAAATGCAATGTCAGGTCTTGTGTAGACCTGAGCATACATTAGGCTTCCGACAACAGAAGCATATGGAATGTTCTTCATTTGTTCCCTTTCAAAGTCGTTCTTCGGGCATTGGTTCAAACTGAACCTATCACCCTTCACAATGGGAGCAACACTTGGTGAACAATCCTTCATCCAAAATCTCTCTAAAATTTTATTAATATAGGTTTCCTGAGACAGACCCAAGATGCCTCGAAATTTGTCTCTATGAATCTTAATGCCAATGACATAAGATGCCTCACCCATATCCTTCATATCGAAATTATTAGAGAGGAATTGTTTCACCTCATGCAACAAACCCTTATCATTGGTTGCTAGCAAAATGTCATCCACATATAAAACAAGAAAACATATTTTACTCCCACTGACTTTAAGGTATATACATTCATCCATAATGTTTTCTACAAAACCGAAAGAAGAAATTACATTATGAAATTTCAAATACCATTGGCGGGATGCTTGTTTTAATCCATATAATGACTTCTTGAGCTTGCAAACCAAATTCTCACCATCACTAGAGGACAATCCTTCAAGTTGTTTCATGTAAACCTCCTCCTCTAGATCTCCATTGAGAAATGCCATTTTCACATCCATTTGATGCAACTCCAAATAAAAATGGGCTACTAATGCCATAATAATGCGCAAGGAATCTTTCTTAGATACAGGAGAGAAAGTCTCCTTGTAATCGATTCCTTCTTTCTGAGTGAATCCCTTTGCAACGAGTCTTGCCTTGTATCTCTCAATGATGCCCAATGAGTCTTTCTTTGTATTAAAAACCCATTTACATCCAATGGATTTTGCACCATTAGGCAACTCAACAAGATCCCAGACTTTGTTACTCTTCATAGAATTCATCTCTTCCTTCATGGAATCGTACCATAATTCTGATTCTTTGCAACTCATGGCTTGTGAAAAAGACTCAGGATCATTTTCGGCTCCAATGTCGTAGTCAGATTCTTGCAGATACACAACATAATCATTAGGAATTGCTGATCTCTTTGGTCTAGTAGATCTTCTTAATGTTGTCCCACCATCTTCCTGAGAAGTATATGGTTCAACTCATTGTTCAAAAATTCTTGGCAATTCTTGAACTATCTGATCTACTAGAATGTCGTCAGCAGCTTGTGGAACTTCAACAATTGGTTGTTCAACACCAGTTTGTACTTGAGGGGTGCTGTGAACAATAACCAATCTTTCACTTGAGGTGGAAGGTTGAGATTCTGAATGATCCTTCTCAAAAACTATGTTCCTAGTTTGATCGCTCCCACTGATCAAGTCATTTTCAAGAAACTTTGCATTTCTTGACTCCACAATCATAGTGCTGTTAGATGGACAATAAAATCTGTAACCTTTAGACCTTTCAGCATATCCAATGAAATACCCACTAATGGTCCTTGGGTCCAGCATCTTCTCTTGTGGATTATATATTTTCACTTCAGACGGGCATCCCCAAACGCGCATATGTCGCAAACTCGGTTTCCAACCTTTCCATAATTCAAATGGCGTTTTGGGAACAACCTTGGTTGGAACTCAGTTTAATATATACACTGTCGTCTTAAGTGCTTCAGTCCACAAGTATTTAGGAAGATTGGAGCTGCTAAGCATACTCCACACCATGTCCAATAATGTTCGGTTTCTTCTTTCTGCTACACCATTCTGGTCGGGTGAACCAGGCATGGTGTATTGGGAAACAATCCCATGCTCTTGAATAAATTTAGCGAATGGCCCAGGTGCTTGTCCATCTTTTGTGTTTCTACCATAATATTCTCCACCTCTATTTGATCTCATGATCTTAATCTGCTTGCCGCATTGATTCTCTACTTCAGCCTTAAATATCTTAAAGGCATCTAATGATTTTCTCTTTTTATGAAGCATGTAGAGATACATATATCGTGAGTAATCATCTATAAAAGAGATAAAGTATCTCTGACCATGTGATTCCATGTCTAGACTACATATATCAGTATGTATGATCTCTAATATGTCTGAACTCCTATTGGCACCTTTCTTTGACTTGTTGTTCTGCTTTCCCTTTATGCAGTCCACACAAGTCTCAAAATCAGTAAAATCCAGAGTATTAAGTACTCCTTCATTTACCAATATTTTAATTCTTTCTATGGAGATATGACCTAGTCTTCGGTGCCATAATTTAGAGGAATTTTCATCAATAACACATCTTTTAATACCAGTGTGAACATGCATTGAATCGTAAGTGACATTGTTTTGTAAATTTATGCATTAAAGACCATTAGAAAAAATACCATTCCCAACACAATCAGATTTATAAAATAAACTGAAGGATGTTTCTGAAAAGTTAAAGGAATATCCAAAAGGTACAAGCCTTGAAACTGAAATCAAGTTTCTAGAAAAACTTGGTACATAAAAAGTCTTTTCTAATTCTAAAACAAAGCCACTACTTAAAGTTAAATAGCATGTTCCTATAGCCTCCACATGCGAGCCCATCTTGTTTCCTGATAAGATGCTTTGCTCACTTCCCACTGGCTTCCTTCGGTTTTGCAAACCCTGCAAGGAATTCAAAATGTGAATTGTTGATCCAAAATCAATCCACCAGGTGTTAATATTGACATTAACCATATTAGATTCATAACAAACAAACGAGATTGGATTACCTTTGTCTGCAAGCCATTTCTGAAATTTGGCGCATTCCTTCTTCATGTGTCCCTTCTTTTTATAGAAGAAACACTTGGAATCTTCTTGATATCGGCTTGGGGAGGTATTTTACCTTTCCCTTTCCGATTGGCTTGAGATTTTCCCTTTCCTCGCGTTGCTAGCATTGCACTTTCTCCCATTTCCATCACCAGTCTCTCTTCCTCTTGAACACACATGGTCATAAGTTCATTAATTGACCATTTATCTTTATGTGTGTTGTATGAGATTTTGAAAGGTCCGTATTGGTGTGGAAGGGTGTTTGGGATGTAGTGCACCAAGAAAGACTCTAATATTTCAACCTCGAGTTTCTTCAATTGAGCCGTAGTGTCCCTCATTTGCATGATGTGCTCACGCACACCTTTTACACTGGTGAGCCTTAGGGATGAGAACTTCATAATTAGGGTGCTTGCTAGTGCCTTGTCTGAAGTGACGAATTGATCATCAATGGCTTTCAGCAAGTCTTAGACCTTTTCATGCTTTTCAACGGAACCACGAATACCAGCTGAAATTTTATTCTTAATGAACATCACGCTTTGACGATTAGATCGTTCCCATCGTTCATAAAGCATGATGTCCGCTGCACTGCTGGTATTATTGAGTGTCGGTGGTTCGTATTTCCTAATAGCATAGTCTATGTCCATCCACCCCAAATGAAGGAGAACTCTCTCCTTCCAGACCTAATAGTTATCTCCCTTCAGTTTAGGGATGTCAGTACGAATTTCAGAGAAATTTGCAGGTTGTAGAGCTGCATAAAATTAAAGAATCACATGTTTATGTTAAAATTGAGGCATAAATAAAATTTCATGCTTTACCAATGTAAATCATGCTTTAAAAATTGAATTTAATGACATAAAAATTGTCTGTGGACTAAATTTTTAATTCAAGTAGATTCAATTAATCTTTTGAACTTTATGATAAAAATTATTAATTCATAACTCCTGTGGGTAAGTTATGAATATTTTATCCTAATTAATTACTTAAATATAATAAAAATTCCTGTGAGATAAAATTTATTATATTTATATAATTAATTACAATTAATGTCTAAATATTCTTTATGTGATCCTAATGAATCATAATATATAATTTTATTTAATTAGAGATGTTGTGGCTATTCTCTAATTAATTAAAATTATATGGATCACTAGACATTATTTTCATAAATCAACTGATAATTTGCATAATAAAACTACAACATTCATGCATAACATTTAACCATGGTTCTTGTATACTCATTCATAATAACATGTTTTAATTAAAACTTAAATAATTAAATCATGCAAACTAGATACGAGCATATTTTCCAAATTTGCATATAATAATTTATAGCAATTTGAAAAATTTATGCATATAAATAAATTGAGCAGACATGTTTCCAAATAAATGTTTTAATTCTGAAAACTTTAAAATAAAACATTTAGCCAGAATATGTCTATAATTACCAAGGCAGAGATAAATTTGGCTCTGATACCAAATGGAAACTAAATATCGATTCTAAAATTGGGAGTAAAAACTTTTTAAATAGAATCTAAAAATAATAGCTTAAATATCTAAATAAAATTCTTTAATACGGAAAATAAAACTGGAATATCAAACTGTAATACTCAGTAATGTAAACTGAATATCGATTCTATAAAAAATTAAAATTTTTCAGTAAATTTTAAATACCTCCAGCCATTGGTGTTGAAATACTTCTCAGATCTATTTTGTATGCAAAATTTTTGGCTGCTTCACTGTATGAAAATATTTTGCTATCAATCTGTTTACCTTTTGCTACCAATCTGTAGCCATTAATGGTAAATCTGAAGCATTAAAATTCTCATTGTATGTGGCTGTATTCAAGCCCAGGTCTCCACGGCCACAACGTGGAAGTCTCACCACTATATAATTAAATTGGAAGCTACGAGGGTTTTATGAATCCCACATATAAACCAAATGGTAAATCATGTATTTGACCATAGTCCGGAGAAATAATTACAGTCTGTTATGATATATATATATATATATATATATATATATATATATATGCCTTCAATCCAATACGAAAAATCCAACTAGCTTCCATTCATGCCAATGATTATGCTACAGAAAACAATTGTGGAAATAATCTAGCACAATAGGTAAGAAAAAGGAAATAGAAAATCTAAAGGCTCTTCCAAGCTCTCCTCACTATTACTTGATGGTGTAAAACTGAAGGGGATTGAGTTAGTGAGCTTGGGGACCAAACATAAGAGCATCAAGCTTCTGTTGGCTATGTGTCAAATGTTCCACTGATCATGGTAGAGAACTGCAGTGGGAGTAATGGACCACTTCAGAAGCTTCCAACAAGAAATTAATGAACTGCAGTTGATTTCCATAATTTAAGGAAATTACTGCAGTTGGTTTCCATAAATTAAGGAAATCACTGCAGTTGGTTTCTAGAATTTACTGCAGTTGTTTCCAAAAATAACTGCAATTGGGAAAGGGAGCGTAACACTTCTTAGAGTGCCCTACTTACACATTAGATATCACTTTCATAATCTTTGTTGTAATACCGACCTTCTTAGTCTTTTAACATGTCAAAATTATAGTGAGATAAGAAGCTTCTCTCCAAGCTCTTTGAGCATAGGAATACAATTTTAAAACAAACTAAATAATTCGGTTTTTTAGGTCCGGTGAACATTAATCATCATCATCAATAAAAATACTATATTACATGGATTTTTTTGAAAAACATATTCTTTTTCTGGTTTCTTATCAAATATATTTAAATAGTAAATATAGTCATACTACATATCTAAAAAGAATAAAATTAAAATTAAATTACGATACTCCATAGAAGTGAGAGCCGGAAATTAACAACGTTTGAGAAGCTCTAAACAGTTAGAGCACACGACCAAAAGAAAATTAAATAGATAAAAGGGAATATATAGTTGTTTTCCATAAACTTATTATTTTGTAGTTTTTTTTCATCTTTTTCCATTTTACCCGGAAATTAACAACATACTCCATGGAAGTGATAGCCGGAAATTAACAACGTTTGAGAAGCTCTAAACATTTAAAGCACACGACAAAAAGAAGATTAAATAGATAAAAGGGAATATATAGGTGTTTTCCATAAACTTATTATTTTGTAATTTTTTTTCTATCTTTTTCCATTTTACCCGGAAATTAACAACGTTTGAGAAGCTCTAAACATTTAGAGCACACGACAAAAGAAAATTAAATAGATAAAAGGGAATATATAGTTGTTTTCCAGAAACTTATTATTTTGTAGTTTTTTCTCATCTTTTCCATTTTACAAGTTTTTAAATCGAATAGATGTGAGAATCAAATTGTTTAGACCTGGGAAAGTCTCATTTTTTCTCTTCATCCTTTCAAAATTTCTTTTCAATTAAGCCGTTTCAAATTTTCTTTTCAACTAAGTTCTCATTTCACTTTTGCCTATTCTCATATTTTTCCTGGATTAGAAACATAAAAATTCTTAAACCAAAAATAACTAACACACGAAAGAATGAAACCGCACAAAGGCTTTCAAACAAAGTAACCCCCCCTCGAAAGAAAAAAAAAAGGTACGAAGGGCATCACAATTAAATCAGCCTAAGGGATGGAAGAGTGTTATTAAAAAAACCCAAAAATGGCAGCCTTTTGAACAGGAAAAATTAATCATGTTAGATCAAGTACCAAATGTGCATAATTGGCGAATTCGCTGTCCTGAGAATCGAAGCAACTAAATCTTGAACAGAAAAGCAAACAATTTGCAATTCTAGAAATCCTGAGAGATGGCATTAACAAGCTAAGCCGGTCTTCCTCCCCCTCCCCCTCGACACCTCCTTTCTGACGGCGCCGCGCAACCTCGCCGCCAAGGCCACTAAATTCTCGGTCGACAGGTTGCCGTCGAGGACTGAGGGCGGCAGGAGAAAGTAGAGGTCTCCCAGCCGGAGATCCTCCTCCGGTTGTAGCGGGCGGAAATTGACGGCGAAGAGATCGCGCGAAGAGAATATGAAATAGCAGGGGTAGTTTTGCAGCACTCGCTTGACGCTAACGGGTGCTCGAAACTCGTCCAAGTGGCCGTTAAGGTGGACGACCCTGATAGCCTCGGGACTCACTGCCTCCGTCCGGCGGGAGCATGAAGCCATCGATCCCATAATTGTTGTATGCAAAAACCAGCGGCGAATACAGGATTGTGGTAATCGAACTTTGGACAAACGTAGGGCAGACCAGCTGCCTGATAATGAATAAGGAGCCTTCGATTGTGGGCGAAATTCGAGATTTATTTAGCCGCTGAATTGATTGAGAGAATGAAGGCCGACTAAACTAAACGTTGTGCAACAGCAGAATTTGTAATGGCGGGATTTTGTCGCGACTCCGGGTTGGACATAAAGAACAAGGAGAAAAAAGATGTTGAGTCAGCGGGATGGTGTTAATGACACATCATACGACAGATCAGCGACGATTAAGTATTACGTATCTTCTAAGAGAGCATTTGACCCGACAATACGTCGATGGATATACATCTATGTATAATATTTTATTGACATTTTATATGTTGTTTTGTTTAGACATATATATGTATAATATTTCAAGGACATTTTATATATTTTTGGAATCTAAACTTCTGTGATCCATCATATAAATTAGTAGAAATTTTTTTGGTAAATCACATGCATAGTAACGTGGTCATGCTTTTTATGTTAGAGTTATAAGTGACTTTTTAGATTGCATGATTAATGTGCTTTTGAGTAATTGCAATTAAAGAGTATCTTAAATATTATTTTAAAGACATTTTATATGTTGTTTTGTTTGCACATGTATATGTAAAATATTTTAGAGACATTTTATATGTTGTTGGTTGGATAGTTTAAGTGAGTTATATGTTTTTTTTTGGGTTAGAGTTATAAGTGATTTTTGAGATGAGTGACATGATTAATGTGTTTTGATTAATTGTGGTTAAAGAGTATTTTAAATATTATAAGTTTTTTTTTTTTTTTTGCAAAATCTAAAATTTATAGGCTTTTTTTTTTAATTAGATTTGAGTAGAGCATATGTCACACCAACTCTTAGCATGACTAAATTTTTATACCATAAAATGTTTTAACAAAATATCTTGTCATCATCTACACTTATAAAATAACATTTTATATTTTAATTTTTATTAGAATTTAAAATTTTTATCAATTCTTTTAAATTTAAAATAAATAAATTCTAATATTGTTAATTAATTTTTATTATAATAATGAATCTATTAATTTAGTATAATGACTCTATTAATCTAGTATTTTTATTCTGATTGATTCAATTAATCCTTCCATTTATTTGTTTTAATAATATAAAATCATGGAAATGAATCCACGACATCATATTCAGCATCTTCGCAGTGGATTTTCTCATTGGCTCATACCAAATACGGAATTTTGGTCTTTCTTTTACGTAAGTAACTCATTCAATTTTTGGATTTTCTCGTTGACCCCGTATCAAATGAGGGTTATTCGTAGTTAGTCTCACAGTTTAAATATATTTATATTTTGGAATCTAAGTTATGTGTGAAAATAATGTTGGATGTTATAATAAAGTTAGAAATTTTGTTTAAAGTTTATTAATGAAGTGTTATTTTTGTAATAAAAAGAATCTGTAAACACACAAAAACTTGTTTGCCTAATTGATTACTACTTTTGTAATGAAAAAAAATTATATTGTTGTTTATTGTACAACACTATTTTAATGAGGTTTAAAATTGGATACTTTAAACACACATAAATTACCTAATCAATTGAAAAATGTAAAAAAAATTATGAATAATTAATTTAAATGAAATAAAAAATTATTATCTTAGAATATTAAAAAATAATTAAAAATATATATTTATTTCAGTATTCTTTTATTTATTTTTAAATTTAATATTTTGTATCAAAATGTTAAATATATTGTTAATAATCATTTTAATCTAATATAATAGTAATAGTATAGTATTATTTTTCTTTAGATTCTTAAAGAAATGAAATATATTAATGTGGAAGCAGGTCAAAATTAATAATATGTCCAAAACTTGTGACTGCATAAATCAACCTTCTCTCGCTAGCCTCATGCCATTGAAATAATAAATTATTTGTAATGGTTAATGTTAATTATTAAGAATAATAATATAGTTAGTAATACAACAATTTACTTTATATCTCTTATTTAATAAAAGTAATATTATTTAACTAGATATCTTATATTTAGGACGTAAAGGGTTTTTTTTAAAAACAACTCACTTCAATATTGTATATCGTTGATTTTGACATGAAATAATATCTACCTTAAAATTGAATATTATTATTAATCAGTTACAAAAATAATAGAATTAATTATTGTTATTAATCAATTACAAAAATAATAGAAATGAGGTAAATCGTTTTAGGTCCTCCAAACAAATCTTTCAAACAACTACATTTTGCCCATAAAATTAGAAGAAATATATTAAAAAAAAATGTCTTTGCACATTTCTTGGATTTTCGCCTGCATTTTCTGAAGGGCATCCCAAAAACAAAGTTAGAGTCCTTCCGGCCATGGAAGAGGGGCTTCGCGGCACAACATTTAAGATATATTTAAACTAAATCTTCTTGATTCTTTGCTCTGCCTTTCTTTGTTTGCCTACAATCTCTGACGTAATGAGAGCGTCTTTGTTGGTATCTTGTAACATTATTGCAGATAACGATCATCTTGCCAGGAGGATGGACAAATTACTCCTAGAATAAGTTCTAATTAAATTATTGTGCATAGATACCAGAAAGATCTGGTGAAGAAGGTGGCTGCCATTGTTAATACGCAAGAGATTTGGAGTCATTAATAGATATACTTCAGAGCTATGTTACCAGAAACGAGAAACGGGAAACGAAACGAGAAACGAGAACGGTACGAGAAACGATGTTTAGAGGTTTCGCATATAAGAAACGAGGAGAGAGAAAAAAACATAATTATATGTTAACAATATAAAACAAAGCATTAATCATAAACATCAATGTTTCACCTTGTGAAATTGTAAACAAACATTCATATGTAGATCATTTTAAATCCACTTGCGCAGATACAGATTCATACAGATTCATAGAAATTTAAACAAATTCTTTACAAAGTTTACAACAAATTCTTTACAAAGTTTACCTCACAACCAATCAAATTTTTAGGAATCAGTAGTCTGATGGACTCACCTGAAAGATGAGATCGATGTTGAGGGCTGAAATTGCTGAAGGGCCAACGCTGAGATCGCTGAGATTGAAATGGCGCTGAAGCTAACTCGTTGCATGAAGCTGCTCAATTGGCGCTAATCTGCGCTTTCCTTGTATCCGGTGAATGGTATTAGACTCTGCTCTGCCTCTTAAATAATTGAAGAACATTGCTTCCCGCAATAACAACTGGAGTTTTTTCTCCATGCGCACAGTTTATAGATGATCAACTACAGTTTCAGAACTAGAGCGTTCGAGTTCTTATGAATTTAAAATTGATTAAAAAACCTCTAGAACAGACTACGCATAGTTTATACATAATCACTCAAGTTTCAGAGCTGGAGAGTTCGAGCTTTTATGAATTTACAATTTATAAAAAAACCCGTTTTAATGAATTTAAAATCTATAAAAAAACCCTCTGTAGTTTTGGAACAGATTACTTGAGTTTTGAACAGCAGTTAAGGCAGAAACAACCAGTTTCACAGTTCGTTAAGGCCAGTCCAGAGGAAACTGTGGAGAAACGGTGGTAAGAAACAGTCAGTTTGGCAACTCGTTTCGCAAGAAACCGGTTTTTGGGCGCTGACAACGGAAACGACCCTACAGAACGGCGTTTCCCCGGCCGTTACGTTTCTAGCACCGTTTTTTCCCAAAACGCCTGGTAACGTGCCGTTTCTGGTAACCAGGCTTCAGAGATAGCAGATAGGTGCCTTTTTGCTGACTTAGTTTTCAGTTTTTAAGTTTAGCTACTTGGATTTTCGCCTCAACGCTAGTGGCCTGTGTAAACTTCCAACTTGCTTAATTCAATTTCGGAAAGTTTTGATAATGGGCACCAGATTTATGACCACAAAAAGAGTTGGTTCCATACCTTTATGTATACAATTTATTAAAAATGAGTTAAGTATTTGAGAAAATAAAAATCCAAGTTGCAAACTACATATATTTGTTTTTTTATCTTGCGTGAGACAGAGTATATATATATATATATATATTAATGTATAGCAATATCTATCTTTTTATCATGTTTGTTTAAATCCATTTCTAGATACTTGATAAATTGATAAAATTGGGTTTCTATTGATTACATAAACACTATGTTCGAAGTGTGAGGAGATTTAATGGAACACTTTTTTTATTTTATAATGAGGAATTCTATTGCCCACAAATGCAATGGATGAGATTCAGAAATATGCACAGATTAGAGAAATTCTAACAGCTTCAGGATTGAGGAGCTCTTTGTTCATGCCATGGATGAGATTCATAGATATTCATAGGTCTTACAGTTTACAGTTTCAGGGTTGTTCAAAGAAATTCTAACATATTCATGATTGAGGAGCTCTTTGTTCACGCCATGGATGAGATTCATAGATATTCACAAGTCTTACAGTTTCAGGTGTTTTAGGTAAAGGTTCCTTCAATCCCTTTCTCCTTCTCCTCGGCTACTCTCACAACTTAATTGCTTTGCACTTTATCATTTCAATTTTTTCTTAAATGTTAATTTGATTAATTTACATTTGCTCCAATTTTATAGAGATTAGAGGTATATCCGTTTTAGGGTGGGAACAAGTTTTGTTGTAACGACGAGAACTTGTAGAGATAGGATTAAATATGAGCAATTTTGATTTGAGTGAATTTTATGTCATCTTAGTAAATTTTGTGAACTTTGGAAGTAGAGATTTTGTTACGAGGCATCTAACGAAATGTAAACCATGATTAATTTGTATTGTTATGTTTTAAAAGGTTTTCTAAATTCTATTTTTTATTTTTATTTTTAATTGTTAGGAGGTTCTTTAAAGTTTATTTTATTATTTTATTTTGGTTTTTTATATGGTAAATACTTATATTTTTTTTTAGTGAAATTTCATGTTGTCAACTTTTAACTTCAAAGAAAATAAAATATTATCTGTACATCAAAAGGTTTCGTGTGATAGATGTTAGAAATAGTGAGAGAAAAGACATGGTAATTTTATTAAGCTTATCATTTTTTATAATGTTTTTGACTTGGACATTCTTCTAAAATAAATATTGATGTAGCCATATTGAACAATTAGGAGCATAACTAGTACCTAAAAGTAATATTATTTACTTCTCTTATTTAATAAAAGTAATATTATTTAATTAGATATGTTATATTATTAATGTGTATAAATATTTTTCAACATCCTATCCGAAAAAATGATTTAAAAGAGAAACTACATATATATCTTAAATTTAATTTAACAAATAATGAAAATATAATTTTTAACATTTACTTTAGTAGGGGAATAGTGAGGGAGTTATCACTATTCAAGATTCCTCATTAATCATTAGATAGAATGTTCATCAATTCATAGAGTAACTTTAGTAGAGGAATAATATGTTCTATAACCATTAACAACCACAATTATAGTATATTAACATAAATTGTATGATGTAACATTGCATTCATTTTAGGATTCATTTAGCCACTTCATTTACTTTAGTAGAGGAATAGTCAGGGATTTAGAAATTTTTATACAAATTACCCACTAGTAACAATCCAAATCACTATTCAATATTCCTCAATCTAAATCACTATTCAAGATTCTTCATTAATCACTACTCAAGATTCCTCATTAACCATTAGATAGAATGTTCATCGATTCATAGAGTAACTTTAGTAGAGGAATAGTAAGTTCCATAACCATTAACAACCACATAGAGTAACTTTAGTAAAGGAATAGTAAGTTTCATAACCATTAACAACCAGGTTGTAGTATATTAACATAAGTCGTATGATGTAACCATTAATTAATCACATACTTGACATTATCAACATCACATCATGAAAGTAATATACAATATCAAATTGACACAATAAGAAATCACATCATTGAACCTGATATAGTGTGGAAACCCAATAGGGTGGTATGATGTAACTTTGCATTAATTTTATGATTCCTTTAGCTAGATTAATTAATCACATACTTGACATTATCAACATCACATCAAGGAATATACATCATCCAATTGACACAATAAGAAATCACATAATTGAACCCCAGATTAATTAATCACATACTTGACATTATCAACATCACATCAAGGAAATACATCATCCAATTGACACAATAAGAAATCACATCATTGACCATTGTTATAAATATTACCGTAGGGTGAAAACCCCTTACTCGTGAAGGTTTTCACCCTCAGTCAATGGAGATTATAAGGGAGACCATCCCTTAACCATTGTTATAAATCTTACCATAAGGTGAAAACCAAAAAACGTTTACTCGTGAGGGTGTTCACGCCTCACTCAATGGAGAGGATATTGTCCCTTAACTATTTTTATAAATCTTACAATGAAATATCCTTTAAATAAAAATATCTAGCTTAAAGTCATTACAATCATTATAATAGCATTTACCCACTAATATTAAAACTTCATATATTGGTGGCATGGTTGTACCAACAGTGGACCATCATGGGCACTCATATTAAGCATAATATAAAAATATCTAGCTTAAAGTCATTACAATCATTATGATAGAATTTACCCAGTAATATTAAATCTTGATATATTGGTGGCATGGTTGTACCTACAATGGACCATCATGCGACTGGCACTCATGTTAAGCATAATATATCCTTTGCACAATTCACCATCATTTCCTGCTATTGTTGTTAGTATTCATAAAGTATTAATCAACCCATTCATAGATCTATACTAGTGATGCTTCTCCATCTATTCATAGATCTATACTAGTGATGCTTCTCCATCTATTCATGTACATTCATGACATGCAAGTAAACTATCGCAACATGCTTTCTTTAACAGTATTGCATATGCGCTAGTTATAAGCAATCACATTAAATTAATTAATATTTTTCTCCTATAAGCACATATTCTTGCAAGACAAATAACTGCAACTTCCAAGAATTTATTTAAAAGAAACTAATAGATTCAGATTAACTTAATTAAAATTTCTCTCATTCACATTAACTTAATTAATATTCCCCTCGCATAAGCACACATTATTGCAAGCCTCATTCACATTAACTTAATTAATATTTCCCTCACATAAGCACACATTCTTGCAAGACAAATAGCTACAACTTCCAGGAATTTCTTTAAAAGAAACTAATAATTACGAACATAAAATAACTAATCCTTCGGCTATTAATTTTGGTGCATGAAAATACAAGAAAGCTAATCACAACAAATATTGTTTCTATGTATGAAAATTCATATAGTTTCCAAAAGATTCTTCTCAAATGAATGCTTAACCTAATAAAGTTTGTAAACACATGTTCAAGGAAATAGCATAATAGGGCATGCAAAAACATGTTTACTTTTCCATAAAACTAATGCAATAAAGTATGCAAATACATGTATTCTTTTTCAAATAGTATACCAACATTAAACACACACACACGTACACACACACACACACACATATATATTCCAAGGAAACCAACACAATGGATTTTGTGCATGTAACTCATCTTCTTTCTCAAATAATCTTCTAACACAAAATGCTATCATTTCCCACATACAGATATGTGTTTTTTCTAATCAATTATAATATAAGTCTTGCACTCATATACATGATGTTATTCCAAAAGAAACTAACATAGTGGTTTTGATAACATCACATATATTTTTCGTAAAGTAACATAGCTCACTATTTCTTCTATCATATCTCTATAACACAATGACCATTTTATTGTGCATGCAAGAGCTTATCATAAGAGCCCTTCTTTAATGTGTTGAACACATATTCCCTTCTTTATAATTATACCATCATTAGCTATTATTTTCATGGAAACAAATACATACTAAAAGAAGTTAATATAGCATACTTATTTTTCAAAAAGAAGTTAATATTTGTAATGTTCCAAAATTTTCATGCAGAAAATTGGAACATCAATTTTTGTTAATTTCACATAGGTGAAGAATAAATGGGTAAGGAGACCCATGAATAATGGAAAGCACAATGTGGCACAACGCAATAGCGAAGGAGGGAAGATTCCTTGAGAAGGAAAACCCTAATGAAGTGGGGCCCATGTAGAGGGAGCTCACTATTGTATAAGAGGAGGGCAATACAACCATTTTTGCTCATGAATAGATTATTGATTTCGTTGTCTTGAGAGACAAGGAGCATACTCCTACTATTCAACAGAGTTGATGGGGGAATTCCTGTTTAGGATTCCTTCCTCCTCATGAGAGGCCTCTTGAGGAATTGATCTTCAGCTTTCTCCACATCTTGGCTCAAGGCCAAAGCATTCTCTTCCATCACAGCGGTATTCTTGCAACAAGAAGACATTGTGTAGCTGGGGTTGTAGTGGAGGCTTCCACCACATCACTTCGGGGCTTGATTTGCAGAGAGAGGAGTCTCCATTTAGTGGAGATATCATTGAGGAGTGTTATTGAGCTCATTTGCAAATTTTGGCAGCAGGCCAAGCTTTCTCCCATCTTCATCAGCGCAGTCCCTTCCATAGACTGCATTATTTCAGAGTTAGTCTGTAGTGGGGGTTTGCACCATCACTTTGAAGGGAGAGATTTCCAGTGTCGGGATCAGCTTTGCACTACGGAAATCCTTTGGAGGAGATTGATTCAGATTGTAGAGAAGATTCTACCATCTCCTTCTATTTTGATTATGAGTTGCTACAGCTACCCAACAACTCTGACATTTTGGTATTTTCCCATTCTATGTGTCTAGTGTAGCCAATCCTCTTGAGGATTGTTGTATCATCATTGTATTATTGTTTTTAGGGGTTGAGAGCCCACTCCCCCTCATTTCTTGAACTATATTGCAATATCATCATATTTCATATTTGTATGCAGCAGTGTCTCCATAAGACTGCACAGACATAGCTAGGGCAGTTTATGCAGCAGTGTATTCCATGCTTTCATGTACTTGTTTTTTGAGGTTGATCATTCCCTCTCTTGAGTGCTCTTTCCCTCAAGATATTGTACACTTATTTGCTGCCATGAGCTAATATATTGGCTATGATTTCTTCTATCATTTTCTGAGATTGTAGCAAGTTGCTCTTCATGTATTTGTTTACATATTGTTGTAGCTCAATCCCTTGAGCAAGATCTTCCCGAGGAAGAAATATTTTCATAGCTATAGGAAGAGTCTGAAAAGGGCCAGATAGCCTTCGGTTCTCATCCTCTCTTTAGAGGTGAAATAACTGGTAAAAGCCCTCTCAGTCCATCTCTAACATAGCCTTGTTCATATTTCCGACAAAGGAGTTCTTCAGTGGTGAAAAAGCTGTTGATTTCCATTTCGGGATATTACAGTGGTATTAGAGCATCTTTCTTGGCTCAGCCTATGGCCTTCAAGCCCAAGAAAGAAGAAATCAAGATGATGAAGAGGATGAGCTTGTTCTCATCAGTTTTTAGAGCAAAGAAGAACCTCTCTAAGGAGGAGAAGCAAGAAGAAGAGGAAGAACCCTGCACTTCCTATTCTCATCAAGGAGACCAAGAAATAAGCATGGAAAAGACTCCATGTTTTGGAGAAGAAAATAAAAGGGCTGAATCAAGGGCCAGCTCTAGATTTTTCCATGAGGAGTGTGATCATGCAGCTACACACCAGAGGGTACAGTGCAGTCACATGGCCAGCTTTGCCATGAGAATAAAAGAAGAAGAAGGCATATCGGAGAAGGGAACTCTTAGTGGTTTCTTGCATGAGTATGAATCTGAAACTCATAAGTTTAGAGATCACATCTCTTTCCCAGAGTTTTTAAATATCATGGTGAGGAGGAGCAAGCAGCATGATGAGGATAGATTTCTTCTATTTGTCTTTGATGGTTTCTCTACTTATTCAGCCAAGGCTTGGATTAAAGAGCTAGACACCTTTTTGCAGCAACATCAGATTCCTGAAGATGAAGCCATCAGAGTAGCAGCGCTGCACTTAGGAGGTAAAGTCTATGCATGGTTGTTATTTGAGTCCTTTGCTTTAAAAAATGCAAATAATTCTTCCTATGAAATGTTCATTAGAGCTTTGATGGAAAAATTTGGTGGGAAGAAATCTGAAACACATGTGGAGGAAACAAACATTCCTAGAGAAACAAAACCCTTACATGTGATGGGGGAATTCATGGGCTCAAGATCACTTTAGAAACCCTTAGAGGAGGCTGATATTTTGCATGGTGCTCTATTAGAGGCAAGACCTTCATCTTGCATTTTGGCACAAGGAGTCATGGAGGTCTCTCTTTCAAGAGAGGATCTCATTTTGGAGGAGTTGCCCACATATGTTGATGAGGAGAAGGGAAACATCGTTGTCAACCATAGATCTGATCTAGTACCTCATGCATAGGAAGGAGGAGCACATGCTCCAATAAGAGGGATTCTTGCATCTTTGTAGGAAGGTCCCCAGGATCTCATACATGGAGGTCCGAGCACAATCAGTGAGCAGCATGATTGTGCCATTTTGCAGCTGGAAGGAGGAGGAGGAGAGAAAGAGCAGCATCATGTGATGAGAGGCACACACTCTTCTTAATTCCAGAAAGTTAAGGCAAATAGGAGAAAGGTTGTACTGTGCAGGGAGAGCAAGGGAAAGGTTGCCCAACCATATGTACAGTCCACTCTTGGCATTGATGTTTCACTGCATAGGGGCATCCCACCAGGGAGACCACCAGATCTATCATTGATGAGAGGCATCATGTTTTTGGATTCACCGCTCTTGGATTTTGGAGAGGTGAAGAGTTTGGAGGAAAAATTTGGCATGAGGGATGCCAAAGTAGTAGGCAGCAGCATGAGTGGAGCTTCACATGCCAGATCACCAGCGCTGTCATTGAGGAGGATTGATCCATATTGGAGATCTCAGCTTTTGGTAGAGTACTCCAAGGATCTTGGTGCATGCATGATTCTTGATGACCCAGATGGAGATGACAGATACATGGTGGATGATGTGGTCATCTATTCTTATGGCAGGATCTTCTTGACTAGATCTTCTAGTCTCAAGGAGGAGCTACTACATGCAGCACATGAGGACTTCTTTTCCATGCATCTTGATGCATATCTTTCCTTGGTAGAGGAGTTCATTTGGGAGGGCATCTAGCAGGATATATATCAGCATATGAAGAGATGCATAGCCCAGATGATGATGATGAGGATTTCACAACCACCTTCCTACTCATTGGGAGTAAGGGAGCACTTTCAGTTGAGCCATTTCAGCTCAATGTCCATAGTACCCGGTAGAGGAGGTATACATCCGTATTATTATTTGCCTTCCTTTACTTTATATGATCAACATGTGGTATTGAGGAGGATCATCCTTTCTCATGTTTTATATGATGATGTACTTGGAGCCATTTGTAGCATTGAGGTTGGCTATTTCATGGGTGGACTGTGGGGGAAACCACATGATTCTTGGTGAGCACTATTGACACCATATTTTCCGTTCATGTTTCTATCTTATGAGATGATTGTGGCAGCAAACAAGTGGATGAAAAATCACTTGTTAATTTCTGTTTTGATGCAGGTAGTGAGTGCACTATGGAGGTTCCATAAGTGGAACTATGATCCACTTTTCGGTTGTCATATGACAACTTGTTCCTATTTGTTCTTGCCTCCATGTGTTGCTGAGTTTTCTTTTTACATGTGGAGCTTTGTCTGGGAAGTGGGATATGAGTTGGAGATGCCCATTGGGAGTATGATTCTCCCTACTTTGCATGGTGTATGTTTCTGAGGAACAATGGGCAGCCCATGATTTCCAAGCTTCACCTCTTTCCTTCATGTGGGAGGAGCTATTTAGAGAGTCTGAATTTTTGGAGGAGGCATTTCATGGTTTATATGTTTGATGGGGTAGCTTGGGTCTCTCTTGAAGACCATTATATTTCAGCCATATATCAACATCAGCCCCATATGTATCATGATGAGGGAGGAAATCATTGGGTGGACGTGCCCTTTGGGAGGAGGAACCTCCATTGTTTTAGCAACTCATGCTCCAAGGGGAGTATGGGAGATGATATGGTCACCAAGTTCAACCATTTGTTTTTCCATGAGGTGAACCATATGACTGTTTGGATTCCATATGATGATGAATTACAACTCATCACATATGAGATGATTTGGGCCAGCTTGATTTGCAGCGTTGGAGGAGATGTCCTTGGGGATCTAGACTTCATCATGCCTCTTGAAGGCAACATTATTGCAGCCCGAGTTCAGCTTGCACTCCACATTTATCTTGAGTGGAGAAGAGGAAAGCGTGGGGTTGGCCATGAAGCTTACCATGTTCAGAATTTCAGCCCACCTATTCTACATGAGCACAAGGTGGAGGATTATTTTCAGGAGTTTCCTAGTTGGAAGGTGACTCGTTTTTCACGGTTGATAGCTTGGGGATGGAGGATCCACATGAGGGAGATGTTTCTCAAACACATCATAGACTCCATGCCTTGAGAGAAGGCCTTCCAGTTCTATCCTCGCAGTTGCTTGGGGACAAGCAACATTTGGAAGGGGAGGACTGTAATGTTCCAAAATTTTCATGCAGAAAATTGGAACATTAATTTTTGCTAATTTCACATAGATGAAGAATAAATGGGTAAGGAGACCCATGAATAATGGAAAGCACAATGTGGAACAACGCAATATAGAAGGAGGGAAGATTCCTTGAGAAGGAAAACCCTAATGAAGTGGGGTCCATGGAGAGGGAGCTCACTATTGTATAAGAGGAGGGAAAGACAACCATTTTTGCTCATGAATAGATTATTGATTTCGTTTTCTTGAGAGACAAGGAGAATACTCCTGATGTTCAACAGAGTTGCGGGGGGGATTCCTGTTTAGGATTCCTTCCTCCTCATGAGAGGCCTCTTGAGGAATTGATCTTCAGCTTTCTCCACATCTTGGCTCAAGGCCAAAACAGTCTCTTCCATCACAGCGTTATTCTTGCATCAAGAAGACATTGTGTAGCTAGGGTTGTAGTGGAGGCTTCCACCACATCACTCCGGGGCTTGATTTGCAGAGAGAGGAGTCTCCATTTAGTGGAGATATCATTGAGGATTGTTATTGAGCTCATTTTTAGATTTTGGCAGCAGGCCAAGATTTCTCCCATCTTCATCAGCGCAGTCCCTTCCATAGACTGCATTATTTCATAGTTAGTCTGCAGTGGGAGTTTGCACCATCACTTTGGAGGGAGAGATTTCCAGTGTCGGGATCAACCTTGCACTCCGGAAATCCTTTGGAGGAGATTGATTCAGATTGTAGATTAGATTCTACCATCTCCTTCTATTTTGATTATGAGTTGCTGCAACTACCCAGCAACTTCGACATTTTGGTATTTTTCCATTCTATGTGTCTAGTGTAGCCAATCCTCTTGAGGATTGTTGTATCATCATTGTATTATTGTTTTTAGGGGTTGAGAGCCCACTCCCCCTCATTTCTTGAGCTATATTGAAATATCATCATATTTCATATTTGTATGCAACAATGTCTCCATAAGACTGCACAGACATAGCTAGGGAAGTTTATGCAGTAGTGTATTCCATGCTTTCATGTACTTGTTCTTTGAGGTTGATCATTCCCTCTCTTGAGTGCTCTTTCCCTCAAGATATTGTACACTTATTTGCTGCCATGAGCTAATATAATGGCTATGAGTTCTTCTATCATTTTCTAAGATTGTAGCAAGTTTCTCTTCATGTATTTGTTTACATATTGATGTAGCTCAATCCCTTGAGCAAGATCTTACCGAGGAAGAAATATTTTCATAGTTATAGGCAGAGTCTGAAAAGGGCCAGATAGCCTACAGTTCTCATCCTCTCTTTAGAGGTGAAATAACTGGTAAAAGCCCTCTCAACCCATCTCTGACATAGCCTTGTTCATATTTACGATAAAGGAGTTCTTCAGCAGTGAAAAAGCTGTTGATTTCCATTTCAGGATATTACAATATTCGGCGGTTTCTCTATTTTTCTACGTACAAGTTTCTCATCCTTTATTTTGAAGAAATTACCATAGATAACAACAATCTTTATTTTCAAGAGAAATAACTTCTAGATGTGTGGTAGTTATTTTTTCATGCAAACATATACTTCTTCACTAAAATTCTTAACACAATATTCATTCCTTCTAGGCACAAAATCTTTTCTAAAAACAAACATGGGTTTTTATCTCTATATGCACATGATTCATAATAAAGTTTCCAAGAAAATAAGTATGCTTCTTACCTCTTTATGTTCAAATTTTGTACACAACTTCAAGAGAACAATTTGACTCTTATTATTTCATGTGCAAATATTTTTATGCAAATGATATTCATGTGAAATATTTTGTGCATTTAAATACTTGTATCTTTTTCAATTCATCAAGAAATATAACTTTTCTTTTGTGTAAGTTTGAATTCAAGCTTATCTATGCAAGTATATATCACTACAAGGAAAAGACCCTATAGCGGATGTTTTTGAGGGACCCCTTATAAAAATAGCCAAGACATCCATTTGTAGCAGAGGTTACTAGAGGAGGTTGACGAGTGGAGGTTTTTGCGGATGTTTTTCTTCCGGTGCGTTTATCATCCTAAACCGCACCGGTGCATTCAACTAGAGAAAGCATCTGTGTGCACAAAAAATTGGCACACTGTCAAACCCACCTGATGCATCTCATTACTATAGCGTACCTATGCTCTACAAAGATTCCACACCGGTGCGTCCTAAAACCCTTCGCCAAAACTGAAACAGCCAGGTGTGGTTTTAAGAAACCGCACCGGTGCGCTTATAAAACCCACGCACCAGAACATGGTTAAACAAAAACAAATTATGGCAAAAAATCTGCATTTTTTACTTTTTAGTGCTCCAGAGCTCTCAAGCATCGATGAAAATTTACCTTATGTGAGGTACCCTACCATCAGTGCTCACATTGCATGCACTGCTGTTGTCCATTGTCCACCATCTCCATTTCGAATTTTGAAAACGGTGGGAAAATTTAGTTTTGCAAATTCTACAGCCAATATGCCTCCTCGACAGCCAAATATATAGTTAATTTCCTTTTTTTTCCCTTTTAGCGGATGAGTTTTATAAAATAGCTTAAAATTCACCTTATTTAAAATATAAAAAAACCCACACGATGTGCTCGAGCCGTTCGGCTCACACCGGTTCGCGGTTCTACCTGTAAGTTTACATGCCGCACCGCGACTGGTGCTAACGGTATATGTACTGGTTCTAGGGCGATACTGAAATGACACACCATGATTTTTAAAATTAAATTAATGGCGGTGCGGTTGGTTACCTGGCTGCACCATTGACCATGTTGAATGGCGAGAATGCAGTTTGTTGACAGAAATATCTGCCCCAGGGTGAGTAATTTTGTCAGTGCACCACCCCCCTTTAACTTGACATATTTAATGGTGTGGTCATGTAAACGACCGCACTATTGACTATGTAGTGATGTTTGGAGGGAAATGCGCTTCCTAAACTATACGCCCTGGGCATATAGTTTGGTTAGCGCACTTCCCTCGCGACACTGGTACATAGTGAACGGTGTGGTTGTTATACCACCACACCATTGAACTTGTAACAATGCTAGGAGGGTGGTGCATTGAAAAATTTCGGGTGCACCGCCTCCGGTGCGTGAAAAAAAAAGGCGCACTGTTACTGGTGCATGCCTATCTTTTGTGGCACACCGACTATTTTTTTTTTCAAAAATTTATATGTGTATATTCCTAAATACATGTATCATTTAATAAAAAAAATGTATTTAATATTTCAATCATTCAACAACATCAAACGATAGAAGAGAGGGAAAAACAAAAACAATAGGTGGACTGGTATAACATGGTTCACTTGTGGGAGGCATGAGAGAGGGAGAGAGATATGTACCCTCACCCTATTACAACAGCCAGCCATAGGCTCCTAAGGGAGGTAGGCCTCCTCAAGTTATATGAGGAGGTTACATCCCTAAAGGGCCATGGTGGGTTTTTGCGACGGCTTCTTTGCATGTGGAATGCCCACCTACAGGCTTTCTGGGTTGTTCCTAACCAGTGGTACGCATCCACTGAGGAGGAAATCTATTTCATTACTAGCATGTCGAGGAGAGGGGTGGATTTTACCACATTCCCAGAGGTCCCCATTGGCTATGCAGCAGGGACTAAATTTGTGTACTCCAAGAGATACATTAGCGTGGATATTGTTATTCATCAGTAATTTTCACCTGTTTTAGATGAATAAATGCTTTGTCTCAGATTTCTAGAGATAAAAATTCAAGAATCATTGTGTCTTCTAGAAATCTCCTGAAAGAGAAAATTTCCACTATCTATCCTCTCTATTCAAGCATGGCCAATCTATTTATTTAGATAAAACCCCATCCTGGACTAGTGTCTCTCGCTCTCTCTATATTTTTCACCCTTGCCTATAACCCTCTGTCTCATTTTTCCTGAGCCTTCTATTTCTCACCCCTTGTCTCGCCAAGTCAACCAAACATTTTCCCCTATTCACCATGTACGTAAAGCAATGGTGTTTTCAAAGGTCCTTTCTAAAAAAATCTTTGAAGCAAAGAAAAATTTTCTAGTTGTCTAGGATGGTGGTGCATAAGTAGAGTGTAAAAACCATGTACCTTCATTCAAAACCCTGATTCAAACTCTCAATCAGAAACCCATTCAAAACCTTGCAAATAATTCAAATAGTTTTTCTTAGGTCAGTGCACTATCATGGTTCTCATTTCATTACTTCCATAGAAATTCAAAGGTAAATTCAAGAGAATGCAGAGTTGAGGTTTATCATTATCTAAAGATGTACTTAAGTAACCTCCAAAGGCACCCTCTTGATCCAATAAAAAATATGCAAAGGAATAGATTGGCATATCCAAGCATTTCTGCAAGAATGTCTTGGAGATTAGTCTAAAGCAGAACATAGGCGAAGAAGGACACCTAAAAATAGCTAATGAAGGCATCTACAGTTGATAAATAGGTAAAACAAGCTGAAGGGTACAGGGAAGATCAAGAGCTCATAATAAGTGGTAAAAGTACTACTCATCAAAAGGTCTGTGTAAATTTCAAAAGGATAGTGGCATATGAAAAACATGGCGCATTACAGCAAAGACATCATAGAAGGGATTTTTGGCCTAAACCATGAAGCTAGTAAAGGGACAACTGCCCTTTGCCACATTCCTACAAAAAGACCAAAAATTTATCAGATGAGCCATAAAGTAAAGGTAAAGACTAAGACCAACATCAATAAATACAATCACACTCATGAAGAAAGCAGTAGGTGTGTTTTGGTTGAAAATGCAAATATATGACTATTGTGACCAAACAGTGAAAACATATTTGGGCTACAAAGGCTAAAGATTTCCTCCAACCCTCAAAATAAGCATTTCAGACTTTATTGGGCATTAGAAGTGAATTCAAATATATATTTCCTTTTAAAAAGGAAAACTCTGAAGACAACTTTGTTTGTCTTACTGGATATCCCTAAAAGATCAAAATTGGGATAATGAGCAAATAGGTATGATAAGTGGAAATGAGCACCTCCTTCATCAACAGTAGAGGGTGTAAAAAGGAATTCCTAAACTGTCTTCTAAGATTGGGTAAAAAGGGCACAAACTCCACTAAATAAAAAGAGGAGATCTGAAGTCCAAAAAGGGTCAAAGAATGAGGTATTGGGGCACTATGTGCGATTTCACTGAAGAAACAAAAATCAAGTTTGATAGTTAAATTTTTTACAAAAGAACAGTCATAGGTTTGTTTCAAAGGATATAGAAGGAAAAAGGATTTTAAATCAATCAATAAGTATTCATGACAAGAAAAGGATCATCATTGATCAAATCAACTGTCCAAGGCCAAAAGGAGACAGTGGTAAAAGAGGCTTTAGAAAACATTTAAAGACAGTGCCAAAAAGATGTTGACAAAATGGAAAAATTGCAAAAGGAACCTTTGAGAAGTGCGTTTTAAGTTTAAATTATTTTAAAAGGGGTATAGAACACTACATAAACCCTTTTTCCCACTCATTTTTCATTTGCAAAAAGCGCAGTGAAGATTGCAGTTTTCTGCCGGAGTCCTCGGGTGAAAAATCAAGGCGCTACGCTCTCGTAGATGGATGCTACGTGCCTGTAGCCATCACCAGTGTAAATTCCTTCTAAGTTCTATGCAGCTGTAGGTGGGCGCTGCGCTCTTTTAATTATGCCTGGCATGAAGAAGACACTCGAAACCTCATATAGCTGTGCCCGCCGTCGCTGCGCTCCTACCATACTCTCTACTGCCCGACTCCACTTTCAGGGTGACTTGACACCCAAGTGCTGCGCGTTTACCACTGCGCTTGGCTGCCGCCCAACACTGCATGTAGGCCCTGCCCGTCTAGGATGTTGCACTCCTGTCATAGGCGTGCAGTGCTAAACAAAATTGCGTTCAAGCTTGCCCAGGGCGCTGCGCTTCTGGAATAAAAATGCAGCATCGCCCAAAGAGCGTGCAGAGGCACCCAAAATGCCTGGAGAACTCATAAATGACATCATTTTTCTATGGAATACAATTTTAAGAGGCATTTTCCCTAAATTATTACCTCTTCATAAATTTTATAACTGATAAGGGTGCCAAGTAGATCCAAATTGGTATCAAAGAAGGCTTGAAGAAAAATTGAAAAGGAAGCTTAACCTACTATTTTCTAAGTCTCCTAACCTTGTTTAAAATTTCATCATCTCATAAAACCTTTTTTCCCCATCATTTCACAAGCAAAAATCCTTTCTGTTTAAAGAGTTGGAGGAAGGGGTGAAGAAAACACCATGTCTCAAGAAGGGAGGGTTGACCTAAATGAAGAGACAATTCCAAGAAAATAGTAGAAGAAAGGAGGAATTCCCAATAGGTTTGAACCCATAAGCACTGCAAAAATGATAACGTCCCCTTCTATTCTTTCATGTTTCCAAGAGTTAAGGTGCTATGAGTTCTGTAACAAAGTGCAAGAGATCAAATGTCACCCTCAGTTGACCAAGTTATTTGCCTTAAAACTTCACAGGCATAAAGTACATCTAGCAGGGGTAAGATTTGAGTTAACCACCATGGCCATCTCTAAGGCCACTAGAATACCTAGCATAGGAGAAAGGTGGTTTAAACAGTAGCACCTTGACTTAAGCCATTATCATCCATTCTTAAAACCTAGTTGTGAAGCTGACTGTAAAATCATTTTCCCTCTTTCTCATCTATTGGACAGATATGCCCTCCTCATGAAGCTTATCATTAAATACTTCACATATGAAGGTAGGTTCTCCATAGTATATTCCTATCATATTAGAATCCTCATGCATTTCACCAAAACTAAGCTACAACACATGCCCTACTACCTTCGCAAAAGCATTGAGAAAATTTCCTCCATCATGCAAAAAAGGCCTCCATCCCAACAAATGTGAAGCCTCTTTCACCATTCCCTCATCAAAGTAATTGTATCATACTAGCTAGAACAACAAGGCATTCCCTGGGAGGTTTCTATCGCCCATGAAAATTTCACAACTCCACAGCCCATCCCTTTGCAAAGTATGCCATCATCATCTCAAAGTCCTCCTCACTCACCTCCATCACCCTCCACTAACCTTGGTTCATCTTCTTCACATAAATTATTCCCTCAAATAGACCCTCCTAATTTTCCTTCCCCTAAGAAATCTGTTCATGAAGAAAGCAATGATGGCCTTTAAGAAAGCAGTGATGATCAAGATGAATAAAACAATGAGGGAGAGGATGATGAAGATGAGGGAGAAAATGATGAAGATGAGGGAGAGAGTAATGATCAAGATGATGAAGATGATGGAGAGGATAAAGAAGATGATGAAGATGAGGGAGAGGATAAAGAATATGATGAAGATAAAGAAGAAAATGAAGAAGAGGGAGATGGCTAAGAAGAAAGCAACAATGGCCAAGAGAAAAATAGTCAAAGAAGTAGCAGGGATGAGGATGTAGATGAAGAAGAAAACAGAGGTGGAAGCAATGATACAGATGATGGTCAAGGGAGCCAAAGAAATGGGTCTCATAATGAAGGAAAAGGCTCTAAAGACATAGAAACAGAGGCAACCTCTCAAGAAAAGGACAGTGGGCAAGAAAAAAAAGTTCTAATCACTAAATCCCATGATGAGCTAACAAGTCCAGTTAGTGGGTATTGTGAAGATGGAAATGACACTGAAAACACTACAACAGGCAGTGGCAAGGAAGCAATAGAAAGCCATGACAGTGACCAAAATGACAAGGGAAGCCCAGAAATAGATTTTAAAATAGTTTTCAATAAACAAGGAGACGATTACAAAAGTACAGAGAATGAAGGTAGTGATGCAGAAAATGAAGTTGGCAGTGAAAACAGTAATGAAAATGGCGAGGAGGATGATATTCATGAAAGTGAAGACATGCCAAGACCATATGCCTCTGATATTTTAGAAACAGAGCATAGCAGTTTACAGGGTCTTGATAGGGACAAAAGCATGAAATATGTTGAAAATTTTGATCCAAAGGAAAACTAACAGCAAGGTAGGGAGGATATACACACACAGAGCATTTTTCAAGGAGGAGACAGTCTTAAGATTTTCAATGATCAAAGTTTGAAAAAAAACTTTATGGCACCTTTCACCATCACTTATCAAAGAGGAAGGAGGCATGTGTTTGCTGCCTCCAAAAGGCAAGGGGCCATGCACTCCTCCTCAAAACCAGTAAAGGAAAAGATCACCAAAGCAATGAAGGACAAGGGTAAAAAGAAAATGAAGGACAAGGGTAAAAAGCAAATAAAGGACAAAGGCAAGAAAACAATGGAAGAAGAGGAAAGAAATCATGAGGAAGAGAGGGAATTTGAACTCATTCACATAGATAGTGATGAGAAAAATGAAACAAGGATAGTTAATTCTCTCCTACAGTACCATAATGCACAAATCAGAGACTTGGAGGTTGAGCTGGAAAGGTCAAAAGATCTTGTTCATTTCCTACAGATGCAAAAAAAGCAAATGAGTGGCCATCTAGCCATTTATGAAGCCTGGGCACTCAAATACAAGAGAGAGGCTCAAATATCACAAGTGAAATTTCAGGATTACATGGGTGCTTATGAGGAGAGCAGTGATGAAGAGGGGCAAACAAGAAGAAGACCTAGGACTATGGGTCTTAGGAAAGCTTTGGCAAACTAGAAAGAGGAAGAATCAGCCCAAGCCCAACAATTTCCTCTCACCGAGATCCTTGCCTTGGAAATTGAGCAACAAAGAAACATGGCTTGAAAGGGAAAATATACATTTAGAGGCTAAATTAGAGAAGGCTAACAAAAAATTGGGTTTACAGAGAAAGATGGCTGAGCAATACAAAAAGAGAAATCAGTTTGCAAGGAAAAAGCTCAAAACTGCCCAAAGGGAGGGCCCAGGGCCAAATGATGGAAAGGACCAAGCTCGGCTTGGAATTTTGGCTCAAGCTTCACTGCAGGTCTCTAAGGACCCTTGAGGGACCCACTCACCAAATTTGAGCAGAATTGAAGAAGTTTTTGTTTTTTGTAAAATTTTAAGCCTAGGAACACAACACCCTGGGTGCTGTGCTTTTTCCTAGGGCACTTTCAGACTGAGAATCTTACATTTTTGGATTCCTTATCATGAGAGGAGTATGCTCACCAAATTTCAGCTCAATTGGAGTTGTTTTGGTCCCCCAAAAGGGTCAAAAACACCCAATTTTTCACCTTTCTGCCCTCTTTTTTGAGCAGGTGCTGCACTCTTGGAAGCTTTGAATTTTTCCACCTTTTGGGAAAATTTTAGAGGTCAGTTTGAGAAAAAAATGTATATTTGGAAATAAATCATCTAGAGCTTTCCAACGGGCCATCACGAAGCCTTTTTCGACATTGGGAAGGCCTCCAAAACTCTGTTGCAAAAAAACCCTTTTTGGTGCTGCGCTCCTGGAAAATTTTCAAATTTTTGAGACAGTATGTGGTGTTCCTATGTGTAACTGAGAAAATGTGCATTAGGCAAGTTTCCTCATGTATGTCAGAGAATAAAAGTCAATGTTTTTGCTATTTTAGTCCAGAAAAGATATTTTGGAAGATATTTTGTGCCTTGGACCTTGCAAGGCCTCAAGGACAAGTTAGGATATTTGTTTTTGGCCAATAGGCTTCTAGATGCTCTATTGAGCTCTATTCCTCCTTGCTTGTTATATAAGCCATAAGGATTCATTGTAAACAGTTGGGACTTGATGTGTTATAGAGCAATACATGGTTTATGAGCTTGGAGAAGATATTTGGTTTTATGAAGTGAATGAATGACTTATGTGGCTTGATGTTGGAGAAGCTTGCTTGCAGGATTCCATAGCTTGGTGAATGGTGATGTTTTTTCTAGCTTGTTAGTGTTTTATTGTCCTCATTTTGTTTTATTTTGCTTGTATTCTATAGATCAGAAAAGTATAGGTTGAGATATGCTCATGGAAGCACCTCAAACCTCCTGCATGCTATAGTTTTGATGTTTTCTTCTTTTAGTTCACCTTAAGGAATTCTTGACTGCTCCTTAGGCCCACTAAAAATTGTTCTCTAAAACTTGTTCTTTGTTTCATGAATGATCAATATGTTAGCTTATAAATATGATTAATGGTATGCCCTGCTTATTGAAAGTTTTCAAAAAACTTATTGTGAAGCTTTTCTATGGAATACTAATTGATTGGGTTAATACAAAGAGGTCTTGTTTCGATCTTGCCATTTGCACATGCTCATCAACTTGTTTCAGAGTTCTCGATAGTTTTCTATATGTTGTTTAGGAGTTCTCTCTCCATACACTGAATTTTTTGTTTATCTTATGTGTTTTCTCATAAAAATGAAGGTGGATTTCTAAATTTAGGAGTTCTAATGCTTCTATGTACCACTAGATTTTTCATCTTGTATGTTTTTCAATTTGAGTATTGTTCATAGAGATTAATGGTTTTCCCTACCTCATGAGTTATTACTTCAAATTATAGATGTACAAGACCTCTTATTCTTTTCACAAAACTTAATTTTCGTTACACCATCATACATCACTTTAAAGATCCACTCACCTTGCTAAATCAGCCCTACAATACACTCTGACTTAGCATTTAGACACCCTAGACTTCATCTGATCCCATAGCCCTATTGATTTGATATTGTATCGTTCCACCTATCCTACTTGATCATCTTACCCCAACCCGAAACAAACAAACAAATCTATACTTAACAACTAGCCTAAAATCAATCATCCAAAGCGAACAAGCTCACATCCTTCGCACAATAGAGAGAGCCCTCTCTGAGTCCAGGAAGGCTAGGTCCTAGGACTCCAAAGACTGGTCTGATGTTACCCTGTCATTTGGTTAGCCAGTCTGCCAAATCACGGGACCCTAACAGATATACTGTCTCCTTCAGATTTTCAGGTCTCCCGAGATCAATTACGTATTGCTTCATTTGGTGGAGAGGAGGGGAGGTTCCTCTCACTACTAATTTCGACCATTGCACACCATATCAATGATGGGCAACACATTAATTACCTGCTTCTATTTTATGTTGATTCTTTATTACAAGCACAATGACTTGTGAGGTGGTCTGCCATTTTTTTGCGGCATTTCTATACAACCTTAGATAGATGTCGTGCTCAGGCACAAGGGAGGGTGAACTTCCCTTTTTCTTCAGAGCTATTTTGTTTATTTTTTGAGAGGTTTCCAGAGATGAGGCCTAATTTTTTTCGGCAGCCTCGTAGGCCGATGCATGTACGGATGTAGATGTGGGGACAGATGATGCCCAAGAAGGGAGAGTCAGAGTTTTCCGTGAGGATATCACATGATGCACTGGAGTTTCTAGCTAGTGTTGATGATCATCCATTTTTTCTGGTCCCCTGTCCGTATGCTGGTTTGGATTAGCGAGGGTGTGCCAACATCCTGTTCACAGATGATGAGCCCCCAGATGATAGAGGTAATATTGTTGTTTTATTTAAATTTATTCTAACATGTTCTTTAACTTGTTTTTATTAAACTATTTAATGAAATTGTCTAATTATTGTTGTGTACTTATATATTTTGCAGACATTCGGTCATTTGATGGCGATGAGATGCCACTGCCACCAAGTGATCAAGGTTTAGATCCTGACGACGATCAAGATATGGGAGATGCCGAGGATCAAGCCAGTGCAGACAGACCTGGTCATCATGGTGCGCCGATATTGCCTTTTGCGATGCGTAGGCCTAACAGTAGATTGAGGATGGATTTGGGCGGCCAACTCTGTGCATTGTCTGTGGAGGTGGGATGATAATGAATAAGTACCCTTCGATTGTGGGTGAAATTAGAGATTTATTCAGCCGCTGAATTGATTGAGAGAATGAAGGCCGACTAAACTAAACGTTGTGCAACCACAGAATTTGTAATGGCGGGATTTTTTCGCGACTCCGGGTTGGACATAAATAACAAGGAGAAAAGGATATTGAGTCAGCAGGATGGTGTTAATGACACGCCATACGACAGATCATTGACGATTAAATATTACGTATCTTCCAAGAGAGTATTTGAAGTCCCGACAATACGTCGATGCACATACATCTATGTATAATATTTTATTGACATTTTATATGTTGTTTTCTTTGCACATATATATGTATAATATTTCAAGGACATTTTATATGTTTATTTTCTTGGATAGTTTAAGTGAGTTACATTTTCTTTTTGTTTAGAGTTATAAGTGACTTTTTAGATTGCATGATTAATGTGCTTTTGAGTAATTTCAATTAAAGAGTATCTTAAATATTATTTTAAAGACATTTTATATGTTGTTTTGTTTGCACATATATATGTATAATATTTTAAAGACATTTTATATGTTTTTTGTAGGATAATTTAAGTGAGTTATATGTTTTTTCATTTTTTTTGGTTAGAGTTATAAGTGACATTTGAGATGAGTGACATGATTAATGTGTTTTTATTAATTGTAATTAAAGAGTATTTTAAATATTATAAGTTTGTTTGCCTTTTTTTTTTTTTCAAAATCTAAAATTTAAAGGTTTTTCTTTTTTATTGGATTTGAGTAGAATTTTTTTTAAAGACTATGGCATATCCAAGTGGTCAAAATTATTGGAGCAACTATTTTCTGAAGAATATGGCAAAATTATTGGAGGATTCCACTTTGCACAGGCCACACCAAATATTTTCTAAAGACTATGGCGTATCTAAGTTGTCAAAATTATTTGTAACACTTTTTAATTTTAATTTTTTTTACTTTTACTCCATTTTTAGCCACATTCTTATATGCATAATAGTCAGTAATATTAATCTTACAAAAATAATATTCATATAAATTTAATAGTCAGTAATTTTTAATCTATAAAGGTTCTTACCATAAGTAGTATGGCTTAACCGTGAAATTGGGAAAATAAATTCTAATCCTAAACTTAACCTTGTTCGCATGCACATTTCAAATTCTTGGTTGTAGACATACTCCTTAGTCTCAGATCTAATATTACGTAGATTTTTGTTTACCCTTTGGACTTTATTGACATATAATTTTTATATTTCGTTTACCCAAACTTTATATTTACGATATGAGCCTCGTGGATTGGTTTGTTCGAGAGGTTATAGTTGTCACGTATTGAAAACTTAAGGCTCATTACTCCATCAGGACATACTTGTATAGCTGGGTGATTTCCCATATTATTTTCCTAGGTTTCAAGACCACCTAGCTTGATCTCCCTTGTCCATCCTTTTTGGGGATATTCAGATTTCTCACCGGCAGGAAACACCTTGGTATCTCTACGAAAAAACCCTAAGGAACTCTTATGGATCTCGGCTCTTTGTCTTTGGTCTGAAATTCTATCATTGCAAGAGATCTTTGCAATTTGTGAGGGAGAGGCTCATGCTGTGAGCGGATTTTAACGCTCTCGGCGGTCACACCCCTAGGTAAGAAACCCTGGTTCTCCATACACTTGAACTTAACTTGATAACATTCGGCATTATATTAATTTCTTAGGTCTCCGCTTCATTCAGCTATTTTTTTTAACTTAGCTTATCCTATTGCATGAAGCTCTGAGAAAACCTTCTCCCAAAGTAGGAAGTCCATTTAGTTTTGGTTCATGGTGCATCTCTTCAGACGCACCCTCACAAAGAGTTCGATTAGGTAATAATTGTTATTCTTATCATAACTTGTTTATTATAGTCCTTACCTCGAATTATTTAATTATTTTTTTAACAGAATTTCTCTAATGTCATAGACTTCTCATCGGGTTTACCAACATTGTCTGTCTCAGGACTGTGCCTAGAGATTCCGCTTCTAGTTATTTAAGAAGGTGGGTGATTATCAACCATATGGTGTTATTTATATTTTTTCGTTCCATTTGAATTTTTCCTAAAGTTTCTAATTAAGGGTTCAGATACTTAACCCATTGGTTGTTGACTTCGCAGGTACCAAACTCCCTAACCGAATCCATTCTATTGAAATTCCTCAGTTATGGTTTCCTCTGCTAATGGATTACTACACCAACAGGTACCTCATTCACTTATATGATGATTTTCGACCTTATTCTCGGCCTGCAGTGATGTCGGAAGCAATCCCATTATCTTTGTGACTTGGAAAAGTTTTCAAATCTCTGTTTAAATGTTTCCTTGAGTTTTTCTTACTGAGTTGTAAAGGAAAAATGTCGAGGGTTTCCTCTGGACCAATTTCCTTCTTGGTCGATATTTTATTTTCGAGACTTAGCACTCTTGTGTAACTCAAGTAATCATTTTATAAAGAAATATATGAACTGTAGACCCGCTGGTCTCACATCTCATATTTTTTCTTTCTCCTCCTATACTTCTTCAAAGCAGCATAATGTTTTCCTTTTACAGTTATAGATAGTTATGTATCTATAATTAAGAACATTTCAGATTCTTGTTTTTTATACTAATGATGAAACTATCTTGGTTAGAACTGGAACTCTCAGTTGACCTCAGTTTTGAATACATTAACAGTTGCACTACATATGGGTTTACTTTGTTTCTCTTTTAATTCAAAATTAACAGTCATGCATAAGTAGTAGTTAATGGTATTTCACAGTGAGCTCTCAAATATTGCTTTTCTACTCTTTCTTACAAGTTTAAATCCATGTTTACTAGTTAAAATTTATTTCGGTAGCTTGATTCAGGTGACCGGACTACCTTGTTTACTGTCCATGTGTGTTTATGTTGAGGGACAATGCATCCTGGGTTAAGGTTTTCACCTATACCCTCGGCCGACGGTCTTCTCTACGATAACTTGTCATTTGAAAGACTCCTTGTTGATATATTCGTATTTACTCTTCTTTTATACAAAATTCCAAACCATACAAATAGCTATATATTGCCTAATAGAATCATTGTAAAATATAAATAAATCTTTCCTCATATAATTTAACGAGTCTTGAACTATATTACGAAGACTATTATGCTTCTATTTTACAGCATGCTTCTATTTTACAACACTCACATAGATTTAGTAAAAATTCATAACAAGTTTTTTTTAATGAAGAAAACAGTTCACTTCATGCTTTTCCAACAACTATCTTTAGAATTTTCACTGTTTCTGACATTAGTATAGTAACACATGTGCATACTTATAAAGAAAATATTACAGTATTTTCTCACAGCGATAGCATAGTTTACTTATTTGATTATACAATTTATATTTGTGGTCCTCCCAACCACCAAGAGATGCGATTACATCCTCCTCTTGCCGCCATGCTTCCTTCCTGAAAGGTGCGGGTTTGAAAGTCGATATTTTCGGCTGTGACCTCAGGACACCTAGTCTAGTCAATACTGGAAATGAATTCAGGATTTCTGAGTGCTTTCCATTGGTCTATACCAGCACTGGAAAATCTACACTCTCCCTTGCTCCAACAAGAGAAACCCTACTCCTCACTTGGATCAGTCTCTTATCCCCAGAGGAGCAGGTAACTATTTCCAACTATCCAAACCACCTTCCAGTTCTTGGAAAACATTTACCATCAACTTTTACTTTTTATGGAGTTAATTTCCATAACTGAATTTTATTATTATTATTCATAATTAATCACTAATGAAAATAATGTTTCAGCAAAACATTAATAGTTCCAGCCTTTTCTTAAAAAAGATAATTAAAATTTCTTATAACTAGTTAACAACTAGTTACCATTAAATGCAGTTTTCACAACTTCCCCCTAGAAGTAACACCATCCTCAGTGTTTTATTCTAGCTCTAAAAAGAGCTCTGGGTAAGCCTCACACACAAATATTTCATCCTCCCAAGTATCCTCATTCGAGCTGAAGTGCTTCCACTGCACTTTGACTTGGGTGATGACTCTATTCCAGAGCATGATTTCCCTTCGGTCAAGTATATGTTGTGGCTCGACTAGAAACTTGTCGTCTGACTCTGCTTGTAAACAACAAAGTTCCTTGTCAAATTCTCATAAAGAAATCATATTTCAAGTTAGGATTTTTAATTCTATCCTACCTGTATATTTTGCCAATGAATTACGTGATTCAGATCATGCACATAGCAATTCAATAGGGACAAATGAAATACATTGTGTACTTGGATGTGACTGGGTAAAGCCAACCGATAGGCCACAGGTCCTACCTTTTTCAAAATTTGGAAGGGTCCAAAGAACTTGGGATCCAACTTGGCACAAGAGGTCCACTACAAGGTACTCCTCTTGGGTTTGATCCTCACATACACATGGTCTCCCACTTCAAATTCCCAATAAGGCCTCTTTTTATCTATGTATATATTTTGCCGATCTTGTGCAACCTTTAAATTTTGTCTTATCTTCTTAGCTTCTGATTCCATTTCAGCCAGCATATCGAGTCCCAACATTAATGTTTTTTCGGGGCTGCTCCAGTTTATGGGTGTGTGACACTGCCTCCCATACAAGGCCCTGAAATGACTCATCTTAAGGGACTCCTGATAACCATTGTTGTAAAAAAATTCAACAAGATGAAAATAGTCTTCCCATTTGGTTGGTTGTTGCATCACATACATGCATAGCATGTCTTCCAATACTTGGTTTACTTGCTCTGTTTGACCATCTGTCTGGGGATGATAAGATGTACTAAAGTTGATTTGGGTCCCTAGACCTGTAAATAGAGTCTTCCAAAATGCTGATGTAAACTTAACATCCCTATCTGAGATAACCGTCTTTAGAATACCATGCAGCTTGAAAATTTCTCTCATGAAAATGTCTGCTATTCGTTCAGTCTTGTAAGTCACGTCTGCACAGGTATAAAATGTGCATATTTACTCAATCTGTCCACTACCACCATGATGGATTCATTTTTCCTTTTTGACCGTGGTAAACCTGTAATGAAGTCTAGGGATATGACCTCCCACTTCCATTCAGGTACCAGTATGGGCTACAACAATCCTGCGGGATGTCGATGCTCCACTTTAACCTGCTGACACTCCAAACATTTATTTAGATATTCAGCAATATTGTTCCGTATACCAGACCAGAAATATACTTTCCTAATAGAAGGTAACATTCTCTGATATCCCGGGTGACCTGCATAGTTACTTCTATGGTATTCATCCATGATCAACTCTTTTAATTCCACACGATTTGGTACATACACCTTTCCTCTAAAGGTTAGCATGTGATCATTATTTACTCCATATTCAAAAGTACTTCCTTGCTTTCTGGTCTCTTCCATTTGCTTCCATAGGATTTGATATTTTGGATCTTTTCATGCTTCTTGTTTCACTTTATCTAAAAATTTATCTTCCAGCTGATTATAATAAAGCTCATAAACACAATGCAGTTTTCTACTTAAAGCATCAGCTACCCAGTTCTCCTTACCTTTAACGTACTAAATGTCCATATCAAACTCACTTAGAAAGGCATTCCATCTTGCCTGTCTGGAGTTTAAACCAGTGTGCTTGAAATAACTAGTCAAGCTACTATTATTTGTTTTTAGCACAAAATTTTTACCCGGCAAGTAGTGTCTCCATAACCGAAGCGCATGTACTACTGTTGTTAATTATAGATCATAGACTGAGTACCTTTGTTCATGTTATTTTAACTTTATTGTCTCATATGCCACTACTTTGCCTTCTTACGATAGAACTGCCCCAAAACCTTCTTTGCTTGTGTTTGTACAAACTTCAAATTCTTTGTTGGGGTCAGCTACCCTCAACACTGGTGCAGTGGTAAAAAGTTGTTTCAGTTTTTCAAAACTGTTCTGACATTCAACAGTCCACTTGAAGACTTTTCCTTTTCTCTGCAAAGAAGTAATATGAAAAGAAATTATGGGAAATCCCTAAATAAATCTTCGATACTACCCAGCTAATCCCATAAAATATCGAATATCTTCCACATTCTAGGGTACTCGCCATTCCATGATTGTCTTGATTTTCTTTGGATCAACAAAAATCCCTTCTTCTGAAATGACATGGCCTAAATACTGAATTTCTGTTTTAAAGAAATCACATTTGTTGAACTTAGCGTACAACTGATGTTTTCTTAGCATTTCCAGCACAATCCTTAAATGCTCTCTATGCTCTTTCTGGTTTTTAGAATAGAATAAAATATCATCTATAAATATAAGTACAAAATTATCCAAGAAAGGATGAAATATTCCATGCATTAACTTCATAAAGGTTGCTGGTGCACTTGTTAACCCAAAGGCTAACACCACAAATTCATAATGCTCGTACCTGGTGCATAATTTAGTCTTGCATATGTCTTCATCCTTGATTTGGATCTGGTGATATCAAGATCTTAAATTGATTTTAGAGAACACTATGGCCCCTTTCACTTGATCAAACAAATCATCAATCCTGGGTAAAGGATATTTATTCTTGACTGTTAAATTGTTAAGCTATCTATAATCCATGCATATTCACATGGTTCCATCCTTCTTCTTCACGAACAAGACTGGTGCTCCCCAAGGGGAGACACTCGAACGAATGTAACCTTTGTCCAACAGTTCCTGTAACTGCATTTTCAATTTAGTTAATTCTGGAATCCTCATTCAGTAAGGATCCCTTGACACAGGTGATGCTCCTGGCATTAATTCTATAGTGAAATCAATATCTCGCCTTGGTGGTAATCCATGAACATTTTCTGGAAAAAATCCATAAAATATTGTACCATTGGTATGTTTCCCATCATAGGTGCTTTTTCCTTGGAATAAGCATATCCCACTTGAATAACATAAATTTGGCATCCCTTCCTCATACATTTACTCATTTGGAATGTTGTAATTAGACATAACTGTAGTGGCTTCTTGATTCCCTCAATCTCCTTACGTGTTCCATCTTGCATTTTGTAATAGATGATATTTTCCTTGCAGTCCACTAAGGTCAAATATTTTTCTAGCCAATCCATGCCCAGAAACACATCATAGCACCCTAATGGTAGTATATTCAGATCCACATTCAACTGATGCTATGCAATTTATAATGTGCAGTTTGGAATCTGGGTAGTTACCTTTCTTTTTGCTCCTATGGCTAGTTGTACCAACCATGAGTTTTTGAATTTATGTTCTTTTAATTTACACATTTTCACTATTTTGGGACTAACATAACTTAGACTTGCACCTGGGTCTACCAAAACAGAAACAAATTGAGACAATATGTTACCTTCCAACTCAATCATCGTTGGCTGATAATTTGCCTATCGATCCTCCAATACCACATTGATACGAGGAATATTTCACGCCACATCGCCTACTGTAGAAGCTTCCTGCAGGTTTGCAACTATGTCATTTTTTGCTCGCTATGGGAATTTTTTATAGTAGTGTACCTCACCATACCCCCAACACTGTAGACATGGCTTGGTGACCTGCCCTTGTTCAAGTTTGCTAAATTCCTCTGTAGGCTTCTCTTCTGCTAGCCAACGGGTTCTGTGATGATTTTTGCCAAATTGTTTACTGACAGACCTTCACGTAGAATTTTTAAAGTTTTGGCACCTTTGAAGTTTGAGCTTCTTTTCTGTCCTTTCATGCTGCCAACTTTTTCCAACCTCCCCTTTAGCCTTGGACTTCTAATAGCACATTCATGCCTTACGAGTGGCTTCGTCCATGGTTCTGGGATTTACAAATTCAATTCACTCTTTCATATGTGTTGGTAGGCTACTCAGAAATATTCGTACCTTAGCCTTTTCCTCTCAAAGGTATGGAACATATCATAACAGGGAGGTGAACTTGGTAATGTACTCATCCATAGTCCTCTGTCCTAGCTTCAAGTCATGAAACTCTTTAGATTTCTCATCGTAGAAACGTTCTTTTAAATACTTGTCTTTAAAGTATTGTTGGAACGATTCCCAAGTAACATCTTGTTCCTTAATGCTGCGAACATTCTTCACCTTTTCCCACCACAGAGTGGCTTTCTCTCTTAACTGATATATGTCCAATCTATATTTCAGGTTACTATTGTATTCATACACCTGAAAATATTTGTTCATGTTTATTAACCATGTCTCTGCCACTTCCTCAGCTTCACCATCAAATGTTGGTGGTTTTATATTCCGAAACTCCCCCTGAAGCTCTACTTTCTACTTTTTAACTTCTTGCTGATCCGACAGATTTCCAGATTCTGCTTCATTGTAGTTTTTATTCTTGTTACTTCACTGGGATGGGCTTCTTTCCACTCTGTTAGTGATGTTGTCTCTTGTTTGTTGTTCATCACCTTCTTTCATGCCCCTGTCAGCACTTGGGTGTTCCATTCCTTGGTTTTTCTTGTTTGACAGGCTCTTAAGTATATTTTCTTTCTCTTGCATTAATCGTTCGTTATCCCTTCCAACTCGCACCATCTCTTTCTGCAGTTGTTGCACTGTATTCAATAGTATGCTGGTTTGGTGATGTTGTTATTCCAACAGTCTACTCGTTTGTTGGTGCTGATCGACACTTAACTGAACCCACATTTTAGGATTCACAACTAGTTCTGTTTGAGGTTCCTCAGTGTCTTGAGGTAGTTGTTGCGTTGTTCCCCTTCTCATGATGTTTCCTATTATACTTCTATTATACACATCATTTTACACACAACGTGAATTGTTAGTTGACCCTTAGGGTCCCAACGTATGAACGCTGCTCTAATACCACTTATAACACTTATTAATATTTCTTTTCTTACTTTTACTCCATTTTTATTCACATCCTTATATGCCTAATAGTCAGTAATTATTAATCTTACAAAAATAATATTCATATAAATTTAACAGATAGTGATTTTTAAGCTATAAAGGTTCTTACCATAAGTAGTATGGCTAAACCATGAAATTGGGAAAATATATTCTAATCCTAAACTTAACCTCATTTGCATGCACATTTAAAATTCTTGATTGTAGACATACTCCTTAGTCTCAGATCTATTATTGTGTAGATGTTTGTTTACCCTTTGGACTTATTGACATATAATTTTTATATTTCGTTTACCCAAACTTTATATTTACGATATGAGCCCTGTGGATAGGTTTGTTCGAGAGGTTATAGCTGTCACGTACTGCAAACTTTAAGGCTCATTACTCCGTCAGGATATCCTTGTACATTTGGGTGATTGTGTGTATTATTTTCCTGGGTTTCAAGACCACCTGGCTTGATCTCCCCTGTCCATCCATTTTGGAGATCTTCATACTTCTCACCAGCGGGAAACACCTTGGTGTCTCTGCGAAAATACCCTAAGGAACCCTTATGGGTCTCGGCTCTTTGTCTTTGGTCTGAAATTATATCACCGCAAGATATATTTGCAATTTGTGAGGGAAAGGCTCATGCTGTGAGCAGATTTTAACACTATCGGCGGTCACAACCCCATATAAGAAACCATGGTTCACCATACACTTGAACTTAACTTTGTAACATTCGGCGTTAGATTAATTTCTCAGGTCTCAGCTTCATTCAACTTTTTTTTTAACTTAGCTTATCTTGTTGCATGAAGCTCTGAGAAAACATTCTCTCGAAGCAAGAAGTCTATTCAGTTTTAGTTCATGGTGCATATCTTCAGACACTCCCTCGCAAACAGTTTCATTGGATAATAATTGTCATTCTTATCGTAACTTGTTTATTACAGTCCTTGCCTCGAATTATTTAATTACTTTTTTAATAGACTTTCTCTAATTTCATAGACTTCTCATCGGTTTTACCACCATTGTCTCTCTCAGGATTGTGCGTAGAGATTCTGCTTCTAGTTATTCAGGAAGGTGGGTGATTATCAATCTTACGGTGTTATTTCCATTTTTTCGTTCTATTTGAATTTTTCCTACAGTTGCTCATTAAGGGTTCATATACTTAACCCTTTGATTGTTGACTTCGCAGGTACCAAACTCCCTAACCGAATCCTTTCTATTGAAATTACTCAATTATGGTTTCCTCTTCTAATGGGTTACTGCACCAACATGTACCTCATTCACTTATATGACGATTTGTGGCCTTATTCTCGGCCTGCTGTGTTTTCGGAAGCAATTTCATTATCTTTGTGACTTGGAAAAGTTTTCAAATATCTGTTTACATGTTTCCTTGAGTTTTTCTTATTGAGTTGTAAAGGACAAATGTCGAGGGTTTCCTCTGGACAAAATTCCTTCTTGGTCGATATTTTATTTTCGAGACTTAGCTCTCTTGTGTAGCTCGAGTATTCATTTTTATAAGGAAATATACAAACTGTAGACCCGCTGGTCTCACATCTCGTAATTTTTCTTTTTGCTCCTATACTTCTTCAAAGTAGTAGAATTTTTTCCTTTTACAGTTATAGAAAATTATGTATCTATATTTAAGAACATTTCAGATTCTTGTTTGTTATACTAATGATGAAATTATCTTGGTTAGAACCGGAACTCTCGGTTGACCTCATTTTTTAATACATTAACTGTTGCACGACATATGGGTTTACTTTGTTTTTCTTTTAATGCAAAATTAACAGTCATGCATAAGTAGTAGTTAATGGTATTTCGCAGTGAGCTCTCAAATACTGTTTTTCTACTCTTTTTTGGAAGTTTAAATCCATGTTTACTAGTTAAAATTTATATCAGTAGCTTGATTCAGGTGACCAGACCACCTTGTTTACTTTCCGTGTGTGTTTATGTTGAGGGACGATGCGTCCTGGGTTAAGGTTTTCACCTATACCCTTGGTCGACGGTCTTCTCTAAGATAACTTGTCATTTGAAAGACTCCTTGTTGATATATTCGTATTTAATCTTCTTTTATACAACATTCCAGACCATATAAATATCTATATACTGTCTAAGAGAATCATTGTAAAATATACATAAATATTTCTTGATATAATTTAAAGAGTCTTGAACAATATTACAAAGATTGTTCTGCTTCTATTTTACAACACTCACATAGATTTAGTAAAAATTCATAACAAGTTTTTTTTTAATAAAGAAAATAGTTCACCTCATGCTTTTCCAGCACCTGCCTTTAGAACTTTCACTGTTTCTGACATTAGTATAATAATATTTGTACATACTTAGAAAGAAAATATTATAGTATTTACTCACAGAGGTAACACAGTTTACTTATATGATTATACAGTTTATAGTTGTGGTCCTCCCAACCATCAAGAGAGGTGATTACATCCTCCTCTTTATCCCGTGATTCCTTCCTGAAAGGTGCGGGTTTGATAGTGGATATTTTCTGTTGTGACCTCAGGAAACTTAGTCCAGCAAGCACCAGAAATGAATTCAGGATTTCTGAGTGCTTTCCACTAGTCTCTACTAGCTCTGGAAATTCTACACTCTCCCTTGCTCCAACAACGAAACCCCTACTCCTCCCTCAGATCAGTATCTTATACCTAGAGGAGAAGGTAACTGTTTCCAATTGTCCAAAACACCTTCCAGTTCTTGGAAAACATTTACCATCAATTTTAATTTTATGGAGTCACTTTCCATAACTGAATTTTTTATTATTATTCATAATTAATCACTAATGAAAATAACTTTTCAGCAAAACATTAATAGTTCCAGTCTTTTCTTAAAACAAATAATTAAAAATTTCTTATAAATAGTTAACAACTAGTTATCATTAAATGCAGTTGCCACAAATTCCCCTTGGAAGTAACATTGTCTTCGGTGTTTCATTCTAGCTCTGAAAATAGCTCTGGGTAAGCCTCACGAACAAATCATTCATCCTTCCAAGTAGCCTCATCCGGGCTGAAGTGCTTCCAGTGCACGTCGACTTGGGTGTGGACTCTCTTCCAGAGCATAATTTCCCTTCGGTCAAGTATGTGTTGCGTCTTGACCAGAAACTGGCCATCCGACTTGTTGAGTCCCAATCTTGCATCTTTCCTATACACCTTTCTAGACTTTTTCCATTTACCTGGACCTCCTAAGTCATCAACATCATTGCATATTAATCATAAAAGAGAATTTAAAGTGGTTTTTAACTATGTTTTGTGTCTGCTGTTTGAATTAGATTTTTTCTCATTGAGCTGCGGAATCTTGTCACTTTCCGCAGCTGCTTCAACTTTCCGCAACCATTTTGTTAAAGTCTATATTGCAGGTGTCTTCAGGAAAATCAAGCCACATGGGCAAGTTGGAAATGACATGGATATGGACCGAGTCCTATTGGCTCAGTCGAATTCACCAAAGAAGGCCGTGGTCAAAGGTAGTCAAGCGGTGGTCAACCTAAGAGTCCTACGGTGACAGAACCTTGTTTTTCACCACGTGAAGACTTGCATGGCTGTTCCTAAATCTCAGGGGACATATCAACACCTGTGGACTGTTCCATAAGCCGAATCCAACGGCCACCCTCCATAGATTTAATCTTCACGGCAGCCATAATGCTAGATTTCTGGACGTGGTTGTTCACGTGTCTTTTATCATCGCAGATTGTAGAAAAGTAGTTATGTCATCCTCTGTTATAAATAACACATTCTCATACGCATAGTAGCTAGCTTCTGTAATTTAATTTTGCTGAAAAGAAAGCCCACTGTGCCGTGACATTATTTCCTTGTTATGACTGCGTTTTGAATACATGAAAAGACTCTGTTCATAAGCATAATTCGTGGTTGATAGTTGTTGCCCGAGGATTGTGCAGAGGGCCCCTGCACACGCCGAGGTTTTGTTTATTTCTGTATAGTTTCATGCTTTATTTCCTTACGTTCATTATGCCATAGTTATTCACGTGTATATATTACATCTCTTATGGTATTAACGTTTTATTTCTGTCCATAATTTTCCATGCTTTATACTGCTGTTAACTGATCAGTGTCTTTGTTCCAGATTACAGTAGGCAGCCCGGGCATTTGCACATAGTTTTACAATGACTAATGACATGGAATCGGTCTTGTCCTTCTGCTGATTTATTTTTCTTAGCTTTTAATTCCAGCACTGTTTTATTTATTTCAGTTTTGTACATTTTCTTTATTAGTTAGATTAGATATTAAATTACTCATGTCATTATCAGTTACCTCCAAAAGCCATAGCGAGACTAATGGTGAGGGATTGAAGTATGAGTGTGTAGTTTGATATTAGTTTATTTTTCTGCAAGTTAGATATTAAATTGCTCATGTCATTATCGGTTACCTCCGAAAGCCATAGCGAGACTAATGGTGAGGGATTGAAGTATGAGTGTGTAATTTGATATTAGTTTATTTTTCTGCAAATTAGATATCAGATTTCTCAAGTTGTTTATGATTACCTCCGAAAGCCATAGCGAGACTAATGGTGAGGGGTCAGAATATGAGTTGATGTAATTTGATTTTAGCTTTACTTTGTTTGCAATTCTTGGATTTCTTTGAGCACAGTTTCTTTTGTATTTAGACAGCAGCAAGGGTAATGGGTTTCATGATCAATAGTTCACTGTTTGTTTGAATAGTATAGTGGCACATTTTCATTTTCTTTTAGGAATTAATTTTGTCATTATATGTTTTAAACCCTTTTGAAGTTTGAAGTTTGGGAAATCATTATAAACGACATCATTTCCTTGAACATTTATATCCATACTTGTCTTTTAGAATTTCCATCTCACATTAGGAAACCAACCAAGATACCCCCAAGATAAATAAAAAACCCAAAAATGACAAAAAGTAAGAGATAGGTTATCTTGCACATATAGTGCGCCACACTTCGTTAGCTTACGAATCCTGGATTGACAAATTAATGTAGCAATTTAGGACACACTAAATTGACCAAACAGTCAGCAGTAGGCCTTTCGATATGAAAATCTTTGGGCGACATTGGATTCGAACTGGTACCAGGTTCTAGAGCATCAATGACAGGATTTCCATAGAGTTTGGCTCGTGTTTGGAGTTCAACACTTTCAACGCCATAAATGGCGAATGATCATTCACCAAAAGGATGTGTACCACCATTGCCCCTTTGTGGGGTTTGTGGTGGGTTTTCAACCATGTGTTGTTGTTGTTGCTGTGGATTAGGGAATGGATTATGAAGGATGACAGGTGTCCTCCCAGAGTCCTTGTTTGTGATAAAATCTGTGCATTCCTGCAGCCGAGGACATTTTTATGTCAAGTGGTCCTCCGTACAGATTCTGCAAGGAAATTTCATGGGTTTCTCCTTTCCTTTTTCGTTTTTAGCAACTTTTTTCTTATTGGGATTATTCTGAGTATTTGACTGCTTTTCAGAAGAAGAGGTATTTTTCTTGTTCTTCTTGTTCTTGCCACTAGGTTTTTGTGAAAATTGCACAGAATTTACCTCAGTGGTAGGAAGAGTAGTCTATTGGTTAGGGGCAGTGGTAGCCAAAGATAGCTGGGAGGTTTGCCCACTAGGTTGTTTTATGGCTACGCCGGAGATCGCACCAACGAGGCCGTTAGCATGCACTCGGAGTTTCGAAGTAGCGGGAGGATTCAGATTGCCAGAGGCATGGGGGAGTAAATCATACAACGTGCCATATTGCGAATAGATCAAATCTAAATGTTTTGCATGACAAATGGATTGGTATTATATGACCGCACCAGACAAACAAACATCCTTTGCTAAGGGTGGTAAGAGTGACTTACAAAAATAGTTGGATAAGAGATGATTTGGGATTGGCGCTTTGACCAGCCTCCTCCTACGTCTCCATTCATGAATGTTATCAGAGATATGGGTGGCGGTGTCTTGGCGTAGCGAGGTTAAGAGTTCCCTATCGGTTTCGTATGTAATAGGTAATTGGAAGTTATTAAGAATTTCTATAGCTAAGGCACCAAAATTGTTGACGACCCCACATGGTAAATCAATGTACCATTTGGCAACATTTCCTGTGAGAGTGCGAGGAAAAATTCAAAGCCAAATGCTATCATCTACCATGGAGTTAGAAACACACCATATATAAAAGGTGGTGACGTGCGTAACCAGATTTTCCCCTTATTTCCTGTCAAATTTAGGGATGTCCAACGGAATCTTGTGCAGTACTGGAGGCCAGAGTGGGTTGTGGTTGATGGGATCATTGGTCAGTTTGTAGATGCCGGGGATGTCTAGAGCTGCTAAAAATGGCAATTACGTGTTTTCCCCTGGATCTAGCCAAGGAAGTATTGGTTGACCGTTCAGACTGTAGGGTTCACCCATCAATGTGTTACCAATGGGATAAGTAGGAATTTGTTGATAAAATTTCCCTCTGGGTGGGGGTGTGGGGGTGTATGGTTGTTATCCATAAGGTATGTTGTACTGGGGGGTGAACTATTGGTTACCCCCAATGTAAAATTTACCCCCTTGCCAAAATTGATTTTGGGCTTGGTTTGCCCATACAGATGCGATAGAGCTAGCCAAAGGCATACTGCTATTTTCATAGTTAAGCAACGACATATACCCTACACCTAAATTTTGATCACTTAAAGGAACAATGTTAACAATAGTCAGTCCTATTTGTCCTAATGACTACAGGGGTACGGAAGTGCCCCTCGTCATATATGTGTTGGTGACACTGGCCCCTCACATGGTGGCCAAGGGGTTTGAACTCAATAAAGGGTTCCAACCGAAAGGGTTGCTAAAAGGAACCAAAGTATCCCCACTAGCAGGAGTGGAAACTGTGGGTCCCGACGCAGTCACAATAAGAGCAGATCCCGAAGGGTTCGGAGGTATGCTGACAGTTGTGGTGACTAGATTTCTGGGACTGGGTATAGCCTGGCTATTGGGGTTGTCGATCATTGGTGTAGAACTGACTACCGGCGAGGAATATGGAGGCAAAACAGGATTGGTTACCATTGGCATCGACCCCATGGGTGCCGATTGTGAGATGGATGTTGGTGCAGCTGAAGACATATCTTGGTTTGGTGTAACCTGAACTAACATTGGTGCTGACAAGTCAGTGAGAGGAGTATTTCAAGGAGGTAAAACTCCTTCCATAAAAGGATCCTCTGGAAACTCCGTATGATATGGGGCTATGTGAAAATCAGGGGTTGTCATTGGAGACTGCTCTTCCAAAGAAGGCACGGGCTCATCAAGACTCGACTCCTCCTCTGGTGTTGATGGAGGGAGACCTTATCGTCATCGAGACAGACGGCGAGGGTCGAAGGACGCCACTGTGACCTTTTTATTTTTAGCAAATTTTAATTATTTTTGATGTATTATAAAGTCTCAGTGATAGTAACCACACACCTTAAAAATAAAAAATAAAAAAGGACTTTCTAAAATCAGTCAACAAGAAGCTATAACAGGGTGGCCCTATCTGATTACTATTGTTTGCTGGAGATGAAACCCATTATCACAATACCATACAGAGAAGTTTGGTCATAAACATAGTTACGATTACTCTAGAGCTTTGCCCGAACCTCAGACAATAGGTGTAAGCACTCTCGTGAAGACAAGTACCCTCCCAAAGGCCGAAGACAGAGTAGGTATGTCTGTTTTAGGTACCAGGACAACCCGTCCTAGTCACCTTGTGTAAGTCCCTAAAAATTCTAGCAACTAAAGATACCTCAAATCATAGACATCATCAGGGGGGTCACGGTCGTAGACAACCCGCTATATGGGCAGAACACCTAGATCCCCGATCTAGTTTCGACATCCCCGAAGGGAACCCCAATATATAGCATACCCACTCAATGCACTCGAAGGTGGGCTACCTTCTTATGCACCCTGGTGTTGTCTCGCGCTTAACTCTGGTGGTAGTGGAGTGGTCCTGATAATATGAGTGCAGTAGGATTTCAATTTTTGATGACTCTAGTTTCAAGTTTTGAGATCTTGGGTGATTTTCTCACTTCTCCTACCCCAAGATCCTAGCCTGAACTACTGTTGGTGTGAGCTCAGAAAAATTTATATGATTAATTTTATTATCGCTTGATTCTTAGTGTAATTGATTATTAGTCTTGTGGAGAGGGAGTGGACGTATGAAATGTGATGAGACTCTGACTCAAAAACCATGTAGAAACATGCTCTAAATATTCAATTCAATGAAGATTTTATTCTACAAGGACAGATTCTTTCAAAATCTGTGCACCAAACATTCAAATAACACAGTTCAACTTTAAAGATTCAGACATCTATCTATCTTCTCTTAACATCTTTTTAACCATAAATTTTCAGAATTACATCTAAGTTCAGAAAACTAAAAAAAAAATTCTTCTTCAAAAAGTAGATGCAACTACATTAACTTTTTAAACAAGAACTTAAGAAAAAAATGCTAACTAGTAAATAAGCACAAGGATCCAAGCAAAAGAAGCTAATATGATGGCAAAAAACTCCACAGCCAAAGGGAAACACAACGGAGGTGTAAACAACAGATTTTGGCTAGGTAACGCTAGCCAGCAGAGGTTACAGAGTGTTAATATTGAGACTAATGCACTGTATCTGAGCATAAGAAGCGTTATAACACACTGGAACACTTACACGGTAAGCGCTACTCAGGGTAAAGTTGAACAAGTGGCTAAGCAGGGTCTAATCTGGACTCTGTGAGCTTTTGAAATGATTACTGAGCATATAAACTGGTCAGAAGGATATGTGAATAGAGGGAAAGAGGTAAAGTCATAGGAACAACTCGGAAACTTGGGGTTTACTCCCCAGCGGAGTCACAATTTCTGCTAAAGGGTAATATGTTTGGGTGGTGGTTATTGGGTATCCCTCTCAGGGATTTCCGGTGCCCGAGGAAGACTGTCAGATTAGCTATAAAGTTCCAAATATATTGTGTACATGTTCATGCTAACATATATAATTGACAAAGAGAGATGAAAATATTACCTCTTTTTAGACAACAGATCCTATGGAGAACACCAAGTAGCGAAGTAGAGTTCCTTCTTCACCAGCTCCAAGTCGAGATCCTGCAACCAATCAAAGAACCCGTGTAATATCTACAACAATATAGCTTTCTATCAATTAAACTAGCATATAAGAAACATAAAACAATGCAGATCTAAGCCATTCATATCATGCTACATAAGCGTTTGAACAACAATTATGACACTGATGCATCGAATGGAAAAAACAGATACAGTTCTATTCATTTATGAAAAGGATGATTACAACCATCAGTTTCACCAAGCCCTCCTCAATCTTCCAATTCCTCTCTTTCTTTCTCTATCTCCGATTGTGATGATGCTCAAGGCAGAAATATCTCAATGAACTTCGTCGATCTTCAAGCCTCACACTACAATAATGAAATTCTGCTCCACATATAATCAAACCTTTGACCTTAGAGGACAAACCTTGCCAACTCTTTCAACCTATTCAAATTGGGAAAGATCTAGATGTGTCCTCGCTTTTACTTTCTTTTTCCTTCCATAGGATTTCAGTTGTGTTTGGAAATTCCTAATAAAAGGTTTGTGCCATTTAGTTTCTATTTTGAACTTATTTCTTTTGAGAAAAAATATGGAAATGCCAGTGATTTTTCCGTAAGATATTTCCCTTTTCACATTGAAACAAGGATTAACGCTGCCCCTTGGGCAAGACAGAGCATTACCTTAGGCATTAACGCTCCCTTTGTATAGCTCAGGTGCGTTATAAATCTATCTAGCTGTTTTTGGGGTGCATTACCTTAGAAAACATGGGTCTTGTCTAGGTAATTTTCTTCCTTCCATGTTACCTTCTCCTCTGAGCTGATGAGGAGGTCATTTGTCCTCTAACACTTGAATGATGATAGTTCTTCTTAGGACCAAAGAATTGATTATCTAAAAATGATATTAACATATGTAGTTGTAACCAAATTTTGTAACTGAATAGCCCAATCTTGTTATTCACTCTCTGTAGTTGTAGCTAGCCTGCATGATTCAGTGAGAGCATTTCCTGTATACTACTCTTTCCTATGCTGCTGCTTTACAACGTTTCTTTTGCAACATATGGTGCAATTGCTAGTATTAATGTATATGAATATTTTTTCCTATCTAATGTGTTCAACATATCATCTTAATATGATATAGATGTTATGATGTAGAAAAAAAGTAGCTCAAAAGATAAAAATATGATTTAGAAGAGAAATTATATATATTATCATGTAGATAACAAGCAGTTGAAAAGAAAAGAAATTTATTTAAAAGAGAAATTATATATATATATATATATATATATATATATATATATATATATATATATATATATATTACAATTATCTTAAATTTAATTTAAACCATTAATGAAAATATAAATTTTAACATCTACCACTAATAATATCAATATATTTCTATGTAAAGAAAATAAAATGATTTAAAAAGAATATTATATATATTTATATTTTAATATGATATATGAATTACAATTATCTTACATTTAATTTAAACAATTAATGAAAATAGAAATTTTAACATCTACCACTAATAATATCAATATATTTATATGTAAAGAAAATAAAAAAATTTACAAATTATATATATATATGATATCTTTTTATTTTTACTTTACTTTAGTGGTAACAATCCAAATCACTATTCAAGATTCCCCGTTAATCATTAGATAGAATGTTTATCAATTCATAAAGTAATAGTAGAGGAATATTAAGTTCCATAACCATTAACAACCACAGTGGTAGTATATTAACATAAATTGTATGATGTAACCTTGCATTCATTTTATGATTCCTTTAACCAGATTAATTAATAACATACTTGACATTATCAACATCACATCATGAAACGAATATACATCATGAAATTGTCACAATAAGCAATCACATCATTGAACTCGATATAACCGTAGGGTGGTATGATGTAACCTTGCATTCATTTTATGATTCCTTTAGCCCTATTCACATACTTGACATTATCAACATCACGTCGTCAAGGAATATACATCATCAAATTGACACAATAAGCAATCACAACCGGATATAGCCTGAAACTCAATAAGGTGAAAACTGGCAAACTTTTACTCATGAGGGTGTTCACCCATCACTCAATGGAGATTATAAGAGAGACCATCCCTTAACCATTGTTATAAATCTTACTGTAGGGTGAAAACTAGCAAATTTTTACTCGTGAGGGTGTTCACCCCTCACTCAATGGACATTATAAGGGAGACCATCCCTTAACCATTGTTATAAATATTACCGTAGGGTGAAAACCAACAAACGTTTACTCTTGAGGGTGTTCACCCTTCACTCATTGGAAATTATAAGGGAGACTGTCCCTTAACCATTGTTATAAATCTTACAATGAAATATCCTTTAAATAAAAATATCTAGCTTAAAGTCATTACAATCATTATGATAGCATTTACCCACTAATATTCAATCTTCATATATTGGTGGCATGGTTGTACCTACAATGGACCATCATGCAACTCGCACTCATGTTAAGCATAATATATCCTTTGCACAATTCACCATCATTTCATGCTATTGTTGTTAGTATTCATAAAGTATTAATCAACCCATTCATAAATCTATACTAGTGATGCTTCTCCATCTATTTATGTACATTCATGACATGTAAGTAAAATGTCTTGGCATGCTTTCTTTAACAATACTGTATATGCACTAATTCTTGGAAGAAAAATAGCTATAACTTCTAGGAATTTATTTAAAAGAAACTAATAATTACTATCTTTGTGCATGCAAATTACATAAAATAACTAATCCTTCAGCTATTACTTTTGGTGCATGCAAATACAAGAAAGCTGATCACAACAAATATTGTTCCTATGCATGAAAATGCATATAGTTTTCAAAATAATCTTCCCAAACGAATGCTTAACCCAATAGAGCATGCAAACACATGTTCGAGGAAATAACACACATTCTTGGAAGACAAATAGCTACAACTTCTAGGAATTTATTTAAAAGAAACTAATAACTACGATCTTCGTGCATGCAAATTACATAAAATAAATAAAATAACTAATCCTTCAGCTATTACTTTTGGTGCATGCAAATACAAGAAAGATAATCACAACAAATATTGTTCCTATACATAAAAATTCATATAGTTTCCAAAAGAGTCTTCCCAAAGCAATGTTTAACCCAATAGAGCATGCAAACACATGTTCGAGGAAATAGCATAACAGGGCATGCGAAAACATGTTTCCTTCTCCATAAAACTAGTGGAAAGCATACAAATACATGTATTATTTTTCAAATATTATACCAACATTACCCATAGATATATATTCCAAGGAAACCACCACATTACTATGACTTTTGTGCCTGTAACTCATCTTCATTCCCAAAGAATCTTCTAACACAACATTCTATCATTTCCCACATACAAATATGTGTTTTTTCTAATGAAATCTAATTCTTGCACTCATATACATGATGTTATTCCAAAATAAACTAACATAATGGTTTTGATAGCATCACACATATATATTTTCGTAAAGTAACATAGCTCAATATTTCTTCTATCATATCTCTATAACACAATGACCATATCATTGTGCATGGAAGAGCTTATCATAAGAGCCATTTTCTAATGTGTTAGAACACATATTCCCTTCTTTATAATTCTACCATCATTAGCTACTATTTTCATGGAAAAAAATACATACTAAAAGAAGTTAATATAACATACTTATTTTTCAAAAATAAGTTAATATAACATACTTCTTTTTCAAAAATAAGTTAATATAACATTGTTTCTCTATTTTTCTAGATGAAGTTTCTCATCCTTTATTTTCTAGATGAAGTTTCTCATCATTTATTTTCAAGAAATTACCATAGATAACCACAATATTTTATTTCAAGAGAAATAACTTCTAGATGTGTGGTAGTTATTTTTGCATGCAAACATATACTTCTTCTAAAAAAGAAATCTAGCGTAATATATATTAATCTCATGCATGCAACTACATATTTCCCAAAAGAGAATCCAACTTTCCAAAAAACCCAACACAATAGTTATATTTTTTGTGCATGCAAAGAACATATTCCTTATATAAGAAATCCTAACCCAATAGTTGTTATTTTGTGGGTGAAACATGTGTTTTTCTTAACACAATCGTCATTCCTTTTAAACACAAAATCTTTTCTAAAAACAAACAGAGTTTTTTATATCTATATGCACATGATTCATAATCAAGTTTCCAAGAAAATAAGTATGGTTCTTACCTCTTCACGCTCAAAGTTTGCACCACAACTTCAAGAGAACAGTTTGACTCACAACTTCAAGTGAACAATTTGACTCATATGATTTCATACGCAAATATTTTTATACAAATGATATTCATGTGCAATATTGTGTACATTTAAGTACTTATTTATTTTTCAATTCATCAAGAAATATAGTCGTTCTTTTGCCCAAGTTTGAATTCAAGCTTATCTATGCAAGTATATATTTGTAGGAGAAAATCAAACATATTAGTTATGTCTACGGAGGACCTATTTCTTTTATATATAAATATTTATCTTTTAGCTAACAGAAAGGGGAAGAAAATTAACACATATTACTCATATTACTCATCTTTTAAATCTCATAATATAAAATGAGCACATATTACTTGTATTTTAAATCTTGGAATACTTTAGCCCAACGAGACTCTTAGCCCTTCTCCCATTCGTTCTCCAAAAACGTTTCGAACCTGCCATTCATCTGAAAACAGTTTTTCGATATCTTATTTTGATTGGAGCTTGGTTATCTCCCGAAAATGAATAAAACCGGATGACACAAATAAGCTATGGGAACGAAGTACCTTTTTCCCTCTTCACCAACCAGCATAGGCACATGTCCATCCAGACACCTTGTCCTCTTTCTTGCCATCTTTCTCTCGTGATATTCATGGTTACATTTTGAAATCATGTTAGAAATTCCATTTCTTTTCAAATAATGTAGTTGCCTTTATTACTTACTTTCCTCGTACTCTTTCTTGTGCTGTTTCTCTCATGATATTCATGGTCACGTTTTGAAATCACTTTAGAACTACCATTTCTTTTAAGAAAATTGTAGCTGCCTTTATTACTGGCTATTTTGGCAAGCGCCATAACTGTATTCCCTGTCATTTTCGAGTGATACATTTGCAGGTTTAATCACCTTAAATGTATACTCTAAGGCCCCTCCTACCATATATTAACCACACACCATATCTTGTTTCACACCCTTGAAATTTTGTTCTTTTTCGTATATCAATCGAGAAGGTAGTAACAAAATTACTATCCAACAAAACTTACTCTAAGTAGTTAGGGTTTTCATGATATGTTTTTTCTTGAAAGAACTTAGTAATATGATGAAATGTTAATACTTGATTGGGTAACTTTATGGAAGTTTTGTAACCGCCAAGAAGATTAACGACACTTCTCCACTCATTTACCTATTCTTGTTTTCAAGAGACCATTTTGATTGGGTAACTTTACGGAAGTTTTTTAACTACCAAGAAGCTTCACGACTCTTCCCCACTCATTTACCTATTGTTGTTTTCAAGAACCAATTTAATTTCACCAATGATCAAATTAGTTTTCTAAACGAATTTTTGATGGAATAGAATAATAATATTTTTTATTAATGCCATTTGTAATCGTGGATTTAATAATATTGATGATGATGATGATGATAATGGTTAACGTCCACTGAGACGAATCTTTGGTCTATCGAACCTAAAGAAAAGAGTTATTTATTTTGATTTAAGATTTTATTCCTATGCTCAAAAAGATTAGAGAGAAGCCTCCCGAGCTCACTATAATTTTGACATCTTAAAAGGCTAGGAAGCTCAGTATTGCAACAAAGATTATGAAATTGAGCTCTAATGTGGTTGTACATGGGGCACTCTAAGAGGAAGTGATTTTCATCATCGATGTTCATATTCTCACAGAGATGGCAGATCCTTTCCATCCATGGTGTTTTAGGAACTGTCCAACGACCTGTTTCACTATGGAGCTCATGAGAGTTTGTTCTAATCTTGGTTATATTAATTTTATTATTTGAGCTAGTTAAAACAGAGAGATACTTTTGATATTCTAGGGTGGGGTTGATGACCTCCTTATAATATCTTAATTTTCTTTTAGCTACTAGATCTTTCTCACAACACATTTTTTCTTTGAACTTAGAACTAACAATTTTTTTAATGTTATCAATATTTTGTAATGCAACATTCTCATCAATCTCCCAATGGTTTAACCAAGCCCTAGTGTCTTTATACCAACCTCGTTTAAGCCTTAGGAGGTTTTGGCTGGAATTTAAAGCTAGCTTAGGAAGTCTATGGTCTCCTCTGCTATTGATCTTGTGCTTGTACAACAGAAGCCTAGTCATAGCTAGGCTCTTGATAGGGGAAATACCCACTTCTATAAGGAGAATAGGATAGGGTGTACTGCTTTTAATTTTAAGGTTATACGTTATAAAATGCTTCTAGATTTTCTCAATATTTCTCCAGGATTCTCTATAGATGCTGCAACCCCAAGCCTCACATCTATATAAGATAATAGGAGTGACTAAAGTTTCAAAGATGAACTTCTTTCTATCCCACATTACGAGGTTTGCCATTAATAATATCAATTTCTTTATATGGAACGAAAATAAAATAATTTAAAAATGATATTAAATATATTTTATATTTTTAAAATTTTAGAAGATAAATGAATTACAATTATTTTAAATTTAATTTAAAAAATTAATAAAAATATAATTTCTTTTTAATTTTAGAGGAACTTGAGTGAATCTAATCACAACTAAAAGATTTAAACTTTGTATTTCTCACTTATTGTAAGACTCACATTAGTTCCATCACGGATTGAGTAGCCCCTTTAAACTAATGAAAATATAATTCAAAAAAATATGTTTTAACAAATTATATAAAATTAATTACTTCGTATTTAATTTAAACATGTAATAAAAATGAAAATAAAAATAGATTTTTTTCAAAATTTGATAAATTTATAATTAAAATATTTTTTGTTGACAATATTATGTTAATCAACTTAAATATATTTAATATGATGGCATTGTAATAATGTGAAAAAAAATGATAAAAAACCAAAATTTGTTTATTTCCTTTAAAAAGCATGGTAAGCCATATTAATCTCAATGGAGGTTAATTATCATCATCGCTCAATCAAAATAATATTTTATTATAACTTAAATATTATGCTTTTTAAATAATAGAAATTTTAACATAGAATTTTATTTCAAAATTATTAATATGTTTTAAAATGATTTAATTCCAAATATAATAATTTGTTTTAAAATTATTTAAAAATTTTGAATTACTAAATCAATCAAATTTTGATAATTAAAATTGAAATTAATAAATAAAATAAAAATAATTATTTTTAAATTTTATTTTGTTAATTCAAAATATTATTTTAAATATGGTGATACAATTAGAAGTGATTTAAATGGTTAAAATTTCTAAATAAACAAACTAAATAATTTTGTATCTTAAATATAAATTAAAAAATATTTGTTTTTCTTAAATATAATTTCAAACAATATTTGTTACCAGGATATAGTCTTTTTTTTATTCTATTGTAAATAAAAGAAGAGAGATATACTATAAGTAGTTTAACATGGAAACTTGGGGTGACCGGGTGAAAAATAAACTTAATTTCTACCTGGCATTTTAGTTCTTAGGCCCAGTTCTGAAAATATGTGCAGGACATACTCGCTAGTTTCCATTAAAAATTAGCCAGTGAACATAAAATATGGTAGTATGTTTTTAAGGAACAGAAAGGAAGTGGGTCGTGCACTATTGCATATAGGTAATATTAAATAAAATTAGAGATAAATTCGTAATGCAATTTCATTGAACGCGCGACTCAATAAAATACAATAAAGAGGTCATTGTGAATATGCTAAACTTCATTGAATAAAACCTCCTTGCAAGCAAGTAAACGCAATTCAGTAATATGCCAAAATTTATAACCAAGATTCATTTAAATGCATCAAACAACTGTAAAGGAATATGAATAAATGTATTAACTAAATATTATAGAGAACGAGTTTATAGGTTCCCAAGAGAATAACAGTTATAACTAAAATTCATCACTGAGAAGATTAACTACTATATTCCTTTTGAAGAATAAAATTAACATAAAATCGCATTGTCTTAATCAGAGATATCACCTTTTTCCATTTTAAAAATATAGTTCACTTGAAAACCTCATTTTCTTAATCTGAAATACAAAATCACATAAACAGGTTGCTCTCTACTCAATCCAAGACCGTCTGAGTTTAACCTAGCAGACTATTCTAAAAAATAAATGCATGGAGAGAAAAAAAAAGGAAGCATGACTAAGTCACATTGAGTGGCCGAGAAGGGAGGGTTTTAAGATTAAAACCCCTCGAAGAATTTTAAAAAATACACAAGGAAAAAAATTCAAAGTCGAAAGAAAATGGGTTCCAATGACAGGCATCAATCCTCGAATAGGATTTGGGAAGATTTTGTCAAAAAATTCCAAAAATACCTAGTGGAAAAGAACCACTGTAAGACTTGAGATGATGATAATCTAGCCAAAGAAGAAGAGAACCATCGAACACATGTTATACCTGAAAAAATGTTGATATGTAACTTCTATACTTAAAAGGAATAAAAAAATATTAGAAATTGTAAATGAGAGAACAATCTTTCCTAGAGTGTGAGGGTTCTACTCGGTCCTGAATTTTGAAAAAAGAGGCATGAAACAAAAACTTAATAATTGTTGAATACAAGTAAAAGAAAATGAAAGTGGTGATAGAAGTCTACAAGGGCTCAGGATCGGCTGCATGTCCATTGTTCCAAACCAAATTCAAACTCAGCGTAAGAAATTCCCATTGGATTGGAAGGGAAGCCGAGTGTCAAGAACACGATAAACCCAAACCTTCGAAGGAGAAAAGAGAAGTATCTTGAGTCAAATAAATAAGGATTATAATAGCTCGATACTCAGACATCCTCACACAGTATAGGAAAAAAAAAAATTTGAGACTCACATGCGACTGTGGATGTGAATGAAGCCCTCTTACTGTCATGCCAAGCAGGGTATGTTAGCAAAAATAATGATTCAAAATGCGGAATAAATAATTAAAAGGAATCGAAAATTAAAACTTAAAACTTAAAATTGCCCATTAAATAATACCTCCGGCCATTGATGAATTATACTATGTAGAAAAAATAATTTTGCAGAGATGAAATCTGCACAAAGATCAATGCTCCAAGAAGTTCTCCAACGAATGGTTTATTGCAGATTCTTCAAGGAAATGAAACAAAATTTAATAAAACTATAACGCAGCAGCCAGAGCCTCGAGATTTCTTCTCCATGTTCACTTCTCTGCAACGAAGCCTCCTTAACGTAGCCACTACACAGCACTGTTTCCTCAACACCAACACTAAAGAAAATATGAAGGCACTTCCAAGCTCTCCTCACTCTGACTTGATGGTGTAATGCTGAAGGGATTAAGTTAGTGAGCTCGGGGACCAAACAGAATAATTTATAGCCAAGCTTCCATCAAGATTCTGTTGGCTATTCGTTAAGTGTTCCACAAATCATGGTAGATAACTATAATGGGAGTAACGAACTAGATAACTGCAATGGGAGTAACGGATCACTTCAAAAGCTTCCAAAAAGAAATTAATTAACTTCAGTTGATTTCCTAATTTAAGGAAATAACTACAGTTGGTTTCCATAATTTAAGGAAAAAACTGCAGATCAGTTTCCAGAAATCGCACGTTGGGAGAGGGAGCTTAACATTCTCCCACTTGGTCCATACTTCCAATCTTAATGTCTCATCTTAAAACCCATTGAAAATCTGTATTAAGTAATAGATACATGAATCATGGCGATAAGTCCTCTAATGACGAGTATTATCTTCCATGTATTACTATGTATTTATTTCTATTAAAATTTATGTGGCAACAATTTCTTAATGAATAAACCCTATGTTCATTCTTGGTCCTACATAGATGAATTCTCTCAAATCAAATTAAGGTGCACATAAATATGAGAAAAAAATCACAATAATTAAGAATTTCATTAAAATAACATTGTTCATACAATGAGAAACTACATAATGGAACCAAGTCCCATATTCATTACATGATCCTTGAATTTAAATGGTGGCATGCCCTTAGTCAAAGGATCAGCGATCATCAACTCAGTGCTAACGTGCTCAATGACCACTTTCTTTTCTTTAACACATTCCCTTATAGCTAAATACTTAATGTCGATGTGTTTATTTCGACTCCCACTTTTGTTGTTCTTAGCCATAAAAACAACAGCTGAATTGTTGCAATACATTCTCAATGGCTTAGAAATAGAATCCATAATTCTAAGCCCAGAAATGAAACTCTTAAGCCATACACCTTGTAAAGTAGCCTCAAAACAGGAGACGAACTCGGCTTCCATAGTGGAAGTGGCAATCAAGGTCTGCTTGGCACTCCTCCATGATACAGCTCCACCGGCCATCATAAAAATGTATCTTGATGTTGATTTGCATGAATCAACACATCCAGCAAAGTCAGAATCTGAGTAGCCAATTACTTCCAAATTGTCCGTCCGTCTATACATAAGCATGTAGTTTTTGGTTCCTTGAAGGTACCTCATTACTTTCTTTGCAGCTCTCCAGTGGTCTAAACCTAGATCACTCTGATATCGTCCCAACATTCCCACAACAAATGCAATGTCAGGTCTTGTGCAGACTTGAGCATACATTAGGCTTCCGACAGCAGAAGCATATGGAATGTTCTTCATTTGTTCCCTTTCAAAATCGTTCTTCGGGCATTGGTTCAAACTGAACCTATCACCCTTCACAATGGGAGCAACACTTGGTGAACAATCCTTCATCCGAAATCTCTCTAAAATTTTATTAATATAGGTTTCCTGAGACAGACCCAAGATGCCTCGAAATCTGTCTCTATGGATCTTAATGCCGATGACATAAGATGCCTCACCCATATCCTTCATATCGAAATTTTTAGAGAGGAATTGTTTCACCTCATGCAGCAAACCCTTATCATTGGTTGCTAGCAAAATGTCATCCACATATAAAACAAGAAAACAGATTTTACTCCCACTGACTTTCAGGTATATACATTCATCCATAATGTTTTCTACAAAACCGAAAGAAGAAATTACATTATGAAATTTCAAATACCATTGGTGGGATGCTTGTTTTAATCCGTATAATGATTTCTTGAGCTTGCAAACCAATTGCTCACCATCACTAGAGGAGAATCCTTCAGGTTGTTTCATGTAAACCTCCTCCTCTAGATCTCCATTGAGAAATGCCGTTTTCACATCCATTTGGTGCAACTCCAAGTCAAAATGGGCTACTAATGCCATAATAACACGCAAGGAATCTTTCTTAGATACAGGAGAGGAAGTCTCCGTGTAATTGATTCCTTCTTTCTGAGTGAATCCCTTTGCAATGAGTCTTGCCTTGTATCTCTCAATGTTGCCCAATGAGTCTTTCTTTGTCTTAAAGACCCATTTACATCCAATGGCTTTTGCACCATTAGGCAACTCAACAAGATCCCAGACTTCATTACTCTTCATAGAATTCATCTCTTCCTTCATGGCATCGTACCATAATTCTGATTCTTTGCAACTCATGGCTTGTGAAAAAGACTGAGGATCATTTTCGGCTCCAATGTCATAGTCAGATTCTTGCAGATACACAATATAATCATCAGGAATTGCTGATCTCTTTGGTCTAGTAGATCTTCTTAATTTTGTCCCACCATCTTCCTGAGAAGTACGTGGTTCAACTCGTTGTTCAAAAATTCTTGGCAATTCTTGAACTATTTGATCTACTGGAATGTCGTCAGCAGCTTGTGGAACTTCAACAATTGGTTGTTCAACACCAGTTTGTACTTGAGGGGTGCTATGAACAATAACCAATCTATCACTTGAGGTGGAAGGTTGAGATTCTGAATGATCCTTCTCAGAAACTATGTTCCTGGTTTGATCGCTCCCACTGATCAAGTCATTTTCAAGAAACTTTGCATTTCTTGATTCCACAATCCTAGTGCTGTGAGATGGACAATAAAATCTGTAACCTTTAGACCTTTCAGCATATCCAATGAAATACCCACTAATGGTCCTTGGATCCAGTTTCTTCTCTTGTGGATTATATATTCTCACTTCGGACGGGCATCCCCAAACGCGCATATGTCGCAAACTCGGTTTCCAACCTTTCCATAATTCAAATGGCGTTTTAGGAACAGCCTTGGTTGGAACTCGGTTTAATATATACACTGTCGTCTTAAGTGCTTCAGTCCACAAGGATTTAGGAAGATTGGAGCTGCTAAGCATACTCCACACCATGTCCAATAATGTTCGGTTTCTTCTTTCTGCTACACCATTCTGGTCGGGTGAACCAGGCATGGTGTATTGGGCAACAATCCCATGCTCTTGAAGAAATTTTGCGAATGGCCCAGGTGCTTGTCCATCTTCTGTGTATCTACCATAATATTCTCCACCTCTATCTCATTTCACGATTTTAATTTGCTTGTCGCATTGTTTCTCTACTTCAACCTTAAAGATCTTAAAGGCATCTAATGCTTCGCTCCTTTTATGAAGCATGTAGAGATACATATATCGTGAGTAATCATCTATAAAAGAGATGAAGTATCTCTGACCATGTGAGTCCATGTCTGGACTACATATATCAGTATGTATGATCTCTAATATGTCCGAACTTCTATTGGCACCTTTCTTTGACTTGTTGGTCTGCTTTCCCTTTATGCAGTCCACACAAGTCTCAAAATCAGTAAAATCCAGAGTATTAAGTACCCCTTCATTTATCAATCTTTTAATTCTTTCTATGGAGATATGACCTAGTCTCCGGTGCCATAATTTAGAGGAATTTTCATTAATAACACATATTTTAGTGCCAGTGTGAACATGCATTGAATCATAAGTGACATTGTTTTGTAAATTAATGCAGTAAAGACCATTAGACAAAATACCATTCCCAACACAATCAGATTTATAAAATAAACTGAAGGATGTTTCTGAAAATTTAAAGGAATATCCAAAAGGTACAAACCTTGAAACTGAAATCAAGTTTCTAGAAAAACTTGGTACATAAAAGGTCTTTTCTAATTCTAAAACAAAGCCACTACTTAAAGTTAAATAGCATGTTCCTATAGCCTCCACATGCGAGCCCATCTTGTTTCCTGATAAGATGCTTTGCTCACTTCCCACTGGCTTCCTTAGGTTTTTCGAACCCTGCAAGGAATTCAAAATGTGAATTGTTGATCCAGAATCAATCCACCAAGTGTTAATATTGACATTAACCATATTAGATTCATAACAAACAAACAAGATTGGATTACCTTTGTCCGCAAGCCATTTCTGAAATTTGGCACATTCCTTCTTCATGTGTCCCTTCTTTTTACAGAAGAAACACTTGGAATCCTTCTTGATATCGGCTTCGAGAGGTACTTTACCTTTCCCTTTCCAATTGGCTTGAGATTTGCCCTTTCCTCGCGTTGTCAGCATTGCACTTTCTCCCATTTCCATCAATAGTCTCTCTTCCTCTTGAACACACATGGTCATGAGTTCATTAATTGACCATTTATCCTTATGTGTGTTGTATGAGATTTTGAAGGGTACGTATTGGTGCGGAAGGGTGTTCAGGATGTAGTGCATTAGGAAAGACTCCGATATTTCAACCTCAAGTTTCTTCAATTGATCCACAGTGTCCCTCATTTGCATGATGTGCTCGCGCACACCTTTCACACTAGTGAGCCTTAGGGATGAGAACTTCATGATTAGGGTGCTTGCTAGTGCCTTGTCTGAAGTGAAGAATTGATCATCAATGGCTTTCAGCAAGTCTCGGACCTTTTCATGCTGTTCAACGGAACCACGAATACCAGCTGAAATTTTAGTCTTAATGAACATCATGCTTAGGCGATTAGATCGTTCCCATCGTTCATAAAGCGTGATGTCCACTGCAGTGCTGGTATTATTGAGTGCCGGTGGTTCATCTTTCCTAATAGCATAGTCTATGTCCATCCACCCCAAATGAAGGAGAACTCTCTCCTTCCAGACCTTATAGTTATCTCCCTTAAGTTCAGGGATATCAATACGAATTTCAGAGAAATTTGCAGGTTGTACAACTGCATAAAATTAAAGATCACATGTTTATGTTAAAATTGAGGCCTAAATAAAATTTCATGCTTTACCAATGTAAATCACGCTTAAAATTTAATCTAATGACATAAAAATTGTCTGTGGACTAAATTTTTATTTCAAGAAAATTTATTTATTCTTTATGATAGAATTTATCAAATTATTCACTTAATTCATAGTTCTAAGGGTATATTATGATTATAATTTGTTATAAATTCTATCTCAGTTTTGAACTTTATGATAAAACTATTAATTCATAATTCTTGTGGGTAAGTTATGAATATTTTATCCTAATTAATTACATAAATATAACAAAAGTTCCTGTGGGATAAAATTTATTATATTTAGTATAATTAATTACAATTAATATCTAAATACTCTTTATTTGATCCTAATCAATCATAATATATATAATTTTATTTAATTAGAGATGTTGTGGCTATTCTCTTAATCAATTAAAATTATAAGGATCACTAGACATTATTTACATTATATATATATATATATATATATATATATATAATAAAATAAAAATAAAAAATTAACTTGACATGAGAATAATGATAATTTGCATAAATAAAATTACAATATTCATGCATAACTTTTAACAATGGGTCTCGTTTACTCATCCAAAATAGCATATTTTAACTAGAGCAGTAATAATTAATTCATGCAAATTAAATTGCAAAACAATTATTCAAATTGCACTAAATAAATATTATAATCATAAAATTGAGAAAAAAAATTAGACATATTTCCAAATAATTTAATTCAGAAAATTCTCAAAACATGTCTATAATCACCAAGGTAGAGATAAAACCTTGCTCTGATACCAAAAGTTAGCAAAAATAACGATTCAAAATGCGGAATAAATACTTAAAAGGAATCGAAAATTAAAACTTAAAACTTAAAATTGCCCATTAAATAATACCTCCAACCATTGATGAATTATACTATGTAGAAAAAGTAATTTTGCAGAGATGAAATCTACACAAAGATCAACGCTCCAAGAAGTGCTCCAATGAATGGTTTATTGCAGATTCTTCAAGGAAATGAAATAGACTTTAATAAAACTATAATGCAGCAGCCAGAGCCTCGAGAGTTCTTCTCCAAGTTCACTTTTCTGCGACAAAGCCTCCTTAACGTAGCCATTACACAACACTGTGTCCTCAACACCAACACTAAAGAAAATTTGAAGGCACTTCCAAGCTCTCCTCACTCTGACTTGATGGTGTAAGGCTGAAGGGGATTAAGTTTGTGAGTTTGGGGACCAAAGAGAATAATTTATAGCCAAGCTTCCATCAAGCTTATGTTGGCTATTCATTGAGTGTTCCAAAAATCATGGTAGATAACTGCAATGGGAGTAACAAATCACTTCAGAAGTTCCCAAAAAGAAATTAATTAACTTCATTTGATTTCCTAATTTAAGGAAATAATTTCAGTTGGTTTCCATAATTTAAGGAAACAACTGCAGATCAGTTTCCAGAAATTGCACATTGGGAGAGGGAGCTTAACAGGGTAATCTCGGAAACAAGGAATTGCACAGTAGATCTCAACTCCGAGCGACGGCAAATGGAAAGTGTGACAAGGATATGGGGGAGGAGAGAATGAAGGCCGACTAAACTAAATGTTGTGCGACCGCAGAATTTGTAATGGCAGGATTTTGTCGCGACTCCGGGTTGGACATAAAGAACAAGGAGAAAACGATGTTGAGTCAGCGGGATGGTGTTAATGACACGTCATACGACAGATCAGCGACGGATAAATACTACGTATCTTTCAAGAGAGTATTTGAAGTCTCGACAATACTTCGATGCACATACATATATGTATAATATTTTAAAGACATTTTATATGTTTTTTTGTTTGCACATATATATGTATAATATTTCAAGGACATTTTATATGTTTTTTTGTTGGACAATTTATGTGAGTTATATATATATATTTTTGTTAGAGTTATAAGTGACTTTTGAGATTGCATGATTAATGTGTTTTTGAGTAAGTGAAATTAAAGAGTATCTTAAATATTATTTTAAAGATATTTTATATGTTGTTTTGTTTTGTTTATATATATATATATATAATATTTTAAAGACATTTGATATGTTTTTCGTTGGATAATTTAAGTGAGTTATATGTTTGTTTTTTTTAAAGTCACTTTTAAGATGAGTGGCATGATTGATGTGTTTTGAGTAATTGTAATTAAAGAGTATTTTAATATTATATTTTGGGTCAAAATCTAAAATTTAAAGGTTTTTATTTATTTATTTTTATTTAATTTGAGCAGGAAAATTTTCTAAATATTATGGTGTATCCAAGTCATTGAAATTATTGGAGGATTCCACTCCAGGCTAGACCAATCGTTAACATGGTTGAATTTTTACCCACGAAATTTTGAACTAATGATTTTTACACCATAGAATGTCCTAACAAAATACCTTGTCATCGTCTACACTTAATAAAAAACATTTTATATTTTAATTTTTATTAGAATTTAAATTTTTATCAATTGTAACATACTACCATACTCATAAAAAAAAAAAGAAATTAACTTTACATTTTTACATCCAACCATATTCAAATTAAGAACCTACTTATAACTGAACCCACTTATTACCTATGCAATAGACGTACCATATCACATATTTAGCAATACTGCACTTTGGATAAATCAAGTATGTATTTATTACTACCTCATGAAGGTTATGGCACACTTCGCAAGTTTACAAGGTGTGCACCTGTCAACATATCTAACATTGGTTTAATCATGATTGTTTGTCCTATTTTCTTTATTACAAAAGGACCTTAAATTTAGTTGACAAGTACTTTACAGTCATAGCGCCCATTATGATTTTGATTATGAATGTCCTATTGTTGGTTTACCTATTACTATGAAAACCTTTGCAATGGTGTTCGACTTGTTTTAACCCGCATAGACTGGCAAGCACTCCATCGATGGACAGCTGTGAGCTCCTTATGTTGTTGATCTGTGTAGGCTCAAGATCCATGATCATATTTGATTTAGGGTTTGTTTTCGTTTAGGGCAATGACTACCTTAACCCTAACCGTTTCCCACTCATTCATGGGTCTCCGCCGCAGAGCTCTGTAAGTGTGTCTCGTTGCCACTGCGACAAGCCTCTAACATGATTCTCGTCATCTCAGTTCTGGGTTTCATCGCAGACGGTGAGTAAATCAATTCGGCTTATCCCATTCCAGTAAATATTTGGTGTATTTGATGTTGGATGGTTTTTATTTCTGAGACCTCAACTAGGGTTCTTCGTTTGCACAGTGTACATTTTTATGGTTAGTATTGATTCCCAGTTTCTCCGCTTCTTAATTCATTGTTTTTCTATAAGATTTGTTTTTTCTTGCTTTGTCCGTAGTGGTGGTTCAAGCTCATCCCTCTGGGTGGAGCACCACGACTTCTCTACTACGCCCTCAGGAGAAGCTCACAGGTAAGTTTTTATTTGTTTGAAATGTGAGTGGTAGTTCTAACTTGCATTTCATATTCCCCATCTGAATGCAACGTATTGACCCATTTTTGTGGCTTACTTGCATGTTAGTCTTTCGAATTTCCGCGGAGTGGCTTCCACAGGTAAAGGATATATAACTTTCGTTGTTTCTTGTACTATGCATATTTATTGGTTGACATGGTTTCATACTCAGTTTCTGACGTTTTTCTCATCTCGTATTTATGCGTAGGTAATCTCCTTAGCCCGACATTGTGGTTGACTTCCTTTGGAATGCTCGATACCAGTTTTATTTTGATTTGGTTTACCTGCCCCACTTGGTATATTCCATCATTGTAGGTATTTTCACGGGTTTTTCGGTTGCAACGAGCCCTCCTTCAATCTCGAAGCTCTGGTTTTTCTATGAGGCTTCACACCACCATTCTGTTTTCATTTTATCATTTCTTGAATTTCACAGGCTTTGACTAGTTTGGGCATACCGTAGACAAGTATAACAGTTATGAATTGTAAAATTTCAATCCTAGGTAATTTTTATTTGGCCACTTGGGCACTTGATTCTGAATCACAGTGTTTGGTCTATAACATATTTAATTAGCTTTCAGCTCTATCTCTCACTGGGTGAGGCGAACCAATTGTGTGTCATGGTTACGAAAAAATAGTTCTTACTTGTAATCTTTCACACACACACACACACAAATATATATATATATATTTCTGCAAAACTTGGGTGGATATCTTTCTCCTTTTTCAATTTGTGCAAATGAGGAATGGTAACATAGTATTTTCCCAGTATTCGGTTTACAAATACATTTATGCTAGTCTAGAATAAAGATACAATTTTCTTTTCCAATGTTCTATTACTCATTTCAATTACGCTATCTCTATATTAGGAATAAAGATGCAGTATTACGCTATTTCAAGATTAGTAAAACTGACTCTTTTCCAATATTTTGTTTATTGTCTCTTTTCCAATAATTTGTCTACATATACATTTAAAACAATTCAGGATTGGCTTTAACAATAGTCAGTTTTTGAGATGGCATGTATCTTTTCGCACATCTCTATTTCTATGATAACGGACTCTATAAATTGCTCACTTTTTTCAAGCATTTATGTTTGCCTAGAATCCGTTATGTGTGTTTAGCGTGTTCAACCGTTGTCTACATATTCTTATTTTCTATTGGTTAAGGTTCTGAATTTACTTTTTCCTTTAGTTTTAGATGAATGTCTGGACCATTTTGTCTTTGTTTATCATCGCTACAAAGAACGACCAACTTGGAGCTTTCGTCTCGGAATCTCTACGTTAACCGTTCTTTGTTTTTAGTTGCTGAAAGAGTTAGTTTATAGTTTTATGTTATATCTATGTTTGCTTAATTCTAAACATGCTTTTATTTACCACATGCTCTAAATATTTTTAAAGATTGTCTAGCAGTCTTGTTTATTTAAAGAGAAAACTCAGAGGGTTCCTCATTTCATAAATATAATACAGTAACAGCTACAGACCATTAAAATATAACTAATTACTCACTCACAATCTGAAACTTAGTTTTCCAATGACTTGTATACTTAACTGTCTTCTAGATACTGCTGATGTTTTCCTCCCTACCTTGAGAGAGGAAATTACGTCCTCGTCTCTCCCCCATGCTCCACACCTGAGTTAAGTGAGTTGACAGAGATTTCGGAAGAGACCTCGGGACCCCAAGTCTAGTCTTCTATTCCACGAATTTTATGAATTTGAGTAATTCCATTGGTCACCATCAGCTCAGGAATTCTTCACTCTATTTTCTCTCCCCAGTTACCGAACATAACCCCTCTTCCTCAGTGGGATGTACCTTTATCCTCAAAGGAAAGGATAACTGTCTGAACTATATTATGTTCAACCACTTTTCACTTCTTGGAATACTTTTACCATTAGTCTTTTACTTTTTATAAACCACTTTCCATAACTAAATTTTATTTAATCAAACAAAATTAATTTCTATTTATCAAGTACTATTTCCTAAATAAAAATAAAATAAAATAAATAAACTTAATTTCTTTGACACTTAAACTAGTTGTCACATCAATCCTTTTAAATTTAAAATAAATACATCCTATCCATTTGAAATTACAATTTTTATTTTGTTAACTATTTTAATTCTAATAATCAAACTATTTATTGAGTATTTTTATTCTTATTGATTCAATTAATCCTCCCCTTTATTTGTTTTAATAATATAAAATCATAGAAATGAGTCCACTACATCATATTCAGCATCTTCGCACTGGATTTTCTCAATGGCTCGTACCAAATACGGAATTTTGGTCTTTCTTGTCCGTAAGTAACTCCAACATCTTTTCAATTTTCGGATTTTCTCATTGACCTCGTATCAAAGAAGGGTTACTCGTGGATTTTCTCATTGACCCCGGATCAAATA